>OU026145.1:105205223-105805223 GCA_907269125.1 Eristalis pertinax | reverse complement strand
CTTTCGCACGTAATCGCCGGTGTTTTTCTCGTGTATCCATTCATTCATTCATCCATCATCATCATCATCCATCGTTTCGTCGTTGTCGTCGTCGTTGTCGTCGCTGTCTCGCTGTCGCCGTTGTCGTTCCAATCAACCAGAAAAATAACAAAAAATACAACAGAAAAGGAAAAAAAAGATAATAATAAAAATGCAGCGCCGATACTTCTGATGAGAGACTCTTCCTAGTCTTCAGCGACTTTGTAAGGTTTTCCTTAATTTCTTTTCATTTATTTTTAGTTTTGTTATTTTCATTTGTATCTTCTTATTTTTTTTTTTGTATTTATTTCATCGTCATCGAGAGACATACTATGGCTCACAGACGCCAGCCAATAGTTCGGGTATAAAATACAATCATACGAGAGAGAAAATAAAAAAAAAATAATAAGCGAAGAAGAATAAAAGAAAATCCTTGGCCGAGCGGTGGTGGCGGTGGTGTAGTGCAACGCGCTGCATAATGAGAGAAAAGTGTGAAAAAGTGTTACTAATAGATAAATTGATTTTTCCTGCATTCACGATGCAATGAATTCCAAAATTGAATGTTTTTTTTCGCTCTCTTTCTCACTCTCTGTTAACAAAACTGCTGCTGTGTAGCTAGACATACTTATATTGCACGCAGCATATTAGTGGGAAATATAAAAATTCGTATGCTAATTGCGAGAGTTTATGTGTGTGGGGGTTCCGAGTGGGGAAAAACGAAACGGTCGCATTTTCGCCTTTAAAGGTGTATCCAGTGTGTGTGATATTTCCATTTCCGGCCGTTGGAAGACGAAAATAAAACGTTTTTTTTTTTCCTTTCATTCTTGTATAGTTCGGTGCTACACACTCTGCGCCTTGCTTCCATATCAGTTTCTTGTTGGATTCGTTTTTTTTCTGTTTTTTTTTTTTTTGTATTTTGCTGGTTTCTCACTTTGGCTGGCGATGTGATTCATAGTTCAGATAAAAGAAAAGAAAAAAAAAAGAAATACATAGTCTATGGTATGAGAAGCTAAGAATGATTCCATTGAAGAAAAAAAAAAGACATTCGTAATCGTTGTCGTTGTCGTCGGCGGTTGGTTATATACCTGATTTACAGACGGTTATAAAGCCTTGATTAAGTAACTTGTAAACAGAGAGGAGTCGTCGTAAGTAAGTGCTGTGGTGTGGTGTGTGAAGATCGCAGGTTGCAGTGCAGTGCAGTGCAGTGCAGCGAAAGAGAACAAGAGTCGGTGGGGCGTACAATCTAGAACAATTCCAGCGGTTGTGCTGATTAGGGTGGGGATCTTGCTGGATGTTGATTTTAAGGTTATTTTCTCATAACTTTTCTCTTATCTGCTTTCGAACGCCGTACCTTCGTTGGTGTTTCTTTTTCGAACTTTGCCTCGGAAGTGCTCACATTTGATCATCGTCTCTGACCATCTGCGATCGTTTTTGTGCGATGCTTGTGAGCTGAAGTTACAACCGCCCATGGTTCGATGACTTGTGTCCAATTAGGAACTGGAAAAAAACACCCTCATATCTGAGTGGTGTCGTTTACCCCGCTATGTGCTGGTATGACACCCAATTAAGCATTTCTCTTTTTGAGGAAATGATTGATATCCACGGCGATGTGTAATGAATTGAATTTATCCCCATTTCAGCACGCTTTGTTTTCTAAATTTAAAGCATAACTCTTCGGAGTTACACGATTACCATCAGGCGTTCAGTTCTGCCGCATTTGCTCTTCGCGTCGTTATGATTCCGATTAAGATTAAGGAATGGAAGCATGTTTATTTACGGTCGCTCTTGTTGCCTTTTTGCTTGATTGCCTAGAAGGGGCCGCAAGAAACCTTGTTTGCGCCTGATTCATAGCAATTTCCGCCGGACTTCGTGAAAGGAAAGTGATTCAAGTTGTTTCACTGATACGATCGTGTACAATCATTTGGAGAATCGTCCAGGAAGTTGACGAGATAGAACTGATTGTGAAGTATTTGCACAGTCATAGGTGATGTATGCATGTTGCTTCTTGGTAACCAATGCTCGCTGGTCGGAATCATCTTACCGAGTCTTCTGTATTTTCAGGTCGTTCTTCACGTCTGACGCGATCAACATTCTCAATCAATGGCGCCATAACTCCTCAGTCACTGGCAACGCTCAAAGACATCCGGAGTCGGCCTAAACTTTGCTTAAACACAGACCACTCCACTGCAATTGACGCCCAATACGAGGTGCTGTTGTGGAAGCTAAGCCTAGGTCCACCTCGGACTGTGGCGTAACCCTTTATTACGTCCTCTTAACCAATGCTAGCTGGTCACAGTCTTCTCATGACGCGTGAGTAGTACATCGCATCTATTGCCCTAACAGATATGTGCTTTGTATCATGAAACCGTCTCCAGATCGTTGCTTGAATGTTTGCGTGATATCTTGAACAGTCAAGATGTGCGCATCGATCTCGTATCTAACAGTTCAATGCACACACAATTCGTTAAGCCCAATTTATTACTGTATCTGCATCTTCTGGGCTTCTGTTCAATCAGCTTGTGGCGAATTCCTTTTTGATGTTCAATGTTCTCCAATTTAACAAGTGCTTACAAATTCGGATTTAAAAGGGCACTCAGTCTAGTTTGAGTGCATTCTCAAGACTGGATGGGCCCTTATCCACAAGATGCAACAATGTAGCGAGGACAAGAGAACTGTGATAATTGGCGAAGTGGGACTTGCTTACCGTTCCGTCGTCGTTGCATCACGTAGAAAGGGTCACAGTATTTCAAACAGAATGAATTCCATCACATCTCGCTACTGACTGTGACTGCTTTAGATTCCCAAATGGACAAATTCCTGGTTGTTCTTTAGACGCACAGTAGCCTCCCGCTATGCTGAACTTCCTCGAACTAATTTTGATATCCCGTGAAAATTCTACTTGGAGGCTTCTACCAACTGGATTATTGCTCTCGAAAAACCGGTTCAAAAAGAAGTCTAGGCCCATCAACAAGAGCAATTTGGCGTAGAGCTGCGTTCGCACTTTAATTTGACAAATGACAGCTGTCATAGTTCTGTTCGTTGTGACAACTTGTCTCATGGTTTTTTTGTGGCGCTAGTGCGGGGGAATTTTAGCCTTGGTCAAGGAGGCTCGCCGGGTATTCTAGCTGTCTAGGTAGTTGTCTCCAATTTCGAACACCAATCTCCACACAATGCGGACATCCTCTTTGGTGCTGTCTTCAGCTCCCACACAGACCGAGAGAGACCCGTGCCGTGATCATGTCCATTTGCCAATATCTCAGGATTGTACTTTCTTTCTGGCATTTCTGCTTTTTGTGCCCAGGATGGACTTAAATGTCAGCTAAATGGCATAATTTTCATACAGGAGGACCCATGCAGGGTGGGCCAAATACAAGTTTCTTTTTAAAAATGCAATAAAATGAACAAAATTCCTGCATTCTGGGTTTATTAGTAAGAACAAACATTCCCATTAATTATGAAATAAAATGTCGTTCAAGTGGCTGCCTTCGCAGTGGCGCATTCTCTCACCCAATTTTCCAGGACCTTGTTGATCTCGGGCTGTAGCTAACGAATTGCTTGGAAGATCTTGCTCCTTCAGTGCTTGAATCGTTTCCAGATTGTTGGCATAACATCGGTCCTACACTGTTCCCCAAAAAAAGGGGTCAAATGGCAGCTCTGAGGCGGCCAGTTGACATCGCCAAGACGGCTGATAACACGATTTGGGACTTTGGTGCGCAAAAGATCGATTGTGGCACGGGCTGTGTGGCATGGCGCGCCATCCTGCATGAACCAGAGATTGTCCAAATCCATTTCTTCAATTTCAGTCGGTTATCATGGCTCTGTTGACCGTTGAGCCTTATTTTGGAAGAAAAGTTCTCCAATGATGCCATCACTCCACACAATACGCACCAAACTGTCACTATCTGTGGATGAATTGGTTGAATCTCGACAGTAACGTGCGTGTTTTCCTAGCCCCAGATGCGGCAATTTTGTTTGTTAACGTAGCCGTCGAGATGATAATGCGTCGAACCTAAGGGTTCCGTTGCTCCTTTCCTTGCCAGGGAGGGGGCCATTTCTTTGCCCTCTATCCTCGTGTAGCCCTTCAATTAATGGATCCATCTTAAGGCATTCCCATACAAACGTGGATTTTATGATGTAGGAGTCCAGGATAATGGCTCGACTATGCGACATTATTGCTCGATTTGAACTGAATTGTCTATGGCAATGGTTTCTGCTTGAAAGATGAAAGAAGACGCACCACACGTTTGTCCATGGGTTCGAAGTACTTTGTCCTGCGTCAAAATGGCCCCTGTCCCAGTTTTCGAAGTACGTTGTCCTGCGTCAAAATGGCCCCTGCCCCAGTTTCTTCATCAGCTCTTGATCCATCCGTATACCATTTTACAGTGTTGCTGCTCAGTCTGTGGATTATGGATTCATTGGTCCAGTCCTTCTCTGAGCTCAGCTTAACGATGAACTTCCTTTGGAAATTGAATTTCCTGATCACATCGTCCTTCGAAATGGCCAAGAGTTGTAGCTTTTTGACTAGTCTTGTCTTTTCCTATCCCTTTTGCCATTCTCATGATTGCTTTGTTTGTACATTCTGCAACCACCAGATGCAAAGGAGTCAGCTACGCTATTCCAAGAGATACCATGGAGGGTTTTAGCCTGAGCTATAGCTGCCTTTCATCGATGACGATCATGAGCATGCTGTATGCAGTCATCAAGACCAAGCTGTGTTGCGCCAGCGATGCCTTGGCCTTTATACCGGTGGTTCGGTCTTCATCTCCTTCTCGAACCAGGATGCTCGGATTCGAAGACCCTTTAGCTGAAGCATTGATGCACTAGATATTGATGACTTCATCCACGTCTTGGAATAGCTTATACAGTTCACGGTTACGCCTTCTCCTCCATTCGCCTTCCTCGCAGACGGGACCATATATCCGACGTAGAACTTATCTTTCGAAGGTGCCAAGAATCAGCTCTGCAGTTTTGCTTAGCGTCCAGCTTTCGGCTCCATAGAGCAGGACTGGCAAAATATGAGTTTTGTAGAGCATGAGCTTTTGGTCCCTCGAGTCAGGAGTTTTGAGCCCAGTTGTTTCGACAAGCCGAAGTAGCACCGGTGTCCACGGGCGATTCTGCGACGGATCTCCACTGTGATGTCGTTTGTGGAGTTCACGTTCGCCCCGAGGTGGAAAAACTCCTTTACTACCTCGAAAATGTATCTGTCGATAGTGAAGTTTTGTCCAAGGTGGTGTGCGACGGAACGTTTTTTGGTCGACAGTAAATATTTCGTTTTGTCCTCATTGACCTTGAGACCAGCTCGTTTCGCCTGTTAAATGGTCGTAAATTCGAGATAATAAGGGATATTCCGAGAAAAATAAGTATTCGCTCGGGGTATAGATATAGGTAGGTTCTTAGCGTGTGCCCAGTTAAGGTAGTCAGTGCAAATTAGTGTTTATGTCAGTCCCTACAAGCTCAGAGATGCAATTTTCGACTGGACTTGGGAGTTCTTCTTGACGGAGGATCGTAGTTTGGCCACCGCTCACCCATTTTTGTTGTTGCATATGAACAGTTTGTGAATGACCACCCATTCTGTTACTGAATATGAGCAGTTTTCTTTTGTGAATGACCCGTCAGTGGGTCTTCTAGATGTCATCGGTTCTTGAATCATGTTCTTTTAGTTCAAGCAACACTTAAACCATAGCACAGCTTACCACATCAATTAATAGTCTACCAAACGCCTTCTAACGTAAATCCACGCCTTCAACTCATTCCTCCATTAATTGCTTTTCGATGTAATTTTGATTTCAAAACACACATAAAATCTGTCCAGACGCATATCTTGTGGTCCTCATCATCGCCTACTCAAGCTCATTTATCGGCAGATCTCTTCCAATCCTTGTGACTTCATATATTTTATGTTCTCTTCAAAGGAATGACCATACATGAGCTACCTTTTTTTTGCTGCCGCCGAAATACGGTCGTCGGTAGTGAGACACTGTCCAAAAGTGTGTTCGATTAATTGACTTTTAGTCAAGAACATTCGGCGGTATCTCTTTTTATTATCTCATAACACCCACTTCATTTGTTATCAATTGTAGTTAATGGGTTTGATTGAAACATGGTTTGATTATGGAAATGGATGGGCAACGGGTGGTTTTTCACAGTTGTCAAGTTGCAGTCACACACATGGTCTTACACAGTTGTCAAGTCATATAAAAGCGGCGTTCACACTGAACAACTTCGCGACCGAATTGCTTGACGACAAATTGGAAAAATGTCAAAATGCTCTGTCTACCGGACTACAAGTCTGCCAACTTGTAGGTAGGTCGGTAGGGTGACTGCATGACTGATCTGGAAGTCATGCTAACTTACACGATCCACGTCACGTTCGGGCTATTTACCTTTTGACCATGTAGTTCCTCCCTCTTTGGATTTTTGTATTCCTCTTGGGATTTGTTGGCCATGTGTGATTACTTCCGGCCTCTTTTATAGCCATTTAGATGCTTTAAGAAATTGCAGTAAGTCCTTTGGATCAATGTTACTCAGACCCTCAAGGTTGTTGAAGTAGTACTCGCCTAGTAGTCTTCTTCTTGTTTCCACAACTGCAGGACATGTTCCGAGGTAGTGTAATATTGTTTCGTCTTCTTCTTCATCCATGCAGCTTCTGCAGAAGTCGTCATAAGGTGCCCCAAGTCTTCTGGCATGGCTGCCTATAAGACAGTGGCCAGTTAGCACCCCTATCAATCTACGGATAACGTTCCAGTCTAGCTTTAGGAGGTAATCAGTGCTTCCTTGATTTAGCATAGATCGCTATCGATATCCTGCAAGTGTCCAGTTCCGACCATTTGCGGTTTGTATCGTTCAATCGTCATCTGTGGGGTGTCTCTTGATATGTTGCCCTCCCCTTTTCTTGCTAGTTCATCAGCTCTTTCATTGTCCGGGACACCCTTGTGCATCTGGCCGCTATCCCCCCTTAGAGATAGACGGCAGAGTTTTACCATAATGTATTTTATTGATGGTGCTTCCAGAGCTTTTATGGCCGCCTGACTGTCTATGTATAAAACAATAGATCTCCCGTCTATTTGGGCAAATTGATAGTCGGATGGCTGCCTTTTGAACAGCTGTTACTTCCCCTTGGAATCCACTGCAGTGCGTCGGTAGTCGGATTGCATCGGAGGTCTCTGACAAGCTGGCGTAGATGCCTGATCCCGTGGCTTCTTCCGATTTTGAGGGCTGAGTTACAGGCTTTGTCTTTGTCCCATTCCTATCTTGTGGGGATTAAAGTCTTGTGTTCGGATAGTCGGATGGCTGCCTTTTGAACAGCTGTTACTTCCCCTTGAATACACTGCAGTGCGTCGGTAGTCGGATTGCATCGGAGGTCTCTGACAAGCTTGCTGGCGTAGATGCCTGATCCCGTGGCTTCTTCCGATTTTGAGGGCTGAGCTACAGGCTTTGTCTTTGTCCCATTCCTATCTTGTGGGGATTAAAGTCTTGTGTTTTGGCCACAAGTTTGCCGTAGGTGTGCATGGGACGGAGATGCAGTATAATTCCTAGGGCGCTTGTGGCGTGATTCTTAGTGCCCCTGTTATACAGATGCATGCTGATCTCTGTATACCATTTATCTTGGTAAGATTCTGCTTGACTTGTATTGTCGTCTAACAGACTAGGACGCCTTCATCAGTGACCGGCTATTGCGAATGATAGCATACGCGATGGGCTTACAGCCGATCGGACTTAGTCTATTAAGTAGACCATCAACTGCCATGATCCAGAGAAACGAGATAACACTCACTTGTGATGTGCCTCTAAAGACTCTTCTTTCCGCACAGTAGTTTCCTAATTGGGACTCAATTTTTCTGTAGTTCAGGACGTTGTTTATCCATTCTCTGATTTCAACATCGAGTTTACTTCTGGCGTAGTCTATCGCCTCGAATTTTATATTATTGAATGCTGCTTCTATACCTAGGAAGACTACCATCGTGTATTATCTGTTCTCGAGAGAGGGGGGGAGGGTGGGGGTTTACTTTATTCAAAAGATAATCTTTTGGCATATGATCGCCACGGCTGGCACGGACTGGGGGTCCAATTTTCTATGACTTTTTCCAACATTTGTGGTCGTATATCGGCAATAACGCGGCGAATGTTGTCCTCCGAGTGGTCAATCGTTTCGGGCTTATCGGCGTGGACTAGTGACTTCACGCATCCCCACAGAAAATAGTTAAATCACACGATCTTGGAGGCCAATTGACGGGTTCGTAACGCGAAACTATGCGGTTGTGCAAATGTTTCCTTCAAAAAATCAATTGTAGCACGAGCAGTAACGTATTGGTCCAGCATCGTTTTTAAAGAAGTACGGACCAATTATTGCACCAACCCATGAAGCATACCAAACAGTCAGTTTTTGTGGATGTAACGGTGTCTCAACATACAATTAAGGATTATCATCACTCCAAATACGGCAGTTTTGTTCATTCATGTATCCATTCCACCAAAAGTGATCATGGCGAAAATGGACGTAGTATCCGCGTACTACGTCCATTCGAAATGGTTCGAACAGAAGCATGATTTTCAAAATAACTTTGCACAATTTGGAAGCGTTGTTCATTGTGTCAGTCTATTCATGTTGAAATGCCACACCAAACTAAAAATAAATCACTTGACAACTGACAAAATGGCCGCCAGTTAAAGTGGTGTTGCCAACTTAAAGTTATATACCTCTGAAAAAAAAACACCCTTTATTTATCATGGGGATACGTCAACTCACTTGTCTATGCCGATGAGCCAGCGTCAAATGCTGCCTTTTAAGTTCATTTGCCCCGAACTAGTACGTTGTCATACCATCCGAAACGGCGAGGATCGTTGTGAACGACTTTCGCCTTACCACTCAGTCGTCGCAGGACTCGGTGAACGATGTCGACTATGCGATTGAGTACTTTGCACGGGCTATTCCTTACTCGTTGTACCTTAGGCGTCTTGCTCGTTTTCAAGTACAGATCATTGATCCACCGCCTACAATATTTCTAAGTTCTAAGTTCTGTAGCTCTAAAAAAAAAACACCCTTTAGTAACGAACCTTCACATTGACGATATGGCCCATCAAGCACGGTTGTCAATCAAATCGTTAGAGAGGTCCCGGTTCGAATCCCACTGAAAGCAAAGTGACTACGCTTTTATCCGGTTTTCAAATCTGGGCCTGTCACCATTTGCTGTTGGGATCGAATCAACGGCTCTATCACTGGAGTTGTCGATCAGTGGTAGTAGTCTGACTATGGGTAACACAGTGGACCAACATAGTCTAAGTGTGTTGGCGATTTCGCTGGCAGGCCACTCTAACCTAACCTAACCTAACCTAACCTAACCTAACCTAACCTAACCTAACCTAACCTAACCTAACCTAACCTAACCTAACCTAACCTAACCTAACCTAACCTAACCTAACCTAACCTAACCTAACCTAACCTAACCTAACCTAACCTAACCTAACCTACCTAATCCCCACCCCAAGCCTCGATCAGTGACAAGCACACTACAAACCACAAAAACACATCGATAATTCCTCAATTTCATTCTTTCTCATCATCATCATCATCAAGTCCTATATCCCTTTATGGTCACTTCAACGCCTACGCGCCATCGTATGCGGTTTCTGCCAATGTGCCTCAGTTCTCCCCAACTTTTCTCTTTCCCAGTTGTCGTCGTGCTTCCTTCTCCACTGTTCTTCTTTTTAGGGCCCCCGCGTAGTCTTCCATCCTGCGGAAGCTGGTTCCATTGCATCGCCTAGGAGAGCTGTCAGCTTTTCAGCGAGTGTGACCACCTTCGTCGCTGTATACTTGTGCCCCTAGGTTCATGACCAGTTCTCCGACAAAATTCCTCGTTCGAGATCAGATTCGACCAGAAAATCCTTAAAACATTGCGAAAGCACCTATTAACAAACGTTTGCAGCTCTCTCCAGATAGTGGTGCCCACTCTCCAAGTCTAACACTTCAAGCTTATTGCATTACTTCCCCAATCAATCGTGGATAGCATCGTAAACGCAGATTTCTCTTTGCCTATTCAGCTTCCTCCATCCAGTTCGTTTCCGCCGTCAGTTGAGGAAAAACTCCGAAGGCATTGGAATCTCTCTACTCTACACAACCGTGTTCTTGTTTGTTATCCACTCCCTCTTGAAAATCATTCCCATTTAAAGCTCAACATCACATCTTATTAAAATCAATTTTCTTTTTCTTTTCAGAATTTTTGACTTACGACAAGATTGTATCACAGATTTTAAGTTGCTTCTAGAAGGGCTTCATTCACACTCAGTCACGACTCTCTGAACAGTGGTACATTTCAACATACGCAACAGCAATGTCCAGCGAAGAAGATAAACCGCCGGCACCGCCTGTGCGCTTGACAAGCAACAGAGGCGGCGATCGAAATGCTGGTGATGGACCTCCCGTGGATATGCGGCCCTTGCCAAAAGGTATGTTTGATGGTTGAAATGTGGGTATTGAAATGATGGCAGTAACAGCAAGGAAAATCTTAAATTAACTAAAATAGTTCAAGAAGAACAACTGGCCGTGATCCGTGGCGTGGTGCACATGTGCTGACTCACACGCTGGGTCAATCGTTTCGACTCCACCTCATTTGAGTCACGCTGCCGTTCGGCGTCGGCATAAAACTGGACGGCACCCCCACACTCCTGAGAGAGCAGAGTCACGCACAACAGATTGCTGTGGAAGCTTGTTCCAGGTTCATCTCGGACTGTTGGGCTGTTCGTGACTGAAAGGGTTTCTTATGACAGCTTTCACGGCTTCCTACCGTACGCTCCTAGAAGTATTATCGAGCGTTGCCGCCATAACCTAAAATATTTATTAGCATTTACTGATGTCACCATAGAAACCCTGATTGGAAGTCAAAATAAATCTTCGCATGATTAAGAGTCGACATGTGTCTCTTTTCGAAATATTGTCTTCATCGTTTGAGGATCAATCTATCTTACAAACCGTGCTGCTTCTATTTGGTGCAACGTTAAAGTCCGGGGCCGGCATAGACCTCAACCAATGCTTAATTGGTAGGCATCCTCTATTACATTGTTTCATAGCTTCGAAGTCAAAGAATCTTCGGCCCGGAGTGACATTGTCTACGCAATTAGCCACTGTCTACGCTCCTGTCGCTGTACAGCGCGTACATTTTGTGATTGAGTATTCTCCGCCAGATATCCTCAATGCACACAGGAAGAAAAATCACATGCAAAGTTCTCAGGAAGCGCAAGGACTTGTTCATTCGTACCTTTCCGCCGAAGAACATCCCCGAAAAGATCAATATGTTGTATAGTCAGCTTAGGTTAGGTTAGCTCAGTGGATAGATGCGCAAAGGCACGTCCCACTTAGGCCCTAATGGATTCACTGTGATGCCAAAAGGAGGAATACCATTTCCTCTTCACACCTTTCGCGTACCCATCATATCTGCACGTTGTCCAGCCATCCTGAAATCCTAATGATGAAAATAGAGGTTATGGCTTTTATTAGCTATTGCATGTCCTGGAAGAAGTGTTCACCCAGTGTTCTGTGCCTCAACTGACAGAGACTGGGGTGAGGAGTATCCTATTTTTCTTCTTCACCGTCATAGCCTCTGCATATGAAGTCATGGATAAGTCCCATTTTGGCTTCATGGCCAGTCAGCGCTTCAACTACCATCTGTCGCTTTGCCAGATTTTTTCCTTTCTTGCACTATTAAACTTGGGCCATAACATCCGAGTGGTCGCACAAATGGTCAGAGAGTTTAACCATTCAAATGCCATCCACTTTCTTCTTGACATCTGCAAGAAGTGGTTTCATCCGTAGGATTGCCTGAGATGAGTCGACTTCAGCCCCATTCCTGGCAAGTTTATCAGCTGACCCTTTGCCGGCTATGTCCCTGCGACGCGGGACCTAGCACAAAGTAATCGAGTGTGGCGTAGTGAGAACTTAGAGCTTTTCACGACACCATGCGACGAGCTTGGACTTGATTTCTCTTGATAGTCAACTCTGATAAGCAACTTCAGGCACGTAGATGTCTAGCAACATAGAGATCCTGATAGTTTCAATCGAAATAGAGTGTCCTTTATTGTCTATCAGTGTATCGCTTGCTGGGATTCTACTCGTCGAGCATGCTTTCCTCGGACCATACTTAATAGATGAGTTGGTACACCTGCCCGATCAGTTAATGCCCAGCTGCATTGAAGATTTCAGCGGACCGGCAGTCTAGGTCGAGGGACTAAGTTCTTTCTCTCTCTCTCGCTCTCGACCAGATTGTGGTGATCATTCTGACTGACAGCGGTATTTGCGTCTTCATCGCCATTTGACAGTCTGTGATTCTTTAAAACTAGGCTCGCCCGTCGTCGAAATTTGAGGATGTGTTAAACAAATGCGTGCTATGATATTTTCTCGTAATAATGTAACAAAATTCTGCATGTGCTTACGAAAGTTCTACTCAACCGTTTAGCAGAAAGGCATTGTGCGCAAGAAATTACCTTTCCAATGATGCAAGTATCACCCCCTTCGGTTGAGTAGAACGGTAGATAAGCGTACCACAAAAATCGGCAGCACGTATTTATATGTGTTACCGAATGAACATGCCCATCCTGTTGAACAAGAGCTAACTTCAGCTAAATTCATGCTGTCACAACTGTCATTCAGTTGTCGAGACCTCGTGTCATATTTTTAGCTAAAGAAATAATTCAATAAAATCAGAATTGCTTTGCATTATTTTTCATTTTTTATTTCATCTGGGTCATCCGATGAGCATGTATAGAAGATTCTCTGTATCGACTGTCACCAGTTGTTCATTGGGGTTCGGCGAAATTTTTGTCCCAACTTTGTAGCTAGTGGCAGCTTCTTGGCAACACCTCCATTCTGTTTTCAATTGCGTGTGCAGACAATGATCTCTAGCAATCCATTGCGATGTGCTGTCGTAGGGGTTGTGCAGAGATGTACTCCTTACCTAGCTTAGGTAGGACACCAAACTTCCGGACCGATCTTGGTGTGAAAGTAGGCGTATTGATCGTAAGTCTATTCCAGGAAATGGGGGAAGTTGTCCATTCAGCTGTTATCCTTTGTCCCCTGCGAGCGCAAACAACTGATTGCTGTGAGTGTGTTTCTCTTAATATTATATGGGTGGCGCTACAGCCCGTAGAGGGCCAAGGCCTAGCTTCTCAGCAACCACTCGTGTTGTGCGCGTGCTATTGTTCTATCACGAGTGGAAGAAGAAGTTTGAGAAGCTTTTTCTAGACAGTTATACTCTTTGAGCATTGTCAGTGACTCGAAAGAGGTGGGGCCGTGAATAGTATATCTTGTCGTACCAGGAATCGAACCTAGGCAGGTAGGTCCAAGTGCGTAGTAGACGACTATGCCCACAACGCCACGGGCCACCAAGAGCTGTTTCTCTTAGACTACCAGATTACTGTACGGCTATTCGTGAAGCAGCTGAGTGGCTATTGATGAACAAGATATATCGAACGATTCATCGTCATCTACACCGACAGTCAAGCCATAATAGCTGGCACTCGAATCACCATTTTTACGATCAAAATTGGTTAGACTCTGCCTGCATGTCTCTTAACGAAATATGAAGACATTGCAGCCTAACGGTGTGCTGGGTTCCTCGACATACAGCTATTCCTAGTCAGAAACGGAGCAATAATCATTGGACCAAAGACTGAAAACATCTGGGTGCCAATGGAAATGCAGAAAAACCTAAATCAAAGAACTAGCGATCGGCAGAGCCCGTGAAAAATGGAATAATCTTAACACATGCTCACATGCGAAACAAATATAGAAAAGAATGGACTTATTATTGTTGAGGGTAAATTGCACCGCGACCTTAAGATCTTTTGTGTCCCATATTCATACCTTTGCTTTCTTAGGAGCTCCCATCCCATGCAGCTCTTTTCAGAGTCGAATTGAGGGTTATTTGCGATTATTTGCGCGAAGGTAGACGAGATTTATCCTAGAGTAATCTCTCTAAGCCAGTTTCCTTTGGGAATCTGAGTGAAATGAAAGCTGGTTTTAGTGACTTGTTTGACTGTTTGCCAAGATATCTTCGTCTTTTGTGGGCTAGGGCCTCACAAAATCTCAGATTCGCCGCAGTATCTGCAGAGACCTTCTTCTTGTTCCTCTCCTAGTTTCCTTACGTGCTCCCTGAGTTTACAGTGCCCTGTTAAGAAGCCTGTCAAGATACGGAGGTGGTTTTTGCTCATTCTGATACATGCTTCAAACCTCTTGCGGTTATATTGACCCAAGAGTTTCTTGGCCTGCTTCATACCATGAGCGTTGTTCCATGTATCTGCCCGGTTCCTTCTTTCTAGTTCTCTGAACTCTTCCCTGAGGACGTGATCTTTTACAGCGCAGAATGGTTGGGGGCTTATAAAATGTTCCGATGCTCCTTTCCTAGCGAGGGAGTCGTCCATTTCAGTGCGTTCTATCCCTGTATGGCCAGGTATCCAACAGAGTCTTACTCTGTTACTCCTACTCAGCTTCTTAAGCTTCTATAGACATTCCCACACGAGCCTGGATTTGCTGATATAGGAGTCCAGTGCCAGGATAGCGGCATGACTGTCCGACATTATTGCTATGTCGCAGTTGGTATAGTTCCGTAGTCCAAATACTTCTGCCCCTGTTCAATCATCAGTTCTTGACCCATCCGTACACCATTTTACCGTATTGCTGCTCAGTCTGTGGACTATGGATTCATTGCTCCAGTCTTTTTTGGTGCTGATCTTAATGGTAAACTCCTTTTGGAAATTAAATTTCCTAATCGCGTCACCTTCGGAATGACCAGGAGTGGTAGCTTTTTGACTAGTGCATCGAATTGTCTCGATGTAATGCACCTGTCTTTTCCTATCCCTTCCTTTGTCATTCATGATTGTTTTATTTGCACATTCTGCGACCACCAGATGCAATGAAGTCAGCTCCAGTAGCATCTCCATGGCGGCAGTTGGGCAAAATGGACTTACAAAGAACCACGGCCGTCCTCAGTCTAAGCAGGAAAAGCCTGAGTAACCTAGTTAGAGTCCTGCGCAAAGGCCGAAAGAATAGGATTACCATACAACGACTTCTGCAGCAGATGCATGGATGAAGAAGAAGAGGAAAACCCCTCACATCTACTCTGCAACTGCCATGCACTGGTCTCCTTTAGGAAACAAATCCGAAAAGAATGTCAAATCAATCTGGGCGTTCGTCAAAAAAAAAAAAAAACAAAATGGTTCCAGGAGTAACAGACAGTAACCGACTTAGTGGCAACACAAAGGATCCTTGGGTCTAAGTGAATCCATCGCTTATGATGGCAGCCACATCACCTAACCTACAAGCTGTTCGCTGTCTTAAACGACTGTTCGCCTGAGTTGTCTGTGCTTTACGGCAGTCCTGTCGACCGCTTTAAGGTTATGGTTCTTCACATTTCACGTGCAGAACCGAAAATCGTCCTTACATCATTTGTAGACGCCCTTTTCTTTGACTCCTAGACATGGAGTCCGGCTGCGTCCGGTGTCGGTAACCTCGCTGAGACTGTGACCGCCGGCAGGGCTCATGCGTCGTCGACTTTTTTTGACAGCGCTTCTCAAATCCCACGGGCCAATCAGGGAAAGCAATTTACATCATTTCGTATATAACCGTCAACAATTCCTGAATAACTGTCAAAAATGCTCTCAAATTCGTCCATGAGCTCAATAATCTGTGAAGTCTGCTACCCCTAGAGTAGCATGATTTCTGCCTCAGACTATCTCTTCCTCGTGGAATGTTATTGGGGCTTGGATGAAGAGGGCCTGCTCCATCCAAACGCCAATAACATTTCACGAGGTTTGGCTACCCCATCGAGGGTCCTCGATCACCACGTAGAGGAAAGAACAGGCGATCGTTGATAGATGCTAAATGTAGACGCCTGTGCCAGCATGAGACCCAGTTTCAACGCCGTAAACATAGAAATATGAGAAATGAACGAGAAACTTTTCCAAATCTCCTTAGCTTTGCATGTCCTATCCAAGCGTGTAAGCAGACATCACGAATGTTTGCCCAGAGACCCTGCAACTGATCACCATAGCTCTCGCACGTCGATGAATGTCTGTGTTCAGTCTGATTTATCTGCTTTACTGCCCGCATTTCCTCATATCTCACTTCCCAAATGAATGTGTTTACAAAAAAGTTTTGTTAATTGCTTTCACTTTAGAACCAGACGACCCCGATCGCAAGAAGAAGACTCTGAAGAACAAAATCAAAGGATCCAAGCCTTCACATACCGACTCAAAGCCGAATATATCATATCCGACAAACTTTGAGCATACAGTGCATGTGGGATTCGATGCAGTTACCGGCGAGTTTACGGTAAGTAAAGCCCACCGCCCAGGCACCCACAATCGGTGTTGTACTCACATTTTGATCAAAAAGCTAAACAAAATCTTTGAAAAAACCAAAAACAGAACAAAAATCAATCACAACCAATACCAAACAGACTATACTTGTTTACGTAGCGTTCTTTGCTCCAAAGTTCTCTGGCTTTTTTTTTTGTTTTTCTTTCCTTTCCTAACCACTTGTTCGTTTTGTGTTTATTCTCTAAACTGTGATTGTCGATAAACAAATCTATCGCGTAATGGAGAAATATTCAACTAGAGACTGCTGCTGATTATCACGTGCTTGCGATGTGAAGTTTATTTTTGTGTGACTGTGGATGGGCATGTGTGCTTGCAACGGATTCGTGTGTTTATCATAGGGAGATGAATTACGCGTCGGATCGCATGATGATTGGATGGTTATGAACGCACTGCACTGTCTGACGTTTTAAGTGCTTATCCAAGTTGTGTCGCAAGGGTGGCAGCTAAACTGAAAGCTGCCATGACATTGGACTGTTTTTCATTTAATAAGACGGACATGAAATGCATCAGCGAGGCTGGCGCTGGCGAAGTGATGCAAGTACACGCAGACATCATCCACACGGTAGCAGAATGCAATCATCTCCATTTCAAGAATGGTAAACAAATATTCATCGGAAAGGCACTGCATCAGCGTTGGGTATCATATTTGATGTGTCCAGTCTGGCGGTGAATTGAAGCGAAATATACTTACGCCTGCAGGTGGAGCACAATAAAAATGCTCAACGATCTCTTTTGCAAGCTTTCGCGGGGAGAATAAACGCTGATGCTGATATTTTACTGACATTTCTCGTTCACTTCCACATCAGCTGAATGTTTACTCGAATATTTTCATCATGCATCGGGAGAAGGAGAGACAATCAAGAGTGGATAGGTCGAAGACATACACAATTATGCACTCAAGCGGAGTGAAACAATCATTAACTTAAATGGGGTTCGTACTGAGTGAGCAGTAAAAGATTTGTTGCTTCATTTTCCGGCAGACGGTGATCCGTTTAATAAATGCTCTCATTCAAGGAGGAAAGCAATGACTGAGTGAAATTTGCGTATTTTATTGATGTCATGTCTTTAAGAGGCACTGGGATAGGTTAGGTTGTGGAGAGATGTCACAACTTTGGCTTCACTCATACTCCTCGAACCAGTTCGTGCTTGCTACGAAGCGACGCTGATGTTATTCACTCGTTAGAATTATTCGAAGAAGTTGGCTGTTAACTATATGGTCCATTGGGTAGCGAGGCAGAGGAGGCGATGTATGGTCCATGCAGCAGATCATGTATGATCACTAGAAACCGGATTATATGCAATTTAAAAACCTTAAAATATGCAAGAAAAGGAACGTTCCACATCCACTGAGGTAACTGAGCAGTATTTGAATTTGGGTGCAATGGTAGCACTTATTGTTCTTGGCAAAAGTTTACTCAGTTACTTATCAGGCCGGCGACCCATTGAGAGTCCGAGCTGCCTTCCATCGTTAACGGTCCTGGTAAGGCTGTTTCCCGTCATCAAGATCAAGTTGTCTTGCATCCGCGATTACTTGGTCTTCATACCGGTGGTTCGGTCTTTCTCTCCTTCTCGAACCAGAAAGCTCGGATTCGAAGACGCTCTTAACTGAAGCACTGATGTACGAGTTATTGATGAAGCTCAATGTAACCCATACAGTGCAGCCTTCTGGACTTCAGCCACATCTTGGAATAGCTTATACAGTTCACGGTTATGTCTTCTCCTCCATTCGCCTTCCTCGCAGACGGGACCATATATCCGACGTAGAACTTATCTTTCGAAGGTGCAAAGAATCAACTCTGCTGTTTTGCTTAGCATCCAGCTTTCGGCTCTATAGAGCAGGACTGGCAAAATAAGAGTTTTGTATAGCATGAGCTTTTGGTTCCTCGAGTCAGGAGTTTTGAGCCCAGTTGCTTTGACAAACCGAAGTGACACCGGTTGCCAAGGGCGATTCTGCGACGGATTTCCACTGTGATGTCGTTTGTGGAGTTCACGTTTGCTCCGAGGTAGACAATCTCCTTTACTACCTCGAAATAGTAGCTGTCGATCGTGAAATTGTGTACAAGGTGGTGTGCTATGGAACGTTTTTTGGTCGACAGCATATATTTCGTTTTGTCCTCATTGACCTCGAGAGCAGTTCGTTTCGCCTGTTCTTCAATCGCCGTAAAAGCCTCCAGTAAGGCACGTTGAGAACGCGCGACCATGTCGATGTCATCTGCGTACCCCAACAGTTGGACCGACTTGTAGAAGATAGTGCCTTCCGTGTTTACAGCTGCCCTCTGCACTATCTTCTCCAGTACCAGATCGAAGAAGTCACACGACAGCGCATCTCTTTGCCGAAATCCAGTGCGGGTTCCAAACCGCTCGGAAATCCTTGAGCCGAACTGCACGGTGCATCGCGTATGTGTTAGCGTGGTGCGACACAACTGGATCAGTTTTCCCGGGATCCCGAATTCGGCCATCGCATCGAATAGCTCCTTGCGATGAATGCTATCGTATGCGGCTTGGAAATCAATGAAAAGGTGGTGCGTATCGATTTGAAACTCGTTGGTCTTCTCCATGATTTGCTTTAGTGTGAAGATTTGGTCTATGGTCGATTTGCCGGGCCGGAAGCTACACTGGTACGTGCCGATTCGTGCGTTGGCTTTAGACGGCTTTAGACGTTCACACAGTACGCTCGACAGGATCTTGTAGACGACGTTGAACAGGCATGTACCTCTATAGTTGTTGCAAGAGGTAAGATCACCTTTTTTGTGGATGGGGCATAAGTTTAGCCGTCCCATCAAATTGACACAACGGTTGAAAGCCTGAAAGCCAAAAAGTTTTCTTTAAGTGTCCGTGAGAGTACTTCTGGCAGTTCGGAGTGCATTTAATGGATTTCATTTACTAACTGAAACCCTGAGTTTGGAGCTATTTAATGCTCTAAGAGAAAAATGCGAATGTTGGAGTCGTGAAATGCTTCCTTGGCCTGACAAATTGCCACATCCTTCGTACGATCGAAATCACTTACTACACCATTGGTGACCTCGAAATTCTTCTTCTTTTCTTTGTTTGGCGCTTCAGTCCGGGATGGACCTGTGCCTCAACCAACAAGCCTCTTCAGCCAGCACGATCTTGCTTCCAATTACGCACAACAAGTTGGTTGTGTGCGCGATCTTACAAACTTTCAACCGCATATCTAGTTTGGCACATGTCAGGGCATAAATCCATACAGTCTCAGCTTTGGCTAAATCTAAGTCTAAGCTAATCACAAGTCAGTCTAGAACAAATTGTCTTCCATCCACGATCACTTGATCTCTATACAGGGGAAGTGGTTTTTCTCTTTTAAGCGACTCGCATCTGAAGACCTTTCAATTCAGCGTCCAAATCCATAGAAATGTTGAGCGTACCGATTTAACATCTGTTTAAATGTGCAAGTTTGGTCTATACTCGATTTGACTCGTGTTAGTGCGGATTAGTGGCATTGGGGTGGACATAGTGTGTGAAACAGGATATTTCGTCTTTCAAAAAGTCGGGTAGGTTACCCGTAAACTACTGCCAGTCCGAATAAGCTTTGATTTTCAAGTCTTCAGAGCCTGAGCTGTGTCGACATCTTTTTTGTCAGCAGATGGGGGTTCTTAGTTGCCTATTTCTTCCAGTGGAGCTCGTTATTCAACTTTTTAGCGCTGCTAGGAATATGCTTGAGAAATTCCATGAATTGTATCCCATGAAGAGCCTATCGAATTAGTGAGCAGCATATGGATCGCTCTGTGTCTGATGCCCAGTTTCACAGAGGACGTTGAAACTCCACTTTCACTTCAGTTCAAGTATTCGGTTTCACAAAGTCGTTTAAACCTTTAACTGAGTTCAATTTGTTATTTAAGTCGTTTAAACCTCAGTTCGGAAAGTCAGCCATTTTATTTCGCTCTTTTTTTAAAACGTTCAAATTTTGTTCTCAAGACTTCTGTGATCATGTTTGGTAATGAGATCCATATCTTGAATTGAAATCATTTGGAATGGATGGACCCACGCCGCACATTTTCGGTTGATTATCAAGATCTTCGTTTTCCGATAACAGCAAAGAAGCGCTACAAAAGTTCAAAAGGACTGCACCAATAGCATTTTAAAACAGCAAAGAGTGTAGCAAATACATCGAAAGCGCTTACAAACTGTACTCAATACACGCACCAAATGGAAAGTGTTGCCATATTTATTTTTCGAGCGAAGTTGAAGTGAACTAAAGTTCAGTTTTCACTGTGAATCCACACAAAAATTTTAATTCGGTTTAAGGTTCAGCTGAACTGGGCATAAATTCAATTTTTGACTTTCATAATTCACGACTCCATCATTTTAGATTCACTTCTCAGACTTTATCGTTCAGAATCTGCATATAATTTTAGATCGTCCTAGCCACCGCTGAGAGAACAATAGCAGGAACAAGACGAATGACTTCTGTTGAAGCTACGATCAGGTCTACCTTCACCATCAATAACCATCATCCTGCAGGTTGATAATGAGATTAATGGTGCAGTTTCGAAGAGCCTGTGTGTTCTTGTAGTCAGACTTTTGGCTATCATTCAAAAAGGCTGTATCTTGTTGGCCCCCACACTCTGAGATTTTACGCCGGCTCTTCACTGTAACTCAAGATAGACGAGCTACCTAACCTCCTCGACATTATAGCTGTCGTCGTAGATGGTGAGTGATAGAAGGTTTCTCACTCGACAGCTGGTCATTTCTTGACTTAAAGACCAAATCTCGTTTCATGTTGGGAACGCTCGACGATGTAACCCAGCAATTCGACTGACTTGTAGAAGATTTTGACTTCCGTGTAGACAACAGTCCGCAGCACTATCGTCTGCAGTACCAGGTTGAAAAATTCACACGACAGCGCATCTCCTTGCCGCAAGTTTTAAGTGCCTGAACCGAACTGCACGGTGCATCGCGTATTTTTTGCTATTTATATTTTTATTTTTTAGTGGTCGCAACGGGTATTCCCGAATTCGGCCGTCGCATCAAATACAGCTGTGCCCACCCTGTACGAATGTCCACCATATTGCTCGATACAAACATTGACTCTTTAGCACAGGCATTCTAAAACTGAGGTCAGCGCATCACTTCCAGAGGGTTCGCGACGACCGGAGTTACGTTGTTTATTTAAAGTTGAATGTTGGGAGCCGTCCGCCGAGATATAAATTCGTTGCTATACTCGCGAACCCTTGCACAGGCAATGTTTCTGATTGCAAGCTAGATATTTCGTCTCAAATATTTAGCTTCGCGTCTTTTATTAGCCCCTTTTAATTCGGATTAAATCTTGGGTTGCATATATTACAGCAACAACAATCAGAATGCTGCACTCGATTAGGATTACATTTCAAGATCATGACAGATAGCTTTTCTATTCCTCACAAGTTGGCAACTTCATTCCTGACTTTTGGTATACTGCAAAACTGTCATTCCTGACTGCAAACCTCATGTACAGCATTGCCAGATATGTATATAAAATATATTTTTGTGAGGTGAATTCGGTTAAATGATAGGGTGCCATTAAAGTAATATTTCACTTATTAGATATACAATTTGTGAAATAACTTAAATTTGTAATATCATTGAGGGAATTGTAGGACATTACGGTCATTTGATTTAGATATACCGATATCAAAACAATTTTAGGGGAAAGGGAGTTAGAAGTCGATTGTGTCTATACTACTTTATTTCTGTAGGCAACTATTTCCCTATGTTTCCTCGATCTGGGCCGTTTTTTTATGCCCAGGATCCGTCGCGAAATTCCTGAAAGTGTACCACAGGTTGAGAATGGATAGTCTAGAAGTATAGGAAGAAAAATTACCTTTTGTCTCTATTTTCAGAATCAAACCTGGCCGTTCGTAGTCGGCATAAAACTGTAGTTATCTTCCTCTCGTTAGAGAATAATAGCACGCACAACACGAATGGTTGCTAGGTCCAGGCCCTCACCGGGCTGTAGCGCCACCCATGTTATTATTATAAATCCAGATCTCCGGCCAAAACTTCCAGCGTCCAATTACTGAACTTGCAGCGTCGTCTATGTTCGTTCGGTTTCAATTCTTAGGTAAGCACAATCTTGAATGAACGTAGGTCAAAATCCAACCGAAGAAAAAGCCGGGTTGACTTTGCAGATCGGCACCAAATCCACATTTCTGAGTCTTCTTAGATATTTGTGACTACGGCGGCCAAGTTTTCTTCATTTGGCACCAATCTCTGGTCTTAATTTGAAATTGAAGTCCCAGTTAAAACACAGAAAATTGAGCAGCATACTCCGCTCTGTCCGCGAACGTGTTAAGGTTCAAATGAGTGCACTGACGCAAGCTCCAAAGGAGTGCACTCATGCTTAAACTTTTCTACGGTGTGACGAACTACCTGCACACTGACGCCGTTATAACGACTGACTCCACGAGGAAATCAGTGTATTTACAACTGAGATGGAACTTCGC
This sequence comes from Eristalis pertinax, assembly GCA_907269125.1. Classification (NCBI taxonomy): domain Eukaryota; kingdom Metazoa; phylum Arthropoda; class Insecta; order Diptera; family Syrphidae; genus Eristalis; species Eristalis pertinax. The sequence goes on along the minus strand of OU026145.1, from coordinate 105,782,397 downwards.
ACGTCCAGCAGGCATGAAAGGATGCGTGATGATATTTTGACAGCTGGATGTCATTGGAAACATCGACGGCAGCTGAAACATAGCAATTGGGAAAACTATCATCAAGAGCACACACCACTTCAAGACGGTCGTTAGGTCAGCCCCACAACAATAAATTTCACTTCAGAAGCCTTCTCCCTCTCCTCCTCCATATGCGCTTCCAGAGTCTCTAGGATGAATATTTCTCCATTCCGCATTTGCAAAAAAAATGTTCCCATCACACAAATGATGTTACAATTAGTTGTTACACATCCTCACCCCTCAATGTTGATTATTTCTTAATTTGTTTTCTTCTTTGCGTTCGCTTACTTGAGATACTCCATGATAACCGACTGAGTTGTTGTTCTTGTTTAAAGTCTTTAGTTTGGTTTCTTATTTGTTTTTGTCTTAACCGAGCGGGGTGTTGTCATGTATATTTTTTCTTTTCTTTTGTTTCAAGCTGCCAACGAGAGTAAGTATTGCTTATGAGTTTGATTTTGGGTTTTCCTTTTTGTGTGTTTATTTTCGTAATTTTGTTCGTTTTCGTGAGAGAGACAACGTTTTTGAACAATAAAAATCTTGCAATATGAATATAGTTTGCCAAAAATCTGAGATTCCCACATGCTTGAATTTTTCAGTTTAACAAGTAGACAACTAGATTTTGAGCTTGTTTTTGTTGATTTTTTTGTTTGTTTTTGTTTATCAGAAACTTTTGGAAGACTACACCGAAATTGAAGGCGCGCAAAGTACAAAAAAAAAAGAGAAGAAGAAAAAAATAAATAAAATACCAAACAAAAAACAGAAAGCTTCTAGATGAGAGAGATTTTCGTTTTTATTTTATTTTTGTTTTGAAAAGAAAAAAAAAAAACTACAACCGACTGCGTGTCGTATTTTATTGAGCATGCATTTAAATTTAAAAACGAACACAATTGTTTCTTTTCTAGGGCATGCCTGAAGCATGGGCTCGTTTGCTGATGAACTCGAACATCAGCAAGCAGGAGCAGAAGAAAAATCCACAAGCGGTCTTAGATGTCTTGAAGTGGTTCGACAATACAAGTAAACAACGGCCAAATTCGAAGTACATGACCAATGCGACAACAACACATTCAGGTAATGTATTACAAACCTTTCAATTGAGATTATCTTGTGAAAATCTGTGCTCACAGTCGTCATTCGCACAAGTATTTAGGTTAGGTTGCAGTCACATTTTGACTAGAGTGCGCCCGTAGTGTTACTGCGCAGATCTAATTGATCATGTTTTGCAGACTAGTTGCGGCTTTTCATGAAGCCTTGGAGATGACTGACACTAATGTTAAAGTATCCTTCATAAAGCGCTTCCTATCTTAAAATTAAATACAACAAGGTGTGTGTGAGATGTCATCAAAATGTCTTCTTCGGGTGACAGGCCTACCGTCGCTGTATCGAATATAACATCGTTCACATGTCCGCCGCGGCTTCTGCAATCTCGCGTCCAATTTTCCATGACTCTGGCGCTAAAATCAGTCTGAATTTGGTCGCGGTGGCGTGGGTATATATTGGCTTTGAGGGTCGCTCTGGTTTGTGGGTTATTCGCATAGACCTGCGATTTCAGAAAACTTCACAAGAAACAGTAGAACGGAATCAAATCGCACGATTTTGGTGGCCAGTTCACATCAACACCACGTGAGATGACCATGATCATCTCGAATCACTGATATAGATTTTCCAATGGGGCTTGAGCTGTGCGGCGCTACGTGCCAATTCAGGCCAAAAGGTTGGTAATCATCGATCTATTCCGTCCATGGTGATTCTGCAAGAGACAATGAATAAATGTCAGCCTATTTGACAGATGTAGCTTCAACCATATGGCCGCTGTCAACTTGTTCGTTCGGATGTCCTTAGGTTAGCTTAAGACAGGCGCTGCCCAGATAATTGCTCAAATATTCCGATGTGCGCACGGCTATAGACTTGTAGACTTACTATTCAGACTGACTCCACAGCGCTGCAGTACTCTGGCTACTTCTTCTTTTTTTGGCGCTCCAGTTCGGGAAAGATCTAGGCCTCAACCAACTAGGGCGATCTCTGGCTAGTTGTATTCAGTTTCGCACGTCAAGTTGGTTAAGGCCATTATCCAATTGGGTGTGTCACCTTTGTCGCGGGCATACCTTGTTGCGTTGTCCCACAGGGCGCCTCTGCTTGTTTAATGCAAAGGCGCGGGCAGTTTTTGCGAAATCTTGAACATACACTTCTAAGTCATGTACGGCTCAAACCTGAATATGCACTACTTTCCAATTGGAAGTGGCCTCGGACGTCATGGACAGTCAAGTGTCCATTAAAGCATGCAAATCAAGTTCAAGCTATTCATACTCTTACCACGGAGAAACTAATCTGAAGATGATACACATTATGAGCGATATAAAAAGCATAGATATACCATCAATTTGTTAGGAAAGGTGGCTGCATTAACCCATCCCAGGCAATCAAATGAACCAAGCAACCAATTACAGATGTGAACATAAATGTGGACGACAGGACCTAGCAGCAACAAATCTATATTTTATTAATCCTTTGCGAGGCAAATTCGACTGCTTTCTTTTCTATATTCTGGATTGAACCGGGGTATCTGTAGTGTATTGGCAACACTACGGTAGAGCTTAGTGCTCCTCCATATGTCATAATTATCATGACATGTATCTTATCACCTATATTTGTCGTCTTGTGTCCATGTCCAATCTTGTTCAGTGATGTTGTGACTGACAACCGACAAGCGCGGATGGACTGGCGATCAGACACTACAGCATTAACCAAAAGGCCACCTCTGCAGCTGGCACGATCTGTGGCTTTTTCCAATTGTGCGCGCCGCCTTAGTGGCGGGGTTCTCAGTTGCATTGTCCCAAAGCACCGGAATCGGACCCGAAATGTCCATGCGCTTTATGTGGTCCAGTCATCTTCGATGTTCGATAGCCGGTTCAAAACGAGAGATATGTTGCTCACCGCACTCAGCGAACACACTCAACACAGCCATCATTCCTGTTCTATCGTCACAAGTATTTAGATCTTATATAAAAGTTAGCTTAAGTGGGGACATCCGAAATGGACCTACATATGTTTCTCGCCCGGACTTAAGTCGATTACAATCATTTTTCATTTTGAAGGTCCTAAATCTAATTGACGCTTCTTGGAATGAATTTTCTTGAATCTCTGCATGCCGTGGTAGTTTGAAGCAGAATCAATGCAATTCAATGCTGATGGGGTAGACGCTAAGTGAAATGGACACAAACATGGAGTGAGTGAGTAGCTGCAATCGGTCTTTTAACATCCTTCGAAGTTTGAACTGCAAATATGTAACCAAACGAACCATGAAAATTCCAAAAAGTTTTTCCACCAGCTCACGATCAAAAACTACTCAATCGTTGAGGTTCAGAGCGATCTGTCGTTTGAGAGCTCAGTTCTGCTTATCTTACTTTACCGTCTACACATTTACAGACTACCTTTAAAGATTATTTTATGTAAACGATGACGACGACTTAGTTTCAAATGACCCATTGAGTTCGATTTGGAGTAACTTTTTCGAACATATTCGCAGATATTTAGTGAATAACGCAGTTTGTCAAAGAAGGCTGCCATTAGACTGGCTTATCGGCGAAGAAAAAATAGTCTAAAGACGTCAAATTGCAAAATCTAGACGAACGATTCGAAACGAGAGATAAATTGCTCATCGAACTCATTTTTCAATTGGTCCATCGATTCGCGCGCTGTGTGGCATGTAGCGCCGTGTTGCTGGAACCATATGATTTGCAGTATGTGTCAATGTGCAAAAGCTGATGAAAAAGTCAATAATTAGCCCAATTTACAAAGGATGGGTAAAAAAGCGAAACAGAAAATGATTGGACGATTGCAATTCAGTCGGCTGTTGAAAAATGCCTGGAAGAAATACTTCTTAATCGTGTCAATTGTTTTATTGCGAAACACAAAGTCATGCACCCAAATCAGTACGACTTCCAAAAAAGGCAAGAGTACCCAATCAATATTGGGACAGTTTACAAAAGTGGTCAACGCGGGCCTAAACAAAAACCATCACGTAGTTGTGCTATTTATCGATTTTAGCACAGCATTCGATACATTGACACTTGGAAGACTTGTGGAAATTGTCAGCAGAATGGAGTTGAGAGGAGTCCAGGCAAAACTGGCTCAAAAGCTATCTGAGTGATAGAACAATCCAAGCCATGGTCTCTGACACAAGGTTCCAAATTCGGTTACATTTTATTCATTCTTTTCACAAACGAACTTTTGAAATTATTGAAAAAAATGCACTGCTTATGTCGACGACATAGCAGTCGTTGTAAAGGGTGATTTTTTAAAAGCTATAGGAACGTTTTTCGAAAAAAAAAACACAAAATTCAGAAAAATGCATGAAATCTTTATTTGAATCGATAGTACGGTCCATATAATTTAATGTTTGAAGATTATTTCATGCAAATGTTGACCTTGACTGCGCCTCAAATGGTCCATCCGCTCCAATTTTGGCATACTCTTTCCAACATTTCGGCCGGGTTCTCACGAATAAATGCGTCAATGTTGTCTTCCAATGCGTCAATTGAAGCGGGCTTGTCTGTATAGACATGTGCTTTAACATAGCCCCACAAAAAATAGTCTAAAGGCGTTAAATCGCACGATCTAGGCGGCCAATTGACCGGTCCCGAACGTGAACAAAAAATTTTCACCGAACTCGCCCCTCAATAAGTCCATTGTTGCGCGTGCTGTGTGGCATGTGGCACTTACTTACTTACTTAAGGTGGCGCTACAGTCCGGGGTGGACCTGGGCCTCAACCAACAAGCGTCTCCAGCCAGCTCGATCTTTAGCTAGCTCGTGCTCCAGTTTCGCACGCATAGTTGGTTGAGGTCCCTTTCCACTTGCGTGCGCCACCTGAGTCGCGGTCTTCCTCTACTGCGCCGTCCCTCGGGGGTGGATTCGAAGACTTTTCGGGCCGGAGTATTGGTTTCCATCCGCTCTACATGACCTAGCCATCTCAGTCTTTGGATCTTCACTCTTCTGGCTAAGTCGATGTCGCTGAACAGCCCGTATAGTTCGTCATTATATCTCCTCCTCCACTCACCGTCTATGCAGACGGGACCGAAAATCACACGAAGAATTTTCCTCTCGAAGCAACCAAGGGCAGCTTCATCCGCTTTTGACAAAGTCCATGCCTCCGCGTCATATAGCAGGACTGGGACGATTAAGGTCTTGTAGAGCGTTATCTTGGTTGTTCGAGAGAGGGCTTTGTTTACCAGTTGCTTTTTTAGCCCAAAGAAGCAGCGATTGGCAAGGGTTATTCTTCGTTTGATTTCAGCGCTGGTGTCATTGTCTGAGTTTATAGCGGTGCCTAGGTAGACAAAGTTTTTGACTACCTCAAAGTTATATCTGTGGCATGTGGCACCGTCTTGTTGAAACCACACGTCATGTGAGTCAAGCTCTTGCATTTTGGGCAAAAAAAAGTTGGATATCATCTCACGGTGGCGCTCACCATTCACAGTTACGTTACGATTCGCATCATCTTTGAAGAAGTACGGTCCAATGATGCCACCAGCCCATAAACCGCACCAAACTGTGACTTTTTTTTTGGAATCATTGGTAGCTCTTGCAATGCTTCTGGCTGATATTCACCAAAATCGGCAATTCTGCTTATTTACGTATTCATTGAGCCAAAAATGAGCTTCGTCGCTGAACACAATTTTTCGGTAAAAAAGTGGATCTTCGCCCAACTTTCCAAGAGCCCATTCACCAAAAATTTAGGTTAGCGTTGTTCGTTTGTAAGACGATTCATGGTTAAATTATATACCAAACTGAAGATGTTTGACAGTGAAACAAAACACGAAACGTGCGTCAGCTGTTTAAACCAGTATTGCCAAAAAGATAATAGCTAAAAAATCACCCTTTATAAAGTCACCTTTGGGCTAGCTCGAGGCGGCTCTATCGCCGCCGAGTTACGCAAAGTTTGTAACTACCGATCGAAGATTGTTTACAAAACGGCGGGAAACTTATCCCCCGGTAGTTGGCGCAGTCAAAGGGGTCTCCTTTGTTGTGGAGATTGCACTCGTCGGGAATGCTCTGACCATATGAGCTGGTACAGGCGCCCTTCCATACTTGGCCATCTCGTTGGCTCGTTAGGATAGGCGGCAATTCAAGACTTTCGGTTGAATGTGACTGCACTTGAAGATTTGATCGCTGCCTAGCCATCAGAACAGATGACGATATCTTAGGTTTAACCATGACAGAGCTCCCTTTATCCCAATAGACTGCCAGAAAGACGCTACAGAGAATGAGTATTTCGATCTGATATATGACAGGAAGGACACAACATTGCTACACTACATGAATGTCGAATGCTTTCAGCAACCCTAAAAGTCACACACTAAATACAAAAAGATGAGCGCAAGGGATGCTTGAGGCTACATGAGCTTACAACTTGTATGGAGACCGAGAATGTTGTTTATTGATGACGTCCGTTATCAGATGTTTATTTTCGTCTCCTACGTTCCACCAAAAAGTGTTGCCAATGTGTATCAAAAACACATTGATAACATTAGTAGTGTCGTTACTCGTCTTGAAGCCAATCAATTACCTTGTATATTGGGGGACTTTAATATTGGTGACGTTACTTGGAGGAACGTGGATGGTGATGATAATTTAATCCCATTTAATGTTATTCATGAATGGGAGCACTTGATAATAGATGGTCTCTTATCTTTGAGCTTATTTCAAGTAAACAATATTCGAAATAGTTTAGATCGAATTTTAGATTTAGTATTTTTAAACAATGAAGTAAACTTTATAATATCAGAAGCCTTGAATGTGATCGATTCGAACAAAATTCATCACAAGGCCTTACTTTTGGATTTAAAATTTGTTTGTTACGGAAACTGTTGTAATAACAATACCGGCTTAACTTATAAATTCGCTAAGACCAATTTTGTTGCACTGAATGAGTACCTAAATCAATTCAATTGGGATGACTTGTTGGATTCCCCCAATTTGAAAGGTAACTATGATATATTCATGAATAAAATTAATTCTGGTGTAGAGTCATTTGTTCCTAAAACGCGTCATAGAAATCGATTTAGAATTCCATGGACAAACAAAAGCTTAGTAAATCTACGAAATATTAAAAGGAAATCATATTCAAACTATGTTTCAAATAAAACTAGTTTAAATCGTGAACGGTTTTTGAGATTCAGGAAAGAATATGAGTTCTTGAATAGATTTTTATATAAACAATACATCTTGTCCGTAGAAACTTCGGTAAGGAACAATGGTGCATCATTTTGGAATTACGTTAATTCAAAAAGAAATTCCTTGGGCTTGCCCAAGATAATGGAATTTGGTAACGTAACTTCAACAAACTTGGATGAAACCTGTGACCTATTTGCCAACTTTTTTGAGTCTGTCTAGAATGGGTCTCCGGTCCAGACAACGATGAACCATTACTCTAATATACCCGAGGTTCTGGATATAGGTGTATTGGAATTTACGGATCAGGATGTAATAAATGCCTTAACTAATCTTAAAGTAAATTACAGCCCAGGCCCCGATGGGGTCCCGGCTGGTATTTTAAAAAAAAGTTGGAATTCGCTTTATCGTCCACTAAGAATTATCTTTAATCAATCCCTAAAAATGGGTGAATTTTTAAATGAATGGAAGTATTCTTTTCTGACGCCTATATATAAAAGTGGTTTAAGGCAAAAAGTAGAAAACTATCGACCAATATCCAAGCTTTCATCGATACCAAAGTTATTTGAAAGTATTGTAAAAGAAAAATTATATTTCATGGTAAAAGAAATTATTTCTAATAACCAGCATGGCTTTATGCAAGGCAGGTCTTGTACAACTAATTTATCATTATTTTCAAATTACATTTATACAAATTTAGAAAATCAATTACAAGTTGATGTACTTTATACCGATTTCTCGAAAGCCTTCGATAAAGTACATCACACTTTGCTTTTAAACAAACTAAAGTCTTTGGGATTCCATTCGTCAATGTTAGAGTGGTTTTCCAATTACTTAAAGGACAGGAAGCAATTGGTAATGATCGATAGTTTTAGATCTCGAGTAATAAAAGTTACATCGGGCGTTCCACAAGGTAGCCATATGGGGCCATTACTCTTTCTATTGTTTATAAACGATGTTCACGAAATTTTCAAATATTGTAAAATCCTAACATTCGCAGACGACTTTAAATTGTATTTATCTATAAATAGTTTAACTGATTGTAATAATTTCCAATTGGATATCCATGCACTAGTGGAATGGTGCAAGCACAATGGACTACAGCTGAATATTCAAAAATGTAATATCTTTACGGCATATCGAATTACATCCCCGATTGTCTATGATTATTTCATAAATGATCATAGACTTAGTCGCCTAGAAGAGGTTAAAGATCTGGGTGTAATTTTTGATACAAACTTAAATTTTGCATCACATTATGATTATACAATTGCGAAGTCTAGGCCAGGAAAATCCACCATCGACCAGATATTCACACTACGGCAGATTTTGGAGAAAACCCAGGAGCAACAAATCGATACCCACCACCTTTTCATCGATTTTAAGGCCGCGTATGATAGCATCTATAGAGACGAGCTATACAGAGCAATGTCTAGTTTTGGCATCCTTACCAAACTCGTCCGTTTGTGTAGGATGACGATGGAGAATGCACGCTGCTCCATCAAGGTCGGTAAAGACCTAACCGAGACCTTTGATGTCAAAAAAGGATTCAGACAAGGCGACGCGCTGTCATGCGACTTTTTCAACATCGTTCTGGAAAGAATTGTTCAAACGAACGCCAACACCAGAGGAACAATCTTTCAGAAGTCCGTCCAACTACTCGCATATGCCGACGATATTGACATTATCGGAAGAACGCAGCGTGATGTCAATGGCGCTTTTGTGGGTATTGCAACTGAGGCCGCGAAGATGGGTTTAGCGGTAAACGAGGGTAAGACCAAGTATATGCTGTCAACTAGAAAGGGCACCCAACACCGACGTCTCGGTCAGAACGTCACAGCAGACAGATATAACTTTGAGGTAGTAAAAAACTTTGTCTACCTAGGCACCGCTATAAACTCAGACAATGACACCCTTGCCAATCGCTGCTTCTTTGGGCTAAGAAAGCAACTGGTAAACAAAGCCCTCTCTCGAACAACCAAGATAACGCTCTACAAGACCTTAATCGTCCCAGTCCTGCTATATGGCGCGGAGGCATGGACTTTGTCAAAAGCGGATGAAGCTGCCCTTGGTTGCTTCGAGAGGAAAATTCTTCGTGTGATTTTCGGTCCCGTCTGCATAGACGGTGAGTGGAGGAGGAGATATAATGACGAACTATACGGGCTGTTCAGCGACATCGACTTAGCCAGAAGAGTGAAGATCCAAAGACTGAGATGGCTAGGTCATGTAGAGCGGATGGAAACCAATACTCCGGCCCGAAAAGTCTTCGAATCCACCCCCGAGGGACGGCGCAGTAGAGGAAGACCGCGACTCAGGTGGCGCACGCAAGTGGAAAGGGACCTCAACCAACTATGCGTGCGAAACTGGAGACAGCTTGTTAGTTGGTTGAGGCCCAGGTCCACCCCGGACTGTAGCGCCACCTTAAGTAAGTAAGTAAGAAGTCTAATGCTATGTTAGGTTTTCTGAAAAGAAATAGTAGAGATTTTCGGGATATAACTAGTCTTAAGTCCATCTATTGTTCGTTAGTCAGACCGTATTTAGAATATTCTTCCATCATTTGGGATTCGCCATATGATACACAAGAACTCAGATTCGAAAGAGTACAAACAAATTTCACGAGATATGCTGTCCGTAAATTGTATTCCTTCGACGAACTCCCTAAATATGACGATAGATGTAAAATAATAGGCTTGCAAACCTTAAGTTTCAGGCGTAAGGCAGCGTCAGCCATGTTCATCCGCGATATTATTAATTGCCGTGTAAATTCACCAGACTTACTTTTTCTCATGAATATATATGCTCCCCAAAGATCTCTTCGGATGAGAAATTTACTATATGATAAGAGGCATAGAACCAACTATGGTTGTAATGAACCTATTACAAGGTGTATAAACACTTTTAATGAACTTTGCAACGAAATTGATTTTAGCTTGTCTCGATTGGAGTTTAAAAAATTGATCCATGCACTATGCTATAATTAATATTGTTTATTTGATGTAATCTGTGAGATGCAAAATCGGTAGATGATCCTTAGTCGCGCAACAAAATCTGCTGTGTAAAGCGATACTGAGAGTTAACGCTTAGAGAACGTAGTGTTTTGTGTACTCTGTGATGGAAAAAAAAAGAACTACGATGCTAACTACGGTCCCTAAATTAATTTTTTTTTTCTTATGTGGGTAGATGTCTTCAACAAGACTATGGCGAACGTTCGACCATAGAAGTGTGAGATTTTTACTCACTAAAACCACCTACCTTTAAACGTTATGTTCGACTACAACTAAGTGAAGCACTTATCCAGTAGTTTGTATTTCTTGATTTAGATACGCTTGACAGGTAACTCTCCAATGAATGTTCCTGCTAACACCGCAACCATGGGCGGGTGTATGATATCGCACGAGATCAAGGGATTTAGTCCTTTAAAGTCGGCGCAAGCCGTTAGTTTCCTCAAGGTTCGAATAAACTGCAGAGTTTGTATGCTCTTCCAGGCGGCGCTTATGTTTGTAAGCGATTTTTTTTTGATTTCATCTTGGACTGGTAAAATTTCTAGATCTCTGTGGATATCGTCGTTTCTGATATACAATGGTGCATTAATAATAGTTCTAAGCACCTTGTTTTGAAAAGTCTGTATAATATTCATATTGCTTACTTTGGTACAACCCCAAAGTTGTATGCCATAAGTTCAAACAGGTTTTAGGATATGCTTGTGTACAAGCAATTTGTTGTCAATACTTAGCTTGCAGTTGCTTACCAATAAGCCAGTACATATCTTTGTATTTTTTGTCAAGTTCTGCACATTTCTTTTAAACGTGTTCTTTCCAGTTCAGTTTTAGGTCAAGAGTCATACCGAGGTATTTCGCTGCATTGCCGAAAGGTATTTGGACACGATGTTGGACCCTGGCGAGTTATTAAATTGATATGAACGGATTCGCCTTCGTTAGGGACAATTCGCCAGAAGCTCATCCATTCGTGCATCTGATCCAGTGCACTTTGTAATTTTGATGTAGACTCTTCTACCGTTTTGGCTGTTACCAAAATGTTGACGGTGTCGTCAGCAAATGTGCCTAAAACAGTGTGTTCTTCTTGTGGTGAATCACAATCGTATACAGCAGGTATAGCAGAGGGCCAAGAACACTCCCTTACGGTACACCAGCATTTACATTTTTAAAGGCAGAATATTCATATCCGTGTTTTACTCAGAAGAGTATGAGAGAGATACTTCGATGAATACTAAAAAGTTTCCCCGGTAGGAATCGGTTTAGTTTTTATGTCAGCCCTTCGTGCCAAACTTTGTCAAAGGCTCGGGAAACATCAAGAAATGCTGCTGAACACACGAGCTTTTGTTCAAATGCCTTTTTCTACTATATCAGTTGTACGATGGCCAAATTCTAGGACCAAATTGGTGATTTGGAATAAGCTGTTTTTCATCCACAATTAAACTTAAACGTCTAAGTAGATTTTTTTCCAAAAACCTTAGACATTATCGGGTGGTTTCCCGGGTTTTAGTACCATTATAACTTCTGCCACTTTTCATTGACTAGGGACATGTTCTAGTCTAAGGGCGGCATTAATTATGTAGAGTAATTTAAGAAAGGCTTTCTTGGGTAACTCTTTAAGAATTTCTCCTGTAATTAAATCATAACCAGGAGCTTTTTTCGGTTTGAGCTTTTTTAGTACTTCCTTAAGCTCTGACAAGGTAGCACAACGTGGCAGGGAGCGTTTGACCGGACCGGTCCCTAAATTACTGAATTCGCTGCCAAAGTTTTTTAAATGACATTCCAAGCTTGACCTGGAAGTTTAGCGCCACCCACATTTTTCATTTTTACATATTACGCATTAAAGCGTAATATACAGACCTATCTAATTTGTATTAGATCCGCACACGTCGGCGGAACCGTCTTCCTTTCCAGCAATATGTAAATAACAAAGGAGATCTCCTGAATATGCTCAACATATCTTTCATGCGTCGTTGAGCAAGTCTACGGCTTTCGCATTTCCACTTGAATAAATGCAATCATCCCTAATCACTGCGTCGAGTGTTGTCATAATTATGGATAGGCATCTAAAGGATCTTTTCAGTCCTCTTTCAAGAGATACCATTCTATTCTGCTAATATGTGTGCGTACCCATCGACTGAGGAGTTACTTACCGATGTCTAGGCACTGTGAACGAAGTGAATTTGCATACGATTGTCATAATCGTTTACATTCTAGTGGAGGTGGTGAATAGGGCAACACGACAGTCGTTAAATCTCGGCTAGTGCACACCATTGGAATGACTGCCTGCACTTTACTGCACACATACGCACCACTCCATCGGAACTCAGAATTATATTTTTTTTTTTTGTTTGTTTTCTACTTCCAGGATCATCATTGAGTCGTGTTAGCAGTAGCAGTCCAAGCAGTACACCAACCGATTCCGAAATTCACGGCTCCAACAGTGGTGTACTGATAGGTGTGGCGAACCTAAATGTTGGTGGCGTCAGTGGAGGCACACATTCAGTTCCTCTAAGTCAATCACATTCGTACAATGCATTCGCAACATCCGCTCATAGTTCGACAAATGAGGATGATATTGCGCTGCCAGGACCGCCACCGCCAATTGCTAGTCGGCCAGAGAGAACAAAATCAATTTACACACGGCCAATTGAGGATGGAGTACTACCAGGAACACCTACGCATCATAATATGACGGCACAACCGCAGTCGATACCAATACTAACCAATGCCGTACAGCAACAGTTGCAGCAACAGCAACAGTTGCAACAGCAACAGCCGCTACCGGTGGTACCCATACACCATCATCAGCCATCGACGAATGCAACGACGACGACGGCGCCGTCGATGACACAACAACAACAACAGCAACAGCAACAACAACTCAATGCGGCCACAATTAAGAGTCCATCAAGCACTCTTGACAAGAATAAGAATAACGCAAGTAATAACCTTTATGATTCTACCACTACTACTAGTACTACCACCATAAATACCATAATAGCTTCTCCTACTACTAACAATGCTTCTTCAGATCCATCTACTACTAATAATGTTGTCAATAGTAGCGCATCAACAATTACAATGCAATTTATTGATAATTCAACAACGACTAATCATGATTCTTCTACTTCCTCATTTTCCTCGTTCCCGTCGATCAACGATTCGATCATTCCGGCGGCATTCGCATCTTTATCTGTGATCGATTCTCCCATTTCCATGGTTACTCCAACACTACCACCACAACAACCACCATCATCGCCCCAACCAATGCTGGCATTCACTGCGGCCACGATATTATCATCGACAACAACCACAATAACGCCGGCCACACCAACACTAGATGCATTCTCGCCGACAAATGATGCAGCAACAATTAATAACATTCAATCTGCACCCCAATCAGTTACTACCACCACCACCACGACGACGACAACAACAAATGCGAATGCCGGTACACCGCAGCATCAGCAGCGTTCCACGACAGCCAAGAAAAAGAAAATGTCCGACGAGGAGATTCTCGAGAAGTTGCGCACGATCGTCAGTGTTGGCGATCCGAATCGCAAGTACACCAAAATGGAGAAGATCGGACAAGGTGCCTCGGGCACCGTATACACGGCAATTGAGTCCTCGACCGGCATGGAAGTGGCCATCAAACAGATGAACATCAGCCAACAACCAAAGAAAGAATTGATTATCAATGAGATTCTGGTGATGCGAGAGAATAAGCATCCAAATGTGGTCAACTATTTGGATAGTTATTTGGTTTCCGAAGAGCTATGGGTGGTGATGGAGTACCTACCGGGCGGCTCGCTAACCGATGTCGTTACAGAGACATGCATGGACGAGGGCCAAATAGCGGCCGTTTGTCGTGAGGTATTGCAGGCCTTAGAGTTCTTGCACAGCAACCAAGTGATACATAGGGATATTAAGAGTGATAATATACTGCTCGGACTCGATGGCAGTGTCAAGCTGACCGATTTCGGTTTCTGTGCACAAATCTCGCCCGAACAATCGAAGCGCACAACTATGGTTGGTACACCATATTGGATGGCTCCAGAAGTTGTTACGAGAAAGCAATACGGACCAAAAGTGAGTACATAATGTTTAATTGAATTACATTTTTTTTTTCAGTTGATCACGGGTGTTTATGTCCTAGCTACTGAACTGGATGATCTATATATCATTGTCATTTTCATCTTCTGACCCGCAAGATCCACTAAAGGGGATGGCAAAGCACGCGCCTCCGTTGCAATACCCACAAAAGCGTCATTGACATCACGCTGCGTTCTTCCGATAATGTCAATATCGTCGGCATATGCGAGTAGTTGGACGGACTTCTGAAAGATTGTTCCTCTGGTGTTGGCGTTCGTTTGAACAATTCTTTCCAGAACGATGTTGAAAAAGTCGCATGACAGCGCGTCGCCTTGTCTGAATCCTTTTTTGACATCAAAGGTCTCGGTGAGGTCTTTACCGACCTTGATGGAGCAGCGTGCATTCTCCATCGTCATCCTACACAAACGGACAAGTTTGGTAGGGATGCCGAAACTAGACATTGCTTTGTATAGCTCGTCTCTATAGATGCTATCATACGCGGCCTTAAAATCGATGAAAAGGTGGTGGGTATCCTCCTGGGTTTTCCTGGGTTTTCTCTAAAATCTGCCGCAGTGTGAATATTTGGTCTATGGTGGATTTTTCTGGCCTAAAGCCCCATTGGTATGGACCGACCAGATTGTTGGCGAATGGCTTTAGGCGTTCACACAGTACGGCAGATAAGATTTTATATGCGATACTTAGGAGACTGATGCCTCTGTATTTGGAGCAGTTAAAATGGTCTCCTTTTTTATGGATCGGGCAAACAATGCTGAGATTCCATTCATCGGGCATGTTTTTCTAGGAAGCTAGGCCCTGGCCCTCTACGGGCTGTAGCGCCACCCATATTATTATTATTATCATTATCAATAAATCCATCCTTTTCTAGTTTCTGCAAGGGCTGAGCAAGTACCGAAATACTGCATTACTTCAATTTAGTATCAATATAAAATAGAGACCTACCTATGTATTCGTTTCTCAATATTTCATAGCATAAATATCGCAATAATCAATACTTGGGACATCAATCACTCGAAATGTGCACATCATTTTGTGTTTCCTCAAATGTCGATGACCCATCACACACTACCTAGGCCGACATTTTTCTAGCATCACGTTTATCGAAACCATTTCAAGAGAATATGAAACTAGTTAAATGCATCATTGGGAGGAGTAGTACAAAATTCCGCTGCGCATCTAACAAACTGACGCCAGTACAGACTGACGTCGTAATCTCCTCACATCAATCAAATCATGCTACAACCCAGCGTGAACATACGCCAAATGAAAGGTCCATGCAATTCATTCATCAAATCCGGACTTATAATCCTAAGTGAGGGGTGCACGTACACACGTTTCAGGCGCAAAGTTTTTTAAATTTCAACGTAACAACATGGAAACTTCCCGGAACTCAACTAAGCCCCGTAAGCTCTTGGGCCACTCTATCCTCCGACCACTCTATCCTGCAGGCCACTCTATCCTCCGACCTCGGCTCTAACTCGACCTCGGCTCTAACTCAACCAGCGTGTTTTTGGACCACTTTGCCCTCTGTCTCTTGTCTTTCTGATGGAATCGCATTCAAAACACTAATCGCAAGTCGTGACGATGGGTACATTCTTGCCACTCAATCTGAAAGACAATTCTGGGGCAGTAGCAATTTCACTTGTCGTTTTAGAGCATTACAGTTATTTTATTTTTCGTCTTTGCACTTCGAGTATACAGTGGACTCTCACTAAGTCGAACACTCCCTTAGTTGAGTATCTCTCTAACTCGAATCCTTTGTTCCCCATATTTTGGCATTCCCCTCTATGCCATACAAACAATCATCCTCTAAGTCGAATTCCTTCTAATTCGAACGAATTTAGATGTGCCGTGAAAATTCGATTTAGAGAGAGGCGACTGTGCATTCGTTAAATTTCTTCGAAGTTCGTCCCGGATTCGATGTTATGCTTAATGTTGGTACTAGATCGTAGAAACTATCCGGCAATCCAATATTCCGATCCAATCATTTCGCCTTATCCCTCTTGTTATTTCATGAGAGAAAAGACAGCAGCCATCTTACCGGGGTTAGTAACGGGCACACTTTCGGCAAACACCTATGAAAGCCTCTGCGTCCCGTGTTGCGAAGAAGACGACACTGCGGAGCACTTCCTCTGTCACTGTCTTTGATCGGATCAGGTGGCTGAGGAGGTGAAAGCTGATGTAGGCTCCTCATCACAGATGCGCCTGTTTCCTTCGGAAGAGCATGCAATTTCAGCAAATGTGGATGGCTGCCTGGTAGCACAATGGACCAGTTGTTGAATCTGAGTGCTCCAGTGTAGCGTGAAAAACCTCCGACGGGATAAAAAAAAAAACGATCTCACTTATTTTTCAACAATTTTCTTTTTTCAGGTCGATTTGTGGTCTCTCGGTATTATGGCAATCGAAATGGTCGAGGGTGAACCGCCTTATCTAAATGAGAACCCACTAAAAGCATTGTACCTTATTGCCACAAATGGCAAGCCGGAAATCAAGGAGAAGGACAAACTATCGCCAGTCTTTCAGGATTTCCTCGATCAATGCCTAGAAGTTGAAGTCGACCGACGAGCCAGCGCGTTGGAACTATTAAAAGTAAGTTTGCCTCGAGGATTGTACTAGCTGACGGAGTGGGGGTTCTAAATTGTAGATTGTTTTCTTTTTCAGCATCCTTTCCTTAAATTGGCACGTCCACTAGCAAGTTTGACGCCTCTGATCATGGCCGCGAAAGAGGCAGCCAAAGGCAACTAGACACTAAGTCTGTACGTTGAGCGAACTTAAAGAACAACATCAAATAGCATTAAAGTAAAATTTATTAATTTTATTATTATTCTTTTTTTTTTTTTTTAAATATTAAACGTATTATTTGGCCAAAAAAAAAAACAAAACAAAAATCGATTAACAAAAGTTGAGACAATTTTAACAAGACGACACAACGCCGCAGAGAGCAGAGACGATGTATGCGCTTAGTTCTATGAAATATACACGGATATCATTTTATTTTTATTTTTTTTTTTCCTCTTAGTCTGTTGCTTTAGGTTCCTTTTAGAAGTTCAACTTAATTGAAAGGGAGCGAGGACGATTATTGTATCATGTAATATTAAAAAGTTTTCGTATTCGTATTATTTATTGCTTCTTCGTATCATATTCTTTATTTTTTTTTTGTTTCTCTTTCTTTTAAGCAGACGATGAATTTAATGTTTTATGCTTTCTGATGACGCATTTAAAATGCTTTTAGCTTGATCTGTTGTTAACTTTTACGTTCGGTTGTATTTTGTTCGTTATTTTCTTTTCTTCACCCGGCGTTTAGAAGTGTACATGCTTGACCAAGAGTTTAAGGGGATCTATTCGGTTTGTTAAGTATTCTCGCGTGTTCATGACTGCAGTTTGCCGCAACATGATTTGTGGAACATCACCGAGGCGTCAGCCAACCAAGTCTCACCATTTGGTACGGTCTTGTGGTGGTTGCTTCCAGCTGATTGAGGTCCCTTTTCAGATGCGTTCGCCACTTCTTCCTTTACCGCGTTGTCCCTGAGGGTTGAAGTCGAAGACTTTCCGGACGAGAGCATTGAAGTCCACTCGCTAGGGCTTGTTTTGTTGTTCGAGAGAGGGCTTTATTCGTCACTAACCATCTGAGGCGAGAGACTCGAACTCATTTGACCAGATCGACGTCGCCGTACAGTTCAGTCTCCTCCTCCAAACACCATCAGCACCATACGGAGCCACAGCTAATACGAAGGACTTTGCTCTCGAAGCGACCAATAATCTCCTCGTCCGCTTTCGTCAATGTCTATGCTCCTGCGCCATACACCAAGACTGGGACTATCAAGGTCTTAGAAAGGGATGTCTTGGTTCTTCGGCTTCATTCATCAATTGCCTTCCAAGCCCAAGAACACAGCGATTGACGAGTGTGATCCTTCCTTTCATCTCCGCGGTGGTGGTGTCATTTCTTGCGTGTCAACTTCGGAGCCTACGTAGAGAAAGTCTTGCACAACTTCGAAGTTGTAGCTGTCTATCGTGACGTGTTTTGTTTTGGTGGACAGCATGTACTTGGTTTTACCCTCATTGACCGCTAGCCCCATCTTAGCCACTTTCTGAAGCAAGATGATGCTGGATTGTTATACTTTCCAAAGGAGCTCTTCTCATGCCATTACAGTATTACAGTATTAGCTCCAGATCAAGGTATCGTGTGGACATTTGTCCGACCTGAGCTCCAGATCAAGGCATGGCGTGGACATTTGTCCGATCTGAGCTCAAGAGTAGGACAACGCGTGAACATTTGTTCGAAATGAGCTCAAGATCAATGGATCGCGTGGCCATTTGTTCGATATGAGCTCGAGAGCAGGGCATTGCGTGGACATTTGAGCTCCAGATAAAGGCATCGTGTGGACATTTGTCTCATACGAGCTCAAGATCAAGGGATGGCGTGGACATTCGTCCGATGAGGGCTCAAGATCAACGCATCGCGTGGACGCTTGTCCGATGTAAGCTCAAGAGCAAGGCATCGCGTGGATATTTGCTCAAGATCAATGCATTATGCGGACATTCGTGACATCAACAATGTTCGTCCAAAAAAGGAGCATTTCCTAAAATAAAAGGCCTCTGCGTTTTTATTTATTAAAAAAAGCATTGCATTTGGAGTATTTTCAAGAGGTGAGGCAATTGCGCTGCAGCAACGGGGCTGCGCTAAACGTAAACGCACTAATCTACTCCATCTACAGCCCGTTCAAATGTGAAATGAAAGAAATGCGAGGCGCTGATGTGTGGGTCTGAATATTTGAACAGACATCTGCGCAATTGACTGAAGTCTTAGGTTAGGTTAGGTTGGTGGGTACTGGATAGGCGGACATTTACCGAGTCTCACTTGGGTTCAGCTGATCCTTTTGTGATGTCCATTGGGGAAAGCTATCATGTTGCTATTCTACTCCATTGTAGCATTTATATTTTGTCCTTGTCCACAGCAATTCCTTCGATGAGTCTGCAAAGTGGAAAGCACGCATCATGTCTTGAACTTTGATTAAACGCCATGAGGCACAGTTTCATGAAATAAAATCTCCGGTAGCACATGATCAAATCGTGATAAGCAAAGCTCTTCCACAGACCTCACTTGTCATAAGGGAAACATCTTCCATCGCAAATCCTGAAGCCGTTCCTTGATTGTTGATACAGGCTGAGCTTGTAAACGCAGTAGTGCAACGTCAAGCGTTCTTAATTGCAAACATTTGGCAGTGATGCAATGCATCGCATTCTAAAACGCATGAAAGCAGGCGTTGCGCAAACAAAAGCAACCAGTGCATCACAGATTATAGTGATTTTTTTATTGCTTACGCGAAGCGCATTTTTTGACGTTTACGAATTCAGCCACATATCCTAACACGAAAACTGTCTTTAAATTAAAACCTCCAATTTTGAACATTCACGTGAATCTGTAGTCCACGGCGGCTTCTTCACTTTTCCGCCGTGGAGGTGGCTTCTTCTATACTTTGTCACCTCCAGAAGATGCACTACGGATCAAGCTGCGTACAAACCAAATATTTGAACAAAATTTATTGTGTTCTTTTAATGTTAGGTTAGCTCTGAGTCAACCTTTCAGGCAGCCAAACTTTGGGCGTAATTCTGCTCCACTCATCTTGAAGCACGAAGCGCTTAATTGATTGTGTCGTAATTTGGTGTGTCCTTACAAGGTGGTCAATCAATTGGAGTTGACATCAGGTGAGTGCCGGCCTGGGTGCTGGGGAACATGGTATAACAAGCATTCCCAAGTAGTTGTCGTTGACGAAGGATGTAATGAGCAATGAATCATGGTTGTTTCAATCAACACGGTTTCCCACACTCATCACTCGTTTGCCACTCAATTTAAGATGTGGCTTGATGATTAGTTCGTAAAAATTGTTGGTTTTGTTCATCCCAATCCATGGTTCGACCGGACTTTGATTTGAATTCATCGATTTTGGAAGTAACACGCGATCGTTTACATGCGTCTCCACTAGATATCGCGGTGTCCAAGATCACATCCATAATCTGAACAGCCATTCATGGTCTCTTTTCTCGTGAGGAAACAATGCAATGTCATTCCATTTGAAATTGTGTTCCACAGAGCCAACATCAAGAGACGGCCAATCAACCACCAATCGAGTTTCTACGACATGACGCTTGAATGGACATCATTTTTGTCTCCACTAGATTGTTTCATGCCATGAACAGGATTCATGTCCACTAGAGACGGTGTGTTACCTTCACCTGTGCTGTTCACTGAACTAAAATATTTTTGGAGCGTTTGGGTTGTACGCGCTTGGATTGATGGCATGTCATGCTTCACATACAACTGATTTCCTTAGCCACTCACGCATTCCATACATCGTTGTCACAAAGAATCTGACGAATCGGAAGATCATACACCAAGTCTCCAAGTCTGATTTAGATCATTGTCGCAAATGATGTGACAAGTCAGGATTAAGTCGTATGTGTGGAATATTTACTGAATATTTATTAAATTAATAGAAAAAGCAGAAAATAAAGCAACTTCCACCAGATCGAGCCTCAAAGTGAACGAAACGTTCCGCCGAATTCATACTAAATCATAAACTTAACGAAGTCTCGTTCGCTTTAAGGCAGCCCGCGTACTCATCCCGGCTTTACAAGCAAAATTGGGATGGTTGGGTATTCAAGTTGGCATCCCTCAGCCGATATGCAACACCACAATATGGGCGTTTTCCAAAACGCTTCATTGCTCTAATACTGCAATGGCAGCCATGCCAAAAAGGTAATGCCAATGCAAACTATTCCAAATCGCATTGTGAACAGATCTGCGCAAACAAGAGCAAACAGAGCATCGGCAAATGTGAAAAGCATCGCTTACTTTGCATCATCACGGTTGCAGCGCATCACTCGCAAATATTTGACGTTTTAGAAAAACGCCCTAACCTCTGCCAAGTGATAAGCAAAGCTCTTCAACAGACCTCACTTGTCATAAGGGAAACATTTTCATCGCAAATCTTGAAGCCGTTCCTTGCTGCACATATCCTGCCACAAAAACCTGCTTTAAATTAGAACATCAGACATTGGACGTGAATTTGTAGTTCATATACTTTGCCGCCGTGGAGGTGGCATCTTCTATATTTTGCCGCCGTGGAGGTGGCTTCTTCTTCACTTTTCCGCCGCGGAGGTGGCTTGTCACCTTTACAAGATGCACTACCGATCAAGCTGCGTACAAACCAAATATTTGAGCAAAATTGAACAAAATAGTTCTGAGCCAACATTTCATTATTGCTTATCGGAGAGTAATTCTGCTCCACTCAGCCTCAATTGTTAAACGATCGGATTGAGGTTTTGCCAGGTTAGGTTAGGGGTTGCCGGCTCAGGTCCATAGTGCTACCACTAAACAGGTTTTGCGACAGAAACCGGCCTATTTGAAGATGAATTAAGAGAAAATTAGCTAACTACTGAATGAAAGCCGTGGTTTGAGGTGCTGAACTCTGGATTGACCAATTATGCGACTCCCACGCACAGTCGCTGTCGCAGGCTTTTATATGCTGCACCAGTAACGTTACAAGAATAAGGATTCATTTGTTTTGAAAGCATTATCCTCGCTCATCACTAATTACGAGCTTATCCCAAAATCTTGACGAAGAACAGACGTTGCATGCGATCAACAAAGGCTGAGTTCGTAAACAGTCTTAGCGCAGTACTGCAGCGTCAAGCGTTCTTAATTTCAAACATTTGGCTGTGATGCAATGCATCGTATTCTAAAACGTCACATGAAAGTAGCCGCTGGGCAAACAAAAGCAACCAGAGCATCACAGATTATCGTGATGCGTTGCAACATCAAAAAATTACGCGATGCGCATTTTTTTTGACGTCTACTAACTAACAGGCATTTAAACGCTCCAACAGAATCGATAACACGCTCCAACTATGTTATCTACCACCCCTGGAGCTTAGGGTGTTGTCATAAACGTCAGACTAGCAGAGGACTGCGCTATCCATGTTCATTAATGGAGATATACGATCGTACTAACTTGGGTGAACTGCAGTACCTACCGTTGCGCAGTCACGGCAAAAATGGCCGATTGGAAGAAAACCATCGTCTACTAAGCCAGGCCTGCTGACAGTCTGCACCGTGTGTGTGTTGAAAAACGCATGGGGGAAACAAATGCGATTGTACTAGCGCAGATTTCCGACTTTTACGAAAACACCCTTAATCAACCACCCCTCGTCACGAGTTCCATCGTAATCGAAACCGTGCTACGAACTCCGAAAAAGCGATCGGAGAATTCATTCATAGATGAATCGTGGTGAATAATCTGCTACGAATTTCGTGAAAGTTGCTATCACTGAATACGAGTAAAATGGAAATTTGTAATCTTTTTCTACGACAAGTCGGAGATTGTGTCTCCGTTCTGACAGTGTGACATCTTTTTTTGCATAGTTCGTATCGCAGCTTTGATTCGTAGTTTAGGTTAGGTTAGGTACTTGGGGTAGGCGTGGTGGAGCCACGCCTCACTTAGGTCCGATTGGACCCATTGTGTTGCCCAGGGGGGAAATTCGTAGATTAGCTACACATGGATTTTGTGATATGGCTGAACATTTGACAAGCTCGTATGATTGAACTGAACGTTGGCAAAGGAAAGAAAAAACGGAATGTTCTTGGATTTTGTTTGAGGTCACGCTGATATGGTGTTGTTCCCTGACTAAGGAGGAGTGGGCTTCGTAACCCAATCAATTTAGAACAACTGAGTCTGAGTCTTTCCAGTAGTGTTAAGTCGCTAGTACAATTGCTCTTGTCGGTGGTCAGGTCACAACTGCTCTGAACAAGAGTGGACATGCACACAAAGCAACAAAGATAATGGATAAGATGCATGTGATGACTGATGAGTATTATGACTTATCGAAGAGCACCTCCCACGCCCCACCTATACCCAACAGTTCCCATTCTCTCAGATAATAGTTCCAGCAAACGTTAAAAACTTTGTGTGCCCACATTATGTGTCAACCAATGCAACTATGTACATCTAAGAGCAATCAAACAAACAACTTAATCTAGCATAACGGACCCAAGAAGTTGGCCACGGCATAAAGGTCCGACAGGGCACTCTATCACATACCACCTTCCTATGAGCATTCTACTTCCGGAATCGGTGGTAAGGACGTTGTCTACAACATGTTTGCTCTTTCTCCTTGACTGGAGCATATTGCTTTGATTTGCTACTTAAATACATTCTTATTCCCTGCGGAAGATTGCCCTCGCAATTTTGAAGAGCCTAGATGCCGTTCCTAATGCCTTTGGCCAGGCTTATGGCTTTTTTTTTTATAAATGTCCCGTATTTGTTGCTTGTCTCTAGACTCATCGATAGTTTTCATGCGTAAAAACGTCTCTTCCCGTCTTCTAGCCCGATACTCCTATTGAGAGTCTCTCACTTAGTTGCCCTTCGTAGGCTCTGGCAATCTGCGGTACGCTCAGGCGTCCAATGATAAAACTCAGCTTTCAGACATTGGATAGTCCATCTCTGAATCGTACTGCTACGCGTTGTCCTACAGCCTGAAAATCGAACCGGAGCCACGTTGTGCATGCGCTCTACATGGCCCAGTCGTGTGTTAGTCCTTGTGTCCGTCCGTTAATCTCAGGCCTGAGAAGTAAGTAAATAAATTCTTCTCTGTTCAACGAAAATATAAGCAAACATCTTTAGCTCATTCGACGTTTCCACGAAATCCGCCTTGAAGCGAAACTCCAACTTATCCGTGATACTTCCTCCGCCTTCCCAATCGTCTCTTAGAGAATACAACAGCGAATAGCATCCCTTACACTTTCTGGTCAAAGATCTATGTACACCCCCTTTAATGTTGACAACTTTGAGACTTTAATATATATATAAAAAAAAATAAATATATATACATTTAAAAATAAACAAAAATAAACAATAAATTTAGTTTATAGATATATGATATATTGAATTTAAGAGAGAGAATCGAATTAACAAATTGTGCGCGAAAAGTCAAGCCAAAAAACTTAGAATGTTCAGCACGCGGTGGTGTTTTTTTTTCTCTTTAAGTTGTGTTCTTTTTTTTTCCGAATAAAGTACGTTTCTGTTTTCCTTTTTTTAAATGCAAATTTTAATTATTATAATTCTTAACATTACTACTCATTTAAAGCAGACATTCATTTGTGTGTAGCGCATTCTATTTGTAAACATAACCTCTAAGAAGGGTATATTTTTATATTATTTTTAAAAAAAAAAAAACGAAAATTTTAAAGACAAAATATATATTCACACGATATCTGTCGAATTTTATGTTTTCTTTTTTGTTTTATTTTGATTTTATTTCTTCCGTTCGTTCACTTCTTTTGTTGATTTTTCGCTTTTTTTTCTTTTCTTTTTCTGTTGATTGAGTGTGAAGAAGGGAAGTATGATGATAATGATGCTGGTAGATAGTCAGTCGTGTCGTACACAGAACTGGGGGAGGGAGGGGGAGAACAAGTGTATATTAGATAGTGGTTCAATGGCATTGTGGATTGCATGCGATTAAAGAAACAAAAAATATTCCTAAAAACTTGAGCGCGAGTGGTGTTGCAAATTAACTTAGTAATCGAAGAAGAGATCGTTCGTGTTGCACACGGATAAACTTTCTTTATTTTTTTTTTCCTGTTGTACAACGATTTACAAATTTATTATGAACAAAAATTTACAACAAATTATTTTTTACAATTTACGATTACAACTAGGCTTAAAACTAAGGGTTATTGTGTTGGCTCGACAATAGGGGCCCGACGGATGTACATTGCTTAAATCATCGTACGGTATTACAATAGGTGCATTTTATTATCACCCCTATTCTCTAAGTTGCATTACGCGTCAAAAATATGTGTCAAATTTATCTTCTCTTAGTCACTCTCGAGTCGGTATAGTCGCTTTTGCCCTCTTCTCTCTTCGTTAAGGATCCAGGTTCGCGACGCTGATGTGGATGTGAGTCTTTTTGCATTGACGCGTTGGTTGGGGTTGTTCTTCGGTAGTGGGTTGTGTTTCTTGGTACTGATTACCGTCTTAACACTGTCCAGCGTTGAGTTCGCTTCCCCTGATGATGACGGGGGAGAAGTCATTAGCTGTTGGTGAGCTAGAAGAAGTTGCCGGATTGCCAGCTGCAGTCTGCTTCGCCAAACATAGCTGGTCCCTTGCTTCACCTTCGAAGCAGGTACTAGGTGCTAGGGGGGTCATAACCATTGCCTTGATATCCTCGCCCTTCAACGACCTATTTACTGTCGCAGGGCCTCCCCCTGGGTTCCCATCAGTGCTTCGGCGCAGCTATCTTTCGTGCTAAAGGCCCAAACTCAGAGAATCCATTGCGTCATGTCAAAAAATTGACAACTCATAAGACCTAAAGAGCCATTCATATGAGCCGCTAACTGCGAACGCAAACTTTTATAAAACAATCCTTTCACAGCAAATATAAATCAAAAGATATACTTCTTGCTATGCAAATACACAAGAATTGAATTATCAAGTTTTCTTATCGACAAAATTCCCAATTAACGATTTTAAATTGCTTCTCTGCGAATCGATCGTTCTCTTTGCGCAGTGTCAAGCTGAGAACGCAATACACAAAGAGACAAACGCAATCCACAAATTCACGACTAAAAAATTCGCAATGAAGTTTTCATATGAATCAGAGATTGGCATGCGATCACATTTTTGAGACTTAAAATCTACTCACATCTGTAGGGTCATCTACTCGGCTGAAGGGTCACAATAAGATAAACTGTTTTCCTGTGAGAGAAAAGCGATAGAGAAACAGCCATAGAAAAAAAAAAGACAGACCCATCACCCAAGACTGAAAATACCACCGCGATAATACTATCTCCCTATTCTCTTAGTCGTGTCACCCAAAAATATGTGTCACTGTGACAAATTTGTATTCTCTTAGTCACTTTATGTAACATTTGTCACCCACCCCATGATCTTGTGGATTCCCTTAGTTACATTTCATGGTAAAGTGAGGTAGAATGTGAGAGATTTGTCACTTGCATTTTTGTGGATGACACCGAAGGACGCCAAATAGTTATGTATGTTATTTAGAATCTAAGTTTGTTGTTGATAGGTTCCCGTTAAGGGTTAAGACTTCAGCGAAGCAACAATTTGAGTATCTGGTCTTCTTAATGGAGGATCTGACGAAAATCAAATTCCCTTTTGTGATCGCAAGCCAATTTTACACGTAGAAATAACCCAGTTGCAGTTCCTGTTCAATTTTGCTCCTACCACCCCTTTCACACATGTGTCATCTCTTTCTTACATATGCATAGCATGCTTCCAACACTGAGAAGGCAAGAATAAAGCAAATTTGAAAAAACGAAAAGAGATAAAATGGAATACGAGGTATCAATCGGAAATCTCGAGCACACGCAACTCGGGCTTTCCCTTGCACGTTTCACCGCCCTTGCCTACAAGATTGGGAAGTTGCAGACGAATTTAGCATGTGTAAAAGCGGCCTTACTTGCATTCAAGAATATACATTTTGATGTGAGGTGACAAAAATATGTGACGTGACAATTTGTCAATTCGCCTAAGAGAATAGGGGTGAATGTCAACTCACTACGTCAGACGGCTATTTTAAATGTTGTAATTATATAGCAAACCATTAAAAAAATGCTGTTTAATAATACCATACAAAGATATGTTAAAGTTTTGTTGGAATTGGTATGTATACATTCAGCGTGTCATTCTCGACTTCACTCCCCATTTGGGGCCCGAGATAAGTATAAACAGCTACCGCCGCGCATTGTGGCAAGCCCGGAATAAAATCATTTTTCCTTATTTTGACTGTGCCTCATGGTTTGTTGAAGAAAACAGTTCGTTAGCGGCACTTTGAGTCTCAGGAATTTGGATACTTGTGTTTCACCCAAAAATCGCACGAAACATGAAAGTTATTATTTTTTTCTCTTTTGTTTTTTTAAGATTAAGCAATGAAACTTCCCAGGTTTTTATTTCATATTGTAAGGAAAAGGGGAAAAATAAAAAAGCCCCCAAATATTTATAAAATGTGACCGTTAGGAAGTATTATAGAGAGAGAGGAAAGATTAACTAGACTATGTGATTTTTTTCCCTCTGTTTGGCTATTCTGCCCCACTGTGCGCTGCCCTTCGAATACGATCCAGAATTTTTGTTCGGCTTTCAGCTTTTCTCGGTGTAAAACACAACACAAACATCTCCCAAGTCAAAGACTAGTTAATTAAACAAACAAAAAAAGAAGATGAAACATTTACTTATCCGTGCAACCTGCAATGCCTAGCAAATATGAAATAAACAAAACAAAAAAGATATATATATATATAAAAAAGATAAATAACGATATACAAATCTCATACATCTAGAAACGAAATTAGTTTTCCAATAAATTGAAACAAAAAAAAAAAAACCAAAAAACAAATAAATATAAAGAAAACAAAAAAAGAAGGAAAGAATATAAAATTGTACTTTGTGCCTAACCAATAATAACCATAATTATAGTAAAGAAGAGAAGTAAATTATAAAACAAAAAAAAATATTAAACTAAATAGGAAACAGAAAAAAAAAATGAAAATGAATATAAATTTAAATAAAAAGAAAAAAATAATGATAAAACACTTATAGAAAGTATATATATATATGATATATATATATATATTTCATCACACCTTGTATATCTAAGGAAATACGACAAATAATTGAATTATTGATACAAATCGATCTAGAGAGACTAAATGAAATGCAAAAAAATTCCCCAAAAAATTATGAAATACAACGGCTCCTGTTTTTTGTTCGTGCTCGAAACCTATTTTATTGCAAAGGATGTTTGAAAATGAACGCAAGATTTGAATTAAATAGAAACACACAGTTTTTAGTGTTTTTAGATTGTTGATTTGGGGTTATTCATGGCATATCACGTCGGTCAAATGGGCTTTACTGGCACATACAGTATTACACAAAATTGAGCAAACACCCACAATTGTGATATCAAACTAAAGGCTATATTTACCATAGTAAAAATGCACCGCTTTAGGTCAAGAATGTGCAGTTTTGTCGGATTATTTGGTGCGCCATTTTGATGGTAATGCCGTCATCCTTCCCTCGTAAAAGCCCTCATCCCTACCGGCGAACAACTGAGAGAGTCTTGTTTTTTCACAAGCCTCTGTTGCGGCGAACTTTTTGGACAAAAACAAGTCGTAATCACTTAGCGCTGAGTCCGAACTATCAGGTGGATCCATAAGGCCCTCTTAACTATCCTCCCGGCGCTTCTGGCGAGTGGCTATCCATATGTGTGGCTTAGCATTGTCCAGATGGAACTCGTCTATGTGGCCAAAAATGGCCGCTTCTGAGCAATTGCGTCTCCTACAGACGGTCCAATTGTTGACAATACAGCTTCGAATTAGAAGATCAGCTCATAGTAGAGATTCCCTGCCAATCCCAACAAACACACAGCAAGGCCTTCCTGACCGTCTATCCTGGCTTGGCCACTGACCAACAACTGACCACTATGGCTTTCGCGTTTTTGTTTTTGGCCTCGGTGTCCCTTTTTAGTTTGAGAATGCGTTTCCTTCGATTACGTGAAGCTTCAGTGTAGTCTCTGTGGATAGATACCTTGGTGCATTTAAGTGTTGCGAAATACTCGTCCAACGTCATCCTTCTTTTGGAGTTTTACAACGACGTTAGCAATGCTTTTGCTTGGCCCCATGGCACGAACGTCGGCTATTAGTGTTTCATCGCGCTACCCAGCAGTTGTAGACACAAACTTTTAGCCTTTTTCTCTGGGTTGACACCGATTTCTTCAGGCATATGAACGACAACATTGCTATCTATCGCCCTTCTCTCTAGCATTTCAACTTTGCGTTCCAATGAAGAAACAGGCTTCCTACAGGCAATAATTTGTGACGAAGTGTTGTGTTGTCCTTTTGTAGCGATTGGATTTCTAATGCTACTCCTTCAACATTAGCATTAGTGGCAACATTCCTGAGTTTTTTGTCGAGCAAAGCTGCCAAAGAACCTTCAATAAGTGATTTCAGGTCTGTAATTGACATATGGCCCACTACATTTTGACTTGAAGTAGCGGTGACGTCTCCTGGTGACGTCACAACGATACGCCGTTTGCCACTGTTCACTTGCGTGTTGTTGCTATTTTTCGGCGGTGTTCTCTGCATTCCTCCAACCATTGTTCACCAAGGCCATCTTAAAAATTTAAGCGGTAGACACTTAATAAAGAAGCCGACTCACAAAGAAACTTGAACTACTTTTGTGGGAGTATGCTGGTCCTACATTTTGCGCCTCTTTTGAATAGATTTATTATTTGAAATTAACAGAAATAAGCGATTACTTGAGCGGGCGATTTAAATTGCGACCAGTGTGACAAATGTTCGCCCTGCCAATCACTTGGCCACTGTTTTCGCCGACTCACAACGTTTCGACCACGCCTGATTTCGCTTGACGTTGTCGTAAAGTGATCTACTTCTCGTCATCCGCTTCAAAAATGGATCGATGTTATTGCGATTCAGCAATAATTCGCAGTCCATGAGGTTCTTCGCAATTAACTCGTGTGGTATCCATACATCGAGCTTCTTCTCCTCTTCGAAAGCATTTTTCTGGAATGTTTAGCTCATGGGCAATCGAGACAGTGCTTATATGACGGTCACACTCGACGATTTGCATGATTTTATCGCCGCTTGGAGTGACGGCTGATGGTTAGAAAAGAACTGCGTGGTAGAGTTACTGCGATTTATGATCACTCTATGATCTACTGTGATTCAAACTGCGATTGAGTTGCTACTTTTTCCCAATCACAATCACAGTTTAAAATCGCACTCATGGCTATGTTGCTACTTTTCAATCGCAACGACGGTTTGGCATTATACACACGCCTTAGTTGCTCTTTTTCACAACCCCATTCGGATATGGATACCATGGATCTGCGAAAAATCTGTTCTTGCGAACCATTCGCCGAATCAGAGGAAGGAAATTCAACATTAATAATGCAGGAGCCCAATCCAAAGAGTTGTTGCTTTCCAATGAGTTGGACATTTTGCGCAGATGGAGCGAGTACTTTCGGAGTTACTCATTCCCGAAGAGGGCATTGAGTCTTGATTGTAGCGGAGAACAGTCCAAAGGTAGAGGAAGTCATTTTGACGATTTAATCGCTAAAAGTTGGCAAATCCCCCCGGTGTGGATGAAATTCGGGCAGAAATGCTTAAGGCCGTAGTTTTATGGCTCCCTCGTATCATTAAGGTGGCGATTGGCAATCTGAGGTGATTGTCCTTCGGGAACGTCTGCGCTAAGGTGTCGGATGCGAGCTATGGTCGAGTCCAGGATGAGTGGTACAACCAAGCAGATTTGCACTCTAAGAATGTTTACTCGAGATATCCAATCTAAAGCTTTTTTTTTGATTTTTCATCTTTGGCTCTGATTCAGGTGTACGGAGCAAATCTAAAGTCAGCGTGCCAGGCTTTCCTGGATGAAGGTATCCTTAGACAGTGTAGCTGAGATGGATTCAATGAACTTAAATGCTCACGTGGCAGTGAATGCTTGAGTTTTAAGATCACGACTGTCCTGACTTGTGAATATCCCTACTCATGCCTGTGAGAGCCTGTGGAGACAGTAAGAGCTTCCACCCGTCCGCAAGATACACAGTTATCTTTGCCTCGTCGAAGCCATACCGACGGTACCTGGAAACTTTCTCAAATAGATCGAAATTCTTTGCTTTGAGCGATTAGACTGACATGTACCTATGTTGTCGATGTAAAGGGTTGTTTTTTTTAAAGTTGAATCATGATTTCTGGCAAATGCCCGGCACGGTTAGCTCGAATAGAGCTTTCTCGAGCAATTGAGTATATCAGCAATAACACGGCCTATGTTGACTTCCAACTCGCCCAACGAGTCTGGTTTATCGAAATAGTCTAGTGACTAGACTTCTCCCCCAAAGAAAGTACTCTAAAGGCGTGAGGTCACAGGATCGTGGAGTCCAGTGCATAGGATGATGATTAAACGACTATGTCGACGATTATGAACCAAAACATGGTTTTCGAAATAAGCTTGCGCAATCCGCACTCTTTGTTCTGGAGTAAATCTATTATAAATCATAAAATGGCAAAACGTGCTAGCCACAAATCAACTTTCAACTGTCAAATTGACAATATGTAAACACAGTGTTGCCAGTTTAAAAACCAAATCTCTAAAAAACACACCCTATATTTTTGAAACATTGTTCAATAATTAAAACACGTTGTGGTGCCGTGTGACGCTCCAATTTGATTAGCCTTAAACTTCCAGCTGTCAAATTGTTGTTTCCTTTTTGTCAGTGTCACCTTTAAGATCCCGACTCTCTCTCAAAATACCTTGCCTGCCAGCCTGGGACTTGTGAGTATCCCCCCCTCCTTTGCCAACACAAATTGTGACAAATTCACATCTTGCGTTCATTTTGGGGCACCCTTTAATAACTCCCCGGATTCTTGAAACATAAAAGAAAACAAAAATAGAAAAAACGAAAACGTATTGGAAATGGAAAAAAAGTGCCCTCAGGAATCAAAATAAATACACACATTCACACACACTCTCACTCACTCACACACACTCATACACACACACGTTGTTGGTTATCGAAAGATAAATTTGTTCTGCGTCTAGTATAACTTCAAAATAGTTCCCAAAAAAAAAAAAGCAAAAAATATGTGAAAAAATGATGAAAAGAGATTTAATTTAAAAGAAACGAATGTACTATTATGATTATAATCCATGCTCTATACATACATATATATATATATATTAACACACAACACAAATTAAATATAGATATATACATATATATATAAAAACAAAAAAACCAATGTATTCTATTCATTTAAACTCTTACAAAACAGAAAGACAAAAGAAAACAAAAACAAAATACGGGAAAATAAATAAGATTATTTTCTAGACTTTGTTAAACGCGACGATACGATCCTTTTCCGAATGCTGAATCGATCTTCAGGCTATTGTTTGTATAGACGAAAAGAGAGAGAGAGAGAGAGAGACGCAATGCTTATTTACTGGATCGAGGGTCACAGAGGGAGACAGTCTCGGGTGGACACAGTGGACACTCTGTGGCTCAAATGAGTGCATTAATGCGAACGTAATTGCACATCCCCATTAAGTTTTTGTGGAGTTTTGTAAAGAAGTTTGTATTTAGAATTATAATGCGCAAGAAATGACAAGACAACAAAAATATATTGTATTATAAACAGAATTGCTTTTATTTTTGGTTAACATTTATTTACGGAAACTCTACCAACAGGTAAGAAGTGACATGTCAAGTTCGCAAAAACCGAACGGAAGCCAGCAGGAATAAGGATGGGAACCTATTAGTGGAATTACAGTCGGTGCTGGAAATATTGAAAGATCACTTCTGAAGACTGTATGACGGCGATGACGACCATAATACCGCGGTCAGGCAGAACAATCCATCCAATATAGGCGATGATGGACAAGAACTCCGTCCTCCCGACGTCAGTGAAGTTACGGCATCAATCGCCAAACTAAAGTCGAACAAGGCTGCTGGTGCCGATGCCTGCCGAACTTTTCAAAGCATCTGGCACATTTTTGCTAAGGTGCATACACCAACTCATCTATTACATCTGGACTGATGAAATTATGCCGGACGGATGGAATCTCAGTATCGTTTGCCCGATCCTAAAGAAAGGAGACCCTCTAAACTGTGCTGTATAATTCCTGCCGTCTTGTGTAAGCGCCTGAAACCCTACGGCAAGCGAAATCCACCATTTACCAAATATTCACATTACGACAGATCTTGAAAAAACCCAAGAATTTCAAGTCGATACTCACGATATATTCATCGACTTTCAGGCCGCGTATGACAGTATTTATAAAGATGAGCTATACAACGTCGGTTGAGTTCATAATTGCAACATTGTTGCCACTGCACTGCACAGAATATGTTCTCGATGCATTCATGAATAGAATGTGAGTGATGTTTAATTGTATTGCCAAACAAAAAGCACGAAGCAAAAGTGCGGTGATTTCAAATAAAAAGAATTGGAAGTCAAGACGTTTTCCAAAAGGACCGAAATGTCCTTAAAATAAAGGGTGATTTTTTAAAAGCTATAGGAACGTTTTTAAAAAAAAAAACACATAAAATTCAGAAAAATGCATGAAATCTTTATTTGAATCGATAGTACGGTCCATATAATTTAATGTTTGAAGATTATTTCATACAAATGTTGACCTTGACTGCGCCTCAAATGGTCCAATTTTGGCATAGTCTTTCCAACATTTCGGCCGGTATCTCACGAATAAATGCTTCAATGTTGTCTTCCAATGCGTCAATTGAAGCGGGCTTGTCTGTATAGACATGAGCTTTAACATAGTCCCACAAAAAATAGTCTAAAGGCGTTAAATCGCACGATCTAGGCGGCCAATTGACCAGTCCCGAACGTGAAATAAAATGTTCACCGAACTCGCCCCTCAATAAGTCCATTGTTTTTTCCTTTTTTTTTTTTTTAGTTCATTTTTGTTTTATTTTTAATTCATTTAGTAAATAAAATATTTCGGAGGAAAGATCAAAACGACATTCAGGCCATTAGACTTCCCAGAACGACAAATAACGAACAATTACTGACTGCTTGACAACGACTTCTTCGTGGTTGAAGATCCCCAGGAGAAGGTGAAAGCAATTGGTGCTGTGTTTCAGCGAGTGTATACGGTCAACGAGGTTCGTAGGCCGAATCACGACCTGGAGCATAGAGCCTCGCTAAACCACTTCGAGCTCCGAAACGAGATAAGTCAATGGCGATCTGAGAACCCTGGTTTTACCAGGTTCAGTGACGATAACATGGCAAATAATGCCGTCGCCAATGATGGAAATCACATCTTGATTTCTCAAGAATATCTTCAGGGTATCTTTAACTCGCTGAAGAAGAAAAAGTCGATGGGAATCGATGGTATACCAAATATTGTGCTTCGCTATCTTCCCCCCAAAGCCGTGCAGATTTACACAACACTGTTCAATAATGCGCTGAGTAATGCTTATTACCCGGCACACTGGAAAACAGCTGTGGTGCAACCAATCCCTAAACGGGACAAAGACAAAACTATCCCGACAAATCTTCGGTCGATCAGTCTTCTTCCTTGCATAAGCAAGGTCTTTGAAAAGATAGTCATTCGAGTTCTGAAACAATGGGTTGAGGAAAATAAAATCATACCGGACAACCAGTTCGGATGCAGGGCGGGGCATGAAACTATACATGCCGCGTCCAAACTGATATCCGACATTCAGTGGAACGAAGACAAAAAGCAATGCACGGGTGCTTGCCTGATTGACTTGAAGAAAGCGTTCGACACCGTTTGGTTAGAGGATCTCTTCCTCAAGCTGGTCAGGCTCGGCATTAGTAAACCATTGCTATACACGATCTATGACATGATAATAGGCAGAAAGTTCGTCGTGAAAAGTGGCGACGTAACTTCTACCATGGTCTTTGACATCAAAAATGGTCTGCAACAGGGAGCTGTTGGTTCGCCGATCTTGTTCTCAATATTCCCTGCAGATCTTATAGGTTCCATGCCGCACTTAATTGCGTACGCCGACGATCTAGTAGCGTACAGATCAGGTCCGAAGGTCGAAGTAATAAGTAACTTGCTGCAACTTGACTTTGAACAAATTCAGCGATTTTGCGACGACTGGAAGTTGATTATCAACTTCCTGAAGTGCGAAACTATCCTTTTCAGGACCCCGCTGTACAAGGCAGCATGGAATACGCGCACAAACTGGCGCAAGTTCGGCATAGTTGACCCGCAGGGACGGCCGTTAGATGTGAAAAGTGTAGTTAGATATCTTGGCATTTGGCTGGACCAATATCTGTATTTTGACAAACATATAGATATTGCTCTGGCGAAAGCTAAAAAGGCCTTTGCTGTGGCAAGGAGGTTGTTTTACAGCAGCCAACTTGACACCAGAGTAAAGGTAATCTGCTACATGACCCTCATCCGGCCAGTAATGGCCTACGGTTGTCCACTGTGGTTCAATGTGAGTCCTTCCCAGATGGAAAAGATGAGGTTGTTCGAGAGGTGAGGGTGTCTTCGCACTTGTCTCCGGTTGTATCGTACACCCGAGTCTGAGTACAAGAAGTTCTATCCTAACGAGGTCCTGTACAACGAGGCAAACTTGAACAGGATAGATAATTTTATTATTAAACTGATCAGAAGGCATATTGCACGAGCTATGACTTCTTCCAACAGTCTGATCCTTGGGGCTTACTACCCCAATGTTATGTACCATGAGAGAGTGCGCCTCACCGGCTTCATTCCTCCTGAAGCGTTCCTCTATCTCGACACAATTGGCCTAATACAGGATCCACAAGGATGCCCTGTCATCTTCCATGTCGTACGCCGAACAGTGGACAGGCGACTCCAATACGAACGGGATGTCGCTCGCAGTCACGAGGATCTCCTCCGGTTCAGCAGAGCGATCTCCGTTCGAGACAGGAGAGAGTCTGCCAAAGAACGGCAATTTTACTGGTGGTTACACCAAACCCAGTCTCTGCAGCCGCTGGCTTTTCAAGATGATGATGCGATAGTTGACCATGGTGGCCAACTTACATAGATTATAGGGTAGCAGTTAAGAAGAAAAAAAAAAGATTAAGAAAATATATATAGCAAAAAAAAAAAAGGTGCACTACGGCGTATAAATTATATATGTTAGGCATAACATATACCCCCTGGTGCACGTGTCCGTAAAGTTACGGACATAGTTAAGATAGTTTTTTAAGTTTTAATGTTAGGTTAAGCTAGTTTAAGGTAGGTTAAGACAGATAAATTAAGCCAAGTTTTTCACAGTTTTCTTGGCTAAAAAAAAAAAAAAAACAGACTAAGCCGTAAGGCAAACTTAAATGATATATCAGAATAGCTTAGAGTACCCGTATAGGGTCAGTAGGTTAGATGTAAGAACAATTGTTGAGATAGTTAAGCTAGTTTTAAGTATTTTTGTCTAGCACGTAAGTAAATAAGTCCATTGTTGCGCGTGCTGTGTGGCATGTGGCACCGTCTTGTTGAAACCACATGTCATGCAAGTCAAGCTCTTGCATTTTGGGCAAAAAAAAGTTGGATATCATCCCACGGTAGCGCTCACCATTCACAGTTACGTTACGATTCGCATCATCTTTGAAGAAGTACGGTCCAATGATGCCACCAGCCCGTAAACCGCACCAAACTGTGACTTTTTCTGGATGCATTGGTAGCTCTTGCAATGCTTCTGGGTGATATTCACTCCAAAATCGACAATTCTGCTTATTTACGTACCCATTGAGCCAAAAATGAGCTTCGTCGCAATTTTTCGCGATGAACTTTCTTAACAGAGCACGCATTTTGATAATAAAATTCAATAATTTGCAAGCGTTGTTGGTTAAATTATAGACCAAACTGAAGATGTTTGACAGTGAAACAAAACACGAAACGTGCGTCCAGTGAACCAGTAAACCAGTGTTACCAAAAAGATAATAGCTAAAAAATCACCCTTTAGTAAGAGGATTTCCGGGTAATGTTTTTAAGAACCACTTTCGAATGAAGAAGTCCAACTTTCGGTTTCCCCTGCAATCCTGCAACAAAAGAAAAATCACTGCCAACTTGATCGCAGTTTTTTTTTTGTCGCTTTGCTTTTATTATCGCAGTTGTCGACTGCTGTCATGGATAGTCAATGCAGTGTACTTACATTTATGAACGCAAATTTTGCAGGGCTGCCGCAGTTCGACGTTCGACGTTCGAACTCGGCCGTCTTGTCTAGTTTTGGCATCCCTGCTAAACTCGGAGAATGGAGAATGCCCCTTGCTTCGTCAATGTCGGTAATGATTTCACTGAGACCTTTGATGTAAAAAAAAGGACTTAGACAAGGCACTGTCATGCGATTTCTTTGACATCATTATCGAGAAGATCGCGCGTAAATCAAATGTCAACACCAGAGGCACGATTTTCCACAAATCTGCAGCATATGCCGATGACAATGACATCATCTGAATGACACGACGGGCTGTCAATTGGGCGTTTGTGAGAATCGAGAAGGAAGCGGCTAAGATGGGTCTGGCGATCAATGAATGTAAGACAAAGTATATGCTGTCGACAAAAAAGGTCCACCAACACCGACGTGTTGGACAAAACGTCACTATTGACAACTATAACTTCGAGGTAGTGAAAGATTTTGGCTAGCTAGGCTCCGAAGATAACGCAAGAAATGACACCACCGCGGATATATGACAAAGGATCACACTCGCCAATCGCTGTGTCTTTGGGCTTGGAAAGCTAATGAATCTATCTCCAAGCACCAGGATATCCCCATAGCGCAAAAGAATGGACATTGACGAAAGCGGACGAGTAGATTCTTGGTCGTTTCGAGACGGAAGTCCTTCGTAGTATCACGGATGAACTGTACGAGCTTTACGGCGACGTCGATCTGGTCAAACGAGTTCGAGTCTCTTGTCTCAGATGGCTAGGTAATGTAGAGCGAGTGGACACCAATGCTCCGATCCGGAAAGTCGGACCTCGATGGAAGAAGAAGATATTTATTTACAGAAACTACAGCATGGTGTAAGGAAAATAGGGCGTGATGGACAGTTCAGTTGAAGCAACGTGTGACTTCATCGCGGGAATTTGTGTGCTAAAAGCGGAAACAAATGAACATTTTTCACACACCTGCAACCTTTTACAATACATTGTTGGATTTTGCTATATTTAACACCCATTATAAAATAATTAAGTCCTTTCACATGCAAGTCAATTCTGGTTTTTCATTCTTTTTTGATATACGAAATTGAATTGGAAATTAGGTACATTTAAGCAACACATCTGCCCAGTGTTAATAACGGAGTGACAATAAAAAAATGCCGGTTTTGGCAATCGGTCCAGCACACCTTGCGTTCCTTCCACCGTGAAACTACAGCGGCTTTCAAGTTCGAGGGCTAGATAGCGAACAAATTCGATTACTACACCAAATGCGATATCCGTATCAATGCTGGAAAATCGAGCATCAACAGGCAAAAAGCGTTAACTTAAAGGAAAGGTTGAAGCTCGACATGCACTCAAAACTGACCCTGAAGGAGGAAAACTTAGGCTTCCATCGCATTTATCCTTTAATGCGTAAGCTGTCTAAAGCTGCAGCTCTTACTTACTTACTTACTAACATCAGGCCGGCGACCCATGAAGGGTCCGAGCTTGAGCAATTGTTGCCTTCCATCGTTGACGGTCCTTGGCAGGCTGCTTCCAGTCATCAAGACCAAGCTGTCTTGCATCCGCGATTACTTTGTCTTTATACCGGAGATTCGGTCTTCCCCGCATTCTCGAACCAGTAGGCTGGCATTCAAAGACCCTCTTTGCTGGAGCATTGTTGTCCATGTGCTCGATGTGGCCGAGCCAGTGCAGTCGACGGATTTTTGCCTTCCGGACTACATCCACATCCTGGTACAGCTCGTAGAGTTCGCGGTTATGTCTTCTCCTCCATTCGCCTTCCTCGCAGACGGGACCATATATCCGACGTTTTGTAGAGCATGATTTTGGTCCTTCGAGTCAGGAGTTTTGAGCCAAGTTGTTTGTGGTGGCCCGTGGCGTTGTGGGTATGTGCGTCGACTCCTACGCACTTGGACCTACCTGTCTAGGTTCGATTCCTGGTACGACAAGAAATACTTTTCACGGCCCCACCTCTTTCGAGTCACTGACAATGCTCAAAGAGTA
The DNA here is from genome assembly GCA_907269125.1 of Eristalis pertinax. NCBI lineage: Eukaryota > Metazoa > Arthropoda > Insecta > Diptera > Syrphidae > Eristalis > Eristalis pertinax. The sequence goes on along the minus strand of OU026145.1, from coordinate 105,743,356 downwards.
CAACTGTCTAGAAAAAGCTTCTCAAAATTGGCCGTTCGGAGTCGGCATAAAAATGTAGGTCCTTTCCACTAGTGATAGAACAATAGCACGCACAACACGAGTGGTTGCTGAGAAGCTAGGCCCTGGCCCTCTACGGGCTGTACCGCCACCAATATATATATATGTTTTGACAAACCGAAGTAGCACCGGTTGCCAAGGGCGATTCTACGACAGATCTCCACTGTGATGTCGTTTGTGGAGTTCACGTTTGCCCCGAGGTAGACAAATTCCTATACTACCTCGACCTGTAGCTATGAAATTTTGTCCAAAGTGGTGTGTGACGGAACGTTTTTTGGTCGGATCGGATCGCCGTAAAAGCCTCCACTACGGCACGTTGAGAACGCGCGACCATGTCGATGTCATCTGCGTACCCCAACAGTTGGACCGACTTGTAGAAGATAGTGCCTTCCGTGTTTACAGCTGCTCTCCGCACTATCTTCTCCAGTGCCAGATTGAAGAAATCACGCGACAGCGCATCTCCGTGCCGAAATCCAGTGCGGGTTCCAGACGACTCGGAAATCCTTGAGCCGAACTGCACGGTGCATCGCGTATGTGTTAGCGTGGTGCGACACAACCGGATCAGTTTTCCCGGGATCCCGAAGTCGGCCATCGCATCGAACAGCTCCTTGCGATGAATGCTGTCGTATGCGGCTTTGAAATCGATGAAAAGGTGGTGCGTATCGATTTAAAACCCACTGGTCTTCTCCAGGATTTGTCTTAGTGTGAAGATTTGGTCTATAGTCGATTTGCCGGGCCGGAAGCCGCACTGGTACGTGCGATTAGTGCTGTGCAAAACGGCTTTAGACGCTGGACAGGAGCACGTTGGCGGCGCGTTGATATATCCCTCCCTCCCTCTAAAGTTGTTGCAAGCCTTTTTTGTGGATGAGGTATATGGAGCTGATATTCCAGACATGCTTTCGTCGTTCCAATTCTACAGATGATCTGTGCACGCTCCCTACCAGAACATCCCCACCGGCCTTCAAGAGCTCTGATGGTAGGCCATCGGATCCTGCGGCTTTGTTGTTCTTCAGCCTTTTAATGGCTGTTCCGAATTCTTCTAAATTAGGTGGAAGTTCATCGACTGGAGTTGGGATTTCTTGATTCCCTATCACTCTCTCCTGGTCAAGCCCATTAAGCAGTTGTTGGAAGTGCTGCTTAAACACGTCCACTATTTCCTGCGGGTCAGTAACAAAGGTACCCTCAAGATTTCGAAGAGCCTGGGTGCCTTTCCTAAAGCCTGAAGCCAAGCTTTTGGCTTTTTTTATAAAAGGCCCGTATTTGTTGTCTATCCCTAGACTCTTCGACGTCCTTGAACTGCGAGGTTGCGAGAGACCTTTTCTTCAGTCGAAGAAGCTTCTTCTTCTCCCGTTCGCACATCCAAAATATGCACATGCACATGGTTCAACCGTCCAGAGATCGCCAGGTTGCTGTGTGGATTCTTTTGCGAGGGAATTTTGTGCTACTTAGTCGGAAGCCGTTATCTGTTGTCGTGTCGTGGAGGCTGTGCTTTCCGATCACTCCGCCAAAGATGCTTTCCTTACCGATTTCGGCATTGAAGTCTCCGAGCACGATTTTGACATCGTACTCCGGACAGGCTCTGTAGGCACCGTCCAAGAGCTCGTAATACTCCTCTTTGACGGAGTCTTCAGCCTCATCGGTAGGGGCGTGTGCATATATAAGGCTGATGTAGAATCTGCCTTGGATATGGATCACAGCCAGGCGATCACTTATTGGTTTAAAGTCGATGACCGTCGACCTTAACCGTTTTCCCACAACGAATCGGCATCCAAATATGTGCAACCTTTTGTGACAGCTGTAATATATGTCGCACTCTTTCTTCTTCGTTATTCTTTGTCCTATCCAGCGTATTTCCTGGATCGCAGTAATATCCGCCTTGTACTGCGTAAGGATCTTTTTCAGTTTATGAGCGGCCCCTGGAGTGTAGAGTGTTCTTACGTTCCAGGATCACACTCGCAAATCGTTGTCCTTGTTCGCGCCGTGTCGTCGTTGTCGTGATTCCGTCCGTAGATCCGAGACAGTTTCGTAACGGTTGTTGTTTTATGTGGGCGAGTTGTTAGACCTCCGCACAACCACAAGGGAGTCGTTGCATACATTATGTCAACTTGATCTATGCATCGACAAGGATCATTGCTGGCATCCCGGCAAGTTGGGAGCGATCAGCAACTTTGCCCTCTGTGCACAGACCCTCCCCCAAAAAAAAACTAATACAGCCTTAATGTACGGTCTCACCTTCGACAGGAACCCTCGCAAGCACCATAGCAACAAGAAGTTTTACGACGAAGCACGCATCATGACACTTTTCAGAAAGCAGTGCAAGTGTTTTTTTTTTTTCGGAAATGTCAAATAGAAATTGTGGAATTTACTAAAATCAGTTCAATTTCACTCGAGAATCGTATGAAAATACAGGTTCTGTGAAAACCACAGTGGATCTATGAATATTTTTATCGTTATAGTTATGGAGCAGTGGTTGGAGGATATAAGTTTGTAATGTTAGGCCTATCTTCAACCACGATGTGGCGAATTTTACGCAAGCATTTAGCTCTTAAGCTTAGTTGCAGGAACAATTGCAGCCAAACGACCATCAGCAATGTCGCAAATTGATTCATTTCTTTTTTTATCAGTTTCTCAGACGAAACTCATTGGTATTTGAATGGGTACGTAATGGGTAAAGATAATTGCCGCATTGGGTATTGGCATTGGGACATGCAAAGTGTGGTGACATAAACGTAAAATACTATTTCCGATGAATTTGAAACTGAAGTGGGGCTTAAACAAAGGTGTATCCTGAGCGCTCTGCTTTTTGTCTTATTCACCAGATATCACTTAGATACCAGCCCTTATGTATGCATACGCCGACTTCTCGGAAACGGTAGACGGTATGCAGCTTATAATGAACAGGCTATGGAGTTTTTGTCATCGATGGAACTTAGAAGACAATCTAACATAATCGAAAGCTATGATATTCATAGGCGGTGGTGGAAGACGAGCAAGGAACGAAGAGTGGACCTTCGACAGACAGACAGTTGAAGTAGTTCGGGAGTTTAAATATCTCGGTGTGCTTTTTACGTCCAACCTTCGCATGAAAAAACATCTTGAGGCAAGGTTAAATGAAGCTATGAGAGGAATTTCGGCTGTATGGAAACGCTGCTTCAAAAATAAATACATTGAGCATAGCGCCAAGTATAAACTTTTCCAATCTACAGCATCATCTATCCTTCTGTATGGCGCAAAGGTTTGGGGATACAATTCTTTCGAACCAGTCGAAAAATGTCTCCGATACTTCATCAAAAGAATCTTTTGTCTCCCACGGACCACTCCGAATTATATGCTGTACATTGAGACAGGCGTCCCACCATTGATTATGAAAACGGTAAATATGCATCTCAATTACATCGTTAAGATCTACGAAATGAAAGATGAAAGATTGCCAAAAATTATTCTAAAGAAGGTAATACAATACTCGGGAGATACAGCAAATGAATGGAGAAATCTTGCTGCCATTTGTAGTTTGGATCTAAATGTAACACAAAACGAACAAACTTCTGTGCTGAAGAGAAAATTTAACACGCTTCTAGAAATACTTGGAAATGTCCTCTATGAAAGGTACACATCTGAAGCACGTTCGTCATCTTATAGGTTTTATTACAGTCGTTTGAATTTCGTGATAAAACGTGTCTCCTCAATTCGAATCAGATAAATAAAATAAATATTATTTTCAAAACACGTGGCGAATTGCTGCCCTTGAATTTTATACCGCATCGCACAGCTCCAACTTTAGTCAATCTGAATGAACCTGAAAACATCAAACATTTCATCGCAATCTGCCCAATTTCGAAGGAGCTTAGGATCGCTTCGGTACGCAGTATCTTAATGAAGTTGTACTATTTGATGTTCTTAATGGAAAAGCTGGATAGCTGGATGGGATACTCTATACACATATGTCACGGTTGCACTACGATATCGCAATTGCATAATAAATGAAGAATTTTAGAAATCAAACAATTTAACAAAAAAAGATCGTGCTGCCTGGAGAGGCTTGTTGGTTGAGACCAAGGTCCACCCCGGACCAAACAAAGAAGAAGATATGTATGTAAGACATGAACTTGAATTTCTAAATCCCAATGTACCATACTAAGTAGTAAAAAAGATGCTTATCATAATGTACACATAATACATCAATAAATAACATATAATATGAAATGAGTACCGCATTAAACAGAAAAAGACCACCGAGTATCTACGAGGGGCGTTCAATATATTCTCGGTATCGATATGAAGGAAAATGCGAATTCAATTTAAATTGTTTTTATTTTTCAATATAATCTCCCCTAACATCAATGCATTTGTTACATCTTGAAATAAGCTTTTTTAAACCCTCAAAAAAATAAATTTCCTCTTTCTCTGCAAAATACCCATTTATTGCCGACTTGAGTTCTTCATCATCCGGAAATCTTTTTCCACGAAGACATTTTTTCAAATCCGGAATCAGGAAATAGTCACTAGGGGCAAGGTCTGGACTATAGGGTGGGTGTTGGATTTCTTCGAAACCACAATCTCGCGCAGCAGCCTTGGAAACTCGCGCCGTATGAACAGGAGCATTGTCATGAAGAAGCAACACACCCGCTTATTTCCATCCCGCAAATTATGGAAAGTAGAAGCGTAGGATGTGGTTTCCCCTTTTTTTTGTACTCAATGAGCAAGATGCCCTTTGAGTCCCAAAAAACTGTGGCCATGAGCTTCCCGGCAGACGGAGTGACTTTGAATTTCTTCGGGGGATCTGTTCCTTTTTTATGCCACTGCATGAACTCTTGTTTGCTTTCAGGGTCATAGTGGTGGACCCATGTTTCGTCACCAGTAACAATTCGATCCATAACACCGTCCGCGTTCTCACTACACATCTCCAAAAGCTCTCTACAGCATGCGATTCTCACTTTTTTCTGAGGCGCTGTGAGCATTCGTGGCACCCACCTTGCACTGACCTCTGAAAGGTTAAGATGGTCATGAAGAATGATGTGAATGATACCAATTGAAAGCTTGGTGATCTCTGCCATCATTTTCACCTTTATTCGGGCATCCTCAAGAACAAGTTTTTCTACTTCTTTGATGCTTTCTCCCGTACAAGCAGTAGCCGGGGCGCCGGAGCGGGGGTCGTCTTTAATGCTCTCTCTGTCTCTCTTGAACTCACTTGACCACTTTTGCACAGTTGATAATGAAGGTGCGGAACCCTGGTAAACAGCCACCATCTCTTCATGAATAGTTTTTTGACTTTTTCCTTGCTTAGTGAGAAATTTAATTACAGCGCGATGCTCAATTTTCACCATCATCGTCTTAGTTGCCATTATGATTCTGTTTAACTAGAGATAAAACGCGAATTAATAATCGCATTTATATGACGCATTTATTGACTGAATGCCCTAAAATAGTATTACTAGATAAATAAGTCAATTTATATATACAACCACAGCTTCACCCCGATACCGAGAATATATTGAACGCCCCTCGTATGTTGCCCATTCTACGATCCACTCAGGCCTATTCCAGACATTTATTTGAATGGTAAAGTGCTTCCTCAGTGCGAAATGTTCAAATATCTGTTATCTATGATAAATAGTATAAGTTCAAAGATCCGAGAAAGACTTCACTTCAAGGAATCTATCTCTAAGAAAGTTAAGCACGACCAGCTCAGTTGGTATTGTCATGTCCCAAGGACAGATCCTTCGAACCCCGTTAAAAATGCAATATTAATCAACGTTCCAACGCAAGAGATGCAGGGATCACACAAACGCCAGCATTTTATCGGCCTCAGTGATGAAGCGATCCGAGGCAGGAAGGCCTGCCAATGGTGGACCAATAATAATGATGCAGTAAAGTGGCAGGGTTATGATCCCCATAATTCAGATTATAACCGAAAAAGAATCTCATCGAAAAGGAAGAGAAGAAAGAAACTAATAAACGAATTTCCAAAAGAAAAATCTAGTAATGTAGTAGACTGACTAACAATTTGTTTACCTACATGTCGATTTGGCATTTCTGTGACCACCACTGACTAGTATAAAACCCCCCTCAGAATCAGTTGTGAGTTGAGAGAGTTTGTTTTAATCTACTTGTGGTGTTAAGTCTTTCTGGTTATAATCGCGACTAATTAGTAAAAGTTTGAACATACAATGAAATCCCTTATCATTTTCTGTGTATTCATTGCACTGGCGGCTGTCGCCACTGTCTTTGGATCTGAGGTAAGTTTAATCAAATTTAAATTAAAACCGTGATAGATGGGAAAGGAATTGCTCTTGATCAAAATGATTGCAATCGATTGCATGTTCACCTTTTGGGAGGACAGTCCTTCTTCTGAGTTGCTTGTCCAACTGCCCTCGTATTATACCACTAGCCTTGCTAGGTGCCTTCGAATGTAGACTAGCTAGACGCTTTCATTTTCGAAATAAATATTTGTTTGGTATTTCAAAATTCGAATATCTTATCATTTTTAGTACAACTAGAAGTTCGTTTCGTCTGTGCGTAGGTTTCACAATCATTCGTACAGCGTTCCATTTGGTTTACTCCTATTTCGTTCTCTTTTGCAATTTTCACCTCTCTTTGCTACGCACTTCCGGGACTGAGTGACATATAAAATATAAAAGAGTTGCATATAAAGACATTAAAGCAGGAGAAGCAAGGCAGCTTTAAAACGGATAATTGGTGTAAACATAATTTTTGGAGAACACATTTTTTCAAGTTTTATGATTCATAATGATAAAAATATTCCTTTATAATGATATGGCTCTTTCGATGCAATTCACGTAGCCATCCAATTTTGGACTTCTTCAAAACAGCGAAAGTGCTGATCTTCCTGATCCTGCTGTTTTTGCTCGTTCTGTGGTCGTTTTTTCACAGAGCTCTACTCACAGCCATCATTGAGGTAGGCAGAGCTGTCTTGTGACGGGTTTAGCAGCTCCTATTAGACCACGCTCTAGTGGCCGCATCAAATATAGTGCATAAGGCCTTGCCTTTCGGATTTTGCCTAGCTTTTGGTGTACTTCCTGGCGGCGTTTCTACGAAAACTCTCATGTGGAGATCGAAGCGTGTTCCCCGTAAGCTTCTTGCAACAATCGAGGGCCTCCAGCAGAAATAAGAGAGCAAGGAGATATCCAACTTCTACCTCTCTTGCCCCTTGATTTCATCTGACAGCGTTTTTTATACGCTTTTTCTCCCCTGTCTGTGAATACATGTGAGCTCTTACGAACAGCTGGTAAACAGCTGACACCCTTCCCCAACCGTAGTATTGGGGTGAATTAGAGTTCTTATTTAAAAATTCGCTCGTTACTGAACTTTTTTCAAATTTTGGTGTTAAATTTTCAACACAGAAAGGAGGGGTAAGCAAACGATCAAAGCGTATGTTCATGAAGCAGATTTATTAAACTTCCATTTGTGGGAATTACTATCTGAAGCACTAGGGTGAAATTAATGAATACATTTCTTAATGTACATATTTATTTCTGCACATGTATGAATAAAACATATCAAATGCATTCACGCGAAACTTGTGTAAAATTACTAATAATAATAATATTGAAAAATTAGCATGAATCATTTAAAAAAATAACTTTTTTGGTCATTTTAGTTTTTTTAAAGAAATGTGATGGAAGTTTATTCCAAATTTTGACAACCATTTTCATGAGTTAGTTTTAGTTGCATTATTTAGACATTTTTCTGAACAATTATGAAATTTAAATTCATGAGTTTTCACAATTCATGAATGATATACAACTGCAAACTGATCGCCTATATATTACTTTGAAGAATTAAATTGATTCAAAATATTCCTGTAAATAGATTCACATGTATTATTTAAATAGCATTACATTTTTATTCACCCAAGTATTATATGTGCTCTTAAAAATATGAGTCACCTTTTGAACACCCTCCGAACAAAAGTACATGAGATTGGGCAAATACATGAATCTGCCGACGATTTCCCACAAAATCCACGAATCGGCAGCCATATTGTGGTGGATCCATGGTTTTTGTAAGAGTATGTGTGATATACAAGAGAGTTCCACTACTCTCACATTTCTCTCCGGTGTGGACTAGGGGAAATTCTCGCCGAAGTTGGATATCTCCTTGCTCTCTTATTTCTGGCCTCCAGCTGGACGTTTCCTCAAATGGAAGCAGATAGGTAGAACGTGAAAGAGAAGCTTCATGGAGTTGTATATGTACTGGTTTTTTATGTGTCCTCCTTTCTATCATTTCCTATTCTTATTCACTTGATTCCTTCTTAATAAGCCGATGAATGGGAAGAAACCTCAATAATGGCATGTGAAGAATAGGAACTTCTATAATCAGATTTGAGTGACGATATAGTCGACGTGGTGCGAACAGTTTAAGGTTCTTAAAGCGATGAAAGAAATATTTTACACCGGCGGATCTGGGAAAATCAAGGACGGCCAAAACTAGTCTATAACTCAGGGTTATGCAAGTCCACCTAACACCACCTTACATCCATCTCGTACACCTACACGCCAAAATTCAGAAACGAGTATTAAGTCTAAAGCGTTATATTAACACATGGAAGTCTTTCGAATATTTGGAGCACCCGTCTCACAATATCTCCTGTCGACATAATAGCCACTTTGCTTGGTTTCGTTCACTTTTGCTTACTTGAGTGGTGCACACGTTCGTTACAATGCTTCCTTTCGTTCGTTTCTGACATAAGCTTACTTAAGCCAGTAAAATTTATAAGATACGAGTAATTATCAGGGACTGACAGCACCTGACTTTGAAAGATTCAGAGAGTTTATGTATTTTGTTAGAGATCAATTCAACATTAGCCTTTTAATGTAAGTTCACAGTAGATTGATGCCAAGGAAGATTCAGCATCATTTTTAAGATTTTGTTCTGTGATATTTGCATTTTGTTTATATAGCACTTAGCACAATTTCCCCAGACTTGACACCCATACAAAGGAATTGCTTGGTATACAGCTTTGAATATGAGTATCTTGTTTTCATTTTAAAGTGAAGACCTTCTGTGGATAAAAGGGTTTAATGTTTTTAAAGCAATGTTATACTTTTTAAGAACTTGTGAGTGGTGTTCGTTAAAGGCCGAATTTTGCCATAATTCCCTAAGATATTTAGGTTATTTGAAGGTAGGTAGCAAGACTTTCTTTTTCTGCTAAAAAAGATAGCTTGAATCTTATCGACATTCAGTTTTATTTTCCATTTTGAAAAATATTCGAGCAAACATTTAACCGCATTTATTAAGTTTGTCTCAATATTGAGACTGAACTCATGCGATGACAAAATTGCTGTATCATCGGCATATATGGCTGTATCACAGTAAGGTAGAGTAGGAATGTCAGACGCAAACAAATTATACAGAACTGGACTAAGGACTGAGCCTTGTGGAACACCAGCAATGACGCTAATGAGATAAGATAGACCACTCTTAATATAGACTTTAAAGTATCGATCTGTGACAAAACTTTTAACGATTTTACATAGAAACGGAGGCAAATTTAATATTTTGTATATGAGTCCGTCGTGCCATACAGAATCGAACGCTTTTTCGATATCGAGCAAGATCATACCAGTAGATTTCCCTACTGCACGATTGGCTTTTGTGAAGTACCATGATGGGCCTAAAGCCAAATTGTTGATTTGGGTATATCTTGTGAGCATCGATAAAGGATAGTAGCTTTTCTTTTATTATGTTTTCGCAAATTTTACTTAAGGTACTTAGTAGACTAATTGATCTATAATTCTCAATTCTGTCGGAGGGTTTGCCTACTTTGGGCATTGCAACTACTTTTGCTAATTTCCATGCAATCGGAAAGTACTGAACTTTAAGAAATGAATTGAATTTATGAAAATGAAATTATGAAAACCATTATTTCGGGTGCTTTAAGAATATGGATTCATCTCATGCAAAATCTTTCTCTGGGCGAGTATGAATTTTGGAACTAGTTTAGAGACAATTCGCAAAGACTTTGTGAATTGATCTGATGTGTAAGACTTGGAAATCAATACACCGCGCATTGTATACCCTATGCCCTTCAAAACCATACTGGATTTCGGTTGGAGTTTGCGACGTGGTATGACGGTGTTCACACGATCTTGTTAACTTTTCTGTGTCTATTCCTTTAATTTATATTGTTGTGAAAGCCTAAGCGGACAGCTTCAGTGTAGATGTAGAGGTATCTTAATTCAGAAAAGGAACCTACATTCCACCCCCCAAAAGTGTGCGTTATGATAGCCCCTTATAAGAGGTGTCATAAACCCTTGAACAAGAGTGCATTATAAATCAAAAAGAACCAACAATCATCGCAATCGAAGACAATCCACTCCTGTCGCCCTAAAAGTTCCTTCATTTAGACGCTCTTAATCAAATGGTATAGAGTCTCAGGACTACCTTCTCCACTCTCACTTTTATTTTGACAAAAACAAGTTGTTCTCATGACGACATACACAAATTGGGGTCAGACACCGAATGGGAGACCGAACTTTGAATAGGCAGCGAACTTGAACTAATAAAATTATTCTATAGGGCTGATAAGATAACACTTCCAAGACTTGCCGCAGAAGTGATAACTTTTACTTCAGATGGGATTGAACATCTTCACCTAAGACCTCATTTATTAAGTGATTTAGATGCAAGCTCAATCACAGCCTACTCGAGCGCAGAGGAAGCTCTTATCAACGGCTTATCGGTTGTTGGCGTACGCTTTGAAGAATTTTTTGTTTGCTGTTTCATACCGTTTGAACCTTGCGACAGAGCACAATACAAAGCCGGACATTAAATGCCGAAATGAAGTCTTCTGATTAGCAAGTCAATTAAAATTAAAATTTGAACTGTGCTGTGAAAGAGTGTTGTGTTGATTTGTAAGTAATCGGGATAATTCGGTGTGTAGTAAACCAGAACAAAAACACGTTGTTTTTGTTGCGCGCGTCAACGGTCGATTTTCAGTCGTTGAACGATGTCATTTCCCAACTCAATTGGCCAAGAGATACTGTCACAAATGATTATGTTCGTATTTCTGTCGTTGTTATTCAAGTGGGCGACAGCAAAGCGACAAGAATCATAACTTGAAGCCTTTTCGACCGAAGATTCTTGGAATGGGTGGTGTCCGTTCTCCTTTTAGGAATCGACTGTACTACAGCAGTTTTCGATTGCTCTGGATAATTTTCGGGACATTGTTGAATAGAATTGTGTAAATTTCCATCGATGATTCGTTACTGCATTTCTGGGGACTTAGTAGGTCTAAGTCGGTGTCTGGCTTGACTCTTACGCTCGATGCCGAGATTTCCTTGATGAGTTTCTTCATCCGTGCCCGTGTCCTGGTTTCTGTTTAATATTCCATTCGAGTTCTAGTCATTTGAGTACTAAATTCTGAAACCACATATGCGTATGAGGTTGTCTTTCACATCTTCGCTAAAGGGTCGGTTCACCATATCAGCGCTCCTCATCTTCTTTGGAGTCTTGTGGACCTCATCTTTGAACCTCAGTGTCTTGAACGTTTCGTTCATAGGGCTCCACTCTCATGGCCACCTGATGCAGGTTTACTTTTTGGCTTGCCAACCGTCCTGTCGTTAATACTTGGTCCCCTGAATGAGTCACTCGTACTAGGTCCTTCTGCACGCTTGTCGGTTCAGTTCGATCTGCAAAGGTTTGCTGATCTTCTCTTTCGGCCAGAAGATGCCCTTTTTTGTAGGGTTATTAGCTGCACTCCCTTTAGATGAGGGTTCACCCATTTTAGGAATGCCCAGACTCCAGGAGTTCGCTCACCCAGCGACAGGTGTCACTCTCCTTGTCAGTCCATCTCTCTTTGGGCATCTTGCTTTGGCTCGTTGTCTGGTGATTGCAGGCGTTTTTCTTTGGCTGTAGAGGCCAAGCTGTCCGCATGACTGCTGACTGACATACAGATGGATCCAGGTATCACTACGTTCGCCGATGTCGTCGCTGATTTCGTTTCGTTTGGTGTTTTTTTTTCGTTTGTTTGGCGATGCAACACGGCACTCACGCAACAGATTCTAGGGGCTTGTGTCTTTAACTTGATGTATCCCTGGTTCACATTAAATGTATAAAAATGCAAACTATCATTCATTCCCCATAAAATAACACTTAGACGTTCCTTAAGGCAGTCACCTAGGCCCAATTCTCTTCATCTTCGTATAAATTAACGATATTTCTGCAATGGTATTCTTTTCGCTGATAGAAATAAAAACCTTAACATCTTCAAATGCTAATTGTTTGCTGGTTGATGATGTAAGCTGATTTAATTGACATTCACTTAAAGAGATATCAATTAAAGCGTCTTCTTGAAATGAATTTTATGATCTATGTAAACGTAATAAATATGATTTCCCATTTTCAGAGAATCGCTGGCGGAATTCGAAGACTTGATGAACAAGAAGTTGCCCGCAAACAGGAGAAGCTAGCCAAGTCTTTGAGTGTACTTGCTGCCGGCGATGGACCATCTTATACGTAATTTGTTATCCCCTTCAATGGCCAATGGAAAATGTCTCACATTCTAATTTCACATTTTCAGCATTGACAAGGTCTACTCTGCATCTACCCAAGTTGTAGCCGGTTCTCTGGATAGATTCGATGTTGACTTGATTGATGGCAAGACTGGTGAGAAAACTCGTTGCCTTGTCTCGTTGTGGTCCCGAGGATGGCTGAAGGAGAATGGTTACGAATTGACCTTCGAATGCAAGGACAAGCAGAAGGTTATCAAGCGTCATAGTCGTTCTGTGGAAAATGAGGTATATTTTCTTTTTTGTTCACGAATATATTGATAAGTTGGTACATCGACTTGTTGTTGGCCTAGGTATCAACTCAAGCTAAATGGAAATGACAGTACATATGTAGGTATCACATTACATCCCAAACTCAGCTGGTAGGCTAACGAGTTAAAAAAAAAGCATGCATGGGTTTCCACACCTGCAGTAAAACCTTCGGCAAAAGGTGGGGTCCTATGGATGTATAAGGCGGTGGTTCGACCGATATTAACATGTGGATCACTCGTATGTTGGCCGGCCCTAAAACACAATATCGCAAAACTAAAGAAGGAACAGCATGCATAGGTATCACAAGCGTTCTACACTCGACTACAGCACACATCGCCACCAGGCACAGTGAGCCTGTCATACTAGATCTGATACAAAGAGATCTCGTGTCATCAGGTCTTGCGGCCGTAGCTCGCTTAGACCAAAATGTTGGGTCCATTGTTCCAAGATGTCCAAGATGTTTCTCTACCGTGAGACCTTTTTTCACTCCTAAACCATCAGGATTCATTTATAGGATTTTTAGTTCCACACCGCTCAAGTCATTCAGCTCTACGAAGAAGTGCTTACCCAGGAACTACTTTCTTTTCTTTGCTAGGGCTGGGCATTTTTAGACCAAATGTTGGATAGATTCTCGTCTCTGCAGCTTCTGCAAAAGTCAGTTACAGTGGCCGATAAGGACTCCTATAAGCAAGAGCACTTCCTTGCGACTAAAGCTAGGCTCTCATCGCGTAAGATGAGTATCGTCTGACGACGTCGTTTCGACGATTGTATTACTTCGTGTAACACCAAAATTATTGAATCGTCTGGACGTCGTCGTGTTCGACGATTCACTAATGCTTCGTATAACTCATTGAACTGTCAAAGCCTTGGACACTAATGTCGATCCTCAGCGTCGGCGATAGAGGCCTTGCAGTTGTTTCAATTTCTAGACCCAGTGTGTTCCAAGCGGAACTATTTGCAATAAATATCTTACCGAGCCAGAAGATTGTCATATGAGTTGATAGCCAAGCACCCACCAAAGTTTTTGCCTGTTCATACTCAAAATTGCAGGAATGCCCGGCTGAGGTAGCGTCGTTAGATCCAGCTCAAAAATTTCCCTTATCTGGGTTCCAGGTCACAGTGATATCCAAGAAAATGACATGAACTGGCTAATCAGGGATCTGCACCCTTCAGTGACACTACAAACAGTCAAGGCTAATATCTCCACACACTTCTGTGAAACAGATAACCTCAGATGAGCCAGACTGACAAGCAAGAAATATGGGCTGAGTACAACCGATCTAAAAAAAATGCGATTTCCTTCGGCGAACTCGTCGTGACATCGCTAGATACAAACTACGTATCCCACGTCGCAGTTGCAACAACACAGCTGAAAAGGAGACATTAACGAAAATCATTTGCGCCTGCCCGGCACTTGCTAAAGCCAAACAGCGAGCGCTTGGTAGACCCTTCATCAACTCACTCGACGAGAACTCTACTAAGGACCTAAAGTAGGGTGTCCGTATTGCGAGCCAGAAAAATGAGGACAGTTTTTGCTAACAAAACCTCATAAAATGTAATGCAGTTTAGGTCCCTTAAGTTGTACGCCACAATCAAGATAGATTTTAATGTTATTATTTTTAACCGATTTCTTTCTTTTGTCCAATGCGAACCAACGAGGAAAAAAATGCGCTCAACATTGGCATTTTGGCCCGGAATGCAATAGAAAAATTGACACAATCGAAGAAGCTCTGAATAGTATTCACCATTTTTTGAAGCTCCGAAATAATTAACCCATTTGTTAACAGAAATACTATCTTTAAATAAGCCATCATTTGATTTGTTCGTTAGGAAATTTTGCAAATTACAAATGTGGTCAAAAAGTTTTGAAATCGTCTAAAAAATCGTCTTTTGACGTTGGGTAGTTGACCGTTTTTTTAACATCAGATCAAATTGGAACCTAGTTTAAATCCAATCAAATGCATTGATCTCTTCAAATTGGACTATCCATTTATCTAAATATTCATAGCACTTTCTATAACATTTAAAGCAGGCATGTCTAAAAGACTCCACTTCGCATTGAAAGCCACGCCGACGTGTCTCCGACAGAATAGATTTTGTGGTAAGGGGTGAAAACTGCTGGTCCAATCTACTTTTAATTAAAGTTTTAAGGGATTGCAATGTAGCTGATACTTCCAAAAGTAAGTTTATCTCTTTAACATTTTTTTTTCAAAAAAAATAAATGTTAAAGAATGCGCAAAAAACAAGAAGGCACAAATTTGAATCAAAAAAAGTTCAACAGTCCACAGTTTTCGTTGGACAAAAAAAAATCTTTAAGTGCCGGAAATAGCAGAGTATAATGACAACCAGAAATAAATGAGTAAAGAGATATTCAACTTCTTCTTCTCTTGCCTCTTGATTTCATCTGACAGCGTTTTTTATACGCTCTTTCGGCCCCCCTCTGTGAATACGTGTGAGCTCTTGTGAACAGCTGGCGAACAGCTGATACCCTCTCCAAACATAGTATTTTGGTGAATTAGAGTTCTTATTTGAAAATTCGCTCGTTACTTGAACTTTTTTTCAAATTTCGGTGTTAAATTTTCAACACAGTGGGGAGGGGTAAGCAAACGAACAAAGCTCATGTTCATGAAGTAGCTTTCTGCGAGTTACAGCCTGAGGTACTAGGGAAAAATAATTTTGCAAATGTTTACATTAATTATGTATGCATGAATTATTAATGAATATACGACTTCATGTATGTATTTTTGCATATGCATACTATCGAGAAAAAAACCATTCACACGAAACATGTGTACCGGCAACTAATAATAGCAATATTATTGAAATAAAAAGCTTCTTTGCTTATTTTACTTGTTTTACAGAAATAGGGACGATAGTTAATTGCAAAATTTGTTTGAGTTAGGCAGAGTTAAAGCCATTGTTCTTAAAAAATTATGTAATTTAATTGCAGAAGTTTTCACAATGCATGAATGAAAGATGTAAACCTAAGTTCTTTTGCCAGTCATCGCACATAAATCAGCTATATTTTTTTTTTATAATTTGCGCGCGCTCAAGGGATTGCTAATACCCTTAAGTGTCCGGGGTCAAGACACAGCACGGGCCGAAGGTATAGAGGGAGAAAGGGAGAGGAGGTACCTGTGCACATTGGTCTTAAATATCTGCGGGTTGTAGTCTGTGGGAAATATAGGGCTGGGAAGAGCATTCCAAATTCGCGTAGTACGGCTGAAGAACGAGTCTCTAAATTTAACTGTGCGTCCGAAAGTAGGCTTAAGGGTAAACTGATGAGCATTCCTGGCGAGACGAGTATTGCGGGTGAATTCATGGAGAGGAGGAATGCAGTTGGCTAGCTCACTTGAGCATCGTTTGTTGAAATAGCGATAAAATACGGACAATGAAGAAACGGTACGTCGATGTTCGAGCGAGTCTAATGACTTTGCGACATTGTTGTCTCCTATAAGTTTTATCGCTCGCTTTTGGATTCTATCTAGTAGGTGCAGGGTGGTCTTTGGGGCACCAGACCAGATATGAGCGTTGTACTCAAGCTTGGGGCGGATATACGCCTTATAAATGAAAGCCAAATCAGAGGGGGTGAAATATTTCTTGCATCGATTAAGGAAGCCTAAACATTTCGCAGCATTTTTGGCGACCTCAAATATGTGATCGTTCCAACTAAGTGTTCTGTTGATACACATACCAAGGATGGAAAGCTTTCCGGTTTCATCGACACAAGCACCATTCATGGATAACGGCTGATTAACAAGGGTTCGCTTGAGTGACAGCAGACAGCATTGAGTTGTAGAAGCATTGAATTCCACTCTGTTGTTGTTTCCCCAGTTAATTATGCTGTCAAGATCGGAATTCAAGGAGCTTAACATACGCTGCCGTTCCAATTTTACGGCCGAAGGGCAGGGTCGTGAGTCTCGGAACGAATATGAAAAGCTGAGGGTGCTGTCATCAGCGAAGGAATGGATTGGATTAGAAGTAGCAGACAAGAGATCATTAATAAAAATGAGAAAGAGTGTCGGAGACAGAGCAGAACCTTGGGGTACACCAGCATTTATTTGGTGGATATCAGACTTGAACCCATCCAAAACAACTTGAATTGAACGGTTCGAAAGGTAATTTCTAATCCATAGAAGAAGAGATTCATCGATACCATATGCACGCATTTTCGACAAAAGAGCTTGATGCCAAACTCTGTCAAATGCCTTAGAAATATCAAGTGCAACGATCTTGTTTTCACCTGCATTATGCAAAGATGTGTTCCACTTTTCGGTGAGATAAGCTATCAAATCACCAGTGGACCTGTTACTACGGAAACCGTACTGCCGGTCATTAAGAAGCTTCCGCGATTCAAGATATTTCATAAGCTGACGATTTATCAGCGTTTCCATGACCTTAGAAAGAAGGGACGTAAGTGCTATGGGTCGGTACGAGGTGGGTGACGAAGATTCGCCCTTTTTAGGGACGGGCTGGACAAATGCTGTTTTCCATCTGCTCGGAAAGAGACCTAAAGAGTAGGATAGATGAAAAAGCTTACGCAATGGTTTTACCGGCGCAGAAGAACACCTCTTCAGAAGTATTGGGGGAATACCATCCGGGCCAGCGGATTTGTGCACGTCGAGATCTTTAAGTACTCTTGCAACTGTACGAGTGCGGCAATGGATTTTTCCCATGGTGAAATCAACGCTCTCAAGTACAGGTGGAGACATATTGGAATCTGGCAGTGTTGAGCTGGCTGCAAAATGCGCCGCAAGCAGATTGGCTTTGTCTAAAGAGCTGACAGCTGGAATGTCATTGTAAATGAGCGTGGGAATTGAAGACGAGGTGGAATTCTTTATGTTTTTTACAAATGACCAAAAGTTTTTGCTACCTTTGGGACATTGAAGCACTTTTTGCCTCAACTTTTGATCATATGAGAATTTCACACGTCTGATAGTTGCATTGCAGTCATTTCTGGCCCGTTTAAACTTATTCCGGTTTTCCTCAGTAGGGTTGGCTTTGTATGCCCGGAAATTCAACTCTCTCAACCTGATAGCCTCTTTACAGTTCGAGTCATACCATGCATTTTCTTTGGGCTTGATACTTTTCACTCTATGCGAAATGAAGGATCTCATGCCAAGCAGAAGAATGTTTGTGATCATATCAGCAGCGGCATCCACGTCACTATCGAGGAAGCATAGATGAAATTCCTAAAGAAATTGTTGAGTCCGCTCCAATCGGCTTTCTCGTACAGCCATACTGTTCTTTTAGGAATTTGTTCTCTAACTGTGTGTGGTGATAACGAGAAATTAGCTGATATGACACAATGGTCAGACGAGCCTAGAGGCGACAGTATGTCAACAGAATATTTATCAGGGTGAGAGGTGAGAAACAGGTCCAGGGTGTTGGCGGAATGATCTGCGATGTCAGGTATTCGTGTGGGCTCATTTACTAGCTGAGTCAGATTGTTTTACTCTGAAGAATTAAATTGATGCAAACTATTCCTGGAAAGAGAGCGTATCATTACATTTTTTTATTCACGCAAGCGCCTATTACAAATATTTGTCCTCTTAAAAATATGAGTCATCTTCTGAACACCCTCCGAACAATAAGTACATGTTCGTGGGCAAATGCACGAATCTTCGACAAAATTCTGCCGCCATTCTTCTTTCTTCTTTGTTTGGCGCTACAGTCCGGGGTGGACCTGGGACTGAACCAACAAGCCTCTCCAGCCAACACGATCTGAGCTGTGCACACCAATTTGGTTGAGGTTCTTCTCCACTTGTGTGCGCCATCTCGTTCTAGGACGCCCTCTATTGCGTTGTCCCAATGGCTCAGAATCGAAGACTCTTCGGGCCGGAGCTGTGGTGTCAATCCCCTCTGCGTGACCTAGCCATCTTAAGCGTTGAATCCGAAGACGCTTAACTAGATGCATGCCACTGTACAGCCTGTACAGTTCGTAGTTGAATCTACTCCTCCAGACGCCATCAATACAAACAGCACCAAAGATGGCACGCAAAACTTTTCTCTCAAAACGACCAAGAGCTTCTTCATCCGCTTTCAGTAGCGTCCATGTCTCTGCTTCGACATGGTGTTTCGAGTCAACTTGGTGTTTCGAGAGATGGCTCTGTTACTCAACTGCCTCTTGAGCCCAACAGCGATTGGCAAGAGTACTGGTGTTATTGTCCCTGTTTACTGCAGAGCCGAGGTAGACGAAGTCCTTGACTACCTCAAAGTTTTTGCTGCCCATTTTGACGCTCTGTTCGAGACGTCTATGTTGTGCGTCCTTTCCTGCAGAGCCGAGGTAGACGAAGTCCTTGACTACCTCAAAGTTTCTGCTGCCCATTATGACGCTCTGTCCGAGACGTCTATGTTGTGCCTCCTTTCCTGGTGACAGCATGTACTTGGTTTTTCCCTGATTCACTGCCAAAACCCATTTTAGCCGCTTCCGCTTCCATGCCAGCAAAAGCCTCATTCACAGCTCGCTGTGTTCGACCAATCACGTCAATGTCGTCCGCGGCTGCTAGCAGTTGTACGGACTGCTTAAAGATCGTGCCTTTAGTGTTGGCGTTTGAGTTTCTCACGATTTTCTCCAGGATGATGTTAAAGAATTCACATGACAGCGCGTCACCTTTTCTAAAACCTTTTTTGACATTGAAGGTCTCGGTGAGTTCGTTACCGACCTTGATGGAGCAGCAAGAGTTCTCCATCGTCATCCTGCACAAGCTGACGAGTTTGGCAGGAATGTCAAAACTAGACATGTCGTTGTATAGCTCGTCTCTATGCACGCTGTCATATGCAGCCTTGAAATCGACGAATAGGTGGTGGTTTTCGATCTGCATCTCTTGGGTTTTTTTTCCAGGATCTGCCGCAGTGTGAAGATTTGGTCGATGGTGGACTTTCCCTGCCTGTAACCGCACTGATAAGGACCTATCAGGTTATTGACGAATGATTTCAGGCGTTCACACAAGACGGCAGAGAGGATCTTGTACGCTATGTTAAGGAGACTGATCCCTCGATAGTTGGCGCAGTCAAAAGAGTCTCCTTTCTTGTGGACCGGACAAACGACGCTGAGATTCCACTCATCGGGCATGCTTTCCTCCGACCATATCTTACAGATGAGCTGGTGCATGCGCCCAACCAGATCATCTCCAGCTGCTTTAAGCAGTTCCGTGGACAGTCCGTCAGGTCCAGCAGCTTTGTTCGACTTCAGTCTAGATATCGCTATCTGCCGCCATTATGCCACAAAATTCATGAATCGGCCGCCATATTGGGGTGAATTGACGAACGTTGTAAAAGTATGCGTGTAATGCAAGGGAATTCCACTACTATCACATTTTTCTCCGGTGTGGATTAGGGGCAAAAACGGCCGAAGTTTAATATCTCTTTACTCATTCATTTCTGATGACAACCAACGAGTTGTGCAATGCCGAAGCAAATCCTTAAAATCCAAATCAAATTCTCAGTTCTCACAGTATATATAGAAAAATATACAACTATTTTTATAGTAATGATTTCTAAATCTGTTGGAAACGAATCAAAACAGAATTTGGCTGCATTTGAAATTATATGAACTGGTCAACCAATTCCTGTCAATTCTCTACCGATACTCGATTTGAGTCTATGGAAAACGTTATTAAGCCCTGTCCTATTCACTCCTCCGACGTTCTTGTTACAATTGTCGGCGGAAAACGCTATGCATTTTAAACTTATATCATATGTATGTAAACATTTAAAAAAAAATCGCATATAGTGTTGGAAGTTTCGTTTGGTAAGTTGCATAAATGTATCAATTTTGTTTGAATTCCTACGTCCTTATCAAAGTATTGAACTAATATACGAAATATTTTGACGTTACCGTGGTTACTGCCATCGGTAGAGATTGATAAGAACGGAGTCTTAGAATCAGAATGGAAAATCATTTCCAGGCATAATGGCGCCTAGGTATTAATAAAAAGTACATACACAGTTGTTTTGTAATTTAATACTAAGTTATGAAAAAGAGGACAAAATTAAACGCTGCAAATTAAAGAGAACAAAAAAGATCCAGATGAAAAAAGAGAGTACATATAAGATCAACGGCAAAAAAGAGGACATGTCCCCTTTAAAAGAGATGATCTGGAAACGCTAACCTAAAGGAGCTAAAAAGTGCCTTTGTTGCAAACTAATAGAATGAAAAAAAAAAACTTGTTTCGACAGCCTTTACCAATTCGTTCTCTGAAAACAGAAAAGCGTATAATTTTATGTACATATGCATGTGCTCAGTCAAACCACGGCCATTCCAAATCCTTCCTAATGACTCGACTATATCTTATCTCTCTCCGTGAGATGTTTTCCAGCGCACCTACACATGTCTCTTGGATCTGGGACGGTATTTATGTAAATCGCGTTCTCGCAGTTATATCCCTGAGGTTTCGCTTCAGGCTGTGTCCACAAGGCCACAAGCTGTCACCCGGTGGGATCCTCGTTGCCCACGACCATTTCGCGGATGTCGCGGAAGAAGTCGTCAAAAGGTCTCTTAAGGACATTGTTGTCTCTCTCTCTCTGATGTCCCGCAGTTTTTCATGATCCGCCTGGTCGTAGTAACTAAAGAAGTACTAGATGGCACAGTTGATTAAGTGCCTACCTTTGGTTAGAGAGGTTCCCGGCTCGAATACCAGTGAAAGCAACGTTTTTATCCGGTTTTCAAATCTGGTCCAGTCACCATTTGTCGTTGGGATCAAATTAATGGCACAATCTCTGGAGTTGTCCATCAGTGGTAGTAGTCTGACTATAGGTATCACTAGTGTGTTGGCGATTTCGCTGACAACCCACTTGCCTACCGACCTAGGTTGCTCCTGGTAGTACAATGGACCAGTTTTGAGTCTGAGTGCTCGAGTCTAAAGTTAACAACAACACAGACCTACAAAAAAAAAAAAACTAAAGTATATGTTGTCCTGCGTCTATACTGCCACTATCATCACCGTTACGCAGGGCCCGCGAATCTTCTTTCTTCTTTGGCTGGCGCTTCACTCCCGTGTGGACCTGGGCCTCAGTCCACGTGCCTCAGCTGATTAATGTGCCTTTTCCAACTGGTCACGCCATCGGAGGCGAGGTCTTCTTGTGGAAGATCTACCACATTGTCCCTCGGGGTTGGATTTGAAGACATTCTGCCGGAGCCGGAGCATTGGTGTCCATTCTCTCTACAAGACTTAGCCATCTGAGTTGAGACACTTGAATTCGTTTGACTAGGCCAATGTCGGTGTACAGCTCGTAGAGTTCGTCATTCCTCTAAGCTCCTTCTTCGCAAATGGAACCGAATATAATTCGAAGGATTTTTCTCTCGAAGCGACCAAGAATCTCTTCGTCTGCATTTGATATTGAAAAAAAATTAATAGCGAAAGGGATTTTTACCCAGTGAAACCACATCCCTTCAAATAAAATCTTTTTTCCACTACACATATACTTATACTATTTATCCAGCAGTTTTATTTTCTTGATTCAGAGGCGTTGGGCAAGAGATTCTCCACTGCGAGTTCTTGGTAAAACCTTAGCTATGCGCGGGTTGAATTCACCGTGCTAGGTCAAAGGGTTTAGTCCTTTGAAGACGGCGGAAAGCGTTACTTTCGTCGAGAATTAACCACATCCCGTCGATTCCAACTAACCTTTTCTTCTTCAGTGATTCGAAGCCCACTGGGAGCTCTGTCTTCGATATGAACGGGAACAAGCTGAGCCAGGCACCCACACGCCTGACGCCCTCCTCCAGCTTGGCACTGAAGCCTCTTAGTCTGCTGCAATGCAATTGAAATAGACTCACTTAGATTAAACTTCATTCAATGAATGCAATATTGACATTTTTTTCGAAACATTCGTCAATTCGACCAACGCTTATCTAATTCTCTCATATTGTCAGGGACCATCCATAATCGTTGGCGGCTATAACCTTGAAGGCGAGGAACTCGTACGCGAACAAGGGAACATTGCCAAGTCTTTGAATACAGTTGCCTCCCTTGGTGGACCCTCTTACACGTAATTTGACATACAATTCAATGACAGTTCAAAGCATTAAATCGCAATTAACTACATTTTCAGCATTGACAAGGTTTACTCGGGAAAATTCGGCGTTGTCACTGGTTATTCAATTAAATTGGACGTTGATTTGATTGAAGCCAAGACTGGTGTGAAGAGCCGTTGCCTTGTCGAGCTGTGGTCACAACCATGGCTGAAGGTGGACGGTTATCAATTGACCATCGATTGCAAGGACAAGCAACAGGTCGTTCAACGTTATAGCCGTTGATAGTTTGAGGTTGGTATTGAATGACAATTTGAATTTTTCTCTTAGGTGGCTTGTTTTTAGTAGATATTTCAAACAAAATTTCCAACAAGATACTTACTAATTGTAATTAGTTCCGTCTCATTTTTCACGTAACTAAACAATTGTTGACTGGATATAATTCCCAAGTCTTTTTTTTTTGGAAAAATTATTACATATATGTTATAGAGGACGTCGGCGCGTCTCAGTTTCTTTCACTGGTGAGGCACAGATGCGCAGATCGCGCGCCGGCAAGTGGCCGGTTGTGTATAGCCATACATCCCTCGGTGGCAAATGAGCAACATTCATTCGACCCTGCTTGGCTGAGATCTCCGATTCCAAATTCGATGGGTGACCAGATTTTCGAGCCAATAGTACGCCGGCTTTTGTTAGACAAGTGGCCACTTCTATGATAAATTCGTACAATTTTAGTCACTTCGTTGTTTGTACTGTACAGTCGAAGTGGCGTCGATAGAACATCCAAGTGTTGATGATGGCTATGTTGCACAGGTGGTAGGAAAGGCGTTGTGTCCATTTGCGTGATTTGATGCGGATGCGACACCGACCCAAGTACGCGTCCATTAGATCGACGCCGCCCATGTATTTGCTGTATTCGTGTATGACGTTGGGGCACTCGAACTGATTCCACCGATTTACACAGACATTTACTTACTTACTTAAGGTGGCGCTACAGTCCGGGGTGGACCTGGGCCTCAACCAACAAGCGTCTCCAGCCAGCTCGATCTTTAGCTAGCTCGTGCTCCAGTTTCGCACGCATAGTTGGTTAAGGTCCCTTTCCACTTGCGTGCGCCACCTGAGTCGCGGTCTTCCTCTACTGCGCCGTCCCTCGGGGATGGATTCGAAGACTTTTCGGGCCGGAGTATTGGTTTCCATCCGCTCTACATGACCTAGCCATCTCAGTATTTGGATCTTCACTCTTCTGGCTAAGTCGATGTCGCTGAACAGCCCGTATAGTTCGTCATTATATCTCCTCCTCCACTCACCGTCTATGCAGACGGGACCGAAAATCACACGAAGAATTTTCCTCTCGAAGCAACCAAGGGCAGCTTCATCCGCTTTTGACAAAGTCCATGCCTCCGCGCCATATAGCAGGACTGGGACGATTAAGGTCTTGTAAAGCGTTATCTTGGTTGTTCGAGAGAGGGCTTTGTTTACCAATTGCTTTTTTAGCCCAAAGAAGCAGCGATTGGAAGAAATTTATTCTTCGTTTGATTTCAGCGCTGGTGTCATTGTCTGAATTGATAGCGGTGCCTAGGTAGACAAAGTTTTTGACTACCTCAAAGTTATATCTGTCTGCTGTGACGTTCTGACCGAGACGTCGGTGTTGGGTGTCCTTTCTCGTTGACAGCATATACTTGGTCTTACCCTCGTTTACCGCTAAACCCATCTTCGCGGCCTCCGTTGCAATACCCACAAAAGCGCCATTGACATCACGCTGCGTTCTTCCAATAATGTCAATATCGTCGGCATATGCGAGTAGTTGGACGGACTTCTGAAAGATTGTTCCTCTGGTGTTGGCGTTCGAGTTTTGAACAATTCTTTCAAGAGCGATGTTGAAAAAGTCGCATGACAGCGCGTCGCCTTGTCTGAATCCTTTTTTGACATCAAAGGTCTCGGTTAGGTCTTTACCGACCTTGATGGAGCAGCGTGCATTCTCCTACACAAACGGACGAGTTTGGTAGGGATGCCAAAACTAGACATTGCTCTGTATAGCTCGTCTCTATAGATGCTATCATACGCGGCCTTAAAATCGATGAAAAGGTGGTGGGTATCGATTTGTTGCTCCTGGGTTTTCTCCAAAATCTGCCGTAGTGTGAATATTTGGTCGATGGTGGATTTTCCTGTCCTAAAGCCACACTGGTATGGACCGACCAGGTTGTTGACGAATGGCTTTAGGCGTTCACACAGTATGGCAGATAAGATTTTATATGCGATACTTAGGAGACTGATGCCTCTGTAGTTGGCGCAGTTCAAAGGGTCTCCTTTTTTATGGATCGGGCAAACAATGCTGAGGTTCCATTCATCGGGCATGTTTTCCTCCGACCATATTTTACAGATGAGTTGGTGCATGCTCCTTACCAAATCATCGCCTGCGGCTTTAAAAAGCTCGGCGGGTAGGCCGTCAACTCCCGCAGCCTTGTTGGATTTCAGTTTAGATATGGCAATCCTCACTTCATCCGGGTCGGGTGGACGGAATTGTTGATCTTCGTCGTCCCTTTCATTGGGATTGAATGGTTCGTTCTGCCTGACAGCGGGATTTGGTTCTTCGTCGCCGTTATACAGTCTGCATAAATGGTTTTTCCATATCCTCAGCATCGACTGTGACTCTACTACGATGTTCCCTTGATCATCCTTACAGGCTTCGGTTCGGTCTTTATAACCTTGACTGGTTAACTTTACCCTTTGGTAAAACTTCCTCACCTCATTCCTGCAGTAATATCCCTCTATTCTGCCGATTGCGCGCTTCTCATGCTCCTTCTTTTTTCTCCTGAGAAGCCGGTGTTCGTCTCTCCTCTTCTGCTCGTAGAGCTCCCGAGCAGCTCTTGTCCTTCTTTGCAGTGCCGCTTTGTATGCTTCTTGCTTGGCTGCATTCGCCTGCCGACACTCGTTGTCAAAGCAGGGCTTTCGTTGTGGTGGCGGATTGAAACCCAGCACATCAGAGGCGGCATCTCTGATGGCTTTTTGGCAATGCTGCCACTGGTCTTCAATACTTGATGTTGGCGGCGTAGGATTTCTTAAGAGGTTAAGGGAGACACGATCGGAAAAGGATTTGGCAATCTCTTGCGATTGTAGCCGGCTGACGTTGAACTTCCTCACAGCATTTCTTTGTCTTGGCGGTGTTCGGCATATCCGCAACCTTACCTTGGCTACAACAAGGTGGTGGTCCGAATCAATGTTGGCGCCTCGGAACGTTCGGACATCTATGATACTGGAGGAGTGCCTTGCGTCTATCGCAATATGGTCAATCTGATTGACGGTTGATTGATCAGGAGATCGCCATGTTCCTTTGTGAATATCGAGATGTGAGAATCTTGTACTGGCTACTACAACATTTCGCCCCGCAGCAAAATCGATCAGCCTAAATCCGTTATCGGATGTGGTGTCGTGTAGGCTGTGCTTCCCGACCGTACTACCAAAGATGTTCTCTCTTCCTATAAAATCGCCAAGGACAATTTTAAAGTCGTAGCTAGGGCATTGCTCATACGTTTTGTTCAGGAGCTCATAGAACCTGTCTTTGGTGTCATCATCTTTCTCCTCTGTGGGGGCATGTGCGCATATAAGGCTTATGTTGGCAAATTTAGCCTGGATGCGAATTGTCGTGAGGCGCTCGTTCACGGACCTGAACAATAGGACTTCTTGCCTAAGTCTGCCTCTAACGACAAATCCACATTTTTGTTGTTTGTAGCAATCACCGTAGTATATATCACAGTTTTTCATCCTTCTTTTGCCCGGTCCGTCCCATTGCACTTCTTGGATGGCGGTTATATCTGCTTTGCAGTAGTCTAGGGCTTCCGCTAGTTGTTCGGCTGCACGTCCGAAGATCGTTGTCCGTATATCGTTTGCATGGGTCGTCATTAGTAAAATCATCCGTTTCCGAGGCTTGTTGTTGCTTCGTAACTAGCAATTTTTTGTGTGGCCGGGCAGTTACCCCGACGGCACAACCCCCAACCTGGAGGGCCAGTTCCTTTTTTGTAACACCTAGGACAAGAGGTAGCACTTATAAGTTTGGCAAGTTGAGCTCGGGTGAACTATAACCTGTACCCGATGGCTACCACTTGGAGGTAAAATAAGCAGAATTGGTGTGCAGAAAAAGTTACAACACTGGGCATCGCCAGGTTGACGCCAGTCAGTGCCTACCCGATTCCCACAGCACCCAGCCACCACCACAGACATTTAGACACAATAAATATATTATTTATATATATATTTATAATTATATTGTTAACAGCGATGGGTCTGCACTAATTTTTGTTGTTTAACAGTTCGTTTCGGTTTTGGGACCATAATAGCTTCAGCAACCTTCCATGATTCTGGAACATATAATAGCCTGAAGGAAGCGTTAATTAAATAGAGGAGTTTAATTAGCGCCTTTCTATGGATTCTTAAGGATTTTCCCGGTTATTAGATCGTTTATATTTTTGATCGCTCGGGCTCGATTAGTGACACACTTTCTATTTTAGAGCTGTCGGTTATAGTAATTATAAATATATAGCAAAAAGATCATTTCAAACAAAATTTTAAAAAAATGTGAATTGTTGTGTTCGTGAAGAGGACTCTCTTCCTAAGTCCAAGGAAACGCAGAAAAATCGTCAGCTTATGATATATCTAGCAAAGCAGAAACTTCTTAATGACCGGCAGTACGGTTTTCGCAGTAACAGCCGAAAGGTGGAGCCAATCTTTGCACAATAAAAGCGAAAGCTATCGTTGTACTTGAAAGTTTCTAAAGCATTTGACAGATTCCCGCCGCGAATGCCATTTTACCCGGGATACTTAAGTGTATAGACAATAATCTTAAGCAAGCTTGAACAAATAAATATAATCAGTAACGAAACCTAAATTACAAATGTGAGTCCCAAAAAAAATAGTCCGGCCAAATTTTTTAAATGAAAACTCCTGTTGTATCGTGTGATGCTCCATTCATTGCCTGCAATCTTCTGCCCAAATGGCGGCAAATTCACGGAAATGTTGTGTTCATTTGCCACACTTTTTTTTGACTGATTCTAGACATTTCACAAAACCAAAAAAAAAAATTAAAGTGAGGAACTAACTAATGTCTGAGTTACGTTTTTCTTTACAGATGTTCACAGGACAATGGAGAATATAATTCCATAAAGACTCTCAACCCATCTTATTTGACTTAAAACTTTAAAAAGGAAAATTTTTGCATACACTTAAGTATGTATTCAGAATAATAAACTGGAAATTCAAGCCTAAATGTATCAATACACTGCATGAAAGAACAGCATAATTTCTTTTAATAATTTTTGTATCAACAATTGAGCGACTTAATAGAAACAAAATATAATTTCAAACGAACGCCTTTTATTTGATTCAACAAACCGATTTTTTGTGGCGATGTGGCTTGCACTAAATCCAAGCAAAACTAAAACTCTCCTAGAGCGAGACAGAAAGCAAATTAACAAACTGGTAGGCGTAATAACAGACAGTGCCTCATAGGCAATCAAGCCAGAAGACTCGGAGCACCCTACATTGACTTGCAGAGATGTGGAGGAAACAGAACCGCATTACAACAGAATGTGACCTGCACTTGCGAACAGTAAAAGAAGATCGCTATACGTGACTCCGTCATGCCCTGCATGAGGTACCCCTGTTTCTACGGAATATAGCTAATCTACAGGGAAACAAGAACAGCGTAGCTATGAGGCGGAAGTGAAACTTCATTGCGATTGAATGTCTAGAGATGTTATGGTGTCTGAATCTATTACGTTCTATAGCTTAGGAAAGAATAGGATAGGACCACCTTAAATTAAAGGTAGCTTAATTTGAAATTATTTTTTGACAATTCAAGCTAAAACTGCATCAATAGTGGTTCCCGATTTCGTCGTTGTTTCTGCTCAGTCATTAGTCATTCGTAGTTGGAGTTGAGCATGGAGAAAGTCAATTAATGGTTGAGACTCTGTATGCAAAATTCACATTAAAATCTCTACTGAACATTATTGCTATTCTGCCAAGTTAATAAAATAGTGTCGGTTTTCGTAACACATGAATTCTCGTGTATTCAAATTACCCCCAGGCGTGCTTGTCACTTCAAAAAGTGAACAAGAACTCCTTTTATAAGACCTTTCCCTTTTCATAGATTTAACAAAGTGGACATACTACAACACTTAAACAACTGGTAAAATAAAAGCCTTAGTCAGGAGCGACTTACAGACTCGAAAAAATGCATGAGGGTCGACGACAGGAGAACCAAGGAAGCCCCATACCTGACCAAGCCAATTCGAATGCAACTATCACATGCACAAAATTGGCCTGCAGGCAATCAAAGGAATCTATGGAAAACATACTCGTCGAGTATCCAAAACTGACAATATAACGAATGGAGACAGCTCAACAGGAATAAACTGTCAGGACATTCAACCTAGGGAGGTTATCACATTTCTAAGGATAGCTCTCAAGACAAAGAACAAGAAAGGGACACAATAGATCTATCCTGGTCGCAGTAATGTGATTGCTATATTGTGATTGCCCCAATTTCTTCAATTCTTTTCAATTCAATACCCAACGTGAATTTCGTCGTCATCATGGCTTCAGTTTGCAGGCAATTCGTCATCATGGAAAAGTGAAAGCGAGTACACTCTTCGACCTTAATCCCCCAAGTAAAGAGAGACAGATACAGGTGTCAAAATAGGAAAAGAAGACATGTCGATCAATTGAATTGAGTATCGCCAGAGAGTATCCGACTAATTTTGCGATTGGATGACGCATTTTGGATGACGTATTTTGGATGACATATAATATTGTGATGACGCAAGACTTGAAACCGCATGACCATTGACAACGACTTGAGTTCGATAAGTCGACATTTAGTGGAATTTCATGTCATTCCGGAGGAATACCAGCAGGCGCTTTTGTGATGAGCAGCCTACATCATCGGCTCTCACCTCATCAGCACCAAATAACTACCACCTGATCCAAGCAAAGGCGGGACAGTTGCAGAAGAAGTGCACTGCAGTGTCGTCGTTTTCTCCACAGGCGTCGCAGAGGGTTTCATCACTTAGGCCGAGCACATTTAGGTGTTTGGCGAAGGTGTAGTACGCCGGTTAGTCGTCTGCAATCTTTTCTGTTAAGAGATATCAAGAATGCCGCTGATTTCTTACAGACATAAGGGAGCATGCACTTGGTTTGTCCACATCCTGGAGAGTCATGCCACCTCGGGTTGTGATCTCGAGAAGCCCAACCATCGATGGAAGCCCTAACCGAGGACGCGGGTAGTCCCAACGCCAGTTCGGCTCCTAAGGGTATCTCCTCTGATCCTTGTCGAGGATCCGATCCAAAGAGATCTTTTTGGTGATAGACCCAAGATTTTCTGAAAATTCCCTTGCACTACCAGAAAACTGACATCGCTTTGGTAGTTTTCGATTGAATGCGTTTTTTCCAGAGAAGTTTTCTATCCAAGATAACACCTAGATATTTAGCTTTATCGGAAAACCGGATGGTTACACTATTTAGTACCAGTTCACCAGTCAACTTTCTCCTTCTCGTGAAGAGAACAACCTCTGTTTTAAGAAGGTTAACTGAAAGCACATTACTAGTACACCAGTCGTCGATCACGTCTAGAGTTGCGTGCGATTTTGAACCAACATCCGCTAGACACGATCCGACAGACAGTACAGCTACATCATCCACATAGGCCTGGGCGTAGACATTAAAGCTATTAAGGGCGTCAAGCAGAGAGTCAAGAAGCATGCACTACAGCAGGGGAGATAAGACGCCACCCTGAGGGCAGCCTCTATTTACCCCCGAAATTACATGCTGGCCACAGTCCGCATCCGCAATTATAGTTCTTTTTGCTTTGATCCACAACACTAATGATGCCTCTAAACCATGTTCTCTGGCCGAGTTGCACATGCCATCAAAAGTCCCATTGTCAAAAGCACCCTCTATAGCGATGAAGATGCCCTACGCGTATTCTTTCCCATCGAGTGCACATTCAATTCTGCCAACTAGATTTTGAAGTGCAATCTCGCAAGATTTTCCGCGCTGATAAGCATGTTGCATCTGAGACAGAGGGGGGGATTTGCAAAGCAGTTTTGCGCACATGTAGCTCTACCAGCCTTTCCATGCTTTTCAGCAGGAAGGAGGATAAACTGATCGGTCTGAAGCTCTTAGCGAGTGAGTAGTCGCACTTACCGATTTTTGTTATGAAGGCTACCCTAACTGTGCCAGTGCTAGACTGGCAGTGAAAATTCTTTTCAGAACCGGTAGTAATGGGTCGATGCCCTTTTGCAGCAAAGGTGGATATATGCCATCAGTACCTGGCAACTTGAAACCATCAAATGACGCCACTGCGTACTTGATAGCCTCGTCTGTTACCACGAGTGATGACACATACCAGCTTCGGCGTGTGATGTTTATCAGCTCATCTCCACTTCCTGGGATAGGAGCTAGTTGTGAGCCGGTTATGACTTGGTTTCCTGGAAAATTAGTCTCAAGCATTAGACTGAGAGTCTCAGTTTTTGACTCAGTGTAGATACCATCGGGTTTCCTGAGTGTTTCCAGTCTGACAGGTTTGTCTTTCTTAAGGACTTTGACCAGCCTGCTGGCTTCACTGAGTGTTTCGATCATTCCAGAGATATGAGAGTGTTGTTCAGATCTTTGACTGTCTTCTCAACCTTCCCTCTCAGTCTGTGAGCCTAGGGACAGGTTCGATGCGAGTTTCTAGCTCATCCCTAAACCGTATCCAGTTTGTTTTTCTAGGATTCCTCCTCTTCAGCAAGGTTATGCAGTCGATTCGGAATTCAATGTGTCTATGGTCTGCCATGGACACTTCCGCAGCAAATTTGCCATTTTGGAGCAAACACATCCACAAGTGTTCGACAAAGAATCAATGCTGCCGCAATGATTGGCTATTTTGGTGTGGCGACATCATCGAACCTTATATCTTTCCAAATGACGAAAGAGACACCGTCACCGTCAATGGTCTCAGGTGAAGAACGATGTTCTGTGTGTGTTCTGTGGCCAGAGTTCGAAAGCATCGACATATGATAACTATGGTGCCCACAAGACGGCGCCACACACGCCACACATGCGACGCAGCAATCGAAGTTCTGAAGGACAAATGTGGTGACGTGCGACAATCATTTCCTTTCTCTTTGACTACTACTGACTACTAACAGCCTGACAGTTTAAAAAATCGTGTACAAGTTAATATACTCTACACTGACTTTAAAGCCTTCGATAGAGTACATCACACTTTACTTTTGGCTAAGCTTAAATCATTTCCACTCTTCTATGCTGAAGTGGTTTACGAATTATTAAAGTAATATAAAACAGTAAACAGGTAAAGCTCGATAATTTTACATCGCGAGTAATAGATACTTATAGTAACTACCGGCGTTCCTCAAGGTAGTCATCTCGGCCCGCTGCTGTTTATTTTGTTTATAAATGATGTCCATGAAATACTTAATTTTTGCGAGGTTTTAACATTTGCGGACGACGTACTAAATGGCGCAGTTGGTTGAGTGCCTGCCCTTGGTTAGAGGGGTCCCCGGTTCGAATCCCAGTGAAAGCAACGCTTTTATCCGGTTTTCAAATCTGTTCCAGTCACCATTTGCCGTTGGGATCAAATTAACGGCACTATCACTGGATTTGTCGATCAGCGTTAGTAGTCTGACTACAGGTATCACAAGTGTGCTCGCGATTTCGCTGACAGCCCACTTACAGCCCCAAGATATTTTGATGAAACTAACACATTATAGTCCATTTTTTTTTTGACTTGAAGTTAGTCGCTCTCGTCGTCGTCTTCATCGGAACTGCTACTAGGTGGTGCTACTCGTACTTCGGGAGCCTTTAAAAAGGCAGTACATTCTTGAGGTAGTGAAAATATATGGATGTGATGATATTCAGAACGTGGTTAACACATCTCTATTCGTATTTTTTTTGGAAGATTTCCGGCTAAAATGATCTCGAAATCGTTTGTATTCCTTATTGCTCGCTTCTTGGACTTCCTCTTTCCAATTGGCCAAGTGGCATTTTGCAGGCTTGAAGTATCTCTTTTGAGTGTATCAGAAGTTTATGTATGCTTGCAGGCATGTGGTAGTGTGTAGTGCACTAGATAAACTGCATCAAACTTGATATTACTTCGAGTAAATGGTAGATCAGATCAATGCTGATGCCTGTTACATCCGCACTCATTTCAACGTTTTTAAAAAAAAGGCTCGTGCTGTGTTACCATCATTCGCATCGCCTGCTACTGGCTTTGGCATGTCAACTAGCAGTCCCATTTCATCCCGAAATCGTTTTTGAATGTGGCTTTTCTTGTTCGCAACTAAAATGTGTTATCGTTCAATCACGAGTGGAAGAGACCTACAGTTTTATGCCGACTCCGAACGGCCAATTTGAGAAGCTTTTTCTAGACAGTTATACTCTTTGAGCATTGTCTGGGACTGGAAAGATGTGGGGCCGTGAAAAGTATTTTGTGTCGTACTAGGAATCGAACCTAGACAGGTAGGTCCAAGTGCGTAGGAGTCGACGCACATACCCACAACGCCACGGACCACACATGAGCGATGTTAATTCATAAACAAAAAAAAATTGTATGGGGTGCGCAGCTGAACGTCTCAACGGATTGTGGAAGTATATAGTCCGGAGAAAGTAATAAACAACATCTCGAGAAAACGGATAATTCTAAGGCATTCAAGCAAATCGGCAATTACTACCATTTGCTGAGGTCGTACAAGGTTCAAACTTACAAAAAAAGATTCCTTAGATAACAGGCAAGAAATTGGAAACAAATTAGGAAGCTAACGCTGCTACTTACTTCACACGAAAGCGATGAATTTGAGTCACATAATGCAACTAATGTTTTACAAGAGATATCTCTTGATCAAAAATGATTGCTGTTTGCGATATCACACAACGGTAAATACCGTTTCCATGAAATTTTTTTTTGCGGAACGTTAATACACTGGTTTGTACCTGTCGTTTGATACAAAACTAGTCATTCGGACGACTTTGATTTTTGAATTAAGTTCCGCTAGATTCGCAAAATAAAACACTGTGCGGCGTTACTAGTTTCCTTTCTGTTGAATTTTAGGAGAGTAATTTTTTTTTTGATTCATAGAAGGCCATCTTTCCCTCGGAGTTCTGCAAGTCTCTAATTCCATCCATCTACAATTGGCGGTATTAATGGTATCTGTAAGTAACAAGGTGTTTATTACGTGAAACGAGGAGTAGGAGGTTTCCTACGTACTGGATGGCGCAGTTGGTTGAGTGCCTGCCCTTGTTTAGAGGGGTCGCCGGTTCGAATCCCAGTGAAAGCAACGCTTTTATCCGGTTTTCAAATCTGTTCCAGTCACCATTTGCCGTTGGGATCAAGTTAACAGCACTATCACTGGAGTTGTCGATCAGCGTTAGTAGTCTGACTACAGGTATCACAAGTGTGCTCGCGATTTCGCTGACATCCCACTTACCTACCTATCGAGGTTGCTGTTTGTAGTACAATGGACACAGTTTTGTGTCTGAATGCTCCATGCACATCAGGCAAAAGAAAAAAAAAGCATTCGAGACGCCAGAATGACAGTACACATATTGGACCGACCGCTTAAAGGAGTACCAACGAAGCCGAGGCAGCTGTTTGAATGATGTGCTATTACATAAACAATGGCATGAATGTAGCCTTAAAATAAAGCCGGAATCAATTTGATATCTCGCACTTTTGTTTCTTTTATTCTGGCTCACCCCGTGTCATCATTTGCGAACTTAAGGAGAAATACACAAAGAAAGGGACCTATTATTGATGCGCGTGTTGGATGGAAGCACAAACTCCTTCGCGCTCTCCTCTGCGACCAGGTGCTTGAAGTAAATGTAGAAATATGTACTAAAGGAAGGAATGGCCAACCTTAGAGGACACTTCACACCTTTGCCCACGTTCATCATCGCCCTCAAAGCCCTCATCGAATGATCAAGGGCCATGCGAAGCAGTTAAAATCAAAGCCCACCAAAATAAGCTAAGTCGTCTGTATTTAATGAGCCCACTTCTAGTTTTCATATTCGCTTAGCTTAATCAAAAGAACACGCAACTTGCGCGCCTCCAGGCCGATGGTCAACGGTTTTTCCGGCACTTCCTCTCCCGCTCCAAAGATGTTGGCCGGCGTCAGAAGCCCGTACACTGAAAGCAGACAATCGGTTAGTCTTGACATTTCACCAACATTTCCCTCACCTTCACACGATTTCAAGAAATTGAGGACTTCCTGCACGGCTGGGTACTTCAAGATGATATTCTGCTTGGCCATGCCCGTCAGCAGGCCCAGAACGCAGCGCTTCACGTGCAGCCACGTATCTGCATACAGCCGTGATCCGGAGCCACCTTCAAGTGCATGCGCGATCCGTGAAAGTCCGAATTCGTAGTTCGACTTGGCACAGTAGAGGGTGCTGCCAAGAGGAAAGAGGATGCTTCAAAATGTTTCCCAAAGATCCCGGCGAGCTTACCCGACGACCAAGTTGACTATGCACAGATGATGGTACTGCTTGCCCATGTTCTCCTTCAACTCCTCGGCCTTCTCCACTTTCCGCATCAGCTCCTCAGCCTCGTCATTCTGAAAGGTCATGATGTACGAGGCGCACAAGTTGGCCAGGACTGCCGCTGAGACCGTCATAATCTGAAAGGGAAGCGTGCAAACGGGTGACAATGGATAAGAGCTCAGCTCAGTCTGGTCGAGCTCCTCACATCGTCCGAGTGTTGCCGCACGATGGGCTCGTAGAAGGCGGCTGCCTCCTTGTACTTGTCGCCCTGCATGAACAGCACATGTCCAGCGTTGAGTCTCCACACGGGATTTTCGGAGCAAAATTCCGCACTTGAGCGAAACTCGCGTTCGGCGCCGACAAAGTCATCGTCACGCCACGACAGCCAAGCTCTGGACATCACCACGGGGAGGTAGCTGCGGGAAAAAAAAAAAGCTTCAATGAGGAAAGAGAGACCGCAGTTCGCTTACTATTCCAAGGCACCTTCGTAGTCCTTTAGCGCCTGCCGCAGAGCATTCGGATCGGTTGTCGTTCGCACTTCCTGAACCTTCGCTGCGAGGCCACGAAGTTTCCCTGCCAGGCTCGAGGCCAGTGTGCCGAGCTTCTTTTCAGCCAGCTCCGCCGACGTCTGGGCCGTGATCAGGGCGTCCAGGAGCTCGTAGAGGTACTAAAACGACAGACAATTATGCGCATTCTCTGGACTTGGGACGTTGGAACGTACCTGAGAGAGGTACTTGTAGGTGAGATGTGTGTGCTCGGCCAGGATGTCCGCCGCGGTGTCGTACATCTCGTGCTTGCAGCACAAGAGCAGAATGTTGGCGAACGTTTCCTTGGGACACGCCGGCGGACCGAGGTCCAGGAGGAATGCCAACTTTCGCAATCCGGCGACTGGGCCACTGGGATCGGTTAAGGCCATGTTGTGCAACGTCACGGGGTCCAACTCACTCTCAGCCCGCGGCGGGAGATCAAGGAGGGCTTCCCGAGCTGCATCGATGTTTCCATCTTGGTACTCAATCGCAGACTTTAGGTTGAGTGCCTGAGTAATGCCCGACAGCGCCATGGTGACGGGATTCCCGACGCTACGGGCGTTCCCCTCCGTGTCCATCTGGGCGCCGATGCCAAGCTCTGGGTGGTTTCGAATGCCACGCTCTATGATCTCAGCTAAAAGAAAGAGGAGCTGCGGTGAGACTGGAGTTCACAGGGAAACTCACCGTCGTTACCTGTGTAATCCATGGCCTGAGCCTTCTCCTTCTTGCGGAAGTGACACAGCGCCAGGTTGTAGGCCACCAGGGGATTGAATCCGCCTACCTGCAGAGCTGAGTTGAACCTCTGCACTCCGTTCTCGTACTGATCCGCCTGATAGAGCAGGCAGCCCTCGTCGTTGAGTGTCTCAGCGTTGCCGCTCAAGCGTTGGTTGAGCACGCCCTGAGCGCCAGCGAAGTCCTCGCTGGAGTATAGAATTGCACTCTGAAGCTGCAGGATCTGCTCCTTCAGGTCGTCGTTGTCGAGAATCTGCTTGAGCACCTTCAGGGCATCGGGAAATATGCCCGCTTGGTACAAGGACTGAGCGCAGTAGAACCTGATCGGCGAGCGAAAGAAGTTAGGCCACCACGCCAACGTTTTGCCTGTGGATTGGACTTACTTGTACTTGGGCTCCTTGGGGACCAGAACACACAGTTGTTCGTAGCACGTTGCCGCTTCCTCGTACTTCTGCGAGTGGTAGTAGCAGTAGCCGAGGGTTGAGAGTCCAGCTCGTGTGGTTGCCGCTTCACCGAAGTTGACTATGCATTCAATCACGTCCTCAAACCGTTTGTCCTTTATCTGGAAAGGGAGAGAAGTGAAGCCAGATGTTCGCTGAATGATTGGATGAGTGAAGCTTACCAAATTGTAGATTGTTCTCGTCACATGGCCCTCCCGAAGGATTATTCCTTGATGGAGCATTGTTCTCTCTCAACACAGCACTTTTAATGAAAAATAAATGCAAGTGCAGCTGGGGGCACTGGATTTTGCTTGTTTGCGCCGATCTGTTGCCATGGGGTTCGGGATTTCCGAGAAGACATGCGCATTGGACACATCCACTTGTTGCTAGAACTGGTGAAAGGGGTTGTTTACACGGAGTTCATATTTAGATACTAACATTGTATATGAAACATATAGTACTATCATCAGACAAATTTGTTTAGTTGTTTCTAGCGTCACCTAGAGGGCCAACCTTCATTTCCCGCGAAAGTAATGGAATGGAAGACAAATGAAATATTGACTGAGTGATGAATAAACATCGGATTTTGCATATTTGCATATTTTTAAAGGATTAAGATAGAGTTGAAATAGAGAAGTTGAAAATAGAGTTGAAAACGATATGCATATTTAAAATTTTTTTGCATGAAATGCATATGATTCCTGTGTTACACAAATCAAAAAATAATACAAAAACGATTCAGAGAATGATGTTCTTACTTTTTCAGCTATTAAATATAAACCGTGTGCCAAACAAGTTATATGTATTAGTTCGGATAAAAAACTTTAAAATTTTTGCCAGCTTTGATCATATATGTATGCCGCAGCATCCGTTAAAAGCAACAAAACTCTTTACTCATTCCCGTGTGGCCACAACAGACAAATGCTATCGGTCACAAATTGATAAACAGTTCCATTATTTACTTCTTCCAAATGTTTACACGACAATAAGAATGAACATGAAGATTAATTTTCTTTTAATGTTCCTACAATCAAATTCGCCACATATCGGCTTGCATTCATTCTTGGTAGCTTTTATCCAAGTAGCTCTTTCTGAGAGTACTTTCATCTGGAATTTGTTGCCCTGTGTATTTTTTTAAAAAAGTTATTGAATGTATCATTTCTAAGCACATTCCATGGTATATTTCCCGCAACCAACGCTGTACATAAATCCATTTTAAAGTCATTGTTGAAATTGTCAGCAAAGTTGCTGGTCGTGTTGATAGAAGTATGAGCATTTTCATCGTTGTCGTTATTGGATGGTTTTGACCTTCTGTGAAGGGAAGTAGCAATATGCTGCTGCAATTGAAATTTTTTTTTCCACAAGGAATCTAAATTATAAAAAAAACATTAGAACGTACTATTTATTTAAGAATCTGGCTTACTGCAAACAAATATTTCAATGAACAAATTTTGAAATTCGTAAACAATTTGAAAATTGATTTGCAGAAGCCTGAATATTTAATTTTTACCTTTTTGTCACATGATGAAAAACTGTGATATATACTACGGTGATTGCTACAAACAAGAAAAACAGCGCCTATTTGGATGTGGATTTGTCGTTAGAGGCAGACTTAGGCAAGAAGTCCTATCGTTCAGGTCCGTGAACGAGCGCCTCACGACAATTCGCATCCAGGCTAAATTTGCCAACATAAGCCTTATATGCGCACATGCCCCCACAGAGGAGAAAGATGATGACACCAAAGACAGGTTCTATGAGCTCCTGAACAAAACGTATGAGCAATGCCCTAGCTACGACTTTAAAATTGTCCTTGGCGATTTTAACGCAAAGCTAGGAAGAGAGAACGGTCGGGAAGCACAGCCTACACGACACCACATCCGATAACGGATTTAGGCTGATCGATTTTGCTGCTGGCGAAAATGTTGTAGTAGCCAGTACAAGATTCCCACATCTCGATATTCACAAAGAAACATGGCGATCTCCTGATCAATCAACCGTCAATCAGATTGACCATATTGCGATAGACGCAAGGCACTCCTCCAGTATAATAGATGTCCGAACGTTCCGAGGCGCCAACATTGATTCGGACCACCACCTTGTTGTAGCCAAGGTAAGGCTGCGGATATGCCGAACACCGCCAAGACAAAGAAATGCTGTGAGGAAGTTCAACGTCAGCCGGCTACAATCGCAAGAGATTGCCAAATCCTTTTCCGATCGTGTCTCCCCTAACCCCTTAAATGAAATCCTACGCCGCCAACATCAAGTATTGAAGACCAGTGGCAGCATTGCCAAAAAGCCATCAGAGATGCCGCCTCTGATGTGCTGGGTTTCAATCCGCCACCACAACGAAACCCCTGGTTTGACAACGAGTGTCGGCAGGCGAATGCAGCCAAGCAAGAAGCATACAAAGCGGCACTGCAAAGAAGGACAAGAGCTGCTCGGGAGCTCTACGAGCAGAAGAGGAGAGACGAACACCGGCTTCTCAGGAGAAAAAAGAAGGAGCATGAGAAGCGCGCGATCGGCAGAATAGAGGGATATTACTGCAGGAATGAGGTGAGGAAGTTTTACCAAAGGGTAAAGTTAACCAGTCAAGGTTGTAAAGTCCGAACCGAAGCCTGTAAGGATGATCAATGGAACATCGTAGTAGAGTCACAGTCGATGCTGAGGATATGGAGAAACCATTTCAGCAAACTGTATAACGGCGACGAAGAACCAAATCCCGCTGTCAGGCAGAACGAACCATTCAATCCCAATGAAAGGGACGACGAAGATCAACAATTCCGTCCACCCGACCCGGATGAAGTGAGGATTGCCATATCTAAACTGAAATCCAACAAGGCTGCGGGAGCTGACGGCCTACCCGCCGAGCTTTTTAAAGCCGCAGGCGATGATTTGGTAAGGAGCATGCACCAACTCATCTGTAAACTATGGTCGGAGGAAAACATGCCCGATGAATGGAACCTCAGCATTGTTTGCCCGATCCATAAAAAAGGAGACCCTTTGAACTGCGCCAACTACAGAGGCATCAGTCTCCTAAGTATCGCATATAAAATCTTATCTGCCATACTGTGTGAACGCCTAAAGCCATTCGTCAACAACCTGGTCGGTCCATACCAGTGTGGCTTTAGGACAGGAAAATCCACCATCGACCAAATATTCACACTACGGCAGATTTTGGAGAAAGCCCAGGAGCAACAAATCGATACCCACCACCTTTTCATCGATTTTAAGGCCGCGTATGATAGCATCTATAGAGACGAGCTATACAGAGCAATGTCTAGTTTTGGCATCCCTACCAAACTCGTCCGTTTGTGTAGGATGACGATGGAGAATGCACGCTGCTCCATCAAGGTCGGTAAAGACCTAACCGAGACCTTTGATGTCAAAAAAGGATTCAGACAAGGCGACGCGCTGTCATGCGACTTTTTCAACATCGCTCTTGAAAGAATTGTTCAAAACTCGAACGCCAACACCAGAGGAACAATCTTTCAGAAGCCCGTCCAACTACTCGCATATGCCGACGATATTGACATTATTGGAAGAACACAGCGTGATGTCAATGGCGCTTTTGTGGGTATTGCAACGGAGGCCGCGAAGATGGGCTTAGCGGTAAACGAGGGTAAGACCAAGTATATGCTGTCAACGAGAAAGGGCACCCAACACCGACGTCTCGGTCAGAACGTCACAGCAGACAGATATAACTTTGAGGTAGTCAAAAACTTTGTCTACCTAGGCACCGCTATCAATTCAGACAATGACACCAGCGCTGAAATCAAACGAAGAATAACCCTTGCCAATCGCTGCTTCTTTGGGCTAAGAAAGCAACTGGTAAACAAAGCCCTCTCTCGAACAACCACGATAACGCTCTACAAGACCTTAATCGTCCCAGTCCTGCTATATGGCGCGGAGGCATGGACTTTGTCAAAAGCGGGTGAAGCTGCCCTTGGTTGCTTCGAGAGGAAAATTCTTCGTGTGATTTTCGGTCCCGTCTGCATAGACGGTGAGTGGAGGAGGAGATATAATGACGAACTATACGGGCTGTTCAGCGACATCGACTTAGCCAGAATAGTGAAGATCCAAAGACTGAGATGGCTAGGTCATGTAGAGCGGATGGAAACCAATACTCCGGCCCGAAAAGTCTTCGAATCCAACCCCGAGGGACGGCGCAGTAGAGGAAGACCGCGACTCAGGTGGCGCACGCAAGTGGAAAGGGACCTCAACCAACTATGCGTGCGAAACTGGAGACAGCTAGCTAAAGATCGAGCTGGCTGGAGACGCTTGTTGGTTGAGGCCCAGGTCCACCCCGGACTGTAGCGCCACCTTAAGTAAGTAAGTGTCACATGATGTACAAATTATACTGTTTCCCAATCTTAAAGCACGTTTCGGGAAGGCTGTTTAACCATTTTCCTACCGAATTTTTCTTAAATTTGTTGATTTTTGGCATATCACTACTTTGGCATATAGTGATACTCTGGCGTTCGTTTTTTTTATAATTGCTTTTATGGATGTGCATAAAGGGTTTTGCTTATCGACTCAATGGTGCGCTCAAAGGATTTTTATTATATGAAGGGATGCTGCGCACAAGGAATATAGTTTTTGCCTGCAGATTGGATGTAAATTGGGTTTTTTTTTTCCGACAACTACACTACACTGCATTCAACTTAAATGCTTTGCTCTTTTTTAAGTCGGGATTGCGATTAGAACTGCATGCTCTGCATTGCTCGCACTTTAATATTTAACGAATAAAGTTAAATTTTTTGATGATATTCGTTTGCATATTTTGCAATTGTTATATTTGAACAATAAAACGTCTAGATACAAAGTTTGGTATCAATCTGATGAAAAATATGGAAGTATGCAAAATACGAAGTCTAGTGATGAATGAAAACAAAGTAAAATACTGATTTTGCTCTCCCATTCCCATTGATAGGTTTGTATGCAAT
Source organism: Eristalis pertinax (assembly GCA_907269125.1). Classification (NCBI taxonomy): domain Eukaryota; kingdom Metazoa; phylum Arthropoda; class Insecta; order Diptera; family Syrphidae; genus Eristalis; species Eristalis pertinax. The sequence continues at coordinate 105,701,377 of OU026145.1, read as the reverse complement.
GAGAAGAAATTGTTGGTAATTTATCACCTTTTCCCATTTTAATTCAATGCCAAGTAATGTTTGCAGTAACCCTCCGAAGAAATATGGCTTTCTCATTTTACCTGTAGACTTTAAGGATATCCACTCCCCAGCAGTCTTAATGGACTACAAGGTTTCACCATCTGATGAAATAGGCTGACGATCTTGGTTGTGTGTCGTGGACACAGCAATCGTTTATATCAGCATCGGTCTCATAACGGTCATTTGTAAGCCTTTCTGTTATTACTGCTTTGGTCACAACAGACAGCAATAACTTCAAATTCACATTCCCAGATTTTTGATATTGTTAGCTTTAAAAATTCTGCACTATCCTCACCTTTTGATCATCCTACATGGTACGAAGTAGTCTGTTTCCTATTTTTATTTATCCCTCTGAGGGTGAACACCATGCACCAAGCCGCTGTATTGCATCTACCCAGCTCTTCAAAGTCGGAAAAACCGTATACTAAGCGTGGTAGTTTCTACTCCCCAGCTTTTTTTTTTTTTTTGCTTTTATATAATTGTTCATCATCTCAAATAATTTTACTCAGAATCGTCAATGTTTTGTGAATTAATTCTCTCTGTATAGAATATCCAAACTGTAGGCGATGCGCGAAGGAAACAAACAGAACTCTTGACTTTGACAACTTTATTAATACTCTCCTTGTTACATAATATGTCACTTCTTTTATACTCTGACAGCTAGAGGAATTTTCGGAACAATCACTCAGTCCGGTCAGCGACCTCATACAGCTGATATGCATATTCGGTAATGACAACCGTTCAATATGACAAGTGTTAATTCTACAGTGGTAAGCAAGAGAATTCATACTCGACGACTACAAAACAATAATAGGACAGGCTTTTCAATAATTCATCAAAATATTCGTAGCTTAAGAACTAACATTGATTCACTCATCTTGCATCTCTTGAACATTTACCTGATCCAATATTTCTTTCGGATATTTGGATTTTTGAAGAAGAAATCTCAGATTATGCAATTCCTAATTTCACTTTTGTTGCTAATTGTAATAATACTTATAGTCAGTACATTCAAAGTTAACTTAAAACTCTTTTTAACCAAAACAGTATTTTTTTTTTGCGGGGTTAGGGTCTGTTCACACAGGGCAAAGTTGCTGATTGCTCCCAACTTGCCGGGATGCCAGCAATGATCCTTGTCGATGAATAGATCAAGTTGACATACGGCCTCCTAGCGGCGCCCCCTGGATAGCCTGCACAACACCCGTTGTGAGGTGAACTAATGTATGCAACGACGCCCTTGTGGTTGTGCGGAGGGCTAACAACCCTCCCACATCAAACAACCAAAGTTACGAGAGAGCAAACTGCCTCGGGTCAACGGACGGAATCACAACAACGACGACACGGCGCGGCAAAGGACAACGATTTGCGAGTATACTCCTTGAACGTAAGAACACTCTACACTCCAGGGGCCGCTCATAAACTGGAAAAGATCCTCACGCAGTACAAGGCGGATATTACTGCGATCCAGGAAATACGATGGATAGGACAAGGAATAACGAAAAAGAAAGAGTGCGACATATATTACAGCTGTCACAAAAGGTTGCACATATTTGGACGCGGATTCGTTGTGGGAAAACGGTTAAGGTCGAAGTTCATCGATTTTAAACCGTATCTAAGGCAGATTCTACAACATCAGCCTTATATGCACACACGTCCCTACCGATGAGGATGAAGACTCCGTCAAAGAGGACTATTACGACTTCTTAGGCGGTGCCTACGGAGCCTGTCCGGAGTACGATGTCAAAATCGTGCTAGCAGACTTCAATGCCAAAATCGGTAAGGAAAGCATCTTTGGCGGAGTGATCGGAAAGCTCAGCCTCCACGACACGGCAACAGATAACGGCTTCCGACTCACTGACTTTGCGACAGGACGTAATATGGACCTAAGCAGCACAAGATTCCCTCGCAAAAGAATCCACACAGCAACCTGATTATCTCCGGACGGCCGAAGCGCCACCCAAATTGACCATCTGCTCATTGGCGCAAGACATGCGATGTGGATGTGCGAACATTCAGAGGGGCAAACGTCGACTCTGACCATTTCCTCGTGACAGCACGATTCAGAGCCCGACTGCCCAATGTCAGAAAGCTGCACCAGCCAACAAAGAGGAGTTTTGACATTGGACGCCTGAGCACAACGGAGATTGCCAGAGCCTGCGAAGAGCAATTAAGCAAGAGACTCTCCGGTATGCCTACGTCACACACCAACGCCAACGGGATGTGGTTGCATTACCGCTCGGCCATCAAAGAGGTAGCGGAAACCACCTTAGGCTACCTACCACCCCCGACAAGAACTGTTGGGGTACGCAGATGACATCGACATCGTCGCGCGTTCCCAACGTACCGTAGTGGAGGCTTTCACGGCGATTGAAGAACAGACGACACGAGCTGGTCTCAAGGTCAATGAGGACAAAACTAAGAATATACTGTCGACCAAAAAACGTTTCGTTGCACACCACTTCACTTACTTACTTACTTACTTAAGGTGGCGCTACAGTCCGGGGTGGACCTGGGCCTCAACCAACAAGCGTCTCCAGCCAGCTCGATCTTTAGCTAGCTGTCTCCAGTTTCGCACGCATAGTTGGTTGAGGTCCCTTTCCACTTGCGTGCGCCACCTGAGTCGCGGTCTTCCTCTACTGCGCCGTCCCTCGGGGGTGGATTCGAAGACTTTTCGGGCCGGAGTATTGGTTTCCATCCGCTCTACATGACCTAGCCATCTCAGTCTTTGGATCTTCACTCTTCTGGCTAAGTCGATGTCGCTGAACAGCCCGTATAGTTCGTCATTATATCTCCTCCTCCACTCACCGTCTATGCAGACGGGACCGAAAATCACACGAAGAATTTTCCTCTCGAAGCAACCAAGGGCAGCTTCACCCGCTTTTGACAAAGTCCATGCCTCCGCGCCATATAGCAGGACTGGGACGATTAAGGTCTTGTAGAGCGTTATCGTGGTTGTTCGAGAGAGGGCTTTGTTTACCAGTTGCTTTCTTAGCCCAAAGAAGCAGCGATTGGCAAGGGTTATGCTTCGTTTGATTTCAGCGCTGGTGTCATTGTCTGAATTGATAGCGGTGCCTAGGTAGACAAAGTTTTTGACTACCTCAAAGTTATATCTGTCTGCTGTGACGTTCTGACCGAGACGTCGGTGTTGGGTGTCCTTTCTCGTTGACAGCATATACTTGGTCTTACCCTCGTTTACCGCTAAACCCATCTTCGCGGCCTCCGTTGCAATACCCACAAAAGCGCCATTGACATCACGCTGCGTTCTTCCAATAATGTCAATATCGTCGGCAAATGCGAGTAGTTGGACGGACTTCTGAAAGATTGTTCCTCTGGTGTTGGCGTTCGAGTTTTGAACAACTCTTTCAAGAACGATGTTGAAAAAGTCGCATGACAGCGCGTCGCCTTGTCTGAATCCTTTTTTGACATCAAAGGTCTCGGTTAGGTCTTTACCGACCTTGATGGAGCAGCGTGCATTCTCCATCGTCATCCTACACAAACGGACGAGTTTGGTAGGGATGCCAAAACTAGACATTGCTCTGTATAGCTCGTCTCTATAGATGCTATCATACGCGGCCTTAAAATCGATGAAAAGGTGGTGGGTATCGATTTGTTGCTCCTGGGTTTTCTCCAACTTCACTATCGACAACAATTCCGAGGTAGTAAAGGAGTTTGTCTACTTCGGGGTAAACGTGAACTCCACAAACGACATCGCAGTGGAGATCCGTCGTAGAATCGCCCTTGGCAACCGGAGCCACTTCGGTTTGTCAAAGCATCTGGGCTCAAAACTGCTGACTCGAAGGACTAAAATCATACTCTACAAAACTCTTATTTTGCCAGTCCTGCTCTATGGAGCCAAAAGCTGGACGCTAAGCAAAGCTGGAGAGCTGATTCTTGGTGTTTTTGAAAGAAAAATTCCACGTCGGGCATATGACCCTGTCTGCGAGGGAGGCGAATGGATGAGAAGACATAACCGCGAACTCTACGAGCGGTACCAGGATGTGGATGTAGTCCGTCGACTGCACTGGCTCGGCCACATCGAGCGCATGGACAACAATGCTCCAGCAAGGAGGGTCTTCGAATCCGAGCCTACTGGTTCGAGAAGGAGAGGAAGACCGAATCTCCGGTATAAAGACCAAGCAATCACGGATGCAAGACAGCTTGGTCTTGATGACTGGAAGCAGCGTGCCCAGGACCGCCAACGATGGAAGGCAACAATTGCTCAGGCTAGGACCATTTATGGGTCGCCGGCCTGATAAATAAGTAAGTAAGAACTTTAAGTTGGCTATTTTAATTGGCGGCCATTTTGTCAGCTGAGAAGTGATTTTTTTTAGTTTGACTTGGCATTTCAACATGAATAGACTGACGCCTGAACAACGTTTGAAAGTTATGGTTCTGTTCGAAATACGTATCGCGCACTACGTCCATCACCATGCTTACTTTCGTCAATGGTAACCGCTATAGAGACATGATTACTGACTTGTAACACAGCTCGTGCTTGATTTATTGAAGGAAACGTTTGGTAATAGTAGTTAGTTAGTTTCACTTTACGGAGCCGTGAATTGGCCTCCAAGATCGTGCGATATAACGCCGCTTGACTATTTTCTGTGGGGCTATGTGAAGTCGCTAGTCTACGCCGAAATCTGGCCATCACTACACCTAAGCTCCTTGAATTCCGATCTTGACAGCATAATTAACTGGGGAAACAACAACAGAGTGGAATTCAATGCTTCTACAACTCAATGCTGTCTGCTGTCACTCAAGCGAACCCTTGTTAATCAGCCATTATCCATGAATGGTGCTTGTGTCGATGAAACCGGAAAGCTTTCCATCCTTGGTATGTGTATCAACAGAACACTTAGTTGGAACGATCACATATTTAAGGTCGCCAAAAATGCTGCGAAATGTTTAGGTTTCCTAAATCGATGCAAGAAATATTTCACCCCCTCTGATTTGGCTTCCATTTATAAGGCGTATATCCGCCCCAAGCTTGAGTACAACGCTCATATCTGGTCTGGTGCCCCAAAGACCACCCTGCACCTACTAGATAGAATCCAAAAGCGAGCGATAAAACTTATAGGAGACAACAATGTCGCAAAGTCATTAGACTCGCTCGAACATCGACGTACCGTTTCTTCATTGTCCGTATTTTATCGCTATTTCAACAAACGATGCTCAAGTGAGCTAGCCAACTGCATTCCTCCTCTCCATGAATTCACCTGCAATACTCGTCTCGCCAGGAATGCTCATCAGTTTACCCTTAAGCCTACTTTCGGACGCACAGTTAAATTTAGAGACTCGTTCTTCAGCCGTACTACGCGAATTTGGAATGCTCTTCCCAGCCCTATATTTCCCACAGACTACAACCCGCAGATATTTAAGACCAATGTGCACAGGTACCTCCTCTCCCTTTCTCCCTCTATACCTTCGGCCCGTGCTGTGTCTTGACCCCGGACACTTAAGGGTATTAGCAATCCCTTGAGCGCGCGCATTTTAAAAAAAAAAAAAAAACCTAAAACGGTCACTCAGTCCACTTAGTCTCAGCAAACTCTCATTAATGACTCTCATACGACGTCATAACCGGGCACTGTGCAATTGGCACTCATGCTCGGTGTCCCATATAATGATTTCTGCAGAAGCTGCATGGATGAAGAGGAGGTAGAAAACACTCATCACCTACTCTGCTCGTGCAGCGCTCTGGCTAGTCGTAGGTTCCTGCACCTAGGGGCCTACTATTTCAATAATCTCAATGAGCTAAACAGCGCCAGCATAGGCCAGCTAAATCGCATTCACTACAGGCACCAACTGGTTCCGATGTTAGGAGAAGTCAATCCGCGTGGTATCACAATGGCCCTACTTTGGCCTAAGTGTGACCGACCTTAGCAGTCAGCCACTACAACCTAATCTAACCTAACCTTGATCCTGGCTATCGCTTCATCTGTGGCGGCTTCCACCTCGTGGGTGTATTTTGCCAAGGTGACAACGGCAATACCGTCGCTAAAGCCGATGATATTATATCCTTGTGGTAACGTCAATCGCAGCACTCGGTCGTACATCATGTTCCACAAGAGCGGTCCAAGGTCTGATCACTGGGGGACGCTTGCTGACACTTTGTAGTTCTTCGAATCATCAACTGCCTGGTACCTAAGTTTCGTCTTGTTAAAATAGCTGACAATTGCCTTTAGGTGCCAGGTACGATATTCGTGTACTCTTCACAATACAAATCAAATTAGGCTGTAGTTCGACAAGACCGTGTCGAATGTTGGCTTCCAAGTCCAAGTGTTGCATGAAAAAGTTAGAAATCATGCCTCTGTACCGATCACCGTTGACTGCAACGTTTTCTTATTCTCACGACCTGAACTTGCGCTGGGACTGCATTCTTTAGGTTTGCTTAGTGCAGGCCACATCGTTTTCGATGATTTACCTCCGCCCACTTACGGTTAGTGTCGTTGATGCTGTTCAGTTAGTAGGGTGAATGGGGCGTCTCCTGATTCTCATTTATAGCCTTTTGAATACACTGCATTAGTTCGGTTTATGAAGGGCCATAAAGATCTCTGATGACCTGGCGCATACACCGGAACCCGTACCTTCATCTGATTTGGATCCGTCAGTCTAGATTTTCATTGCAGCCGGGATGCGGACGTTATCTCCGTCCCATTCCTTTCTCATTGCGATTACTGTCGAACTTTGAATCTCGGTCCCCTTTGCTGTTCGACTTATAGAGACTGTTGCCAAAGACCGCCCGCCCACTGCATATCGTCCTCAATCATTGAAGTGATACAGAGTTAAGGAGCTGCATGGATATGAACTGCTGACGGTCATAAGATATTCGCAAAATTCAAATCGTGCCTGTTCAAGGCTAAGCTGAGGTTAGGCTACATGACATTGGGAACTGTTGCTATGTTTCAGTGCACGTGTACAGGGTGTCTAGTGATTTTTTTTTAAATCATAAGTTATTTTGACACTGACAGCTGTTTCCCGTTCGAAATCTTGACAAAAAGTCAGTATCATACCTCCGCGGAACGTTGGAAAAAGTCATCGAAAATTGGACCTCCAGATTAGACTACATCCGAGCCAGGCGTGGCGGTCATATGGCAGAAATCATATTTAAATTATAATGCCCAAAGATTATCTTTCGAATAAAGTAAATTTCATGTCAATTTAAAAAAATCATCTTTGTTTTATTCCATTTCAAAGTTCTATACATCTATAAAAAAAAAACACCCTTTATGAACTCGATTTATGCCGCGCAAATGATGATTCGAAAGCTTCATAGAACACTATTTTTAATCTCGACGAGTAATGCTCATAGAACAACATAAAATTTGCTTAAAAAAAAAATGACTGTGCAAAGATTCGTGTAGATTCGTTTGAGATATGTCATAGGATGCTATTTTTATGCAGCTCCAAAACTCAGTATTCACTAGTCAAATATGGTTCTCTGGATACAGTTTTGACACAGACTATAGCCACAGAATTGAATATGTTGATGAATATGAACGATGTTAAACATAGAATTTCGTTTACAGACACTATATCCAATTATATATCACTCAATAAAAAGAATTCTAATTAACAGATTTATTCTCCGAATTTCGTATCACATATTTTGTGACCGCTGTAAAGTCATGGCAAAATTGTGACAAAAACAAAATCCCCAATTGTTTACCATAAAAATCATTTCGATGTGACTTGGCATCACTCAGACCAGAGTTACGTATGAAATGTCAAAAACAAACAACTTGACATCTGCTGTGACTGCTATAAAACCCCCCAAAGATTCACTTGTCAGTTGTGAGAGGTCGTTTGAATCCGTTGGTGGTGTGAATATATATTTTGCAGTATTTAGTGATTCATTAGAAAAAGTTCGACGAAATAAAACAAAGAAAGCATAAAATCAAGCACGATGAAAACCGCCGTCATCATTTTCGGTGCATTATTTGCACTGATATCCTTCGCCGGTGTCTCCAGAGCCGAGGTATGTCAAATCAAAACAAAATATATCCTCCGTCTAATTGAGTTAAAATAAGTATTGCGCTTGACTAAGAACCTGATTACAATCGATCGCAAGTAAAACAAGACTAATTGATCATTTATCGTTCACACAATCTCTCGCTCTGTACACTTGCTTGTGAATTAATAAACAAAACGAAATGCGTCGACGATTATGGATGATATTGCACGCAATGCATGTTTTGCGTCGCAAATCAAACCTGTTAAATATTGTACATACACACATACGACTCCTGCGACTTACACAACAAAACAAAGGCTATGTTGGTCGGTTTTTTTTTTTGCTAAAAATTCATTTTTTTGTTTAAATAGATAAGTCAGAGGAGCAATTAACAACTCTGACCCTAGAGCCATCAAATTGCTACGCGATAACGTTCAGTTTTGCTCTCGATTAACAAGTGAAAACGAAGATTAAATGTTCATTCAATGGGATCTGAATGTATGTAGGCCTTGGGGCTTTTGTAAATATTTTCCCCATTTTTTTTTTTGCAAGAATTAATTTTATTTTGTTAACAATTTTTGTGACTAATCAATTGTGTTTCATTGTCATGGATGCAACTGTCGACCTTCAGGCGATTATGTGTCTCAGGACTGCGTTTCGGGTGTAACACAGGTACAGGTTGCAATGGGTTTTGTAGTTGTTTCTCCTTATTGGTCGATGGGAAAGGTGATTTATTTCAGGTATAAGCGGATACTTCTTGTCCCTGCTTTCTTCCTCCTTCGCATCGTCTTGTTTTCATTGTTCTGCTCCAGATTCTTTTGTTTGTTTTGTGTTCTGAGTATTGTGAGATCTTTCTGGTTTTATGCGTCACACACGACTTGCAAGTTGATGTGTATTACAGCCGCAAATAGTGAGCAACTACCGTCTGATTCAACAAACATTTGCAATTTGATCAGCTGCAATTGTGATTCCAACAAGGCAATTGTGTAAACATGTTTCGTGTGCCCGTGCTATCGGAAGCGAGCACATGATCAAATTGTGAGCCAATATTTGACATCAATCAATCTATAAAGTGTTACTATCTCAGTGCCAATGGTGACAGACTTAACGACGTCAGTGCTGAAACTACTTGTCTTTGGCTGTCTTTTTCTTGTCCAGTCTAATGGAGGGAACTCATTATAAGATGCACACATTAAACCACGCGACTTCCTCAACTTTTCCAGAATTTATTTCAATCCTCACACTAGTTCCCGGCTCACAGTAGATTGTTGGCAGAAATTAATGTTCTACACTGATAAATAGTTTACAACACGTTGCCACATTCACACTTAAAGCGTCTTAGGCACAGGACAAGTCACCAATTTGTGATGAGATCACTTCTCGGCTGAGTTTCTGATTTCAAGCGTTTGTGGGGCTGAATGAAACACGATGAAGCACAAGACTGCCAGCATTTTGTCTGTTTTTGCCATTCATGATTACATTCTGAAAGTCCACTGAATTCTTGAAAATAAACCAAGTCATTGGGTCTCCATCTTCGTGCGTGTGCTTGCCTTTTGCGGGTGATGTTGATGAACGGATTCCACAGCCAGAGTTGGACATTTTAGAGAAAGTAATCGTTGACATTTGTCAACCCAGGGGTCGGGTAGAGTGAGTCAGGCATGTGCACACCTGTTCTCGAGACGGTGTTGGCTTGATGTTGTGTCATTTGGAAGCAGTAGAAGAGGGGTGGAGCTCCATATGCACAATTAGGACTGAATAAGCCGGCAGTTCGTCAAGTGATACCGGATCCTACTAAATTCGCGGCGGAGCTATTTAACTCTCAGCCAAGTTGATCATCGATACAAATCGTGTGACACCTTATTCCAGCCAAAGAGAAGGATGCGAAGGAATTCAATAAAATATATGTATGCGATGTGGTTAGGGAGAAGAGGAGAGGAAAGTTGACTAAAATTTGGTGATCAGATCTGCATCAGAACCTATATGGCGTGAGTGACCCTGGCGAGAGCAGTTTCACCATCATAACTCGCTGGTTGCCAGGATATCAAGCCAAGGAACCACGGCAAGGTCTGTAAACCTTCCGGGATCTAACTTAGTATTATATATTATGGGTGGCGCTACAGTCCATAGAGGGTCAGGGCCCAGCTTTCACAACAACCACTTGAGTTGTGCGACCTACAGTTGTATGGCGACTTCGAACGGCGAAGTTTGAGAAGCTTTTTCTAGACTATTTGAGCAGTGTTAGTGACTAGGAAGAGGTTGGGGCCATGAAAATTCCTTATCGCGTCGAGAATCAAACCCAAACACCAAGGTAACCCTTCCGAGCAAGCGCAAGCTGGTCCAATGGTGTCCCAGCACAATACCTTAGAAGTCTGGTATGGTACACAGACGGATCAAAGATGGAATCCGGAGTGGGAGCAGGAGTTTCTGAACCCAACAGAAGGATGTCCGTACCAATGGGACCTACAGTGTTCCAAGCGGAAATCCACACCATCGAGATCTGCGTCCGACAAAACCTCCACAAAGGCATTAAGGGCGCGGTGTCGTTGCCTTCACGGCATGGGTTGTACAAGAGGAAAAAATATATAAAACAACATGAACACGGTTAGGCACGCGAAGATTAACTTATAAGTAGGATTACTGAAGTTAAATGCAACACTATCGGATGCTTTCGTGTAATCAAGTTTTATCCCCATCAATAGCTCTTCGTTATGATTGTGTAGTTCGAGAACGAACTAGTTCAAAAAAGAGCTCTAACAAGTGAACTGACTGAACTAGTTCACAATGTCAGCTTATTTTAGTTCAGTAGTTCAACAAAATCAGGTATACCTCACTCTGCATACATTGATTGTTTTTGTTTAACTACCGTAGCACAAACACAACGAGCATCGTTGCGTTGCCAGTGGTGTATGATAAAGGAATTTTAAAAATGTCCGTGAACGTACAATATGCTATAATCGCACAAGACTCAATTTCCTGAACACTGAACTACATTGAACTAAATTAACTAGAAGAACGCACTAGTTCAATAAACAGATTTAAACTAAACTGAATTCTCTCTCTGGACCTGAACTAAAATGCACAACTCTGGTGGTAAGATTGCGTCCCTCAATATGATCTTCGATAACCCTATTCAAAATTGTTTCAAACACGTTTGCCAATAGCGGAAGGAGAATGGTAATTGGCCGATATTCTTACCTACTTATCAGGCCCTCGACCCATGGAAGGTCGGTCCGAGCCTGAGCAATTGCTGTATTCCATCGTTGAAGAACCTGGGCAGGCTGCTTCCAGTCATCTAGACGAAGCAGTCTTGCATCCGCGATTGCTTGGTCTTTCTACCGGAGATTCGGTCTTCCTCTCCTTCTCGAACCAGAAGGCTAGGATTCAAGAGACCTCTTAGCTGGAACATTGGTGTCCATTCGCTCTATGTAGCCGAGCTAGTACAGTCGCCGGATTTTTCCCTTCCGGTCTACATCCACATCCTGGTACAGCTCGTAGAGTTCGCGGTTGTGTCTTCTCCTCCATTCGCCTTCCTCGCAGACGGGACCATATATCCGACGTGGAATTTTTCTTTCAAAGACATCAAGAATCACCTCTACAGCTTTGCTTAACGTCCAACTTTTGACTCCAAATAGAAAGACTGGCAAAATAAGAGCGTTGTAGAGTATAATATTGGTCCTACGAGTCAGGAGCCTTGAGTCTTGTTGTTTCGACAAACCGAAGTAGCATCAGAAGCCAAAGGCGATTCTACGTCGGATCCCCAATTCGTGCAGTTCAATAAAGGCATCATATCCCTTCTCCTACTAGCGGCATTCTCTCTCGCCATTGAGTTAATTTTTCCGTCCAGTTCTTTGGTTAGTTTGTTCGCTTGTGAGATTACATTGAAGAAGCAATTTAAGCACGATATGTTATCGCAGCAGAACACATCGAATTTGTTATTCAAATTTCCTTTGTTTGGCAAAGTCGCACTCCTTTCAAGTTGATCTCGTTCTACATGTTTGGTCAATGGCTCAACAATAGATCTGCTGAAACCTGATATGTTACTTTCGTGTTCACAGAAACTGTGTTCTCAAGTCGCCCGACTGGCTAACCGACTTGAGTAAGATTTTTACGATTCGTTTATGGCAACAGGATGATGATTTTATCGTCTTCCCCGGATTTGCAATCATTGAGAGACATTAATTGTTTTTCTTTTAATTTTTGTCAAGTTTCTTGATAAGTTCCCAAAAAAACAATGCAAATTTTGGCATTGATCTCTTCTGAGGTTAACAGTCTCAATGAGCACCGCACCGCCGATTGTCATAAATGAATGGGACTCATCTGCCGTCGACTTTGTTTCAATGGCTCGACGTGACCTCGAAGGAATCCTTTTAGAACTGAGCTCCGAAAATATGCTGTATAAGGAAGACTGTAAATCTGGTAGCTCCTTCTGACTAAGGCACTGAATAATGCCTCACCTTTGGCCAATGAGTTGCTAGTTGCTTCTCCATCGCCATATGAACAGAGAGATGGTGCAGACTCACTCCCATTCGTTTGCAGCCGTCAACCATGTTCCACGAGAGATCAGTCTATGATGTTCGGTCTTCATCACGTGCACTGAAGAACTTCTCGTTCTTCTTCTTTAGGCTCTACAGTCCGGAGTGGACCTGGGCCTCAGCTAACAATCTTCTCCGGCTGGCAAGATCTTTAGCCAGCTGCCTTCAGTTTCGCATGACGAGTTGGTTGAGATCATTCTCAACTTGTGTGTGCCATCGATCTCGTTGGCGTCCTCTATTGCGTTCTCCCACTGGTGCGGAGTCGAAGATTATTCCGTCTGAATCATTGTTGTCCATACGATATACATGGCCTAACCATCTTAGGAGTTGGATCCATAAACGCCTGGCTATGATCATGTCGCTCTACAGCTCGTACAGTTCGTGGTTGAATCTTCTCCTTCAAATACTGTCAACGCAAACAGAACCAAAGAAAATATCTCTCGAAAATACCAACAGCTTATGAATCTGCTCTTGAGACTGTCCATTCTTCTGCGCCATAGAGCTTGACCCGCTCGTTTGGTCCTTCGAGACAAGGCTGTACTACTCAATTGCCTCTTGAGCGCATCGTCAAGGATTATTCTGCGTTTACTCTCGGTACTGATGGTGTTCGTACTGTTAACTTGGGAGCCGAGGTAGACGAAGTCCGTAACTACTTCAAAAGTATTGTACAAGTACGTTGTGGCCAAGTCGTTGATGGTGTGCCTATCGGGTCATTGACGAATGCTTTCAGGCGCTCACACAAAACGGCAGAGAAGATCTTATGAGCGATGTTTAAGGAGACTAATCGCTCGGTAACTGGGGCAGTTGAAGGATTGTCTTTTTCTGGATCAGGTATACGATACTGATGCATAATTTCTCCTATCATCGTCCATTGTGTGGATTGCAACTTCTCGTTGACAGATCGTAAATATATCAACTCCATATCAACTCCCTATCGATTTAAGCAAAACATCTGCTTCATCCTCAGCTCCCAATGGTTCTGCGCGAGTAAATGCAATCGGAAAGCCAACAAACCTGACTACGGACTGCATTTGGATTAACATTTACACCCTTGTATAGACTGAAAACCACGGAATGCGTAGAACAGTCTCCGATTGGGAGCTTGAATGTCAGTGTGTTTGGATGACAAACTTTTACGATAAATTTCCTTCTACGATGAAGCTCATTTTTCAGAAAGTGTGTATCGAAAATGAGCATGAGACCAGTGCCCATCAAAGCGGCACTTCATCGTGATTTTTTTGGTCGTGGTCATTGTGGATTTCATTTGCTTCTTTGTGCACTGCGATCTCAGGATTCACAAAGAGAATGATTGATTCGCAGAGACACTTAAAGTGTCTCGTTTCGTTAATTAGGATACTTAAACCAACTTTTGTTGGGATTTTTGACGATAAATTTCGATAATTCAATTCGCATCTTTTTTGTTTTCATACCAAGAAGCATAACTTTTTTGTTCATATTTGCCGGAAAATGGTGGTTTTTGAAAGTTCGCGTTTGCAGGTCGCAGCTCATATAAATGTCACTTTGCTGTCACTGTCACCGTTAATTATCATCGCCATCGTCATAGCCAAATGTTAACCGAATATTGTAGGCCTCAAATCGAAGATATAGATGTAGAAGACACGTGGTTCACCATCCCACACGACAACCAGTTTGATGGTTGGAACTTGATGGTGTGAACTAAACTGTCAATGGACACAAACATCGTATAATTTGTCGTCGTTAGATTTCTTTTTGTGGAGTTATGCAAAAGATCGTGGTCATGCACAAAATCTCCAACCTCTTGACCCTTTAAAAACGAATATTCATCAAGTTATGCCCGAGTTATTGCTCGACATGTGCCGAAAATTCATCGAAAATCACCTTGCCCTCGAATCGAATGCTGCAAGAACTAACCGTCAGACACTTTTATATTCCGTTCATAATGGCAATATATTGGAATAGAAATTTGATCAAAATCTGTGCCTATTCATCAAATGCGTTGCGTTTAGAATCCACAAAAAACGTAGTTGGCGAATTGCAAAGAGATGCTCAATGAGTACCTACGTTGCCCCTCCGAAATCCATCCAATCGCACTTAGACGACATCAGAATAAAATGATTTATGGCTGAGTTCGGAGTGCGTCAAGCTTCCAGTGGCAAATCAATCTATCAGCTGTTTTCATTGCCCGCTGATTTCAAATCACTTTTGTCTTTTAATTTTAATCAGCTGTTTTCAGTTCTCAAATGTCAGTTGATTCTCAATTTGGGAGAAAATCTCTCATACGGTTGAAAGCAGGTCTCTTTCAAAAATATCGAACATGTCGGAAATTGGGTGCGTTGGTCTCATGATATACAAAATGTATCATGTTATTTGAATCCTCTCAATTCTCTCTTTTTTTTTACCAAACGACGCAACATTTTGTTCACTGCCATTGAAATGCGTGCGTTAAAAAACAACGCAACGCAGCAACGCATGGCTGTGTTTCAGCCATTAGGTGGGTAAGCAAAATTTATAATGCGCCAGCGTCAGCGATACTTTGACAGATACATAAAATACATACAAACCAACGCTGAAGTCGACGCGACGGATGTAGTTGCGCAAATTTTCTTTCTTTCCTATCCCCTTCAGCGTTGACAGTCGTCACATTATGACATTTTTATGCAATTCGAATTTTGAACTAACGTCTGCATGTTGGTTGCTGGTTTCAGAATACATTTTAATTTTCAATGGACACTTGAAACTGTCAAATGAAATCAGCTGTGCGTTGAAGTATCCCTTGCGTCAGGTACTTCACTGTCAAAGGATGCTTTGACGCTACGCAAATATATTATTCTATGTGCCGGAGCTAATAAAAGTTGATCCACTTCATCCGTGATGCCGCATTTGCTGCCTCTCATATCATTTTAAGAGTTGTCAATTTTTTGACATCATGATGAACGCACGCATCGGATTCTATGGGTTTGGTCATTAAGCCATAGACGCTTTTCTTCCATTTAAATTTACTTTCGAAACCACAAACTGGACACTGTACCAACCAAGGCCATTGTGTCTCGACATTAACCTTGACATTCAGCGTAGAAGTCAACGCACTTACCCATCACGCCACAGCGGCCATTGTACGCTCATTTACAAAAATGACCAAACGATTGATGATTGACAGCATACAGTAGTTCACTTCTGCTACGTAAACCCAGTGGGCGATTTGATTGCCTGGCATTTTCATCTAGACTAGACATAAAACATTTTTACTGCTCCCTTCAACAAGGAAGTCGAACAATCGACTTGAACAGATTGAATCTATTTTTATTCGTTTGATCTTTTTTTTTTAGTAATTTTATGATCTTCGAAGAAACCGAACATCCGCAGGAGACTTTTTTTCTTGAATTTTCAATTTATCGAGTTTTGTTTATGTTCAAAGGGTGATGTCTATGTGGGAGATATTTCAGCGAGATCGTCAACACAGATGATTCTCAAATCGGTTCGGAGGAAGAGTGTCTTCTCTGTTTCTTAACATTTCAACGAATGTTTGAATGTTTGTTATTGCGTCAAATCAAATGTAAACAAAGTAATTGATGATGTCCAGCGCTGGCTAGAAGCAGACAGTAAAGAAATATTCAACTTCGGCCATTTTTACCCCTTGTCCAGTCCATGGCTACAATTTTGAAGTGTAGGCAGTGAAGAGTTAGTGTGTAGTGGAATTCCCTTGTATTTCACGTATACTTTTACAAGATTCCCGTATTGACCACGAAAATAAGGGAAAATTCGCGTATTTTTCACAGACAGGGGACGAAAAAGCGTATAAAAAACGCAGATGAAATCAAGGGGCAAGAGAGAAAGAAGTTGAATATAACTTTACTCATTTATTTCTGCAACGAACAACAGGCAACCCCTTTTTCGAGTCCCTCGATGAGATATCCAACAAAACCATAAAGAGACTAATTAACTTTCTAAATGCAACACGATGGTTATTATATAAGAAAGCATTAATAACGTAAGCAACTATAAACGAATAGAGCTGTGGTGCCAAACCGGCTAATTAGGTTCTCATAGACTCGCCACTAAACACACACAATGTTAAGGATGATTATGATGTGGAGGAGGCATGAATCTCCGATTGTGGCAAAGAGGAAACGATCGAATAATTATTTGAATGGTTCCTTCAGCGGATTTTAGAGCGTTTGAATTTTTTTATTCGAAATACTTCACGAGTGGATGCTGACGAAACTAGGCCCAAGTCCATAAACAATCGGCTGAAATGCAGTAAATCTAATTCGATGTGCCCAACAGGGGCTACAATGGCGTCATAAAAACGTCAAAAGTCGACATAAAAAACGACCATAACGACTTTTTCAACAACACCGCCGATTACAGAGTCGTTCGCTTCTAGTTTGAAGCAGAAGTGTGATCGACATATCAAGTTCCAATATTTCTTTTGTTGACTCTCAGTAACTGGTTTGATTAGTATTTTTGTGCTAAAAATACCCCCTTTAGCGGCTTTTGTTTGCTGTGACCTTTGAATAACTATTGTCTGCCGACTAAGCGTCAAGTTCGTGGTGAAATTACATTTCTAGTCGTTGTAAGTTTATTTTTGCGCGAATTCGAATGGCACTCCTCCAGAGCACTCGCTTGTAAACGGTGAATGAATTCTGGTTCGACTGGATTTCTGGATCGTGTGCTGATGCGGTCGTGAATTAATTCATTTGATTTATTCTCATGATGACCTTGGTTCTGATGATATAATGGGTTTTTTTTATCTGATTCTTGACTTGCGTGTGTTAGTTCTTGTATTTAATTTATTCATAAATGCAAATTCTAAATAAACTTTACATCACACGAATAATTTTTGATGTGATTCCCTGTGGCACATGTTGCTCACACAGCTGTACACGCCAACTTCCTGCGGACAAGCCCTCACTACACCGTCACTCACATGGTATACTATGAACTGTGGTCTACAGTCTATATACAGACTGGTATTCTCACCTGAAAATAGTGACCACACTGACATTCCGAAAATCTGGAACGTGTCTCGAAAAATCATAAAGTGTTAACAATCTATTGAACAGCTCCTTCATTTACGTACGTACGACCAGTGTAGCCACTTCTATCGTCGAAATATGTGTAAGAGTTAAATTCTAAGCTTTTAGAGCTCTAAAAGTATTGCTTTTTCCGAGAATTTCATTCCTAGATGATAACATTGGCTAACCAAGTTCAAACTAAATTCGCACATCAGGTCCACCTGATAAATAAATGGCGATAAATAAAAACAAGTCAACTCAAGCAGTTGAATACGTGGTTAATTTAATAACGACTTCCTTCAGGTTCGTCTAGTTTCGTCAAGTTTCGTCTAGTTTCGTCAAGTTTCGTCTAGTTTCGTCAACTATTGCTTACACAATGGGGAGCAAAAAGAATAGCTCTTTACTTGGGTAGATGACAGTTGGTGTTGGCGCTTCGAATTTGTTTGACAGACAAAAAGAAATTACAGCTGATTTTTGCTTAAGCTGTTCTTTAAGGTTATGTTTACTTAATTCAATTATGGTTGGGCCTTTAGGCCAGTAAATGTCCATTATGCTGCCGTGCTGTGCAGAGGTGACTTCTTCTCTTCTAATCAGTTTGATATGACTGACGTTGGTATTATTCCGAAGTCCAGTTGCTTTGTTGCTTAAAAATAAGAGCTCATGACAGTCGAAATTGAACCGAATTGCCGGTTCGGAAAAATTGTATGTTAACATTACAATGGACCCTATAGAGGCTTACGCGAGTCGGTAAAATGACAGTCACTGTTTACCTAACCTGCTAAAATTCTTCTTCATACTTCTTCATGAGTAGCGCAAAGGATCCAAACTGAGATCGAAGTGGATCGTGGACCAGTCACACAAAGTCACTCCAACCTACCTACAAATTAACGTTCTCTGATATTGATAAGATACAAAGTACATTGAGAATACACTTCTTTGATATTTCTATCGGGTACTGCGGTGTCTTGTTGTGAAAGCTGAAATTAGATAATCAACAAGACTGTGGCAAACAACAAGAGGTAGACGTCGACACGTAGAAGGCATGTACATTCATTTTACGGGACCTTGTCTAGAATCAGGGATTACTCTCAATGTCCCTATAGTTAAGCGGTGGCGGAAGGATCTTCATACTTAATTGTAGCTTGCAGCATTTGAGTGAGATCTACATACATAGAGTGGCTGTGGTATTGTGGTCAATCAAGTCTAATGGAAAATTGTATCCCTTCTCCTCATCTTCAGAGGCGTGATGTGGACACATGCCCACAATTCCACAGCCACTCTATGTACAACGACAACAGCCGTGGTAAAAGAGATCATGAAAGGGATGTGAGTGGTACAATGTTCGGTTGATAAGAGTCCCATGAACAATTAGTCTTGAGAGTAGTTAAGATTTGTTTTGTAATAATGCATCAGCTTCCACCATCTACGATTGGACCCCTTAATCGAGTCAAGCACTAAATGCTGCTCTGCTTCAGTGAAAAGCCTCGAGCCCGCATCGTGTCGGAATTGCCTGGAATGTCACAGTGTCTCGACACCAACATGTGGTGAATACTAAAATACTTGGCCATTATCTGATTGACAGCGATTCCGGCGAAAAACTGACTGCATTCAGAGATTGTAACTGAAGTTGTGACTGCGCGAGGAACTCAATGTAAAGCTGCTGCTTCTTCGAACGGAAAGGGCTATGCTCGATGGTTTGGTCACGTGGCACGAATGTCTCAATCGTCACCACTTCCGGGTGTGCTTTGAATGCGATCTTATCAGGTAGGCGACCGCTTGGCTTGGACGAGATGGTTGAACAAAATTAAAAAAAAAAACTCGCTGGTTGCGCTTTGGCATAACTCCTGAGGAGTCAGAGTCGATGTGGAACGATCGAGTGGCCTGGAGATCTCTCGTGGATGCGTGATTTCACTGAAGATGATAGTGATGAGTGAGCAATCAACATAAACATTCAAAGGAATTAATTAATCTCCCTGCAATCAACTTCATAAGCTTGCATTCATTTAAAGTCGTTCGCATTCAACTGAAATCCTTCACGCCATTTGCATTAATTTCAATTCAATCTGTGATAAATATTTGTTTAAAAAAATTCAAATGAAGTCATTTGTGGAAATGGGATTGTACGTACCCGCACTCGTGCTCGTAAAGGAACTCAAATGGATGCTGATGAACTCAAAATTGAATGCGAATGCTTGGAAATGACTTCAAAGACTCCAATTGAATGCAAAGCACTTTATTTGAATGCAGGTTGCATACTCTTTAATTATTATTACTTGTGTGTTCTTTATATTGATTGTCCAGCAGAATCAGAGTAATAGCATACAAGTACAGGGCGGGCCAAATACAAGTTTCTTTTCAAAAATGCAGTACAATTAACAAAATTCAATTGTTTCCATCTTTATGGCTTTATTAGTAAGAACAAACATTCACATTATTTATGAAATACAACTTCGTTGAAGTGGCTGCCTCGCCTGGCTTCGCAGAATGCTCATTCTGTCACCCCAATTTTCCAAGAAATTGTTGATGGTTTCGGGCTGTAGCTCACGCGGTTCTTGGATGATATTGGCCTTAAGTGCTTGAATCGTTCGCGGATTGTTGGCATAACATCGGCCTTCACGGTTCCCCATAAAAAATAAAAGTCCAAACGTGTCAAATCGCAGCTCCGAGGCGGACAATTGACGACGTCAAGATGGCTGATAACGCTATTTGGGAATTCGGTGCGCAATATATCGATTATGGCGTGGGCTGTGTGCCATGGCGCGCCATCCTGCTTGAACCAGAAGTCGTCCAGATCTGTGTCTTCAATTTCTTAAAAAAAAAAGTCGGTTAACATGGCTAACCGTTGACCGACACGTTATTCCCAACCTCATTTTCGAAGAAGGGCACAGCAGCCACATTCTCATCTATGCGCACCGTACGACGACGGGAACCATGAGTGTTGTCCACAAACATGAACTTTTTGCACAAACTTGTGTACAGCAGTCGCGGTGGGTGCTTCATTTCGTCGGCCAAAACTTTCTTTTCAAAAAAACCCACTGTTTTGGGCTGCACAGCACTCTTCGGAAATAAGTTTTCAATATTGCGCAGTTCAAGCGTATTTCGTTTCGCGGAGGTATGATACTGACTTTCTGTTAAGATTTCGAGCGGAAAACAGCCGTCAGTGTCAAAATGGCCTGTAATTTCAAACAAAAACCACTAGATGGCCCACCCTGTTAAAGCGCTGTTAAAGTGATCAACTCCGTCGAAGTCCATTTCGAATTGAAGAGTCATAACAAACAGACAGACAATCATTCAGTAGTGCACATTAACCATAATGGCGTGCCTAATTTGACTTTATAAGGTCAGTTAACGACAGGAAAGTTGATGCATCTTCTCACTTTGGTGCCGTCCACGCTTGGTATTGTTTCATTATAGCCCTCTCCACGAAGCAAAAATAACACAAAAACATGCGCGTTTAGCCTTTTGCTAACCAAATGCTGTCAGCTATTCGGCTAAAACAAGAAAGTGGACTGAACGGGGACCCCATACAGTCGCACTTCGGTTTGTTTTGCACACACTGTTTCGCCTTTCATTGGCCGTCATCATTGGGTCACAGTCAAGTTGTTGTCTTAATGACAGCATCATGCACAGAGGGAAACCGGTTTTTGTGTTTGTTTTTATCTCGTTTGCTTACGAAATCCATATTTTCGCCTGAAATGTGCGTGTGCACGAGCAAAGATGAAGAATGTCTTCGAGCAGGCAGGTGATGACATGAGTATTTCGATGCAATCGACGATTTTATCAATTGACTTGTGGTAGTTTTGTTTATTTAACACTGTTTTCCACTTGACAATTGGGGGGGCTATTGTGTTGTTACATTGTGTAATTGATTTCTGTTAACACACTGCCATGTACGTGTGATTGTGATAAACAACGACGTTATCAAAATAGATTCCAATCAGTTGCAACAAATTGATTTGGAAATTGTTACAAATTCTCTTTGTGTTATCTGAATGCAAAGACAGGCAGTTTCACATTTCAGGAGTAATTAGTTTCTGAGTAATTGTTGGTTTAAAGTCAGCTGCGGTTGTAATGCGAGTACAACATGCATTCAACAGAGAACAGTTTTGAGTCTGTAGATTGGTATGTGTTTATGATCGTACCTGGGCATGGCTCCAGATGACTTAAAGTCGATGGCGGAGGTGGTCTGGATCTCGTTCGTGCTTTGTCTATAGTGCACCATGGGAACCACTGAAGATGAGATGGGGTCACAAAGTACATAGGATATGGTTATTTATGGAATAACACATCCGGTAAATGGCATCGACAGCTATGCTGGCACATACGCACTCTTTTGTTGAAATTTTACATGACTATTCTGTATAAATCGACTCCTTCGCACTTGACGCTAGGTTCGATTCCAGGTGCAACAAAACTAATGTTCACTGCTTTCGCTTGACAATCGTAAAAGAATAACAACTTTCTGTTTAGAAAAAGCTTCGGAGTCGTTCCTTGCACTCGTAGGAGAACAATAGCACTCACAACACGAGTAGTTGCTGTAGAAGCTAGATCTTCTACGGGTTGCATTGGCAACCAAATTATATTACATTATTCTGCAAAAATGTGACTGAACTTCGTTGATGGAGCCTTTGATTTCCTCCCTTCATGCACAGGTAGTTGTGGGCTAGTTGTCACAGTCTTTTGACTTCAAATAACCACATACAAAGGAATCGAATGGTGTTAAAATCGCACGATCCTATTGGTCCAATTCTTGTGGCCGAAACGCCAGAGTTCACGGCCAGAAAATGTCTCATTTAGTAATTGCATTGTTTCAAGGGCTATGCAGCAAGTGGCACCGTCTTGTTGAAACCACATATCGGCCACATGCATATCATCAAATTTTGACAGATACAACCCTGTTATCATATCGAGCACCAGTAAAAGCCACTGCTTGACCAGACTCATTTTCAAAAAACTATGGTCCACTGATGGTTCCAACACAAAACATCAATTTTTTTTCCTGAGATAGTGTTCAAGTGACGCTCTATTTTTACTAACCCTAAACTATCAACTGTCAATTTATTTTTTTATTGCACAAATGACGCCAAAGTATTAATTTTTGGACAGGAAGGGTTAAAAATAGGGTTTGTTATTTGCTTCGAGTTTGGAAAAAGTCAATCTATTTTGAGGATGGAATGGATTGAGTCTTGTCATAGACAAGGATTCCCTTACAAATTAATTCGAATGTCAACGAATGTGGTGATGTTCGATGGACTCTCTGACACCAGAAATGAGAGGAGATAGAAGATTACGCAACAAGGAGTTCAATTTTCGTTCGTGCTGAGCAGCGACAGACGTCACAGGCGACACCCGATTTGACAGCTCTATGTATGTAATTTGCATACGAATTGCAAGAAAAAAGACCAATGTTTGTCTTCTTGTTAAGAATAATAGTGTATTAAAATTGTGCCAGGAAGAAAAAGTTGTTTTAATATATTCCTAATTGAATTATTAAAATGTTGTAACATTTTTTTGCTTGATTGGGGTTGTCATTTAAATTATTTTGAACAAGTAGTGAGAAGCATTCATACAGATCAACACCCAGTTGTGTTGATCTGTATGAATGCTTCAATTACTTTAAATTGAAATAATATTTTAATATTCCATGTGTAATGAGTTATTTATTACAATGCATTGAATAAAGGAGAAGCTTTTCATTGTAAATTTTAAAAAAAATCGTTGGAGACGAGCAAATTGTCCCCATTGCCTCTTTCAAAAATATCTTCAAGGTGTTGCGCTTAATCCATTAGTACCGCTGTTGGTTTTTATAATCCTCATGAATTAATTTGATGGTTCACCCAAGTAAGCTTTTTGTTTGGTTCACCCTAAAACAAGATTGTAAAGCTTCCACTGAAAATGGTTGCAATTGTTATTGTATTTATAAAAATAAGCATGAACTTATATATCCTCTTTTAAATCTTCAATTTGATCTTTCAACTGAATTCTGTTATATTTGTTAAAGAATTTTGCTTGGTAATTGAGAAATATATCGATGAAACCGTGCTTTCAAAGCTCGCACAGGTATATCCCTTTATAGCTGTTTATCGCATTTCGGTGCTTTGTTGCTCAAGAATCAGATGATCCATCTCAAAAGAAAACTCGGCGGACTGGTTACATTAGCTCCTTGAGTAACTAATTCCCTACAACGGTCCAAACTATACGCTACGACTTCGATGAGCTTTTAATCAACACCACCACCCTTGTAACGTTATCTGCATCAGTTACTTCAGAACAATATTTTCATTGAGGCACCTGATCTAAAACGAACAAAATTGTATATTCGAATCGAGTCGAGCGTCTCGGGAACAGTTTCTGCAATAGGAGAGGATCAACGAAAAGTGGATTGGAAAATTTTCGCTGCACCCTTGATTGTGTGTAAACTTGCCTTGCCTGTAGAACCCGCACAGTATTAAGAGGAATTCTCCTCTTCCGTAGATCGGGATTTTATCTGTAAGACAGCAGCTACAACAGCAATTGTTTTATTCTGAGTTACATCTCGCTAATAACACGTGTAACGTTGTCTTCCAAGTCGGCAATTGATGCTGGCTTATTGGTATGGATGAGTGATTTGGCGAATCCGCCTAATAGCCAATTAGGCGCTTCAAAACGAGAGATAAATTAGCCAGCGTTTTCATATCTCAATTGGGCAATCGATTCACATGCTGAGTGACATGCAGCACCGTCTTGCTGGAACCACATGTCGACCAGGTCCATTTGGGGCAAATAAAAAATAGAAATCAGTGAACGATAGCTGGCCCCATTGATGGTATCGTCGTTACCACGGTCATCATTGGAAAAAAACGGACCAATTATCTATCGGACGCATCGGATGCATGGGCAGCCCTACTATTGCCTGAGGATGCCCATCGAGCCAAGTAAGACGGGTTCAACAAGAGAAAAAGCGTCGTTGCTAAAAATAGTTTTCACATTTTAAATGACGTGTGAGCTAAGCGTTTTTTTCGATTGAAAGTCTTTTCATGATGAAATCTCAGATTTTGTATCCACTGGTTATTGCATAGTAAACACTTGTTTGTTGTGCTACTTCTCAATTTGTGTGTGAGTTAAAAGTTATTCTGTGCATAATCTTTCTGTTCATATTTCCTTTTTGATCTGCCAATATTGCCTGAACTTAGTCTTTATTACTAACTTTTGCTCATATTCTTTGACCCCTCTGGGCATAGGGCGTCAACTACGCCTGCTCGTTATCTCGTTCGGAGTGCTGCAACGTGTTTTAGTTTCATCTAAATCATTCCTAAAGAGCCACTGTCACTTTCTTCTTCGTTTAGTATTGTGTACAGGTTCATGGCCCGTTTTGATGGACAATTGCACGTCATTGGAGATACGGTTCGGCCAAACAATCCGAAGGATGTTTCGTAAACATTTGTTTACGGACGATTGTATCTTTCGTGTGGTAATGGTGTCCACTTTCCAAGTACTGCATCCACAAAGCAGCACAGATTCCACGTTGGAACTAAACAAACGCAGCTTGGTTCTCAAGTCTATGTATATCACTGTTTTACCAGATCGCGGATAGCATTCCGAACGGAGCTTTATGCTTTCTGATTCGGCTGCAGACTTCCAATTTGGTGCCACTTCTCGACTTCCTGTGAGGCAATGTTCAGCTCGGCGCCGCTTTTTGAAATTTATTTATAGCCCTAGTGCTTTTGCCTCACCTTCTAGATTGTGGGCTACCAAGTGAAGGTCCATTATCCGATGTCAAAGTAGAGAGACATCCATCGTCAATGTAATCAAGAAGTCAGCGGCGGCCCGAGCCAAATGAGCGCTCTGTGTAAGATCTAATTTCCGCGCCCCATTCTGCTGTTCAAGATCAAGAGGTAGACTTTTAATACGTCTTTTTTATTGATGTATCCTCGGTAACATACGATTTGATTGGGGATGCGAAAGCTGAGCCCAGAAAGTGAACATTACGAAGTACAAAAAAAAAAAACGCAGTGTATTTGCAAAATGTAAAGCAAATATTGAAAATAAGTCATTTTTGATGAAGTGCGATGGAAAGTCAGTCGTAGAGTTGAAGTTGAAAGGACTGAGCAGGAGAAACAAAGTAGAACTCTGCTGGATACCTGGCCACAAGGGCAATAAAATGGCCAACTCTCTACCTAGAAAAGGAGCATCGAAATCCTTCGCAGACCATACTGCGCCGTAGGAGATTATGTCATCAGAAAAGAAGGAAACCGATTAGGAACCTGGAACAACGCTCATGGCATGAGGCTGGCCACTAAACTCTTTGGCCAGTATCACCGAAAGAGGTGCGGCATTTATCAAAATGAGCACAAACAACCTCCGTATCCTAAGAGGCTTACTTTACTAACAGGGCACTGCAGACTCAGGCAGCACTTAAGGAAACTAGGGGTATCAAAAGTGAGAAGAATGTCTCTGCAGATTCTGTTGAGAATCTAATGAAGTTCCAGAACACGAACTGGGATTCTGTGAGGCACTAGCCCACAACAGACAAATATCTGGGCATGCACTATCTGAGGAAGATATTAAGTCACTAAAACCATCTTTAATTCTGAGGAAACTGGCTTATAGTACGTTTACAACGGATCCAAATTCAACATTTCGGAAAAAAAAAATTCGAAGTCCAATTATGCATTCCCACTTGCAGCTTCAACATTTAAAATGACATCTAGTATCTGAATTGATCACTGATAGTTCCCTTCTTATTGGTATTATCACTTGAAATGACTGATTGTTTTGTTGACAGCTGTTTTTTTGTTTATGTCAGCGGGCTGAAAAGTGCTTTAATGACGTGCTGAATTTGGAAATAGGTTTGTTCGATTTGACAAACTTGCAAATGCAGCGACGAAATTGAACATTTCGCTGAAGACCAACAATTCGAAATGCTGGCATACGTATGGCAAACTGCTGAACATTTGGGCTGAAATGTTGGATTTAGGTGCAGTGTGAATGTACTAGTAGAGAAAATACCTTAGAATAAATCTCAATTACCTTTGTACAACGGGAGTCCATAACTCTCAATACTACAACTGTTTTGATTTTATGATTTTATTTCTGCACGTTTCACTCAACGACTTGGTGGGATTTTTTATTGTACTTTTTTTCGAACTATATTCTTGTGTGGAATGTAAATGCCTAGATACTTAGAATAGGTTTGTTTAATCTTTACAAAGAGCCCCCAGGAGACGCGCGGCTTGTGCATTTACACAACCTGCACATATGCTGGAGCCGCTCCTGGTCATAGTAAATCGAATTCCATAATTCAACGCAGCATGGAGTACACATCGCTAATAACCACCAGAAATAATAGTGGCGAGAGTATAGACCCCAGTTGTTATGGGATGTTTGATTTCTTTGCAATTTCGGCATCGACTGTTGTTCTTCAAAATTGTTGCTTACCATGCAACTCACGTTTTTCCATACAAAGCTCATTTCAGAGATATGTGCGCTGGTCGGCACACATTAACTGGCAATTACTATTTTGTGGTTGTAGCACAATGGCACATTCCAACATTTGTCTTCCGTACACTGTTCCAATAAAATTATGTATAGCGGTAAGCCCGGAAATGTCGCTATTGCTGGACTTAAGATTGAATTTAACTAGCAACGGCATAGAACTAAACAAACTGCAATTAGCTGTAAATTGTACAGAATTTGATTCTCTTCACTCTTTAATGGGGGGATTTCATGCCAATTCAGCTCTAGATTACGATTTTGGATACGATAGAATTGCTCTGATATACCTGTACCTAGTGCGTTCTTACGTAGGAAATGGTCTACTGTGTCCATGATCCATTTGTACCGTTGCCTTCGGTTGGTCATGGGTCCACCTTGAGTTAATATTGGCTCCATCAATACTTTTGGTAAAGCACCAGCCCTACTGCTGGGACATGGGTTTTGCATTTGCTTAGTTACTTTTCTGATTGGGGTCTCTATGCATGTCTCTGAGGGTATGAATGTATTGCTTCAAATGCCGTCTTCCTGAGGTCTGGACTTGCAACTGATTTGCTTCTTCTCAGTTGTAAAATTTTCTCTATATCTTGTTGAAGACCTTCTACAACCTTTCGGACTTCAATACAGTAGCCCTTCTGGAAATAGGGATGATTGGGGGCAATCCATCCTCTTCTTTTTTTTCTTATGCCACCGTCGGTTTTGTTTTTCAAAGCTCCTCTGGTCGAGCTAGTTGTTGCTGAAACTCTTGGCGAGAGCTTAAGACTCGTAGCTCAGCAACGACTAGCTCAACCAGAGGAGCTTTGGAAGGAATGCGATGAAACTGACGATGCCATAAGAGAAACCTGTGTGGTTGATATCTCTTCTCTTCAATATCTCTCTTATAATCCTTCCAAAGTTGGTGGGTAGACGCTCCAAACTCTTCCTGTTGGTGGCTGTGGGCGTCAAGATCCATGCCTACGGTTTGTTAATTCTTGGTTGCTAGACTCATGGCACATTATAGTTCGTATAGTTTCTGGTTGGATCTTCTTTTCCAGCTGCTACCAACGCAAATAATGCCGAAGGAAGTACTTTTCTCTTGAAAAGTCCAAGGACTTCCGTCCTCGTCTTTTTCCTCGATCACCACCAGGCACATTTTAACCCCATTCTTATCAATCCTATCAAAAGCCTAATTGAACGCTAGCCCCGTTCTACCAGCTAGGTCAGTGCTATCAGCGTTTTCTAACGGTTAAACTGAAGTCATTCAGTCATTTCCAGAATTAATATTGAGTTCCTATGCCTGCCAAGTCACATAGGTCAATCAAGAACATTTAAATGAGAGTGCAGCATCTTTGTATGGACGCAGTGCAATTAATCAGCCACAGAACATGACTAATTTGACAGGAGTGAGTCATTTGTCATCACTTTGAAACAAACCAGCTGTGAAAACAAATCGTGACTAGAAATCAGCACAGATGCCTTTGCGGTTTCAACTTACTAAAGTGAAACTTTCCGGCTGAAAGGCGACCGGCGGATCTCTAAATACAGTACATGGGTGTGTCATTTAAGTCTCATAGAACTCAGACTCTAATAGCTTACGTCATCATTATGCGTTTCGATGACTTTTTGATCGAGTGGTATGGTGATGTACTCATCAGCCGTCACACAGTGGTACAGAATGCCATTCATGTTGGCATTAAATCAACCAGGAAAGCTAGGAACTTAATAATAATATAATATGGGTGGCGCTACAGCCCGTAGAGGGCCAGGGCCTAGCTTCTCAGCAACCACTCGTGTTGTGCGTGCTATTGTTCTATCACGAGTGGAAGGGACCTAGAGTTTTATGCCGACTCCGAACGGCCAAGTTTGAGAAGCTTTTTCTGGACAGTTATACTCTTTGAGCATTGTCAGTGACTCGAAAGAGGTGGGGCCGTGAAAAGTATTTCCTGTCGTACCAGGAATCGAACCTTGACATGTAGGTCCAAATGCGTAGGAGTCGACGCACATACCCACAACGCCACGGGCCACCACAGCTAGGAACTTGCCGAAGTTATTTATGGCCTGAAATCGATAAAAAGGTTTGTCTCATTTACCAATGCTTCTTATCCAATCATTGAAGTAGGTTTAATGAACTCATTTAATGCCTTCAAAAAGTTTAGCCATATCTTGAAATGATGATTATTTCTCGAACTAAATTTGCAGCCCCCGATTGTCCAGATGCTCTTAAACTCATTTCAGTCGCATATGTCAGCTCAGCAAGAGTCGTGGATCTCCTCAACTCTTCAGTTTGGTGTATACTTGTTCCCCCCTGACTCTTCTTCAAACGATGTCTAAAGAACAGGGGTCTCGAGCAAAGCCTTTTATTTAAAAATCGAGCTTCTGCTCGACAAGCACTATCCCAGTGTGATTTAAATGTTTTTGCTGCATCGTTCACCGCTGCATGAATCTTAATTGTGAAACTTGCCAGGCAGCGTATATTCTGGGAAAATATGAAGACCCTTGGCTGGTTCTCGGAGAGCATACTCGTATCAAGGGAAATGAATGATCAAATAGCCTTGCAAAAGAGAGGTCTGTAGAAGAATTATTATATTGCGTGGTACCATTGCATAATGTCATGTCGTTTGCCAGCTTATCTGGTGTTTCGAAAGAGGCGACAATCTGATAAGGTGAACGACCTGAAGACTGTAATAATTGTGTATAAATACGTTGACCTTCACTGACCGCGCTTGAGAAAGTAAACCGTAGGGGCATGGAGAAGTTGTTCAACTCTGCACATTATTGCTTTGCTTTCTTTTGATTGTGCTTTCGATGTACTTCACATCTGAATTGGGGAATTTCTAGAAATGTCGTAAGCATGCACACAAAGCGCTAGGTTCTGTAAGAAAAACACTAGAGGACGAAACCTTGGATGACGCCAGAAGTTTACCCCAAGGATATGTACCGCGTTGAGACAGGAAGAAATACCACCAATGGTTACCAGTGGGAGTCCTTACCGGACACTGGATTGCTTCTGAGTCCAAGACGAATTAGAATCTGTAAGACATCTGCTCTACGAGTGCCCAGCCTTAGCAGAAAAAGCACACAGTTTGTGGGGACATTATTGTATTATTATTACTCTAGTTGAGGGTATATTGTACCGTGACATCTGTTGTGTGTTCCTCTCACATACAGTTCTTTTCAGAGTTCTATTGAGGATTATGGGCCCTGTTGTGCATAGGTGGCAGAATGCTGAGGTTGTTCTCTTTCATTTTGACACCTACTTCAAACCTCTTTCGGTTATATTGTCCTAAGAGTAATCGGTTCCTCTTTTATGAATCGCTGAATTCTTCTCTGAGAACATGGTCGCGTACAGGACAGAATGGTTCGGGGGCTGTGAAGGTTTCTGATGATCCTATTCTTGCCAGGAAGGTGGCCATTGCATTGCCTTCTATACCCGTGTAGCTAGGTATCCAGCAGAGTTTTACTCTGTTTCTCCTACTCAACTCTTTAAGCTTCTGTATGTATTGCCACACGAGCTTGGATTTGATGATGTAGGAGTCTTGTTGGCATTATGACGTTATTGCTAAGTGGCAGTTGGTATAGTTTCTGTCAATATTGATTTGAATTCTGAACGCATCTGTCTATGATACAAATTTCTGCTTGAAAGATGATGTTGCGTTTGCCCGTTGGTTTGAATTACTTGGTTCTGAGTACGAATACCCCTGCCCCAGTTCCTTCATCAGTTCTTGTTCCATCTGTATACCATTTTACCATGTTGCTGCTCAGTATGTGGGCTATGGATTCATTACTCCAGTCGTTTTTGATGCTGAGCTTAATGGTGGGACCACATCCTGCTTCGGATTGCCCAAGAGTGGTAGCTTTCCGACTAAGACATCGAATTGCCTCGATGTGATACACTTGCCTTTTCCGTTTTTGTTTGCACATTCTGCAAGCGCTAGATGCAAGGGAGTCAGCTCCAATAGCAACTCCATGGCAGCGGTTGGGCAAGTTCTGATGGCCTGAGGTCACCGTCCAGCTGTGTATGCCACCGGAGGTGTGGTATTCCATACCCTCGGTGCTGGAGTCGAAGACTTTCTGCGCCGTTTCATTCGCTCTACATGACCTAGCTATCTGAGACGAGGGAATCGAACTCGTTTGACCAGATCCATGTCGCGGTACAGCCCATACCATTCGTCGTTTAATTTCCTCCGCCAGACACCATCATTATCATACGGGACCGAAGATAGTACGAACGACTTTCCTCTCGAATCGACCAAGAGTCTCTTCATCTGCTTTGGTTAGTGTCAATGCTTCTACACCGTAGAGCAGTAGAGCAAGACCGGGACGATCTCATGGTCACAGAATGTGAACGGTGTGGTGGTTGGCATCGGCGCCGAACCTCAGTCAAAACTAATCGTCTTAGCCTAAAGCTCTTCCATCATCTCAACCTTAACTGCCTTCCAAACCCAAACACACACCGATTGGCTTGGGTGATCATTCGTTTTATCTCCGCGGTAGGGTCATTGTTTTGTTCACCTCGCAGTTTGTTATATGTAGCTTTGTGCATGACGTCGGTGTTGGTGGACAGCATATACTTTGCCTTGTCCTCATTCGCCGCAAGGACCATTGTAGCCGCTTTCTTCTCGATGCTCACAAACGCCCCGCTGACAGACCGTTGTGTCCTTCCGTTGATATCAATGTCGTCGGCATAAGCGAGTAGTTGGACAGATTTGTGGAAGATCGTGCCTCTGGTGTTAAAAAAGAATCCTATAACAGTGCATCGCCTTGTCTAAATCCTTTTTTGGCATCAAAGATGTCGGTAAAGTCTTTACCGATCTTTACGAAACAACGGGCATTGTCCGTCGTCATTCTGCAAAGACGAAAAGACTCTTTTTGAACACGTTTGCTATCAACCCTAGTGACGGCAGTAACGTAGTGAGTAGGTATTTGACTCAGTAAAGCTGGGTGTCTACTGTCTAGACTCAATCGAATAACGAACTTTCAGACTCCACTTCTCACGAGCCATAGGCGTCGTCGTTCGATGTCGACATAAGCGGGGTAGGTCCCACTTGTGAGACAACAATAGCACACATGACACGAGTGGTTGTTGTTAAAGCTATGCCGTGGTTTACGTTACTTTCTTATATCAAGGATCTTCCAATAGGGTCTTCGAACTTTGACAGATAATAGCGGCCATATTGTTCTATTCTATTTTGCCAAATCACCATGAAACACTGAGTCGGTTGAACAACACGTGCAAGTGAACCTATTTTTTTTTTATCAAAATGAGTGTTCTGTTTTACGATCCATTTCTGGATGAATGGGTACGTCAACAAACTAAATTGTCGAATTTGGAACGAAACCAATCCACACGAGATCCAAGAGCGTCTAATGCACCCCGGATATGTCACTGTTTGGTGTGCATTTTTGGCTTGCGATGACGCCCATCGGTCCATATTTCTTTGGGAACGACGTTGGTAGGCCCGCGGCATCAGCGTCAACGGCGAGCACTATAGGCCGATGATTACCAACTTCTTCTGGCCTGATTTGGATGGAAGAACTTTATGGATGTTTGGATGATATGGACGCCAACGACACGTGGATCTAACAGGGCGGCGCTACGTTCCGCACAGCTCACGACACATTGGAAATTCTGCACTAGCGATTCGAGAACATGGTCACCTCATGTGGCGGTGATGTGAACTGGCCACCGAGATCGTGCGATTTGACCCCGTTCGACTTTTTCTTGTGGGGTTTTCTGAGGTCGCAGGTCTATGCGAATAATCCACTAACCACAGCGGCCCTTAAAGTCAACACAACCCATGGAAAATTGGACATTTCGGAAGCTCGCCACAGAGAAACCGCGGCGCACATTTGAACGATGTTATATTCCATACATAATGGCATCGATAGGCCTTTCGAACGAATAAAAAATGTCGATGATATCGCACACACAATTTGTTTTATTTAAATTTAAAGGTAGGAAGTGCTTAATGAAGTAGCCTTTATTATTATTGCCATTGAATCAGTGATAAATTAAAGAAGAAGAACCTCTCGAACCTTCGAACAGGTCCTTCCCAACGATGGTTCTCTTCCCCGTGTCTCTTGGAAAGCCATGGGGAAACAACACAAAGTGTGTAATGACCGATGAAATGCTCACACAAAATCTTAACTTCTCTCTTGCCCCATTAAATGTTCGCTTTCTGCTTTAACCTGGTGACGGTATCTTTAAGAGTCCACTCGGACGACCGCTTTACATCCTTCATACATGTATCTGTGTTTAGTTGTTTAATTGTTTCATCATCTATTGCACAATCAACCAGCCATTAAAGCGCACACACACGGCACAGCACATAATCAACTTAATCAATGCTTATCCCATTCGGAGGCAACCACACCCATTTATATGTGTAACCAAAAAAATTCCCACACTTTGTAGAGTGAAACCCAACCACCACCGGAGGCGCCAGCTCAGAAAGTGCACGTGCTAAATCCCGGCGAACGCGAGTACCTCTCACCAAACCTCATCGGCGTGCAGAACATCGCTGTGACCAACATTCCCGTCACACTCGATTTCGTGAACATCGTCGATGCCTTTCGCGAAGTCGTCGATGGCGTGAAATACGAGATCATTTTGAACGCACTGAACACCACAGACAACAACACGGACATCGTGTGCCGCATTGTCGTCCTCGAGAAGCCCTGGCTCACCACGCTCTGGGGCGATAAAGTACGTCTGCTGAAGGAGTCGAATTGCACAAGTGAGGAGTTCCTCGACAACACACGCGACCGCAAGTCGATCGAAGAGAAATACGAAACAAACGCAATATTCACGGGCAATCGAAACGAGTTGACCGCCGACGATATGAACAAATTGGAATCTCAAATTCTTGGCTCATCCAAGAGCCCACAACTGAGGCGTCAACCGTCTGTTGCCACAAGCACGACCACAACAACAACCACCACAACGGAGGCGGTTGCGTCAGAAGACGTTACAGAGTCAGTGAATATCCAAACGGAAGCTGAAGCTGAAGAGACTGTCGATAATGTCGGCGTCACCACTGAAGAGGCTATTGTATCGTCATCCACTGAAGAAGCCAGTACGACGACGACGACAACAACAACACCACCGACAACGACGACTGAGAAACTACCTGAATTGAGCACCGACGAGAAGAAATGGTTGGATGACTTTCTATCAATAGGAGCGTTCAACTTCGAGATTGCCCAGCAAAAAAAGTCTGAAAGTCAGAACAATGAGGAGCAATTAAACGACCAAGAATCACCATCGGACAAGGTAAAGACGAAACGTATCCGTTTTGCTGTGTAATTAAGTATTTTTTTTGTTCGTTTTTCTTATGTCGTAGATTGTGTGAAAAGCAAAACATCACTTTCATTGTCATTCACGTGCGCACTTTGACGCTGCCATAAAGCTCTCTTCTTTCCATCTCGTTCTTTTCTTTCTCTTCGCATTTGGTTTAGGTGTATCGTGTATTGTTTGCGCTTTAATAACGCACGCGAAGGTATGAAGTAAGCCCAGCCAAGTAGGAAATACTTACGTATTTTGTTTTTGCTTTCATCAAATCGGGCGACCGCTGTTGACAGACACTCATTTGTATGACCCGCTTGTGCTGATGCATCATGACATTTCCGTAGAGATTGCAATTAGCCAGTTGCTGTGGCCTTAGAACGGGTATAAAAGTCTCAATTCAAGACTTTTTACGACTGTGCTGTGAAATATGTATGTGGTGGCTCAATGGGGAAGCGATCACAGTTTTCATCAAGAGACTTATGTAATGTGACTCTGCATTGATGAGTAGACTGGTAGCTAAGAAGATATCGACTGTCGGACACGACAATCCACACAACATTGACAATTTGATCCACACGAATTTGATCAATATTTTTAAAGTGCTATTGTGCTAATTTTTATCTATCCTTCTACTTAAAGGGATATCCAGCAGGTAGCCATCTTCGAATTAAAAAAATTATCTAGGAAAAGCAGCTGGGGTGTCAACCTGCAAAAGACTCACCAGGAAATACAAAATTCCTGTCTTTGATCCTCCCACAATACGCGGAATCCCTCGACAGAGTTGTAAAAGAATGCAATCATTTGAGATTTCATTCATTGAAGTCACAGGAACTACTTCTGTATATTGATTTCAATCATTGACTTCACTGCCGTACTTCAACGTCGAAATGTAAACTCACCATTCATTTTGAACTCACCGATTGATAATTCAGTTGAGTGAAGTCAATGAATGCAATCAAAGGACTGCAATCGTCCGTGATTTCAGTGAAGTCGTGTGAAGTCATTTTGAAGTCACTGAAATAATTGAAGTCATTTCATCATTAATATGAATTCTTCTGGATTAAATATAATAGAATTGAAATTAAGTTTATTTGACAGTATTTTAATAACTTCAGTACAAAAACAAAAAAAAAATATATAGTAACAACAAAGAAATTCAAAAGACATATCTCAGGTCCCTTCGAAATGTTGAACAAACTTCAAAATGCAATATTAGTCAAACGACAAAGGATGTCACTTACTTTCCAGAAGTCTTATAAAGGGTGGTTAAATTTTAAGGGCCGATGTTGATTTTGAATAAAATACAAATTATTTACGAAATTATTGTCATTTCTTTTTATTAGGATAATATTGGTTTGGTTCAATTATGTATGGAACAAAATATCGGCCAAAATGGCCGCCGCGACCTCGGCGGCACACCTCCATCCGATGGTACAAATTTTCAATGACGCTGAAGCATAATTGAGGTTCTATGCCGTCAATGTGCCGAATTATCTCATCCTTTAGCTCTTGAATTGTTGTTGGCTTATCGACGTATACCTTTTCTTTCAAATAACCCCAAAGAACAAAAATCCAACGGCGTCAAATCACATGTTTCGTTAGCTGTGCGGCAAGTGACACCGTCCTGTTGAAACCACATATCGTCCGCATTCATATCTTCCAATTCGGGCCATAAAAAGTTCGTTATTATTTCACGATAGCGAACACCATTCACAGTAACTGCCTGACCGGCCTCATTTTGGAAAAAATACGGCCCGATGATGCCGCCAGCCCATAAATCGCACCAAACAGTCACTCTTTGTCGGTGCATTGGTTTTTCGACAATCACTCTTGGATTAGCATTCGCCCTAATGCGGCAATTCTGCTGATTGACGAATCCACTGAGGTGAAAATGTGCCTCATCACTGAAAATGATTTTCTTCGAAAATTGATCATCCACTGTTGCCATTTCTTGCCACCATTCTGACCATTGACGACGCTTGAAATGGTCAAGAGGCTTTAGTTCTTGAGTCAATTGCACTTTGTAAGCGTGTAAATGCAAGTCTTTATGCATAATGTTCATCAACGACGAGCGTGAGAGGTGCAATTGTTTGGCACGACGACGAGTTGAGGTGAACGGCTCTTCAGCCGCACTATCGCGAACAGCAGTACGAGCTGTACGAGCATGCACTGGTGTTTTCACATCTCCTACAGACTCGGTTTGCTCAAAATTTTTGCACGATTTTTCCGATTGTACGCACATTTGGACGATTAAATTGACCGAAAAAATCACGATATGCATTTTGATTTGAACGCCCATTTTCATAATAAGCCTGAATAACTTTAACGCGTTGCTCGATTGTGTATCTTTCCATGGTTCAAATTGAGTTAGTCTGAAATTGAGAAATGTCAAATGAAATGCAGAAAAAAACTTGATGTTTAGGTGTGGTTCACATTGAACATAGGCCCTTAAAATTTAACCACCCTTTATTTTGACATCATCAAATCTATTAGCTTTTAATAAAAGTAATTTCTGGAAATTTACGACAGTGCTCAACATCGCACAGTGGTCGATTTAGGGTGCACTTAAATCGGATTTAACTTTTCTTTTGTTTTGCTCGTTGGAAATATGTTTTAAAATCAATTTAAAATCATTTCCTTAACTTCAGGGGGTGGTACCTTCTGATGTCGGGCTGGTAGATGTCTCAAATCGCTTATTTTTGGATCTGAAGATATCCACATTTTGTGAATCACATCAGTATTTGTTGCAATTCGGGACATCTTTCTTCAAAATCCGCTTCGAAAAATTTTGTAATACTTTTGACGAGCTTCTAAGACATCTTCCGAAAGCTGCCCGATGGGGATTGGGAAACTTTCAATGACGTCAGCACCGTGCAACAGAATTTTGTGGACACTTACTGGCATTCTGTACCAATTATATTTGGAAACAAATAATTTTGCCGTGTCCAAACAATAAGTTCAGAATTTCATGGTATCGATTTTCAAAGCTGATGTTAAGTCCTCAACACAATTGAAAACCGTTGTACCAGTCTTGTGTCTGAGCCTACTATTTCAGCGATTTTCAGTTGGATCCTTAAAAAATGTTCGGGCCGTGTTGCCGTCATTCGTATTTAATCCACCTTGTTTTGGAAAATCTATTAAGATTCCCAATTTAGATCTAAGTTCATTTTGCAAAAACTCTTTTCTATTTTTGACTGCCAGTTTCTCTGCAGCTCCTCTAGCCTGCCAGCTTTCATTTTCAATTTTGTAAGATATATGTAGCAGTGCTTCCATAAATCTTATTTGAGCATGCAGAGTTTGTAAGCCATATGAATAGGCAGTGGTATCAGGAGGTTTTTGTAAGCAAAGTTCGAGATTGTTCATCTCCTTGGGGGATGCCTTGCATATATAGCAAACTGAGCTAGCCTTGTTCTCAATAACAGCATTACCTTCTTCTTCTAGTGACACTACATTCCCGGGGTGGACCTGAGCCTCCGTCAACAAGCTTTTCCAGCTGGCACGATCTTTAGCCAGCTGTCTCCAATTTCGCGCAACAATTTGGTTGAGGTCCTCCTCCACTTGTTGGCGCCACCGGTTTCGTGGGCGTCCTCTATTGCATTGTCCCACTGGTTCGGAGTCGAAGACTCTTCGGGCTGGAGCAGTGTTGTCCATGCGCTCTACATGGCCTAGCCATTTTAGGCGCTGAATCTGTAGACGCTTGACTAGGCTCATGCCGCTGTACACCCCGTACTGTTCGTGGTTGAATCTTCTCCTACAGACGCCATCAACGCAAACAGGACCAAAAATGGAACACAGAACTTTTCTCTCTAAAAGACCAAAGACTTCTTCATCTGCTCTTGAGACTGTCCAGGCTTCTGCGCAATAGAGCAGGACAGGGATGATGATGGTCTTATATAGTGTTAGCTTGGTCCTTCGAGAGACAGCTCTACTACTGAATTGACTCTTGAGCCCAAAGAAACACCGGTTGGCAAGAGTTATTCTGCGTCTAATCTCGGTACTAATGTTATTTGTACTATTTATCTGGGAACCGAGGCAGACGAAGTCCTTAACTACCTCGAAGTTATAGCTGCCTGCGGTGGCTTTCTGGCCGAGACGTCGATGTTGTGCGGCCTTTCTCGATGACAGCATGTACTTCGTTTTTGCAGCCTCCGTTTCAATACCAGCAAACGCTTCATTGACGGCTAGCTGTGTTCGACCAATCACGTCAATGTAGTATGCTAGCAATTGTACGGACTTCTGGAAGATCGTGCCTCTAGTGTTGGCGTTTGAGTTTCGCACGATTCTCTCCAGGATGTTGTTAAAGAAGTCACATGACAGCGCGTGGCCTTGTCTAAAACCTTTTTTGACATTGAAGGTCTCGGTGAGTTCGTTACCGACCTTGATGGAGCAGCGAGAGTTCTCCACCGTCATCCGGCACAAGCTGACGAGTTTGGCAGGAATGTCAAAACTAGACATGGCGCTGTATAGCTCGTCTCTATGCAGGCTGCCATATCGACGAAATAGGTGGTGGGTGTCGATTTGCATCTCTTGGGTTTTTTTTTCAGGATCTGCCGTAGTGTGAAAATGTGGTCGATGGTGGACTTCCCCGGCCTGAAACAGCACTAGATCAGGTTATTCACGAATGGTTTCGGGCTCTCGCACAAAACGGCAGAAAAGATCTTGTAGGCGATGTTTAGGAGACTTATCCCTCGGTAGTTGGCTCAGTTGAAGGGATATCCTTTTTTGTTTTGCCATCTACCATTGGCTTAAACAAAGTATGGTAAACTAAAACAGTTTTATCGTTAATGGTTACCCTTGTGGCTTCGAGACAATTTATCTCGCCTTTCATACGACTGAACTCTCTAGTTATTGCCTCAATATTTTCCATTGCGAATTCGAAACGTACTGGACGGCAGTATCTTGGCGAAGATGTTCTTGAATTCATCCAAATATGTTCAGTACTAGAACCAGCTTTACGTATTTCTAAAGGTACTATGCATGTTAGTACAATATCAGTATCACTTGCCTCAGGATTTACCAAAAAGTGTTGCTTATAACGCGAGTGCCCTCCACTACAATCAGAGCCCCATTTCCACGAACATGTTAAGGTATCACCGTTTTCTATCTGATTTTCAAAAGTGTCAAGATGTGCGACAGACAAACGTTGTACTGTCAAGTCCAACAATGACTGTAGTTTGACTTCACACAAGGTTTCGGTTACAGTCAAAAAGTTACTTGTCGGATAACACTCTTGTTTTGCTTTTAAAATACTATCATAAGCTCGGTAGCATTTCTTTCTTTTGCGCTTTTTTGAAATTGCTTATATTGATGTTGTGTGAGTTTCAAAACAGTTCATAAGAGCCAGTGCTTCTTCAGATGTATATGGTTTGACCGTATTCGATATCTCAGGTTTTTTAAGCCTTTTAATTGTTTTCGGAGAATACTCGACAACCCTTTTAACAACTTCGGCCTTAGAACGGCTTTCTTCTATTCTTAGCTTAGACTCAACAGCAAATGATAATTCTTCGGCCGATCTTTTCATAAGATTTTTAATTTTTCGTTTTTTGGCTCCTGGAATTCTTTTTCAGGTCCTCCTTATCTAGAAGTTGTTGGCATACTTCAGGCAATGGAATTTGGAACTCTTCGCGAAGCCACCACTCTTCAGATTTTAAAAATCGTTCTAGTGATATTTTCTTCCCTTTGTAACTCAGCTTCATCAAGAGCAGATATTCAATTTTTTGACATCACGTACTGTAAAACAGCAGTTGCACAAACCGTTACTGATGCCTTGAAAAGAAAAGAACTCCGAATAAATGAAAGAATTTTCTTCTCGTAGAGGAAATTGTCGCCCTGAAATGGACGTATTGGTAACTGTTGCGCTGAGTGTCGGCACTTAAGCTTTACATTATCTGAAGGCAATAATACAACCTTTAGTAGTACTTAAAGGTACTTTATTCCTAAGGTTCTCGCTTGAGCGAACCATGTTAAAGGCGATTGGTCCAACTCTTTGCATAACCAGGTCCCTCCCCGCTTGCGAGATAGTTCAGAATTTTGAGATTTTTTTCTATTTGTTTCACATCCCGTAAAACCCTATTCATCGTACTGTGAGAGCATTTATATTTTTCACACAATTCTGCCTCGATTTGACTCTTTTGTTTGGAGGAGTCTATTATTTTTATTTTCTGTTTGATGGGCAAACTTGTGTATTTTATTTTTTGTTGGCACTCATCTTCGGTTTTGTCCAGAAGCATCTACAACGAGATGGTCAAATCGTTTTTGGGTTTTGGCTAGAAAACCCTATGCCTATCTCAGATTTTGCTTTAAAGTCACGCATACTGCTTTATTTTCACGCATACTTCTTAAGGCTATGGAGCAGCTCCATGTTGCTCTTAGATCGCTGAATTGCTGAAATCAATTGGCAAGGGCGGTACAAGTTGAATATCTCTTCACTGATTTCGAAAAATGCTGATCAATTAACCGAACACTTTGGGTGTATTCAGCTTGTTTGGTACAAAATTGTAAGATCAATTAAGCGGGTAAATCAATTATGCGAGATTCAATTAACCGTGCAAATACACGTATTTATAGCTTATATAGGAAATATTCGAGCTCACTTTTTTCGTTCAATTAAATGGAAAAATCAATTAAGCGAGCTTCAATTAAGCGGGGGTGATCCCCGCATATTCTTGCATATTTGCTTCAAATATATACCTCACTTTTATTTTACTACACGACGTTAAGAAAAACTCCTCATCCGCGAAAGGCAAACTCGAGAGTAAGAAATTGAATTGGAAAGCTTCCCATTGCTAAAGTAAGGGAATTAAGCATTTTTTTGTTTCTTGTTATTTGGGTATTTGACTTCTAATCTAGCGGTTTTTTTCTACTTATATCCAGCTACGATGTACTAAATTGCCCACTGTGCGTCGTGGGGATTTTATTAGCCCAGCGAGAAAAGATCTTTTACGTATTCTACAATCGAAAAAAGACTGGTTAAGGGCTGATATCCACTTAAGTTTAACGGGCGGACAAAGGACAGATGCAACAATTGCATCTTTTAAAAAGGGATTCGTCTAACATTGAAGCTACTTACAGAGGGCTATTAAGGATAATTTTCCTATATTTAGTCCTTAGTTTTCCCAAAGTGGGAAGAATATAACAAAAAACCATTCCGTTTTCCCATTGAAGGAACTCTAATGCTTCCGAAATAGTTTTAAGCAAACAAAAATAGTTCTCTAAATGGTCGAAGTTTAGTGATGGCCCGTGGCGTTGTGGGTATGCGCGTCGACTTCTACGCACTTGGATCTACCTGTCTAGGTTCGATTCCTGGTACGACAGGAAATACTTTTCACGGCCCCACCTCTTTCAAGTCACTGACAATGTTCAAAGAGTATAACTGTCCAGAAAAAGCTTCTCAAACTTGGCCGTTCGGAGTCGGCATAAAACTGTGTAGGTCCCTTCCACTCGTGATAGAACAATAGCGCGCACAACACGAGTGGTTGCTGAGAAGCTAGGCCCTGGCCCTCTACAGGCTAGCGCCACCAATATTATATTATTATAAATGATCGTTTGAAGAAATGTTTGCACCTCCACCATCCGACAAATCGTCTTTATGTCTAATTAGATAGGCGGTGACAATTTCATTTTTTAGAGGACTTCGGTCTACCTTACCCCACAGATGTGAACATTATTTTTGCATTATCTTTTCAGAAATCAATTGAATTTACTGAAGCTAAGACAGGAAACGTTTATTTTTATTGTTATGTGCTTTATTGTATAGCAATATGCGATTGAAGTTCAATGATGAAAGTAAGTTCAATGTATGCGGAGCAAGGCAAGGCAAGGAAAACACGGGAATAAATAGTGCAAATTGGGTTCTCCATTCGCCACCACTTCAACCAGTCCATGCACTCTACATGACCCAGCCACCTTAGTCGTCGAATGCGTAGACGTCTGGCTAGACTCATATCGCTGTACAATTCGTGGTTAAATCTTCTCCTCCATGTGCCCTCAACTCAAACAGATCGCACACAGAGAACTTTTCTCTGAAAGGGACCACAGGGGTCTTCATCCGCTTTTAAGATTGTCCACGCATTTTTGTAGAGCAGGACTGAGTCAGTGTCTTGCATAAAATCAGCTTGATCCCTCGTGAGAGAGAGCCCCTACTACCCTTCTTCTTCTCAAGCAGACAACCCATGGAGGGTCTAAGCTTGAGCTATAGCTGCCTTCCGTCGCTGACGTTCCTGGGCACGCTGTTTCAAGTCATCAACGCTAAGCTGTCCTATGTCAGCGATAAAATGGTCTTTATACCTGGGGTTCGGTCTTCTTCTCCTTCTCTAACCAGGAGGCTCGGGTAGAAGACCCTCTTTGCTGGAGCATTGGTGTCCATGCGCTCGATGTGGCCGAGCCAGTGCAGTCGACGTGTTTTGGTCTTCCGGACTACATCCACCTTCTGGTACAGCTCGTAGAATTCGTGGTAGTGTGTCCTCCTCCATTCACTTTCCTCGCAGACGGGACAGTATATCCGACGTAGAATCTTTCTTTCGAAGGCACTAAGAATCCGCCAACCTTCGATCCTATTCCTCGATTGCCTCTTAAGCCCAAAGAACACCGGTCGCCCAGACTTATTCTGCGTCTGACGCCGGCATTGAATTGCAGTCTGCTCACCGCGCAGCCGAGGGGGTGTCTTTCCAGATCCTCTCAATCACTATGCTATGACTTTATGCGCCAGACTCCGCGTCAGCCACCATCCATGCCTTGCTTCTATTTTTGTCTTTCTCATCGATGACGAGTAGTCGTGACATGCAAGTAAACAACGACTCAAAACAAGTATTATTATTTTTTCCTAGCCAAAGACGAGGTCGTTATCGCCGTGATAACGAATTAATTAGACGCAGGTCGTTAGCAAAATGAATAAAATTCTTTATCGTGGTTGGTTAGGTGATTGTTTTCTTCTTCTTTTTCAATTTACATCACTGCTTGCCTCCTCCCACAATGGTTTTCCTGCAGTTTCAATTAAAACTCACAGATTTCTCCACAATTATCCGCCACGAATGTGCGAAAGTGAACATTTCATTTTCATTCACCTTAGCTTCTATGTAGGGCTC
This sequence comes from Eristalis pertinax, assembly GCA_907269125.1. Taxonomy (NCBI): domain Eukaryota; kingdom Metazoa; phylum Arthropoda; class Insecta; order Diptera; family Syrphidae; genus Eristalis; species Eristalis pertinax. The sequence continues at coordinate 105,658,016 of OU026145.1, read as the reverse complement.
ATTAAACAGACACCACGATCGCTCCTCGTTTAATCTTTAAAGCAGCGCGTATTCAGCTTTCAGTTAGATGCTTAATTTATTTTAATGAATGCCACATAAAATAAGCGAAAGTGAGTGTGTGGTCAAAAGTAATATATTTGTCTTCTATTTTTTTTTTTGCAGAGAGTTGCCCGTCAACTTGTTGGCGGTGTTCGAAAACTTAGCCCAAAGGAGCTTGCCGAAGCCCAGGATAGGCTTGCCAAGTCTTTGAGTATACTTGCCGCCGGTGATGGACCATTCTACACGTAATTTCTTATCCAAATCAATGATGTCACTTGAAGAGTAACGTTTCAATCATATTTTCAGCATTGACAAGATTTACTCGGCCAGTACCCAAGTCGTGTCGGGTTCTCTGGACAAATACGATGCTGATCTGGTAGACAGCAAGTCTGGTGATAAGAATCGTTGCAGTGTATCGCTTTGGTCGCAACCCTGGCTGCAAGAGAATGGTTACGAATTGACCTTTGATTGCAAGGACAAGGAACAAGTCATCCAACGTCATAGCCGTTCTGTTGAGGTAGGTTTTTGAATGCATTTTCCATCTTATTTGGCATGTTTTTTCCTCTAAGACGTCCTATAAGTCTAAACTTGTACAAATGTGGTTCAATTGGTTATCATTTTCTCATGAAAAATATCCGTGCAATTGCATTTACCGAAAGAAAGGAGTCATTTATGAGTGAGGCTATAAATTTGGTGGATTACTTACTTACTTACTTATCGGGCCGGCGATCCTTGGAGGGTCCGCGCCTGTGCAATTGATGCCTTCCATCGTTGACGGTCCTGGGCACGCTGCTTACAGTCATCAAGACGAAGCTGTCTTGCATCCGCGATTGCTTGGTCTTTATAACGGAGATTCGGCCTTCCTCTCCTTCTCGAACCAGTAGGCACGGATTCAAAGACCCTCTTTGCTGGAGCATTGTTGTCCATGCGCTCGATGTGGCCCAGCCAGTGCAGTCGACGGATTTTTGCCTTCCGGACTACATCCACATCCTGGTACAGCTCGTAGAGTTCGCGGTTATGTCTTCTCCTCCATTTGTCTTCCTCGCAGACAGGGCCATATGTCTGGCCTAGAATTTTTGTTTCAGGTATACAACTTAAAGTTCTATACCTCTAAAAAAAACAGCCTTTACTTCTTGTTATGCAAAAAGATGGGAATTGAATTATCGAGTTTTTTATTGATAGAAATATCAACATAAGATAATTTAACTATCCCAATTACCGCTAAAAAAATTGCGCAACAATCATTCTCTTTGCGAACTGTCAAGCAATGAAAGATGTAAACTTGATCCACAAATTCACGGCCAAAAAATTCGCAATGAAGTGTCAGTGTTGCGAAGTTCGCAAATCGCGAACCTCATATGAATGACTCTTAAGTCATTCGAGTGACAGTACAATGGGATGAGTTTGGTTTAATTGCATTCCTTTAGCCAAATATGAGAAACAAGCGATACAAAATTGTCTGTACTTGGTCTTATACCGTACCTGTGATGGTAGGTGATTCTAAAGATGGACAACGTGAATGAAGAAGTGCCTGCGTGACATTAAACATGTATGAATGGAAGGTCTCGAAGTAATATTACGACTCGATCAACAGAAGGTTATCTTTTCCTAAAGATAATTTGGTTGTTTCTTGTGTATAATTTTGAAGAGTAATATGCACGATCTTAAGAATGCTTCCAATTCGCATCCTAGGAGAATGCGATGTTGTTCCGAGACATTTCCAAATCTGCGTAGGTTTAAAACATACCGTGCGGCCGCGTTGATTGCTCTTGTCAATTTTTGGAAAGAAGGATAATCGCAGTCAGCGAACAACTCAGATCCATATGTCAAGATTGGCACTATGAGTGCTCTAGCAAGTTTTAATTTAGCAAGAATATATTTTATTTTAATATATTGACAAGCCTTTTAGGGAAGTATATACATTGGACACTACAATGTGGTCAGTTCGGTATTGCACATAATTCCAGGGTTTTGTCAGGATTGAGCATTAAACAATTTTCGGTAGCCCAATTGGCAATAGAGCACAAATCCTCGTTTTTTTTTTCAACTGAGTCTTCAACCATACCAAGAGGAAAGCTTAAGTAGATTTAAAATAGTGTCATTTAAATATAATATATTTATAAGAAACCTTGAGGAAAGTGTAACATCTACAAAACAGTCTAAATTTTATATTTATTGATCGGAATATGATAATTAAAACAATTTGCACATCAAATTTTCATTGGCACTGTAAATATTGCTTCATAAATCTATGGTTGTGGCCACACTAAAACCTCATAAAATAGTTCAATACACTCAAAAAACTGTGTGAACTGACGTGCATTTCGGGGTGAATTTCTTATTACAGAATTCTGCAGATAACTGAAGAGTATGATGACTTGAAGGAATTGCTCTCCATAGACGACCTAAAACATTAAAAAAACTAAAACGAACCATATATTAAATACAAAACTGCTTAAATAACTTCTATATTTTAACCACAATTAAGTGATCTAACAATAAAAAAAAAAATTCAAATTTAAACCACTGGGAGTATTTAATCATTAATTTATATGAACACAATTAACATCTGCTCTAAATCATCAGAATGTAAACATCGGATTTTGATTTAATAAAAAAAAAACAAATGTGAATTGTTTTTGTGGACATTCGGGGTTTTTTCAGGTCTTCTTTCGAAATAAAGGTACAGAGTAGGTGCAGCCAAGTGTTTTATAATTCTCGTTCTTCTGCATATTGTTTGGTATAAAAAAATTATGTAATGGTGTTGAATTTATTTTGTTGTTTACGAGTGCGTGATTTACAATTCGGATTGATAAGTTTTAATCAAATTTGCTTGAAATTAGGTAAGTAAATAATTATTTATAAGGTAAGTATATTTTTTCTTCAAGCTTTTTGCAAAATTTTACTTTCTTTGTTTCGCATTTTAATTGAAACAGCATGCAACTGCAGAAATCAACTAATAGAGATAGGGTCGGAAATCTGCGCCAATACAATCGCATTTCTTTTCTCTTGCATTTTTGGACACGCACACGGTGCAGAGTGTCTGCAGGCTTGCTTGAGTACAAAATATTTTTCTTCCAATCGACCTTTTGTGCAGTCAAAAAATAATGACTGCACAATCTGACCGACATCCGATGAGCTATTGACGTTTATGAACAGTAGGTAATGCAGTTCACCTAAGTTAGTATGATCGTATAAATGCATTAATGAACATGGATAACGCAGTCCTTTGTTAGTCTGACTTTATGAATACACCCATATCATACTTCCTCGTCTCTTGCCATTTTTTTGACAGCTGTTTTGTTTTTGCAGCGTCTGAATACGTGATGGAGAGCGTTACCGGAAGTACTCCTATAGGAGTATTGTACTACTTTCGACACCTCCGTACTCCCGTACTCCTCCTTTCACGACCGTACTACTATTTTTTTTTTAAAGAATAGAAAAATAATACACATGCCAAAGTGTGTGACATCCTTTCCTAAAAAAAATTATTTTCACATCAAATTTAATGTAGGTTGGCAGTACTTATCTCTCAAAAGGGGAATTCCTCACTTTCTTGATTATTGTTGGCCATGTCAGGAATATAAGATGTGCTGGGCAGTTCTATGAAGGCCCTGGGTGACGTTATCGCGGGAATTTGTATGTCAACAGGAACTTAAAGGCGAAAACATATAAACATTTTTCACACAAAACAAAAAAACAGATTTATTTTCAACATTTACCTACTCATTATAGTTTCTGCAAGCTTTTACTGCATATTGTTGCATTTTCCTATATAATACCAAATTTGTGGTAATGAAGTAAATCCATTCATCTTACATCAATTTGCAATTCAATTCCTGCTTTTTATTCTTCATTTTTTAATACACGAAATTGGATTGTGATGTAAGCTTAAGCAATACATGTGTACAGTGTCAAAAACGGACCCTGAGTGACGTCACAAAATAAAAAGATGGCGGTTTTGACAAGCTGTCCAGCACACCTTATATTCGCTCCACCATGGTCGTTGGCTTTATGTCATTCATCTGGCAGTTCGATATTTATTTTATTGTTATTTGCCATTAGGGAGGTTCACACGATCAAACATACCGGACAGACCTGGTCGGATGGATGTCGTCGGACAGACGTCGTTTGCGGTCACACGATCAAACATGTTGTTCGACTTCAATTTTCAAATGAATTTCTTATTTTATTCTATATCGAGTGGTTTTCACACGGTGTTTTTGCATGGGTACCAGCTGTTACAATATACACAGGCCGGCATAATACATCGTACGACGTTCAAAAATGCTCGTTTTTAGTACCAACCGTGTTTGGTAAAATAAAGGATTACCTTTCAGAATTGTAATAGAAAAATCAAAGATTATTTTCGTACAACAGAAAATTCAATTTTCATTGTTGGCCTTCATTTAAAAAAAAACAATTCTTAATTCATCGTACTCCTGCTAAAAAAATGGGTTATTACACCGCAGTAGATTCCTAGTAGCTTGTTGGACCTCCACGGGATTTGAGGACAGGTTGTAGTCTACGCGGCATTGAACAAACCAGCTTCTGGGTTAAATCTTCGTGTACCCTATCCCATTCTATTAGCAGTGCTTCCTTAAGTGTAGCCCTTGAAGTTATTGTGTGCCTGTGTAGCTGTTTCTCTAGGAAGTCCCACAAATGCTCTTGGACTCTGTGGAGGAGAATACAACTGTCTCGGGGCATAGTACAATAATCACTCCTTGACTTTTCTAGTTGTGTGCTTAGGGTCATTATCCTGCTGAAATATCCAGCCAGGATATAAATCCAATTTTTCGACCGATGACTCTAAATTCTCCCTCAGTATATCCAGATAAGACAGTTCTGGCCCATATTATGAATACCAGCTTTCTCACACCGGACGAAGCCATAACACTGCCTCCACCATGTTTAATTGTTCTTCGGAGATTTTTTATTTCCAATGCTGTGCCACTCTTTCGCCATACTTTCGATGGACCATCGTGGCCGAAAATGTTGTATTTACTTTCATCAGTGAACAACACTTTCTTCCAAAAAAAATGTGTAAATTTGCAAAGTCCATGCGTTTCTTCTGGTTGGCTGCACTTATCAACGGCTTCTTCCATGGTGTTCTCGCAAAATATCCATGTCCATTTAGAGTCTTTTGGATCGTCCGCGTGCTGACTTCTTTGTTGCAGGTATCCGAGACTTGGTTTTTTATGATGGTACAATTCGTTTTTGTCTCTTTGTGAACAGTGTTGATAATGACCCCTCCATCTCTTGCGGTTAATTTCCGTGGACGGCGTGATCTTCGCACGTACTCAACACTTCATGTATTTTTATAGGTTTCTATAAAATACTGAATGGTTGATTTACTTTTACCAACGCATTTAGCAATTTCTGCCAATGATTTCTTATCATTCAAGTACAAATTCACTACCACTTGTCGAAAATCTACCGAGGTTTCTTTTTTGCGCTGTTCAACTGATTTGATCACTTTTTGGAGCAAAAGAAGTTAATACACTAAACACTGATTCAAGAATATCATGATTCTTGTGCAAGATAGATTAAATTAAATAATTTTTAGGAACATCGGGAAAATTTAACGGAAACAAGTAGCGTACGATAAATTATGTCGTTTGTTTGCTTCATTTTTTTTTTTTTTTTTTGTTAATTTTTATGACTTCCTGGAGTAATAGAAATAGAAAGCAAAAGTACGTATGGCTGATAAAATGCAATAAGCTATTGAGATTAGAAATGCAAAAAAGAACACATTTATAGAGAATATTTGAACTTTATGTGTCGAATTATGTCGGCCTGTGTACAACAACTATTTTCACTTTATTTTAATTCATCCGCAAACAACCTAACAGCTCTGAATTTCTTCAAAAATTAAGTTTATTTCAAGTCGGACACTCGTTCACACGAGTATGTCTGTCCAACCACCGAAATATCAAAATTATTTGAAAACCATGGGCTTCAACCGTCATTTCTTGCGTTCACACGATCAAATCTAAGCCTGTCAGACCAGGTCTGTCCGGTATGTTTGATCGTAGCCCTATTGTGATTTGGCGGTCCTATGTTTAACTGATTTTGTTTACATAGTTCAATAAAATTGAAAAGGTTTGTTAATGAATGAATGTTTGAAATATAGTAATTCCTAATAGACTATTTCAAAGTAAACTTGTGTTACAGATATTTTGTAAAATGAGGGCAACAAAAGTTTCTGAAGGTTCAAAGACTAATAAGCGTGCTCCTGCTGCAGTTTCGTTGGAAATTTGTTACAGAAACCACCAGCGCTAAATGTTTCGTCAAGCATGGTTGAATGGTTTTGTTTTCCTTAACGAAATTGACAACAACCCATTCTGGTCTTGTTGTAATACGAAACTTAGTAACAACAGACAGCAATATAATAATCACATCATAATAACCAAGGCATACTTGATTCGCTTAAGCAACACCCAAAACTAAATACAGCAACTTCTGAATCAACTAAAAAGTAATTTAAGGCTTAAGTATCCGTACTATTTTTTTTGTTTTTTTTTAAATGCTTCCCTTTTTTTACTGCCGTACTGCCTTATAACCAGAAATCAACTAAAAAAAAGAGATATCCAACTTCCTCGTCTCTTGCCCCTGAAATTTGTTTGACATCTTGTTGTAGTTGTACCATCTGTGAATATGTGAGAACCGTTTCGAACAGCTGAACGTCTTCCCCTTCGCAATAATGAGGTGAAGCAGAGCATTTTTTTTTTAAAAAGCGCTCGTTATCTGAGCGTTATTTCAAATTCATATGTTTCACCCCAAAAAGGAGGAGGAGCTTAAAACAAAGATTGTGTTCAGAAGGTACATTCATATACCTGGAAGTATATTGGAATGCGCTTATCATTGACACCAGAAATGAATGAGTAAAGAGATATTCAACTTCTTCTTCTCTTGCCCCTTGATTTCATCTGACAGCTTTTTTTATACGATTTTTCTCCCCTGTCTGTGAATACGTGTGAGCTCTTGTGAACAGCTGGCGAACAGCTGATACCCTCTCCAACCATAGTATTTTGGTGAATTAGAGTTCTTATTTGAAAATTCGCTCGTTCCTTGAACTTTTTTTCAAATTTCGGTGTTAAATTTTCAACACAGTGGGGAGGGGTAAGCAAACGAACAAAGCTCATGTTCATGAAGTAGCTTTCTGCGAGTTACAGCCTGAGGTACTAGGGAAAAATAATTTTGCCAATATTTACATTGATTATTTATGCATGAATTATTAATGAATATACGACTTCATGTATGTATTTTTGCATATGCATATGCATAATATCGAAAAAAAGCATTCACACGAAACATGTGTACCGGCAATATTATTGAAACATTTGCTTGAATCAATTAAAATAAACAGCTTTTTTGCTTATTTTACTTGTTTTACAGAAATAGAGATGAAAGTTAATTGCAAATTAGTTTGAGTTAGGTACAGTTAAGGCCATTGATCTTAACAAATTAAGTAATTTAATTGCAGAAGTTTTCACAATTCATGAATGAAAGATATAAAACTAAGTTCATTTGCCAGTCATCGCATATAAATCAGCTATATTTCACTCTGAAGAATTAAATTGATGCAAACTATTCCTGTAAAGAGAGCGTAGCATTACATTTTTTTATTCACGCAAGCGCCTATTACAAATATTTGTCCTCTTAAAAATATGAGTCATCTTCTGAACACCCTCCGAACAATAAGTACATGTTCGTGGGCAAATTCACGAATCTCCGACAAAATTCTGCCGCCATTCTTCTTTCTTCTTTGTTTGGCGCTACAGACCGGGATGGACCTGGGACTGAACCAACAAGCCTCTCCAGCCAACACGATCTTTCGCCAGCTGCCTCCAGTTGTGCACACCAAGTTGGTTGAGGTTCTTCTCCACTTGTGTGCGCCATCTCGTTCTAGGACGCCCTCTGTTGCGTTGTCGCAATGACTCGGAATCGAAGACTCTTCGGGCGGGAGCTGTGGTGTCAATCCGCTCTACGAGACCTAGCCATCTTAAGCGTTGGATCCGAAAGCCTGTACAGTTCGTGGTTGAATCTACTCCTCCCATCAATACAAACAGCACCAAAGATGGCACGCAAAACTTTTCTCTCAAAACGACCAAGAGCTTCTTCATCCGCTTTCAGTAGCGTCCATGTCTCTGCTTCGACATGGTGTTTCGAGTCAACTTGGTGTTTCGAGAGATGGCTCTGTTACTCAACTGCCTCTTGAGCCCAACAGCGATTGGCAAGAGTACTGGTGTTATTGTCCCTGTTTATTGCAGAGCCGAGGTAGACGAAGCCCTTGACAACCTCAAAGTTTCTGCTGCCCATTTTGACGCTCTGTCCGAGACGTCTATGTTGTGCGTCCTTTCCTGATGACAGCAAGTACTTGGTTTTTCCCTGATTCACTGCCAAAACCCATTTTAGCCGCTCCCGCTTCCATGCCAGCAAAAGCCTCATTCACAGCTCGCTGTGTTCGACCAATCACGTGAATGTCGTCCGCGGCTGCTAGCAGTTGTACGGACTTCTTAAAGATCGTGCCTCTAGTGTTGGCGTTTGAGTTTCTCACGATTTTCTCCAGGATGATGTTAAAGAAGTCACATGACAGCGCGTCACCTTGTCTAAAACCTTTTTTGACATTGAAGGTCTCGGTGAGTTCGTTACCGACCTTGATGGAGCAGCGAGAGTTCTCCATCGTCATCCTGCACAATCTGACGAGTTTGGCAGGAATGTCAAAACTAGACATGTCGTTGTATAGCTCGTCTCTATGCACGCTGTCATATGCAGCCTTGAAATCGACGAATTGGTGGTGGTTGTCGATCTGCATCTCTTGGTTTTTTTTCCAGAATCTGCCGCAGTGTGAAGATTTGATCGATGGTGGACTTTCCCTGCCTGAAACCGCACTAATAAGGACCTATCAGGTTATTGACGAATGATTTCAGGCGTTCACACAAGACGGCAGAGAGGATCTTGTACGCTATGTTAAGGAGACTGATCCCTCGATAGTTGGTGCAGTCAAAAGAGTCTCCTTTCTTGTGGACCGGACAAACGACGCTGAGATTCCACTCATCGGGCATGCTTTCCTCCGACCATATCTTACAGATGAGCTGGTGCATGCGCCTAACCAGATCATCTCCAGCTGCTGTAAGCAGTTCCGTGGACAGTCCGTCAGGTCCAGCAGCTTTCTTCGAATTGACGAACGTTGTAAAAGTATGCGTGTAATGCAAGGGAATTCCACTACTATCACATTTTTCTCCGGTGTGGATTAGGGGCAAAAATGGCCGAAGTTGAATATCTCTTTACTCATTCATTTCTGATTGACACGTTGCATTTGAATTCAAATATTTTGCCGCTGAAATACTAGTACTTTGTCCGGGACCCAAATACTCCTGCCTCTGTTCCTTCATCAGTTCTTGAGCAATCCGTATACCATTTTTTCGTATTGCTACTCAGTCTAAGCTAATGGCCCTTTTCGAAATTGAATTTCCTAATCGCGTCATCCTTCGGAATGGCCAGGAGTGGTACATTTTAACTGTGGCCTTCTTCGAAAATGAGGCTGGGTACAACGTTTCGTTGAACGGTGGGCGTTACAAAGCCGCGTTAACCGACTTATTGAAACCTTTGTAATACAAGGTTTCAATAAGTCGGTTAAGGCGACTCTTTTCCCAGCCTCACTTTCGAAGAAGGCCACAGCGGTCACATTCTCATATGTACGATGACGGACATCATGAGTGTTGTCTACTAGCATACTAGTCTCACGAATTTCTTGCACAAACTTGAGTACGGCAGTGGCGAGTGGGTGCTTCATTTCGGTCAAAAAATGCACTGTTTGGTGTTCTCTCCTCTTTATTCAGATGACATGACGTGAATCAATTCAATGACATGATTTACCAAAATGTACGTAAGTTAATATAAAATTCTTAGAGAATGTTTGCTGATCTTCGACATGTGCTTTAATCTATTTACAGGGTTTCCCAGGGAACTATCAGCACATAGGAGTACTAACTGAAATTAAATGATTTACCTAACAACGCTGTGTTTTTTTCCGGTGACTTCGGGGTTGAAGATGAACGTATGCCAACTTCGAATGACGCGCCTAGAGCACTGGGTGGATGAGATAGATTTCGAGAATGATGTCAACAGAATAGCTGCTTCAGTGTTATTTGTTTGGAAATTGTATTCCAGTTCGGGGATTATTTAAGAGGAAAACCCCGTACACATTGCACATGAAAAATAAATTCTAATCTTTTGTGCGATGATGTTTTGACGCATTTTTATTTGGATCACATATAATGTGGGATGTTGAGCGATCACGGGGGCATTGTTTTGTATTCTGTGTCACTGGGAGTGAAGTCGATTGATGTCATTGTGACGCTATTGTTCGAGGTAGACTCAGTGTGTCTGTGTCTACGTTCTACAGCAACACTCGTGTTAATCGTTCAATTATTTTGAGACATAAGCGTTTTTGTCGAAGCAAAATATGGACGAGACATTCCACTGATATTTATTTTTTAAACCGTTTTGAATAAAATACGATTTTTGGCAAATAAGTGTTTCATTTATCCGTTGACTCGATACATTGTGTGCAGCGTTTCCCTCCAGTCGGATGGTAAGTCTCACTTAAATCCAGTTGTACCCATTGGGGGAATGTAACCTCTGCTCACTGACTGGAGATCACTCATGCGATGGCCGCTCCAGGGACGCTTGTTGAGACCTAACACACACAACAAGTTCTTAGAAGGATTTAGGCCGCCCGCGTCCTGTTCTCTGACATTCGTTGAAACACTGCTCGGGTGGGTGCCTGATTGACTTGGATAGGGCGTTGATATTCATTGCAGTTAGCCCTGGTGCCCGGTACGTAAGCCTCGGTCAATCAACACAAAGAAAAAGGTAGACGTCGATAATTAAATGACCACTACGGAATCACTTCAGTGTATTCCAGGCAGAAGCAATATCTGTTCAAGAAGCAGCTCTCCGACTATTAATTAGTCCGATAGACGGAAGATCTATTGCTTTATACATAGATAGCCAGGCGGCCATAAAGGCTTTGGGTATTCGAGGCAATGAAAGAGCCGATGAGAAAGGGGTCGGTTTTACCGCCAACACAGAATTAGGTGACACTCCATCCCCCACTGAAAGCAGTAAATGCTGGCCTCTGCAATTATCCTGCTTGGCCATAGATAGAATTTGCGGTAGGTGCGAGGTTAGAAGTATCCAATGTTGCTCTACCTCCATGTTTCGAATAGATTTTTCAACGGTACCGGTAAGGTGTTTGTTATTGACAACATAAACTCTGCCAAAAGCTTTATTACATATGTCGCTAAAAAAGATGGCATTATGACGCTTTAGCAAAGTGACATAAGGCCGTCATTCGAATATATCCTCATTGTGAAAGTGTCATAAGACCATATGGACTTATGTCATGTCACCACTAAATCAAAAGGAAACTAAAACTCTCCTGCAACTATACAAGAAGCATGTTAGTAGGCAAGCGTTTGGAGGGTACTCTGCTAGAGTTAGACAGGGTGACACACATCTCATAGGTAATCAACCGAGAAGACTCGGAGCCGCCTACAATGTCTTCTGTAGAAGCTGCACAGATGAGGAAGAACAATACTAAGTAGTTATTCTTTTAACTGCCTCGAGGGTTTGACTAACAAATGATTATGAAATGGCAAAACAGACATCGTAGAATGACCATAACAAGGACATGTCGTAAGGTCAAGAAGGATACAAGCATTCCCACTCTGTCTCCGCGGTTTATAATAATAACATTGTAGTATAATATTAGTGGCTCTAAAGCTCGCAGAGGGCTCGTGTTGTGCGTGCTATTGTTCTATCACGAGGGGAAGTGACATACAGTTTTATGCCGACTCCGAATGGCCAAATTTGAGAAGCTAGACAGTTATACTCTTTGAGCACTGTCAGTGACTCGAAAGAGTTGGTGCTGTGAAAAGTATTTTTGTCGTACTGGGATTTGAACCTAGACACCGAGGTTCAAGTGCGTAATAGTCGGCGCACATACCCACAACGCTACGGCCGCCACGTGCAGTATAGCTCACGGATATATAACGTCTGCTTGGAGTTGTCTTTATCCTGAGAGCAGAAAAAGCTAGCCACTGCACGCGCTTTCCGCCAAAAGGCCTAACTTCATTCACCGTGCTGACTTTGAAACACCAATCAACCACCGCAACACAGTCTCCAGAGTTGAGCACATGAACGACAAAGGTGTGAAAACCGCGCTTGCCGATGTTGGTGTGTTTGTGTTTGAAAAAATCGGCTCTAGGCGTCAAATAATATGAGTTCGTCGCATTCATTGATACTGTGAGGTAATGAGAGCGGCGCTCGCTGATGAGTAGATCGCATCTCGTCTGCATATTATTGGCAAATAAAGTAAAAGCGTGTTTGTTTGTCTTTTATTTCGTATGCCTGACTTTAAATCTCAGAAGTGCGTGAAAAAAAAACAAACAAAACGAAATCCCGCGCGGGGGGTGGGGGAACAAGAAAACGTTTTTTTTTTTGTTGGCGTGTGTGCGAAGGTTATCGGCTTGAAAGTTGGCTTGTACAGGGTGGCCTAAAGCTCCTACAGCGACTGCGGGACACGGCAAATCCGGCGGGGCAGCCAACAAACCATCAGTGAGCGACAGTGCCGGTAAAACAGCTGAGAAACAATCAACAAAGCGAGCTTCAAGATTTACGCAAGGGCAAGAAGTTGCAACGAGTCCAGGAGAAACTGGCAGAGGTGTTGACCCGCTCGAAGGGTGTGACGGAGAACAAAGTGACAGAGTTCAGGGTCTCAGCGCATGGAGACGGATGCTGTGCAGAGAGCCGAATTAAAGGATTGACTCTCCGATTTATATTTTAAAAAAACTTTATTAAAATAATCACCGTAGTTGATGACCGCCAAACTAAGAGTGAACATCATAGTGTATCTCATCGATACTCAAAGTCACATTCGAGATGACGATAAAATGCTTATCGTGCAAAATTACACCCGATAGATGTTTATGTCTGTCGGGAATGAAAAGTAATTTGATATTACTGTCAAAAATTGTCAACCAAGCTTATGGCTTGGTTTGATGACTAATGCATGAAATGAGGATGTTAACTAGCCGCTACACGGTCACGGACATAGTGGCGATGATCCCGGAGTGCGACCCGAAGGCGTTCAGCGGAATCTCATCCAAAGTCTGGATTCGGAGGGTGGAAGACATCCGACGAGTGTATGGGTTGGATGAGAAGCTGGTGTAATGGCTGCGACGATGCAGCTTGTCGGGGCTGCCAAACTATGGAACCAAGGGGCCACGATTGAGTCTCTGGGCGAGTTTTTCGGGGAACTGTGCCGCAACAGCAGAGGACGACGCAGACGTCCACAACGGACTGCGGAAACGCACGCAGAAGTTCGGAGAAGACCTGGACGAATATGTGTTCCAGATGAAGGCGATCGCGTCCCGGGGTCAAGTCCAAGAGAGCACACTGGTGAGATACATCACGCAAGCGATCGCCGATGCGGAATGCGTGGAGGCATTCCGAGCGATAAAGCCAGTATCCCTCGAAGGTGGCCTTAACAACATACAGACAAAAGCATTCGAATGTGCAACACAACTGCAAATGTAAGCTTGTTCCTTGAACGAATAATTAATACAAATTTAGCCGACAACTATACTATATTCTCAAAAGTACCCCTCGCCACTCCTATGAGTACTAAGCATTCTAAAATTCGGCTTTATTTCACGGAAACTTTTTAAAAGAATCAGAATGTATCAAAACGCGGAGGTTAGGTTAGGACAGATGATATCAACACCAGTTGGGATTACCCGACTCTCTTGATAAGCCAGTGAATTTGACTGGACTTTCAAGCGCCCATTGACTTGCCCCCCATTCTGATATGGATTGTGCAATGGTTGGCTCATTTTCAGTCAGTTGAGGGAGCTGCAAATCGTTAAGAACTGTGGAATGTCCTTTACGAATGTAAAACTAAAAGTGGAGCGCTCTCCCCCTCCCCCACCCGCCTGTCATACGTCTTGTAATTTGACAGGACTTCATAGGCTGCCAGGCTCCATTGAAGAGGTGAGAGCAATCGCTGTTGTAGTTGCGCCACGTTGCATCTTTGGGCTTTGTTATTGCTTCTGCTGTTTATGGCTACTAGAATATGTACCTAGCACATTTCATCTGTTATTCTTTGTTTTTGATTTGCTTTCGTTTTATCAATCTACTTTTAAACATTTGTTTTAAAAAAAAAACTTTAACTTATGTTCTTCCAGCTAACCTCCCGTTCGAAGCGCTCATTAGTTGGTGGTCCCAAGGAACTGAACGAAGAAGAATTGGCAATCGAAGGCGCCAAAGTGAATACATCACTCTCAAAGCTTGCCGCTGGTGATGGACCTTTTTACACGTAAGTTCAAAATTTGGATCACCTCCGCCAGACAACAAGTCTTGAGGGAATTCTTTCTCTTCCCTCAGCATTTCGAAGATATTCCGTGGAACAAAACGTATCGTTGCCGGTACTTTGGTCACAATTGATGCCGAGCTAATCGATGATATTAGTGGAGAGACAGAAAACTGCACGATATCCCTGTGGTCACGTCTGTGGATCCCAGTTGATGGCCATGAAGTGACATTCGAATGCAACGACAAACCAAAGACTGTATATCGCCATAGCCGGTCGGTGGAAAACGCCCAAAAGAAGACGCACAAGAAGAGCCATCGCACCTTGAACAAAGCCGAGTATTTGTTTCAAAAGTTCCAAGTGAAGTACAACAAGACCTACCACAATTCCATGGAGCATCAGATGAGAATGCGAATCTTCAAGCACAATTTGAAACTGATTGCGGATTTGAATAAACATGAAATGGGTAAGTGGCTGGCGTTGAATCACGCATTCAATTGATCTTACAATCGGTTTTGCTGCTTGGTTATAGGTAGTGCCAAGTATGGAGTCACCGAGTTCGCTGACATGACAACCACTGAGTACAGGGAGAGAACTGGTCTTAACCCTCGGGAGGAAACTAACGCTGTCCGGTCACAAGCAAGCATTCCCGACATTGAGCTACCCAAGGAATTCGATTGGAGGGAGAAGGGAGTCGTCTCACCGGTTAGTTCTTATTTTTATTATTATGAATCATAAGGGAAAAAAACACCTGTGCTCGTTTCTATAATCGATGATGTTCTGAAAAGGTTTGGCACGACGGCTTGAAATACAAACTTAGTAGAATCTTTCCGAAAATCTATATAGCATTTTAGAATCCTGCCTAACAAATAGGATATTTAGAGCCAAGCACGAAACGGAATACACGGAATTTAGGGACATTGTCACCGGGGTCCCGCAGGAAACTGTCCTTAGTCCTACTCTGCACCTTCGTTCGCAGACGATATCTACGGATATTCTGACTACGAGTTCGCTACTAAAAAAACTGCAACACGCTTTAAATAAAATTTGTGATTGGGCAAAACTTTGGCGCATTGCTCTCAATGAAACCAAATCCACGCTTAACAATTTTACCTAGAAAAACATAGACCTCATTAACTCGGTACAGAGACCGTACGCAAATGCAGCTAAATATCTCGGGATGACGTTAGACACTAAGCTTAAGTGGAAGGCGCACGTAGAGAAAAAAACGTGACGAGCTTGAGAATCGATATAGAGAAATGTACTGGTTACTCGAACGACATTTCAAGTTAAGCACATACAACAAACTGCTTATAAAGGGTTTCCCAATAAGGGCTTGATAAGTTCTTTTTTTTTAAATAAAACGCAAACCATTTGAGATATTTCAAAAACTTTATTATCGGCTTGAAGTATAATCAAAACATTTATGAATGGAACTCGACTTCGTTCATATGGCCACCGCGGGCACGTTTGCAGCGGTCGATTCGTTGGACCCAATTTTCAACGACTCGGCCACACATTTCCGCCGATACAGCCGCTATTTCGCGTTCAATGTTGGCTCTGAGCTCTTCCAACGTCGTCGGCTCGTTGGCATAAACCAATGACTTAACGTAGCCTTGCAGAAAATATTCAAGCGGCGTTAAATCGCACGAACGAGGAGGCCAGACGTCTGGTCCATTTCTTGAGATAACACGCTCACCATACTTACTCTTCAATAAATTCATTGTAACGTGTGCTGTGTGGCTTGTGGCACCATTCTGTTGAAACTACATGTCGTCGAAGCCCACATCTTCCCATTCGGGCAAAAAAAAAAAAAAAATATTCACAGTAACTTGACGATCGTTATCGTCGACGAAAAATATATGGCCCAATAACATCGCCGGCACCAAACAGTTATTTTTTGTGGATGAAGTGGTTTCTCTGTCGTTAGGTATTAGCTCACAGGGCTGGTTAGCGATTTACGCTATGTGCCGGCATGCGGCCTCTTGAGATTTTCTTTCTGCTTCGACCACAGTTGAAAAATGCGTGTTCTACGTCCGTGTAGACGACGCTTGTGTAGATTCTGTGAGATGTGTTGAGTTACATTCTCCTGTCGGTCTTGATGTCCAACTCTCGATAACGGGAATGAACCTACGCGTCCATCTTCCTTTTGTGAAGACGTCCCAAGCTGCCCATTCTTCAATATCTGTGAGTTTGGCCTGCTGCCGAAGTTTGTCTGCGGTGTCCTTCTGAAACTCGTCTGCCAGAATCTCGACAGGTAGCATTCCTGCTATGACAAACGCTGCGTCATCTGAGAGAGTTCTTCATCCGCAGGTTGCCCTTATTGCGCAGAGTCTATAGACTGTCGTCCAACCGCAAGAGCTCCAACCCAAATTGGAGCAGCGGACATGAGGACTGAACTGACTACTCGTGAGAGTAGCATTCGGCGCGCATATCCGAGCCCGCCTATGTTCGGGAGCATTCGTTCGGAGCGAGCGGTCCTTGTATGCGGGACGCCTTCTTGTTGGCATACCTTGTATGCTCCCTAAAGGATAGCCTATTATTCAGCATAACTCCTAGGTACTGCATTGTCTCTCTAATCGTTTGACTTTCTTTCGGCTCGTTATGAGCACAGCCTCAGTTCCAGGCCGGCATTCTCAAGCTAATCTTTCACCATGGAGATAGCTCTGTTCGTAGTAACCACCACTTCCCACTGTGACAATAGCAATGTCGTCGGCAAAACCGATGACTCGTAGTCCTTCGGGAAGCGTTAATCGTAAAACGCCGTCATACATTATATTCCACAGTATAGGTCCAAGGACTGATCCTTGTGGAACCCCCGCCGTTATGCCATAGTGTATTTGATTCCATCGTCGGTGTTGTACATTAGCATTCTTCTGTTTTCGAAGTAGCCCATGATTATCTTCAACAAATAGGACGGAGTGTATTCATGGCAAGTATGAGCACAGCCTCAGTTCCAGGCCGGCATTCTCAAGCTAATCTTTCACCTTGGAGATAGCTCTGTTCGTAGTAACCACCACTTCCCACTGTGACAATAGCAATGTCGTCGGCAAAACCGATGACTCGTAGTCCTTCGGGAAGCGTTAATCGTAAAACGTTAATCGTAAAACGCCGTCATACATTATATTGCACAGTATAGGTCCGAGGACTGATCCTTGTAGAACCCCCGCCGTTATGCCATAGTGTATTTGAATCCATCGTCGGTGTTGTACATTAGCATTCTTCTGTTTTCGAAGTAGCCCATGATTATCTTCAACAAATAGGACGGAGTGTGTTCATGGCAATTAAAGATCTTCGTATGTGCGTCCAGCTCGCCGAACATCTAGCGTAACTACTGCACAATAGTTCTTCTCTCCCCCATCTCCATATTTTTCCTTGGATGTCTTCCGCGGCCGATTTCATCACAGATTCCATGGCGTCGGCCGTTGGTTGTCTGAATTGACAATGCACCATTTTCTTCCGCCACCGCCAGTAACCTATTGTAGATAACCAGTTCTAGAATCTTGCCTAGACAAATTCGACGACACGAGGACGGTCTTTGTGTCCTTTTTCATTTGTAAACATGTACTCACAGCATTTCATTTTTCTAATCTTCAAAACAGGTCAAAAACCAAGGTAACTGCGGCTCCTGCTGGGCATTCAGTGTAACTGGCAACATCGAAGGACTGCACGCAGTAAAGACTGGCAAACTTGAGGAATACTCCGAGCAAGAACTACTCGACTGTGATACAATTGATTCCGCCTGCCAAGGTGGCCTCCCCGACAATGCTTACCAGTGAGTATAGACCCCCTCGCCCCCCATTTTTCGCATTTCTCATTACATCACCCGCTGCATTTATTCTCCTTTCAGGGCAATTGAGAAAATTGGTGGTCTTGAACTTGAATCTGAATACCCGTATGAAGGTAAAAAAGGCAGTTGCCACTACGACAACAAGCTAGCACGCGTCAAGGTATCCGGTGCCGTCGACCTACCAAAGAACGAGACTGCGATGGCTCAATGGTTGCTGGCCAATGGACCAATTTCAATTGGTATCAATGCCAACGCTATGCAGTTCTATCGTGGCGGAGTATCTCATCCGTGGAAAGTACTCTGCGCTAAGACCAATCTGGATCATGGCGTTCTTATCGTCGGCTATGGCGTCTCAGACTATCCAATGTTCAAGAAAACTCTGCCATATTGGATTGTGAAGAACTCCTGGGGCCCGAAGTGGGGCGAGCAGGGCTACTACCGCGTCTACAGAGGTGACAACACATGCGGTGTCAGCGAAATGGCCACGTCCGCCGTGCTGGCATAAGAACCAAATGAGATTGGAGCGCGTTGAAGCAGACGATCAAACATAAATTTCTATTCAGTTGTGTTAGTTTTTAGGTGATCTATCTTGCGTTTCTCGTTATTTTATATATATTTTTGAATATACAAGTATAAGATAATGAATGTATCTTACGTCTGTAAATGTAAGTTAAAAATTTCTAATAAATCTTCAATAATATGTTTTTGGCTTTTGCTTTAATCCATGGCGGGTGTCGGGTAATATAGCTGTCTGGTTACATTTCACGGTTTCAGCATAGAAATATGGGTTCATTCTAAGTCATCTTAGAGAACGTTCCCTATTGGTGAAGTGAATTGGAATATATGGGAACAGCCACGAAAGCTGCCGAGATGAGATTTCTTCGTGCTGTTGTGGGAGTTAGTCGCCGTGACTCAACGTTGAACTGCTTCTTCGAACGGAAAGAGGTATGCTTCGATAGGCACGTATGTCACCATTGTCACGGCTTCCGAGGCGTGTCTTCAATGCGATTTCATTAGTTAAGCGACCGCTTGGCAGACCCAGAACGAGGTGGTTGGACCAAACCCAAAAACGTGTTTCACCGCACGACGGTCAGGTTCAGACACAGCTGTGGGCGAGCCAGCGCCGACCTACGCTCTTACAGCTAGGCGCTCTCGAGTAGGAGAGGCAGTGGCCCTTCTTGCAGCAACCAATGCTCGTTGCCCTCGTTGGATCTTGCTTTCGCAGCTGGTGTGCCATGCCAACCATACCATAGTCGCTTTTGCCGCGGCGAGCATATCCTCTTCTCTCTTCATTAAGGATCCAGGTTCGCGACTTTCGTATCTACATGTGAGTCTTTTAGCATTGGCCCGTTGGTTGGGGGGTTCTTCGGCACTGGGTAGTGTTTCTTGATACTGATTGTCATCTTAACACTGTCCAGCGTCGAGTTGGCTTCCCCTGATGATGGCGGGAGAGAAGTCATTAGCTGTTGCTGAGCTACATGAAGCTGCCGGATTGCCAGCTGCAGTCTGCTTCACCAAACATAGGTGTTCCCTTGCTTCACCTTCGGAGAATTCACTAGATGGGCTTAGGGGTCATAACCAATGCCTTGATATCCTCGCCTCGCTTTACTGTCGCAGCCCGTTTTAGGGCTAAAGGCTCAAGATCAAGTAAAAATGTTGACAACTCAAACAAAATAAAAATTTTAGAAACAATCATTTCCCAGCAAATGTTATCTTCTTGGTATGCAAAAAGATTCGAATTTAATTATCGAGTGTTCTTATCAACAAAAATTAGTTTAAGTATCCTAGTTAACTTTTTCACTTTTAAATTGTTTCTCTAAAAAATTGGCAATGAAGTGTTCATATGAATCAGAGATTGGCATGCGATCACATTTTGGAGACTTAAAATCTACTCAGATCTGTAGGGTCATCTACTCGTCTGTAGGATCACAGAAAGATAAACTGTTTTCCTGTGAGAGGAACGCGGGAGAGCAACAGCCATAGAAAGAAAGACAGACCCATCACTCAAGACTGAATATACCACCGCGATAGTATATTCACCCCTATTCTCTTAGTCGTGTCATCCAAAAATATATATCACTGACAAATTTGTACCTATTATATTTTTATTTTTTTTTAAATTTAATTTTTGTTTTATTTTTAATTCATTTACTTACGTGCTAGACAAAAATACTTAAAACTAGCTTAACTATCTTAGCAATTGTACATCTAACCTACTGACCCTATACGGGTACTCTAAGCTATTCTGATCTTACTTTAAGTATGCCTTTCGGCTTAGTCTATGTTTTTTTTTCAATTATGAACAGTCTGTTTTGTTTCTTGTTTAACCAAGAAAACTGGTAAAAATACTTGGCTTAATTTATCTATCTTAACCTACCTTAAACTACTTTAACCTTAAATTACCTTAACCTAACATTATAACCTAAAAAACTATCTTAACTACTATAATTTATACGCCGTATGCACCTTTTTTTTGATTTTTGGGTTATATAATTTTTTTTTTTTTCTTATGTACTGCCCTATAACCTATATAAGTTGGCCACCATGGTCAACTATCGCGTCATCATTTTGAAAAGCCAGCGGCGGCAGAGACTGGTTTTGGTGTAACCACCAGTAAAATTGCCGTTCCTTGGCAGACTCTCTCCTGTCTCGAGCAGATATCGCTCTACTGAACCGGAGGAGATCCTCGTGACTGCGAGCGACATCCCGTTCATATTGGAGTCGCCTGTCCACTGTTCGGCGTACGACATAGAAGATGACAGGACATCCTTGCGGATCCTGTATTAGGCCACTTTTGTCGAGATAGAGGAACGCTTCAGGAGGAATAAAGCCGGTGAGGCGCACTCTCTCATGGTATATAACATTGGGGTAGTAAGCCCCAAAGATCAGACTGTTGAAAGAAGTCATAGCTCGTGCAATATGCCTTCTGATCAGCTTAATAATAAAATGATATTTCGTTCAAGTGTGCCTCGTTGTACAGGACATCGTTAGGATAGCACTTCTTGTACTCAGACTCGGGTGTACGATGCAACTGGAGACAGGTGCGATGACACTGTCTCTCGAACAACCTCATATTTTCCATCTGGGAAGGACTCACATTGAACCACATGTTAGAAGTCAAGTTGCAGCAAGTTTCTTATTACTTCGACTTTCAGACCGGATCTGTACGCTACTAGATCGTCGGCGTACGCAATTAAGTGCGGCATGGAACCTATAAGATTTGCAGTGAATATTGAGAACAAGATCGGCGAACCAACCGCTCCCTGATGTCAAAGACTGTGGTAGAAGTTACGTCGCCACTTTTCACGACGAACCTTCTACCTATTATCATGTCATAGATCATGTATAGCAATGATTTGCTTATGCCGAGCCTGACCAGCTTGAGGAAGAGGCCGTCTAACCAAACGGTGTCGAACGCTTTCTCCAAGTCAATCAGACAGGCACAGACAGGCATTGCTTTTTATCTTTGTTCCACTGAATGTCGGATGCCAGTTTGGACGCGGCATGTATAGTTTCATGCCCCGCCCTGAATCCGAACTGGTTGTCCGGTATGATTTTATTTTCCTCAACCCATTGTTTCAGAACTCGAATGACTATCTTTTCAAAAACCTTGCTTATGCAAGGGAGAAGACTGATCGACCGAAGATTTGTCGGGATAGATTTGTCTTTGTCCCGTTTAGGGATTGGTTGCACCACAGCTGTTTTCCAGTGTGCCGGATACCTATTCTCTTAATCAGTTAATGTGACGTTTGTCACTCACCCGATGATCTTGTGTATTCCCTTAGTCATATTTTATGAAAGAGTGAGTTAAAATGTGTGTCACTTGCATTTTTGTGGGTGACACCAAAGGATCCACATTTTGTGTTAATAGGTTCCCGTTAAGGATTAAAACTACAGCGAGACAACAATTTGAGTTTCTGTTTCGTATCTTCTTTCGCTTGTGTAGTGCGATTATCAATCTATACACATTTTTCATCGAATATGAACCAATAAAAAACTAAACATAAACAATTATACCAAACACGCTCTCCAATGTCCAAGCAACAATAAAGCATTCTAAAACAACAACTATTATCGAGAAGACATCGATAAACCTTACAAATGTTGCAAGTGTTTACCAAATACACAAACCGAATGGACAGATGCTACTTTACTGAATTTTTTTTTTGTCGGAGGTTTTTTAACACTACACTAGAGCACTCAGACTCAAAAACTGGTCGTTGTACTACCAGGTAGCAACCTACATAGGACTTAGAGGGTTTCATCGCTTAGGCCAAGCACATTTAGGTGTTTGGTGAAGGTGTAGTGGCCCGTTAGTACTCCGGTAAGTCGTCTGCAGTCTTTTCTCTTAAGAGATAACAAAAATGCCGCTTTCTCTACATCCTGGAGAGTCATGTCACCTCCGGTTGTGCTCTCGATAAGCCCAGCCATAGATGGAAGCTCTAACCGAGGACGCGAGTAATCCCAACGCAGTACACCATTTCATCGGCGATCTCATTTCCCGTGATGCCGTGGTGCCCACCGGTTTTTCACAATATAGTTCGTGGCCATTAGGAATGCATAGGTTTCCGCTTGGAAGACCGACGCAAATTTACCTAACGAGGTGTGCAGTCTAATTTTGTCGCTCTACACGAAAGCGCCAGACCCTTCAAGTTGCAGATCCATACCCTTGGATGTCTCTTCTAGAATGCCAAGGGCTCTTTGAAATCTCGATTGTTCCCTGAGTTCTTATTTGCCACTCAGCCATCTGCAGTTGTGGATCTTGCTGCGCAGGGAGTTGACAGACGATCAGAGTATTTGCATGATCTGGTGACACAGCAGGTGTGATCATTCACGTTGATTGGATCAGCCAAAAAATTAGACATAAATTGCTCCGCTTCCAGCTGTACCGGAAGCCTTCCAAGTTGGTGACTGGAGAAGGATATTCTTCTCGTCCGTCCAATTATTTTTGAGTCAGTCACGACTCATTTACATCCAATGTTCTTTGAAGAAGTGTGTATAATTGGCAACTGAAGATACTTGCACAGTTATATTCGTGGATAACAGCGACATCAGCTCCGAGCGAACGTATTTTCTCTAAGACAAAACGCTTTAATGAGTTGCTTTTCTTAAGATAAAATATAAAATTATTTGAAAACCCGAATATTTAATTACATACTAAACTAACGAAGCTTACTCTGCTACCCTTGCCAATCGCTGTTTCTTTGGGTTTAAGAGGAGCCATAGAGCCATGAATGACCATCACCATGATTGACTCTATATCTGACCGTGATCACATCATGACATGGACAATCTCAAAAGCAAATGAAAAAACCTTTGGTCACTTCGAGAGAAAAGCTCTTCCACGATTCAACCACGAACTGTATCTTTGTACTGCGACACGATTCCAGCCAGGCGTCCACGGATTGAACTTTTAAGATGCCTAGGCAATGTAGAGCGCTTGTAAAACACTACATCAAACCGAAGAGCATTCGATGTCGCACCGGTGGAAGAACGCAGTAGAGAGTGGAGAGGTACTTCCTCCAAATATGTGCTCGTAATTGAAGGCGCGTATCCAGATATCGCTGGAAATGCTTGTCGTTCGCAGCTCAGCACCACCCCGAAATGTAGAGCCACACAAAAGAGAAGAGGAAGAAGGATAAATCGACACGGAAACAACCCTTTTTTATGCAGTGCGTATACAAAATACCTTCACTCCAATCCCATCCCTTCTTCAATTCTAACAACCATTGATTTATGTAATTGTCAAGCAAATTTGGCAAAATGCATTAAACCCAACACCAGGGTACCCTTATTAAACACAAGTTCGTGCTGCTTTCGCTCGCCCCTCTCAGACGCATGCTTATGAACTGATTTCCACGCATTCCGAGTCCCAGCAGCAGCACAACACGGTGCGTTCCTATAACAACTCGAATTTCACATAACAACCCCGTCAATGTTTACCAACCACAAGTATTGATTAATTGCTCCCCATTGGAAGAAGCGCGTATCGGGCCAAACGGACGCGGAAATGTCTTCACATATGGGAACGAATTTTTTGAATTCCTGCCTCAAGGTGCCCATCGATCCCTGCAACAACCGTCCGGCTCCAGTGTACAATCGTCCAAAGATCTATCTCGGCAGAAGTGCAACCGCAACCAGCAAGGTCACGACAACCAGCAAAGTATCCGACTATGATCTGGATTTGGACGCTATGTTTGCCACGAGTGAAGTGCGTTCCTTGGCAAAGTTCTACGACAGCATTCCAGGTGTGTTCAGGTATCTCAGTGAGCGTAGTTTGGTGTAGTTCATCCTGTGCGTGCTGTTTTTTAGATTACTGCGAGCTCAACCATCTGCCGGAAGAGGAATTCTACTCCACACTGGAGACCCTGAAGTCAACATGTCGCACGTTGAAGTCGAAACCGAATCCCGCTCAGTTCATGCGAACTGACACGTCGCATTCCTTTGCATCTCAGCAGAGTTGTCACGCAGTGAAGCCGTGCAAGGCTAAAGCTCGCAAGGAGACGTCCAGCAAGGGCAGCAAAAGGCGACCAGCGTCAAGGAAATGTTGCGCCAAGAAGGATTGCAGAAGCGTCTCAGCCAGCCCGTGCGTGTCCTCCTACCGGAACCTCTGCGAGCGCATGAGGATACTAAGGTGAGCAAAGTGAAGATGACGGGGTGATGAATAATTCGGGGGTGTCCTTGCAGTTACAAGCGATTCGATGACCTCGACATCGAACGACCGAGGAGAACGCCGCAAAGGGACTTCGCTTCGCTGAGCAAGTCTCTTTCAGTGTGTCACTTGCCAAAGGACGAGGCTGAACCAATTGAAGGAAGGAGCAAGGAATACAATTTAAAGTCAAGCGAAAGAGTAGCGACGAAAACCGAAAAGTAGGAACTCAGCCAACCCCAGTCAGCTCCTCAATTGAATCGCTTCCGTTTAACTTCCAGACAATCGCCAAGAGGAAGAACTCCAGCTGGATTGGATTTTCTCAAGAAATCGTTCTCCTTCAACGATCTGCACTCGTCCTGCTCAAGAGACGCGATGCGAAAAGAGTCAGCGACAGGATTTAGACAGTATCTCGATGAAAAGATTAAGTAAAGGAAGCGGTTGCAAGCGGATTCCAATCCCCAATTGATGCCTCCTCTCTTCCCAGAACCCCGAGGCCAGTGGCAGATGAAGTACCCAAGATCTCAGTGCAGTCAGCAGCTTCCCCAGACAACCTTGCAATTGAATCATCCAAGGGCAGCAGCAACGGAAGTGCTTCAAGCAGTCGCAAGAAGAAGGGCAAATCCAAGAAGAGGGACTCCATAAGGGTTCCCTTCTCGTTTCTAGGCATCAACGAATGCAAACTGATCGACAAGGTTTTTCTCACACCATTCACTTCACATTTTTGCCCGAACGTGTGCCTCCTCTTTCCCCAGATCCCCTCAGCGTCACCGATTCATCCAGTGTCCAGGCCAAATTTGGCCGCAACTCTCAGGGCTGAGGTGTCGAAGAAAAAAGTGCACGAGTTGCAAACCAATTGCACGTACACGGATCAAACTCCTCAAGTCGACTGGGAAGTCAGGAAGACCCCTGCCTGGAAGTCATTAGGCTTGAAGTATGTGTCAACTGTGAGCTTGTCAATCTCTCTGCAATGAATGCGTTTTATTTCCTTTCAGTGAACCCCACAAGGAAATCCTAGCTCTCCGTTTGGCCACGCGAAAAGCTGAACAAGCCCTGCAACAGCGTGAATACGAGCTGCACATGGAGCTGATGAAGCAACGAGTTAAGTCGGCCCCGCTTCTGCTGGAGGGCACCACTTACTGGGGTCCGCATGTGGGAAAGCTATCACATTCTTGTCACAAAGATAGTCTCAGACATCCGTGCCAAAATGGAAAGAAGACACGGCGAAAGAGCACTTCAAGCAAGTCGCAGCACAGGAAGGCCTACTCGAGGAACTCAAACCACAGTACAAATATGCACGACAGTGACGA
Source organism: Eristalis pertinax (assembly GCA_907269125.1). Lineage (NCBI taxonomy): Eukaryota > Metazoa > Arthropoda > Insecta > Diptera > Syrphidae > Eristalis > Eristalis pertinax. The sequence goes on along the minus strand of OU026145.1, from coordinate 105,631,848 downwards.
CCTTTGTAGTTTAGATAGAGCGTATTTATGAACAAGTTAGACCGCAATGAACGGTGTGTTAAAGTAAACTTAATCCTTTATCAACGGAAAACTAGTTTTATTTTTAGCTTCAATTACAGTTTACACACATGTCTTCTGCATGTCGGGAGTACGTTTCAACAGGCACGCAATTATGTGAACACACGGAGAATGTCTGAGAATTGAAAAAAGTCGTTGATTATACTCGAAACCCTTCTTCTTTGTGTGACGCTATTGTCCGGATATCTCCGGCTTTAAATTGCTTGAATACTTGAAATTGCGCCACCTTAAGGGTGGGGGTCCTTAGCTGCAATATTCCGGAGTCAAAAACTCAGAGTCTCGCAACCAATTTGTCCCTTCGTACTAAATGGTCCAGCCACCTGACGCCTGGCCAGACGTTGCTTGTATCTCTGCCCTCTGAGAAGAGAAAGGACTTCACTCAAATGCAGGCTTCAAATTCCGAAGAGTAAGCACGACAGAAAAGAAAAACAAATAAAAACCAAAGCGCCATCATCACTAAACCCAGGACCGACGACGATGAACATCGTCTTCCACGTCTTCAAATTAGAACTTCAATATCCTCGGTTCCAAATAGCGGTATATTGCAGAGGCACACAAAATACATTTCAAATCAACAACCAGCTGCATTTGATATCGACCGTTAAGCAACAACAAATACCAGACCCAGAGCAGATGCCCGCAACCAGATTTAGTTGATTTCTGCTCGTAACAAAAACATGCCCAAGCGATGACCTTCGCACCACCGTGTTTAACGGTCTTTACCGTATACTTACTTATCAGGCCCGCGACCCATGGAGGGTCCAGAGCAATTGCTGCATCGTTGACGCTTCTGGGCACGCTGCTTCCCGTCATCAAGAGCAAGCTGTCTTGCATCGATTACTTGGGCTTTATACCGGAGATTCGGTCTTCATCTCCTTCTCGAACCAGGAGGCTCGGATTCAAAGGCTCTCCTTGCTGGAGCATTGTTGTCCATGCGCTCGATGTGGCCGAGCCAGTGCAGTCGACGGATTTTTGCCTGCCGGACTACATCCAACTCCTGGTACAGTTCGCGGTTATGTCTTCTCCATTCACCTTCCTCGCAAACGAGACCATATATCCGACCTAGAATTTTTCTTTCAAAAACACCAAGAATCAGCTCTGCAGCTTGGCTTAGCGTCCAGCTTTCGTCTCCACTGGCAAAATAAGAGTTTTGTAGAGGTCCTTCGAGTGAGGAGTATTAAGCCAAGTTGCTTTGACAAACCGAAGAGGCACCGGTTGCCAAGGGCGATTCTACGACGCACAGTGGGGCAGCTCCATAGAGCTCCATAAACAAGAAAAAACCGTTTCATTTCACAAAGTATACGGTATTTGTGATAAGAAAAATTCATTTTTGTTTGTTTTTATGTTTTGCACTAAGTTAGTCAAGGGATCAAAGTTGACAAGTTTGGTTTGAAAATTGCATTTGGGAGAACGTGAAAAAAGTTGTTCATTTTGTTTTTTTAATATCTTTATTGTTAAGCGTTCGAGTAAAAATATAAGATATGTCCGGAGAAGGTAAGAATATGTAGATTTTAATTGTTTACTTCAGAAATGAAAAAAAAATGTATAGCTAGTTAAGGGTTTTGAAGTGAGAGTGTTTTTTTTATTTTATTTTAATTTTTGCATAATATCTTCTGTTCGGGCAAAAGTTTAGCAGATCTATTAATGAACGATAATTATAACATATGCCCTTAATATAAATGTGAAAGCAGAAATGCTAAACTTTTACTGGAAATATGTTTTTTTATTTTTGAAAATCAGTGTTAGCAATTTTCAAGAGAGCTTTTTTTTTGTTTGTTATGGCCATTTAATTGCTTCTTCTTGTCTTTTGCCGATCGGTCAGTTAAGTGAAGAAGCCTTGGAATCAAGACACAAAGATTTCAAAATTTTAAGGGAGCCGAAAACCATCAAAAATCAGCAGTTTAATTGATTTTTTCAATAGAATGATGATTTCGTCAGATCCTTTGTTATCAAGTCTTAGGAGTCAAAACATTTTTGTTAGTAAAAAAAGACTTTTGTTCAGATACTATAGATTTGTTTCATGTGTTCTTTTAAAAATGAATAAACTAAATTGTGTTGAATTTTAAATGTATTATTAAATACAAATTATAAGATTGAAAAACCAAAAACAGTACTCATAGTTTTAATTTTTATTAAATTTATCGTATACTTATTGTTAACAACATATTTGGCTTTGAAAAAGCTGCTTTATCCTCGATGATTAACACCAAAATGAAAATCAAAGTTTATATTGAAACAAACCTCCAAATTTGTCTTTTCTTAGTAAAAGTTAAATTTGAACTTATTTTCACTTTTATACAAGGCTTTAAGACACAAAAAGTCACTTTAGACATTTGCCCCACTGTGCGACGGATCTCCACTGTGATGTCGTTCGCGGAGTTCACGTTTGCGCTGAGGTAAATAAACTCCTTTACTACCTCGAAATTGTAGCTGTCGATTGTGAGATTTTGCCTAAGGTGGTGTGCGGCGAAACGTGTTTTGGTCGGCGGCATATAGGAGTATGTATTTTGTTCTGTCCTCATTGGCCATGAGACCAGTTCGTTTCGCCTATTCTTCAATCGCCGTAAAAGCCTCCACTTTTTGCGTTGCGAACGCGCGACGATGTCGATGTCATCTGCGTATCCCAACAGTTGGACCGACTTGTAGAATATAGTGCCTTCCGCGTTTACAGCTGCCCTATCTTCTCCAGTACCAGATTGAAGAAATCACACGACAGCGCATCTACTTGCTGAAATCCAGTGCAGGTTCCAAACGGCTCGGAAGTCCTTGAGCCGAACTGCACGCTGAGAGAGGGACACAACCGAATCAGTTTTCCCGGGATCCCGAATTCGGCCATCGCATCGAATAGCTCCTTGCGATGAATGCTGTCGTATGCTACTTTAAAATCGACGGAAAGGTGGTGCGTACCGGTTTGAAACTCGCTGGTGTTTTCCAGCGCCTTGTCTTAGTGTGAAAATTTGGTCTATAGTCGATTTGTTGGGCCGGAAGCCGCACTGGAACGTGCCGATTAGTGCGGTGCAAAACGGCTTTAGACGTTCACACAGTACGCTGGACAGGATCTTGTAGGCGACGTTGAACAGGGATATACCTCGATAGTTGTTGCAAGAGGTTAGATCGCCTTTTTTGTGGATGGGGCATAAGGAGCTGATATTCCAGTCGTCGTCCCACCATGATCGACTTACACTATACAAGAAGGATTATAGAAAATACCAATCTACCGTGCTACTTTACCACCACATTCTTGAAGATCAAAATTTCAGAGCTACATCCAGAAACATTGCAATTACACGAGAATGTTTTTGGTTTTGATGGTGATGGCTCAGTGCATTTGAAGAGCGATCATTTTCAAAGATGGAAATTATAAAAAAACTAGTTTTCGATGTACGATGAGACAAAACCGTCTTTCAAAGCTATTTCTACTCAAATCTGTAAACGCGAAGTAGGCATGTGGTCCGTCACACAGAAGATCGTCTCATCGCCATCGTGCCAATTTTATACAACACTACTGACAAATGGTGAATAAGTGGCACAACAAGCTAACGCATAGTGTAAAAACGCAACATGAGGATTTGTTCCAACGTGTCACAACAATGAGTATATGGGGTCTTCAGGACTGAGCGCACATCCGTCACTGACTGATTGAGTGCGAAATACCTTGAAACCCTAGACAAGAAACTTAATTGGAAACTCAAATGCACTAAAGTAATAGGGTTTTTGGTAAAAATAAAAAATGAATACCAAACCCCAAAACAAGCCTGTGAATGTAGACAGCGATTATCTTGACTTATGGCAGCCCAGTCTCGTGGCAAGCTTACCTGTAGGATAGGATGGGATAGGAATGTGGGTACTTAGGTCCGTGTTGACCCATTATGTTAGGTCGCGGGGTATGCGAAGAGCGTATGAAACAAAAATTGAGCGCACAGCAAAAACTCGTGATGAAATAAGGGGAGCACTTTGGAGGTAATTAATAAAAAATGGAAACGGAAAAAACAGAAACACGTCTGAAATGCACAAAGGTGGCAGTAAGACTACTAAGTGTTGCCCAGAGGGGGAAATGTTCCTCCTTCTACACTTTTCGCACACCCACTGTATTTGTTGTGTGTTGAAAGTTAGATAGTCGGATGTTATGGATTTCTTGCAGGTCGTGGAAGAAGAATTCTCCCATAGTCCTGAGGGGAGGCTTGGGCATTAGCAGAGATACCGAATATTAATACACATTCTCCAAATGAAGATGTACATAATATGAGTATTGGATCATTCTGTTTGCCTACAGATGATATATTACAAAGAATTAAATCCTTAAATTCATGTGTACTTACACTGGTCCTGACAATGTACCGTCTATAGTTCATTAACAGTGTAATGTATCCTTGTCTTTTCCATTAACAATTATGTTTAATTTATCTTTGTCCTCTGGAACATTTTTGGAAAAATGGAAAAGCTCATTTATAATACCTTTATACAAATCCGGACCTCGACAAAAAGTTGAGAACTATAGAGGTATCTCAAAGCTTTCCGCCAGTCCGAAATTGTTCGAATTAATTGTTACAAAAAATCTTTACTTTACCACTAAAGAAAGAATATGCTTACAACAACATGGATTTATATCTGGAAGATCCACCTTAACTAACTTGACTTTATTCACGAAATATCTTTTTGATTCGGTAGAGTCAGGACATCAAGTTGATGTGGTTTTGACAGATTTTAGAAAAGCATTTGACACAGTATGTCATACAATCTTGGTAAATAAATTAAAGTCCTTTGCTATTCATTCTACATTCCTTAACTGAATTTCGAGTTACCTATCAAATAGGACTCAAACTGTGAAAATTGGTACTTGTCAATCTAGAATAATCAAGGTGTTATCTGGTGTTCCCAAGGTAGGCACTTAGGGCCATTACTATTTAGTTTATTTGTTAATGATATTCCCTCAATTTTTAAATATGTTAATTGTTTAATGTATGCTGACGATTTAAAGATTTTTCTACGTGTTGCAAACATCCAAGACTGTAAAAAAATGCAAAATGAATTTCGCGTTAGTCAGTTAAATGTAAAAAAATGTCATTCGTTTTCTGTTTTCCATACTTTGTTGCCAATTCTCTGTGAATATACTATACATGGGATGACTCTAACGAGAAAAACTGAAATTAAACACTTTGGTATAATTTTTGATACGAAATTGAAGTTCTCATTTCATATCGACGACGTAATTGCTAAAGCAAACTCAATGCTTGGGTTTCTTAAACGTTCTTGTTATGAATTTTCTAATCCGTATGCCCTAAAGTCAGTTTACATGTCTCTTGTACGTCCGCATCTGGAATACTGTTCCGTAATATGGTCTCTATCGTATGCAAAGCACGTGTTACGTTTAGAAAGGGTTCAGAAGCCCTTTACGAGATTCGTTGTAAAAATAATGAATTGGAACCTTGAATCTATGCCTCCTTATCAAATAAGATGTGCCTTAATAGGACTAGATACACTAGAAAAAAGACGAAAAGAAAGACAGAAAGAAATCTTCGATCAAGAAACATGTTATACCAACCAAGACACTTATATAATTACGGTTTTAATGAGCCGCTTACAAAATGCATTCTAAATTTTAATTCTGCCTGTATCGAAATAGATCTATGTGATAGACTCAAATTTAAAAATTCAATTCCAAATCTCTGAATAAAATTCGTGCCTTAGTTAAATTTCACACTGTTGTTAGACAACTATATTTTGTTGGGTGTTCAATTCATACGTTTATTTATTACTATATACGTTTATTTATTACTATATATAATTATTTATTATAACTAGCTAATTACTGACTTAAATAATTATATAAGAAATATTCCTTTATTATTATTAAAATACTTATACTTATATCTGCAATCTGTAAGAGAGTTAAACTCGGTAGATGAAATAAATAAAGATCCCAATAAAGATAGGGAGGAGTATCCTCTCTTTCTTCCACATCGCCGCATCCTCTGCATGTGTAGTCATGGTATAGTCCAATTTTTGTTTCATGGTATTTCAGATGATTATGTCCCGTTAGAGCTCCGACCACCATCCTCAGTAGGCTTTTGCCACACTGAAGGAGTTTGTCGGTTTTAGTTCTATTTATATCGGGCCATAGCACCTTAGTAGTCTTACAGGTGGTTAGGTTAAACCACCTTTTTCTTGCCAATTCTAGAATTTTATCATCCACCTTGTTCCTAACATCTGCCAGTGGTGGTTGAATCCATTCGATTGCCTGGTATGGGTCGATTACGGCCCCCTTTTCTGGCAAGTTCATCTGCTGTCTCATGTCCCTGTGTCGTGGGACCCAGCATAGAGTTATCGAGTGGTGCACGCTTAGAGTTTTGAGCTCCTCGCTGCAGCTCGCGACCAGCTTGTACTTGATTTCTATTCGGTGGTATTTCCAACATTGTTATCATTCTGGCCGCTTCTTTGACTGCCAGGACCTCCGCTTGAAAAACACTGCCATATTCAGGGATACTGATAGGGCAGTGCATGTTTAACAATTCGGAGAAAATGCCCGCATCTGTGCCTGTTTGCATCTTCGATCCATCAGTATATACTTGGATGCTCCACTTATTGATCGGTTCTTTTGTGATCCACTCCTCCCTCGTCAGGAAATAGCAACCGAAGGGTATTTCAAAGTCGAGGAAAGGGAGTGTGTAGTCACTTTGTAGTCTATTCAGTATACTAGCATGACTAATGGGACTTGACAGCCAGCATTTAGAGTGAATGCTTCTAATGGCACTCTTAGCAGCGTTAGCTTGCATGTAGAGGTCAAGTGGGAGAAGGTTTAATAGTACCTCTAGGCCCGCGGTCGAGGTAGTGGAGATAGCGCCTGTAACTCCAAGACATGCTAGTCTCTGTATTTTAGTAAGCAGCCTGAGTTTGGTGGATTTCAGGTCATGCAAGTATATTGAATAGATTACAAATTTAACAAGTCGAAAGAGGCTATACACTTCCGGTCCCTGACTTCAAAATACCCTTTCAGTACCAATTAATTACTCTGTGCTATGGAAACAGCAGCGAATGATCTTCGCCAGGAAAGAGGCCGAACCATCCCACATCAAAACCACCTCTTGCGGATGGCAAGCTGGTACTCTCTAATTACCTGCGAGACCAATCGGACGATTTGGTCCAAGTTAAACAGTACAAAAACCAACAGGTGAGACAAAAAGTTGCTAGCGATGGATGCACTGACGAGAACTCACTTGCCACAATCATCCGAAGTACCATGAAATGAGAATGAGACTACCCAACTACTATATATGCAGATGCTAAGGTGACGAAGATGAAAAAGAGGACACTCCTCACTACCTCTGTCAGTGCCACAGTCTGTGCCAGTTGAGACATAGAACACTGAGAGAACATGTCTTCCTGTACATCCAGCATCCAACAACAATACCTCTAAGATTTATTTTCATGGTTTATTAGGATGGCTGTGCAACAAATAGAGATGACTGGTATGGAAAGGGAGTAAAGAGGATACTATCACCGGACTTAAGTGAGATTACTTGGCTTACACCCGTCTATCCATCTACCTAACCTATCAGGACCTATCCGAAACTTGGCAAAGTACCCACCTACCTAAACGAAAAAAAAAATGTTCAAGATTGGACTATGAACCCCCAAATCTTTCTCTTCTTTTTCGTGTGACGTTAAAGTTCGGAGTTAACTAAGCCCTGAACCAACAAGCCTAGTGCTACTGTCGACTAGCTGTCTCTAATTTCGCACTAGTTTAAGTTCTTAAAAACTTGTGTACGCTGCCTTAAGCGCGGACGTTCTCTATTAGATCTCTTTTAGAAGGCCAGCCCTTATTTTCCATCGCATCAATCTCTTGATGCGTAAGTCAGACGACAAAGGTGCAAGCCGGTAGTAAGGCCTATATTAACGTACGGCTCCCCGATATGCCACACCATGTAAAAGGTAGCACCTTTCGAAAGCACGTGCGAATATTTAGCGGACCCACCATTGACAGCGAACGTAGAAACCGTCAACGCGCTCTTTGTCTTACCTATAAAGCATCTAGCAAATGAATAGAAATTAGCGGTAGCATCACAATGTTGTTGATCATCACAAAAGATGTAAACGTATTTTTAAGACTGATTTATTTCGATTTCATTGAAATTCTTGACGGTTGTAAACGCCGCCTTGCTATCATCACTGAGTGCGGCGTTTCCAGGTCGCTCCAATATGATGACCTGAATTCCAGCCTCCTTCGCAGCTTCTCCCTCTGCAATGAGACACAATATAAGCTACCAAAAGAACAGCCTTAATGTTAAGACAATGAACGTCACCTTCAACGATGTCCGTCAAAAAGACAACTTTCCCAGCAGATACATCCAATGACTGCAAGATGTTTATGTATGACTGAGCCTGTCGCTTATTGCCAACGCCGGTGTCAAAGTATCCACTCAAAAACGGCATAAGATCTCCAAAGTCCGAATGACCAAAGAGCAGTTTCTGCGCCTTGATGCTTCCACTGGAGTATATGCAGACTTTCGCTCCGGATTCTGTCCATTTTTTGAATGCTCCTGGGACGTCGTCATAAATGCTGAAATTGACATAAGGACTTAGGAAAAAAAAAACCAGGCAATTGCATAATGTTAATGTACTTACTGTCCCTTCAGCGTTTTGTCCACATAGCCTTGATTCCAAACAAGACCTTGGAGGGACTTAAGCGGGCCAAGTTTTAAGTCCTTTTCGATGAGATATAACACGAACTTGGATACTATCTCGACTGTGATCTCGTTTGGGGTGCTGGGGGTTGGTCGGAAGTCTTGGAACTCTGGCAGTGCCACTAAGTCGTTGACAATTTGTTTGACAGTCGCGTCATTCCAGTTATCAGAGAGAAACTTCTTGGAATGTTGGGCGGCGTATGGGAAGAGGACATCCTGAAAAATGCTGACTTTTTGAGATGTGAACATTCTAGTCAACTACTTGGTTACGCGCTGGAACGGGCTAAAACGGACCGATCCACGGCAATCATATGAATCAAACCAACTCTTGGGGATGTCAAGAAGAAAGTGGTCATAGAACTAGCAAATTAAAGGTGCAACCACCCGTAATACCACTCGGATGATATAGCCCAAGTTCAATAGTAAAAAAAACCGGTAAACTCCTACAATGTGACAAAAAGTTTGCTGCAGATGGTAGTTGCAGCGTTAACTGGCCATAATCATATGAAGTACCATGAAAACAAAATGGGAGTTACTCATGGCTTCTATATTTTATCATACTCATCCAGTTCGAGATCACTTCGAAATTCTTCTGTGGTGACAAAGAAGAATAAATAGAATACCTCTCCTTAACTCTGCCAATGCCTTTGTCTGTCTTTAGTTAGGAATCTGAGATGTTAGGTGTAGGAAAAAGAGACCTATTCATCTGTAAGACTAAAGAATGCGGAAGTTGGTCGCCGAGACCGTATGGCCATAGCAGAGCTCTGCAAATCCTGCCCGAGCACCTAACCCCAGCTCCTACGGACTACATCACATCCACCATAGACTTCGGCAACGCGGCACAGTGCCGATTTCTATCCAGAGAGGCTGGATCGTCTCAGAATACCAATTTCTGATCTACAAAAATGGATCTAAGCTAGACCACGGTGTAGGCTCAGCGGTCTTCTCAGCGGACTTCAATATCTCGAACTCTTACCGCCTCCCAGATCACTCGAGCATCTTCCAGGCTAACTAGCGATCAGAGAAGCGTGTAAGCTCCTCAGTAGTAGCTGCCTTTATTGTAGAGCTGCAGGGATCTGCTTCGACAGCCAAACAGCCATAAGGGCCATCTGTAACAGCACATCCATGATGCTGCATTTGATTTGCAGTGTGGCACTAGTAGAAACCACTAAACGTCTAGATCTTTTTCACACATTTGTGGACAGATATAATGAGCCATGAGTAACTGTCACGGCAGCCAACGCGACCCAGTAAAAACCTCTGTGTGGTTCACCAATTGCTTGATTTCAATGAGCCTTAACCAGACAACCAGTAATAAGACAGAGCAGCCAACAGAGGCAAGTGTTCAGATCCACTTTACTGGGTCCTCTCCCCTTAATGGCTTCAGTAACACAGCCAAGTCTCCATCTACACAAATGGATGATTAAACAAAGGAACCCGTTCTGAAACAACCAGGAGGGTATTACACGCTAAAGGATGCTCATGGAACAAAACTACAATCCCAAACGAGCCAAAGATGCTCTAGACCTTAAAAGGGCTGACCTAAGAGCGCCTAACATGAATAACCACCTCCATAAAATGGTTATCACCGATACAGAAATCTGCAAACATTGTGACCAGGTTAAAAAAAACTATGAATCACATACTAATAGACTGCCCAAGCCATGCCCGAGAAAGATTCAAAACAATAAAGAGAACATCCGTAACAAAGAATAACTTTCAAGAAATGCCATCTAGAGATGTTGTCAAATTTCTGAAGGCAGCTCTCAAATCCTAGACCAACGGCGGAGGGGACCAATAGATCTTTGTGGTCGCAGTACTAGCGTCTTTTCAAATGACGGCGGATGATACTCTCGCAGCGAAAAGTGATCGAAATAGCAGAGTTGTAAAAGACTGCAATCTTTTGACTTAAAAAATTGATTGACTTCACATCTCGGCTTTTTAAATTTCTGAATTCACCTGGCATATAGAGTTAAATATTTAAGTCACCATTCTTTTTGAACTCTTTGATTAGATCAATCGGCCGATCTCTTCCATTCAAGGCGGAGCAGAAGCACACTTTATAGTTGCCTAAAGAGAGTTAGTAGTTTCTACTTATCCTTTACACGTTTCATTTAAATATTTGAGCAGATCCATCAGGATATTGAATGTAAAGTTGGCTAAAAGCTTCTTTCTAGCTATAGCGAGCGACGGACAGATATAGAGGTAGTGGAGGATAGTTTATTATAGTCCTCTGCAGACGTCATTATTGGAAATTCCCATTCTTCCAGCTTAATTGCTTATTAGGCAGTGACCGGCAGCAATTCTTATAATTCTGATACCTTTCCTATTGGTCAATAGCAGAGTTTAAAGTAAGGTCACAAGCACAGAAACTCAATGTCAAAGCAATTCTTGCAATTAATCCCATTCCACAAAACAGAATCTCAAAAATACCGATTGATGTATCCATTTAGTGCCGACGAATCAATACCGACTACCATCGCCTTGCAAATATAAAAGAAATCCTCTAACATCAAAAGTAAGTAAAGTTAACGTAAGAAAAAGACAAATCACTAGATTGATGGTTCACAGAAAATCAACAGGTTGTAGGCGGAAATTAGAAGAATCTGTTTAGAAAGGTCATTTGTTTATCAATTGATGTAAATGTCTAACACGCGACGTTCAATCGAAAGTCACAAAGTATATAAATTTATTTTCTATTAAGAATATTACTTTGACAAAACTGATAGATGTAGTTGTTCCTTCGATATCACAAAGCACTACATCCGCGATGACTTTCGGCATGTTTTCAATTGTTTTTCGGTTGATTTTCTGTTAAAAGATGATTAAATTCGACAACACATGAGATTCTTCTTGTTTTGAAATATAAATGAGTGTCTTCCCTGACAATCAGCTGTTTACTGATAACAAATGTCAGTCGGATTTTCTCGTTCGAGTATCGAAGTTATGACATGTAGTACAAAGTGGAAACGACAGATGGACGATTCTCTTTTTAAACCGGACGGGGGACGTTAAATTTGAATAATGTCATGAATAAATTCCCATAGTGTAGAAAGTACTTTGTTAAACAGAAACATTGTTTGTTACATAAAGAATACGAATTTTCTTTCTATTTATTTGCAATTAGTTACTTTGTCGTTTTTTGGAGATGGTCTTAGATTAGCTCAAAAGAAATATTTCCAAGTTTAATTATAGATTAGGCTAGTAGACGAGTGGAATCAATTTAAGCGGATAATAAGGTAGTTGGATTAAGGGCTTATGGCACAATTATACTTTTGCAACACAAGCTCGAGCATGGACTGTGTTAGCAAACCTGCAGTAATCTTTTATCTCAGTATCAATTGACTTGAGTGTACATGTTTTTCTGTGTTTTTTTTTTTTTTTTTGGTTACGTCCATGGATGTGGCAATCTTCGAAAGATACTAATAGCCCGTGCCATTAGCATGCACGATTCGCAAACCCAAGTTCTCGATTTCGGGAATGCGCCAACGTACTAACCCACACCCTGCACTCTTCTACCACTCTCCCCGCGGAACTGCCGTTAGGTATTACTTCGCGGGGCTGGTTAGCGACTCAAGCTGGATCGACTGTGTTTGCCTGTTCGGCTCGCCTTACTCTTTCAAGCCTTCTTAGCTCGATCTGCAAGTTTGATATGAAGGAACAGATTTCCTCCCACTTCTCGGCTGACTCCGTCATATGACCGACTAGGAGCTCCGGTGTTGGTAAGTTTATTCTTGTCCCTTCAAATCGTCTGCAGTGGAAAGTCGTGTGTTCTGCGTCTTCTTCAGAGTCCTCACATTCTGGACAAGGGGAAGAGCTATCGTGCCCGAACCTGTGGAGATACTTTCGATAGACCCCGTGGCCCGACAGAAACTGCGTAAGGTGGAAGTTGCAGTTTCCGCTTGCTCTCTTTGTCCAAGTTTCGATTGTTGGAATCAGTCTGTGAGTTCATCTACCTTTGTTTGAGGTGTCCCATCTGGCTTGCCACATTGTCATTGAGGCTGCTCTTTCTTCCTTCCTTATCCTGTTTACGCCAGTCTCTGGCCGGTTCGTCGATCGCCTTAGGCAGACCCTATGCATCTCATTTGCGAGAATGTCGATGGGGACCATACCCGCAATCACACAGGCTGCTTCGTCCGAAATTGTCCGGAAGCCGCTGATTGTTCTTATGGCGCAGAGCCTGTATGGTGACGAGAGCTTCTTAGCTGTCTCCTTTATAGAGAGAGCACTCGACCAGACTGGCGCAGCATATAGGAGAATTGAACTTACCACTCTGGAAAGCAGAATCCTTCTTGGGTATCCGGGTCCTCCTATGTTTGGCAGCATACCAGAAAGTGCTGCCTGCATCTTTGAAGCTTTCCTGCTGCAGTATTCGACATGCTTTTTGAAATTAAGTCGGTTGTCGAGCATCACTCCTAGGTATTTCAGTGATTCCTTGGATCTAATTAGCTGGGAGCCAACCCGGAAGTTTGCATATTCCACAGTCTTTCGGCTGGTTATTAAAACAGCCTCTGTCTTGTGTGTGAGAATACCAGTGCCAAAGTTTGCGGACGATGTAGTGTTCTTGTCAGAGACAATAGAAGGGTTGCAGCTTGTGATGAACCGTCTTGAAACCTACTGTAACAACAATAATTTGTCGGTGAACTTATCGAAATCAAAGGTAATAATTTTTTAGAAATGGCGGTGGATGATACTCTCGCAGCGAAAAGTGGTTGAAATAGGAGAGTTGTAAAAAACTTGACAACTCAGATTTTTTAATTCCTGAATTCAGTCTAGCATATAGACTTAAATATTTAAGTCACCATTCATTTTGAACTCTTTGATTGGACCAATCCTTTCAAGCATTCTTAAGATTCCATTCAATTGAATGCAATTCTTTAGAACTACACTGCATACTTTGAAGTCACTCTGGAGGGGGTATGAATAATGCCTATTTTAAATTGAATTTCCTATTAAAGTTGTTTCCAAGTCATTGCACTGGAGCTTATTAGGTCTAGGAGGTCCATCTTGTCCAATTGGCAGCACAAAAAGGTAGACAATGCACCCTCAGACCACTAATGCATCTGGCTCTTAAGGACACACTAACTTTTCAGACGCCGTGGCGGAACACTTGGGAACTTGATTTCCAACTGTTACATTATGACATGGGAACAAAATGATACAACTGTTCAGGTCAGTGTTGACATCCATGTCTTTAGTGAGGTAAAAATAGTCAGAGCGATGTGTACATCAGTCAAAGACTTAATTAGAGACTTCAAGAAGTTGTGTGCAAGCATTTAAGTCCAGCTGTAGGCAAGGTCAGACAAGACCAGAGGAGGTGCGTTAGAGCTTTGCTTATCTCTGCACCATTACAGTTTTTGCTTGGACGACCAAGCTAAACTACGAGGCAGTGCACTCTAGATAAAGAAGCTGCTTTTGTTGATGTTTAGTGACGAATTGAATTTTACAAAAGTTACTCTAAAATAATCTCAAGAACCGTGTGATGGACACTTGGCAGAACAAGTGTGTAATTTTTGACGAGATTTTTGATATTTGGGTAGTTTTAAAGTTTACTTTAATTTTACTACAAAATAAATACGATATTTGAACAGTCAGTCAAATCTCTAATATATCCCAAAGGAAATCAGAAAGAGATGATATGCTGTTGTATGTACGAGATATACAAAATATATGTTCGAGCAAGATGGACGTGAGGTTCGTGAGAGCATATGCGAATGCATTATAAAAAATAGTTTTCTTTCTTCGAGACCATACTGCATAAACAAGTGACATGTGAAGTGCTCTTATCACTAGTCTCGTTGCCAGTTGCTTCAGTTCTGTGGCGCGATAGTGTTGTGTAGTCGTCTTGAAGTAAGAAAGCAGAAGTGGTTCGATAGTGAAAAAGCTCATTTGCCCTGTTAAGACGCCTAAGGAAAGAAAATACCATCTGTTCCAAGGGACACTATGCAGAAGCAAACAAATACTTCAAGTGCATTTGTATTGAAAAAAAGAAGCGTTTTAACCAGCAAAGCATAGCATTAATGTTGGATGTTGGAAGACGGCTAAATTTTTAACGAGAAGGACTAACAGATCTCGTCAACCTTGCAAGTGTCAGAGCAAAGGGAATACTTTATGAATCTGCTAAGCACTCCACAGTTTTCTCCATTATCGCAATATGCAGCGCCATTCTTCGCGGATGAGCTCTTAGATTCGCCATTTACTTTGACGTAAGAAGTGTAGTTGATTCTTCTAAAGCAAGGAAAACTCCAGGTGATGATATGATCCCTTTCGAATTTTACTAGAACAGCTCTTCTGAATTTCTGCTGGGCATGAGATCCTTCATAGAGTGAAAAGTATCAAGCCCAAAGAAAATGCATGGTATGACTCGAGCTGTAAAGAGGCTATCAGGTTGAGAGAGTTGAATTTCCGGGCATACAAAGCCAACCCTACTGAGGAAAACCGGAATAAGTTTAAACGGGCCAGAAATGACTGCAATGCAACTATCAGACGTGTGAAATTCTCATATGATCAAAAGTTGAGGCAAAAAGTGCTTCAATGTCCCAAAGGTAGCAAAAGCTTTTGGTCATTTGTAAAAAACATAAAGAATTCCACCTCGTCTTCAATTCCCACGCTCATTTACAATGACATTCCAGCTGTCAGCTCTTTAGACAAAGCCAATCTGCTTGCGGCGCATTTTGCAGCCAGCTCAACATTGCCAGATTCCAATATGTCTCCACCTGTACTTGAGAGCGTTGATTTCACCATGGGAAAAATCCTTTCCGCACTCGTACAGTTGCAAGAGTACTTAAAGATCTCGACGTGCACAAATCCGCTGGCCCGGATGGTATTCCCCCTATACTTCTGAAGAGGTGTTCTTCTGCGCCGGTAAAACCATTGCGTAAGCTTTTTCATCTATCCCACTCTTTAGGTCTCTTTCCGAGCAGATGGAAAACAGCATTTGTCCAGCCCGTCCCTAAAAAGGGCGAATCTTCGTCACCCACCTCGTACCGACCCATAGCACTTACGTCCCTTCTTTCTAAGGTCATGGAAACGCTGATAAATCGTCAGCTTATGAAATATCTTGAATCGCGGAAGCTTCTTAATGACCGGCAGTACGGTTTCCGTAGTAACAGGTCCACTGGTGATTTGATAGCTTATCTCACCGAAAAGTGGAACACATCTTTGCATAATGCAGGTGAAAACAAGATCGTTGCACTTGATATTTCTAAGGCATTTGACAGAGTTTGGCATCAAGCTCTTTTGTCGAAAATGCGTGCATATGGTATCGATGAATCTCTTCTTCTATGGATTAGAAATTACCTTTCGAACCGTTCAATTCAAGTTGTTTTGGATGGGTTCAAGTCTGATATCCACCAAATAAATGCTGGTGTACCCCAAGGCTCTGTTCTGTCTCCGACACTCTTTCTCATTTTTATTAATGATCTCTTGTCTGCTACTTCTAATCCAATCCATTCCTTCGCTGATGACAGCACCCTCAGCTTTTCATATTCGTTCCGAGACTCACGACCCTGCCCTTCGGCCGTAGTATTGGAACGGCAGCGTACGTTAAGCTCCTTGAATTCCGATCTTGACAGCATAATTAACTGGGGAAACAACAACAGAGTGGAATTCAATGCTTCTAAAACTCAATGCTGTCTGCTGTCACTCAAGCGAACCCTTGATAATCAGCCATTATCCATGAATGGTGCTTGTGTCGATGAAACCGGAAAGCTTTCCATCCTTGGTATGTGTATCAACAGAACACTTAGTTGGAACGATCACATATTTGAGGTCGCCAAAAATGCTGCGAAATGTTTAGGTTTCCTAAATCGATGCAAGAAATATTTCATCCCCTCTGATTTGGCTTTCATTTATAAGGCGTATATCCGCCCCAAGCTTGAGTACAACGCTCATATCTGGTCTGGTGCCCCAAAGACCACCCTGCACCTACTAGATAGAATCCAAAAGCGAGCGATAAAACTTATAGGAGACAACAATGTCGCAAAGTCATTAGACTCGCTCGAACATCGACGTACCGTTTCTTCTTTGTCCTTTTTCAACAAACGATGCTCAAGTGAGCTAGCCAACTGCATTCCTCCTCTCCATGAATTCACCCGCAATACTCGTCTCGCCAGGAATGCTCATCAGTTTACCCTTAAGCCTACTTTCGGACGCACAGTTAAATTTAGAGACTCGTTCTTCAGCCGTACTACGCGAATTTGGAATGTATATTTCCCACAGACTACAACCCGCAGATATTTAAGACCAATGTGCACAGGTACCTCCTCTACCTTTCTCCCTCTATACCTTCGGCCCGTGCTGTGTTTTGACCCCCGGACACTTAAGGGTATTAGCAATCCCTGAGAGCGCGCAAATTATAAAAAAAAAAAAAAGGCCGAGCTCGATAACCCTGCTAACTACAGAGGCATCTCCTTTTTGAATACTTCGGCAAAACTATTCAGTGCTATCATCTTTAACAGGCTTACGCAATGGATAATAAACAACAAGACTTTAAATGAATACCAGGCGGGATTCAGAAAAAATTATTCAACATTGGATCACATCTTTATCCTTACAATCATAGCGGAGATTTTTAAGCAAAATCGTAATAAGCTATATGTCTTCTCTGTTGACTTTTGTGCAGCTTTTGATTCCATAGCACGTGAAGCTCTCTTTTACAGGCTGTACAATTTGGGTTTGTCAAGCAAAGTAGTAAGTGTACTGAAAGCGATTTATAACAACAACGTCGCGTATGTGTGGAACGGAGAGTTTGTATCGGAAGAATTTGGAACGCAATCTGGAGTCAAGCAAGGGTGCATCTTAAGCACCCTACTTTTAATTTTATTTATAAACGATATAGAAGTACTTGGTGGTATGAGGATACTTACTTACTTACTTAAGTTCGCGCTACAGTCCGAGATGGACCTGGGCCTCAACCAACAAGCGTCTCCAGCCAGCTCGATCTTTAGCTAGCTGTCTCCAGTTTCGCACGCGTAGTTGGTTGAGGTCCCTTTCCACTTGCGTGCGCCACCAGAGTCGCGGTCTTCCTCTACTACGCCGTCCCTCGGGGGTGGATTCGAAGACTTTTCGGGCCGGAGCATTGATTTCCATCCGCTCTACATGACCTAGCCATCTCAATCGTTGGATCTTCACTCTTCTGGCTAAGTCGATGTAGCTGAACAGCCCGTATAGTTCGTCATTATATCTCCTCCTCCACTCACCATCTATGCAGACGGGACCGAAAATCAGACGAAGAATTTTCCTCCCGAAGCAACCAAGAGCAGCTTAATCCGCTTTTGACAAAGTCCATGCCTCCGCGCCATATAGCAGGACTGGGACGATTAAGGTCTTGTAGAGCGTTATCTTGGTTGTTCGAGAGAGGGCTTTGTTTACCAGTTGCTTTCTTAGCCCAAGGAAGCAGCGATTGGCAAGAGTTATTCTTCGTTTGATTTCAGCGCTGGTGTCATTGTCGGAATTGATAGCGGTGCCTAGGTAGACAAAGTTTTTGACTACCTCAAAGTTATATCTGTCTGCTGTGACGTTCTGACCGAGACGTCGGTGTTGAGTGTCCTTTCTCGTTGACACCATATACTTGGTCTTACCCTCGTGTGAGGATACCAGCGACGATATAGTGTTCTTGTCGGAGACAATAGAAGGGTTGCAGCTTGCGGTGAACCGTCTTGAAACCTACTGCAAAAACAACAACTTGTCGGTGAATTTATCGAAATCAAAGTTGATGATTTTCAGAAATGGCTGCGAAAAGTGGTCTTATCGGGGTGAAAACGTTGCAATAGTAAAGGAGTATTAATATTTATGTATGTTAATTACATCTAACCAAAAACACTTCGTATGTCAACTAGCAGAAGCTAAAAGAGCTATTTCATCAGTTTGGGGAGGATGAATCAACAAAAAGTATATCGAACACACGTCAAAGAATAAGCTATTTCGTGCAACTGCGGCCTCTATTTTGCTACACGGGTCCCAAATTTGGGGTTATTGTTTTTTTAAGGAAGTTGAGAAATTCCTTAGATACTTTCTGGAGCGAATTGTTCGGCTTCCAACATGTACCCAAAACTATACGCTGGAGAAACTGGAGTTCCACCTCATTTTTTAAATACCTTTTGTAGATTTTTGTTTACAAACTATTTTATTATCTCAGGCATATTAGAACACTACATGCAGATTACTTTACGAAATTAGTGGAGATGGAAGAAAGCAGATTGTCGAGGATTTTACTGAGCATTTTAATATTGACAAGAGGCCCTTGGTTTAAAAGTGGAAGGAGTTGGCGGCAAATTATGGCGTGAATCTAAATATTTCAACTCAGATATGGAACTTTCAATGATAAAATATACATATGTTCACCAATGTTTTGAATAAAAGAGGCAATGTCATATACGACAGATTTTTAACTGATGCTCATTCATCACAACATAGGCTGGTCGAATAGGTTGAATTACAACACAATTGAATCCACTTCTACGTACTTTATTAACTGCTATTCCCTGCATATGATAAGCACAGTATTTAAACTTCGAGGTGAACTATTAAATCTCTACTTTATTCCACATCGACTCGATCTTCCAATTATATGCGTCCTGTGCAACTCTAAGGAGTGGGAGGATGTATACCATTTCTTCGGAAGATTCGTTCAGATTTTGAACGAATTCCACGTGAGATATTTCGGAGTCGATGTACTGGACTTAGATGCGGTTACGAACTTATTGAACGGTAGTCAGGGGCGGGAAGTCTTGTACCACTACACTACAACTTCCATGCGCTACAGAACCCGTTTTTTAGAAAGCGATTTTTGAAATTAAGCGTAATTTATGTCTATATTAATTTATAATATGTTTTAAATTAAGATCCCTGGGTCAGTTTTGACACAGCTTGGTAGTTCTGTAATCAGTAAAGAAAGTCCGAGCTTGGTGTTAAAGCCAAGTTAGCGGTTTTCAACTCAGTATTTGTTCCAACTCTCACCTATGGTCATGAAATTGGGGTAATGACCGAAAGAATAAGATCGCGAGTGCAAGCTGCTGAGATGAGATTTCTTCGTGCTGTTGTGGGAATTACTCGCCGGGATAGGGTGAGAAACGCGTTGAGCAGCTGCTTCTTCGAACGGAAAGGGCTATGCTTAGGTGGTTTGGTCACGTGGCACGAATGTCCCCATCATCACGACTTCCGAGGCGGCCGTTGAATGCGATTCCATCAGGTAGGCGATCGCTTGGCAGACCCAGGACGAGGTGCTTGGACCAAGTCCAAAAACTCGCCGGGTTACGCTTGGGCATAGCTCCTGATGAGTTAGAGTCGATGGCGGAGGATCGAGTTGCCTGGCGATCTCTCGTGCGTGGTTTACCCCCGCGACCCCTTTAGTGTATCATGCGGGTCAGAAGATGATGATGATGATGATGATGTTTTAAACTATATTAGATAAATTGTCAATCTGATGGACGGCTTTATGCCAAACCATAATAGACTTTGTATTCGCTTTATGTAAACAAAAAATTATATGAAGCTAATAAAAAGTCACTAAAACTAAAAAACAAAACTATAAGGTAGGTGGTCAAATAAGGCCCAGAACCTAATAAGGCCCATTGTGCAAAAAGTGGCATAACCGACAAGCAACCGGGATTATATTTGAAATATAGTCGTGGCCTAAAAGTGGCATAACCGACAAGCAACCGGGATTATATTTGAAATATAGTTTACACTTAAATCAATGGAAATTTCCATCTGACGCAATCATGTTTTTTCTTACACTGGACACAAGTTAGTGAATGTACACGCACACCCTCTTTTATATGAAAGTGGTTTCTGTTTTTAATTTTGGGCTTATAATAATTCGGATAAGTCTAATACATTACTATAAACCTAAGGTGTAGCATTTTAATCCATTGAGTAGATTTTCGTACAAATTTTTGCAAAAGTTTTTCATGTTCCTAAAAAGCCCACCGAAAAGATAAACGGGCCTTTATACGAAAAAATCATTTCATTTTCTTTGACAAAATGTAAAAGGCGAGCAAATTATGGAATAGAAAGCGAGCAGGGTGATCGCCTTGAAGTCTATCCAACGTGGATTTTTTATCACAACACGAGGCGTCAAGGCGCAACGAAATTCCAAGAAGAACTTTGAGAAACCATATCAAGAGTGGTTCAGCTACACGGAAACTTTTCCAGCTTCAATGACGTCTCTAGAGCGCTCTTTTTGTGCATTGAAAATGATAAAGACGTAGCTCCGAAGTAGATCTACCGCATCGGAGCTGGTATCCACACCAAGGATGGCAAGGTCATCAAGAACAACGCTTCAACTGAGTACGATTTAACCGATAAGAGCATCACCCCAATTAGTGGTTTCCCTCATTACGGAGAAGTGACCAACGACTTCCTTATGCTCAAGGGATGCTGCATTGGCTCAAAGAAACGTGTTCTCACCCTCCGCAAGTCATTGCTGGTGCACACAAGCCGCGCTGCTCTGGAACAAATCAAGCTCAAGTTCATCGATACATCATCCAAGATGGGTCATGGTCGTTTCCAGTCTGCCGCCGACAAATTGGCATTCATGGGACCACTCAAGAAGGATCGTATCAAGGAGGAACAAGCTGCAACAACTGCCGCTCCTGTTACCGCCTAAACAAAAGTGTATATGTACGGCTACATATGTGGACATGAATAAAGCACATACAAAATAACCGTGTTCGGAAAGTATTGAGAATTTGTCAGCATCGACTAGCGCCTCAGCTTTACAAAGAAGCTGTCATAGAAGTTGTGTCGAATTTTGAATTGGCTGCAATGCTACAAACAGTAGAAAAGGAAGCTGAAAAAAACTCCCTTTCAAACGTTTTTACCAACACCGAAATTTAAAATTAATGAAATAACACCGCGGAACTAGGTCTTTAATTTCAAAGATGGATTCAATGATGACAAACGCCAATCGACATCTTCTAGCTGCACAACCTTCAATCCGTCATCAGCCATCAGCGCAGCTAAAAGCGAAAGAGCGATAAGACCGGAGCATGTTACCGTCGCGCATGTAGGGAAGGTCGAATGGAAGGTATGAGACATGTCAAGATTGTGGTGTTTGGTACCACGTCGAACTAACGGAAAATGACGAAGCATTCGATTGCCCTAGTTTATGTACCCATACATACATTTACCTTAAAACTAACTTTAAATTTAATTCTTGATAACAATCTCCTTATTATAAATTAATTTATTGAAGTCAAAATTATTATTTTTTTTCCTTTTAATTTTTCTGTTCTTATGTTATATGTTTATATTAATAAATAATTACATAATATATATGCATAAGTAAAAAAAAATACATTGTTTTATTTGTTTCGTAACAAAATGCACATTATTTGAGCAGGATAACCAAAGCGAATGATCAAAATAATGTACGAACAAGGCAAGGTTTCAAAATGGGTTTCAACAAATAAATGTTGTGTTTTTATATTGATACCTGAACTAAGTTTTATGCTAATGTCACTGAAGTAATTTTCATTTAGGCGTTTCCAAGTTATTAATGAAGAAGTTGGGCCTTTTTTGAGTCACCTGCCTTACATGTTTTTGAAACCAGGAATTACTTCAAACCGTTGTACATTGACAATAGTCTCTCAGTTGCATATCCTCCTCCAAGCAGTCGCTCGAATTGTTGACACAGTCTGATTTTTGGAAGCAAATATTGATGACCGACGAAGCCGATTTCACACTTTTTGAAGTTGTTAACCAGCCAAAGTGTCGCATTTATGGTACGTTCAGGTGGATCTGGCATAAAACAAGGACATCGTACAAAAGAGCTAAAAGTCAGTTGAAGCGATTATTTGTCAAACATTTACAGGGAATAATATTAACAAATCTTAGCAGCAGCTTCATAGGTGTGAACATAGAATAGTGAACAAGTAAATACCAATACGATCCTCTCATACAGCATTTATCAGGCGGCTAGCAGCCACGCAGAAACAAAAGGCATACCAACCTAATTTAATGATTGAATAAGAAGCACTGATAATTGAAGCAAACCTTTCTCGATTTCTAAATGATCACAAGATCAAAAAGCTCGCAAAATATTTCAGATTTCCAAAACATAAACTACTGTCTTATTTGCTCTTTATTTAGTGAATTTAATTTGTATTAATTAAGTTTTTGAAACTGATGCATATACAGGGTGGGCCATCTAGTGGTTTCTTAAATCATAGATTATTTTGACACTGCCAGCTGTTTCCCGCTCGAAATCTTGACAGAAAGTCAGTATCATACCTCCGCGGAAGTAAATGAGTCGCTTTAACGCTTTATTTACAACAATGACGGTAAAGTGAGAGTATTAGGCTTCCGGCAAATACCGCACTGGAGAAATCAAACACTGTTGGTACAGTGAAGCATGGAGGTGGAAGTGTTCTCGTTTGGGGTCTTATGTCAGAGGCGGGGGTTGGAAGCCTAGTTTTTATTGACTCTATTATGGATAAATTCGTGTACTTGAAAATTCTTAAAAATAACCTAAAGAAGAGTGCTGGCAATCTACTGTTGAGGGAGTCGTCAACAAGACAACCACCCGACATGAACCCTATAGACGCATTTATGGGACGAATTAAAGCGGCGCCTCAAGAAAAGAACCCTCACAAACAGGCAAAGTTTAAAGAAGGATCTTGAGAAAGAATGGGCCAAAATAGATCCTTCAGTTACTAACAAATTGGTCGAATCCATGCCGAAAAGGATGAGAGCAGGTTATAACGATTTTAATTCACGTTATAACCTTTAAGTGTACGTTGACTTTGTCATAAGTTGTTTTCCAGTTTTTAACTTTTTTAAAGAAATAAATGTTTACGCGAACCATATTAATTTTTTGAACTTTGACTCGAACTTCTAGTGTACGTAGACTTTTGCCAGTAAATGTATGATCGATTAGGCATTAATCTTCGATAACAATGATTGAATACACCATCATTTTGTTGTTATTGTTTAAACTATGACCTCAATTTTAATTCTATTTTTACGATTCGCGTTTGATTACTTTGTTATCTTCTCAGTTTGTGTTGTCTTGTTTCGCTTGTAAATTCTTCAAACGTCACTGCCTGTCATATGTTTGCGGAGAGATTTACTTCAACAACTAGATTTATAAGAAATCAATTTAATTACGCAATAAATAAATAAATACGGAGGGAAAAATAGTTGATTCGCTTTTTAAACATGTACAGCAAAAGAAATCACATGTTTAACAAATAATTGAAATATTTCGATGTTCGAAAGTTTGAATAATTAATTAAATGTGCAAATTTCAGCACACTCCTAGTTTCTCCTCAAAAAAATGATTGCCCTGTTTTTCACACCATTTTAATTATAAATGCAAATAAATAAAATTTGGCATCACTAACTGACACAAATTACCCATCGGCACCGAGTATCGTTTCTCGAGGAATTATCAAGCACTAACGTTACGTTTACCCTCTGTTGACTTCTGCTGTCAAAATCTCAGTGTGGGGAAACTAAATTTGCTATTTTCTAGTTTTTCGTTTTATTTTTGATTTCTTTTCAAGTGTCGCGTGAAAATTGTTTGACTACTTAATATTAGAAATTTATCGATATGCTCCTCGGCTTATCTTCGTGTCGGTGACAGCAAGAAAGTCGTTTGTTTTGCTCCGTGTAAGTCCCCACAAGCGTGTAATCGCAATAGTGAAGCACAAGAAATTTGCAAAGAAAACGATAAAAAAACAAAAAAAAAAAAAACTTTATCTATGTTTGTCAACGCGTAGAGTATACATTTTGTTGTGTACGTGATGAATCGAAATAACGCCGAGTCAAGGTGAAAAGGAGACCATCACCGGAAAGAAGCAACACCAGGACACTGCACAACAATGACTAGCCCTTGCGCGGATCTACAGTCACAGGCACAGAATCATTGATTCATAGATTCGCAACTCTTCCACAACACCACAAATTCCATTCCCCGGCCCAGCCCCGTCCACATCCGCATCGAACATTCTAATTGTTGTCGCAGCACATTTTCGGCGAGAGTGAGCGAGCAACGCGAACAACAACAATGGACAGGCCTACGTGCCGAATTTGTGGAACAACTGAATCTCTATTGCGTTGTGCCAAGTGCAAAACAGTGTATTACTGTTCAATCAGTCACCAGCACATGGACTGGTCTAATCACAAGCCCGAATGCCATCGTCTGGCAAAACAGAAACTCCTCCAACAGCAGCAGAATAACAACAGACTAAATCAAATATCAACAAATAACATCGGCATAGGTATCGTTGGTGGCGGCAATGGTATCGGTGAAGTCGTTGGCGGTGACGGTGGCGTCATTGGCATTGAAACAGTCCAACACATGCTCGGCATCGTCGACGCTGGTGACTACAACTGGGGTGGTCTTTTTAATGGCGACACAATCGTCGATAATGTTGTTGGCAGTGAGAATTTCGACGACATAATTGCCCGGGAGGCGAACAATATCTTAACCGTTGATGATGCGATGTCTCTAGTGCTGGGCACTAACGAAGCAGAAATCATGAATAGCCAAGCGGAGATAGTCTCGCATAGTTCATCAAATATGTTCAATAACATGATGCCCAAACGATGGGACAGTAGTGTCGGGCATATTGGCGCCGGTGTAGGCGATGGTGTTGGTGTCGTTAGTGGCGGTAGTGGTGGAGGTGATAACAGCCAAGCGTATCACATTGGACGAGGCGACGAGAATTACATTGTTCACCCGAACATGGGAGCAAACACCAAGTAAGACTTTCCGATACTAGAAACAATGCCATTATTTTGATCGTTCTCGCCTGTTGATGTCCGGGCAGTTGACGGGAGACTATTTTAGGATGTCATTGGCGGAACCGGGTTCAAGTGATAACACACCAAGTTGTCCACGACTCTGGGTCACAGACACTTGTCGGCGCACACGACACCAATGGGTCGGCCATTTGTAGGCTATTTGAATTGCGAACACCGCCGCAGGTTGGTTAACGCCAAAAAAAAGCAAAAAAAAACGGGCATATTAAGTCGTAAATTCCGTGCGCTGTGCGTTGTCATCGCATCGGCTGGCGAAAAATCGGATTTGATTGCTGCGAATTACTGTGGAATGCCGAAGCAATAAATATTGTGCCCGTCAGTCTAATTCGATCTTAATTAAATGTTTACTGATTTATGGGCTGTGCGAGCTATTGAATTTTGGCAATGTATGTAGGCGAAGTAGGAAGGGGCTTTCGCGTTTAGCTTTGCTTTGAATTCATTGAATGTGTCAATGAATTCGATTCTAGGAGTCGTAGTCGTAGTCTGAGTAATCCAATTGGGATATTCTGCACAGCCACTGCGGCACGTAGTCCTATCGGGCATCTGTTGTGTGTCACCCCTATCCAGTTCGTTGACAGAGATGACATTCTGACAGCGGTTCTCCAACTTTTTCTTTGCTTCCTTGTTGTTTGGCGCTCCTTTTTGCAGATGCTGCCCAGTCCCACGATTTCCCAATGCGCCTAGGGAGCCAGCTTAACATTTATCTTCTTTCTTCTACATCTTAGTTTGGTGTTTCTGTTAAAGCCTACATAGTCCTGTGCACACATCGGGTTGTACAGGGCAGCGTCCTTTGTTGCCAGATTTAGTCCCGATGACAACTACTGTCACTGCTCTGGTAGATGTGATGGTGCTTATTGTTATTTGTCGTCGGAAACATCTGCTTTCGAGTCAGATTTAACGCGTTTAGGTAGCTTGGGATGGTTTCTGATGAAGCTGTTTCCTAGACAGCGTCACGATCTACTATTTTGAAGTTAATGCATGGTTCATCGTAACTATTCTTTTTGCTGTGACGATTCGACGAACACAATCGAATGTGGGACTGGTACGTACATATTTCCATTATAAGGGATAATCAGTGGCGAATTTTTGAACAGTTTTGTGTCCCATTCCGGTTTTTCAACTGGATCTCTGAACGATCATAGTCTGGAAGCAAAATGGCGTAGGCTGTGCTGACACGGCAAAGGTGAGTCTTCGAATACAAGCCTTTTGGAGTCAGATCAAAACGCAGATGGATGGCAAATTGTCTTGACAGTTGGAAACATAATATCCAACATGGCCTCCTTTTCGCTAACAATTAGGTGTATAGAGTCTTGTGCAAATTAATCTGAACATATTTGCGCAAATGGTTTTTCGGGCAATGAAAGAGCTGATGAACTAGCAAGACAAAAGGAGCGGATATGCCCATGGTACCAGATCGTGTCTCCTGATCCCACTGAAAACAATAAAATCATAAAAGCGATTGATGACGATAGTAAATGGCAGAATTGGCAGAAAAGAAAGACTAAATCTAGCCAGGAGTTAGACAGGAAGGTTATGAGTAAAATAATAGGGGTGTTAACTAGTCATTGTCTCATAGTCATCTCATAGGCAACCAGGCCAGAAGACTTGGAACACCTTATAACGACTTCTGCAGAATCTGCAGCGATGAAGCAAAACAGGAAATAATATTACATTACCTCGGAACATGCTCTGCACTTGCAGAAACCAGAAGAAAACTGCTAGGCAAGTATTACTTTAACTACCTCGAAGATCTAAGGGATATCCTACAATATCTCAAAGCCACCAAATGGCCATGAAAGCGGTGAAGAGAAATCTTTTACGAGCAATCAATCCCAGGCAGGAACACAACAAGGCCAAAGGAACAAGTTGGTCAACCAGCCAAAAATGATAGCACAATGGACCTGATGGTCTAAGATGGACATGATTTCCTTTTTAATCATGCAGTCAACCCTACGTACCTAGCCCCGTGCCACGCGTACTAAAAAGTAAGGAATATTTGATGATGATGAGACTATAACTTGCTTGGACTGACCTGGGCTCTAATCGCGTAAGGCGACAATCGTCCCTCGCTAGCGTGTCGACGATAGTTCCGCTTCATGTAAGCATAAAAAAACGATAGCGCCTGAAAGATATCGCTTTGCCTGCTTCACTTAAACTGAAAACTGTCAGTTACTATCGTTTTGGCGACTGATTTTTGGCGATAGCTATTTCAGTATCGTTTTTATACAAAATGTTCTTCACTTTTGTGACGATTTCAGAGTGATAGGACGCATATGTATTAGTTCTGGGCGCAAGCTGAAATGAAAATGTGTTGGTGAAATTTGAGAGGAATCAGAGCACAGATGTCATTTTTATGTGAGGGATATTTTTCTCCGAGCTGTATACAAAATAAGCGATAGGCGAGACGATAATGATGGCAAATTATCGACGATATCGCTGAAGAGAATCGGTTGGATGATAATCACTTGAAAAATAACGCGTTTAGAGCCCTGGCAATTCGCCAGTCCTCAATCCTATAAGAAATGTGTGGTCTATAGGCAAAAATAGGTTGAGGAAAATGGATTCAAGCGATGAAAACCGAACGAAGCTGATTAAGTTTGGTACCGGGATCCAAAAATCACTGAAAACCGCCAAAAACTTGTGGAATCCATGCCAAAGTGAATTACAATCGTGCCAAAAGCAAACATTAAATATTAATTAATAATTCATTATTCATCCATTATTGATATTTCCGCTTTTTTAATAAATTATATCAGTTTTTATAAATGTCGGGCCATACCAAATTCTAAATTAATGACTGAACATTGAACATTTGTTAAAGTTCTTCAATAAATCCTCCCAGACCCACCCATAGTGCAATATACAAATGAGTCCAAAAGAGGCATATACAGCATTTAGTTCAGCTTCAGACATAGTTTATTCTAACGTTTATTCATGTTCAATGTGCTAACCCAACGGGGCAAGTAATTAAAAAGACTATTTTTGTTGTATTTGGATCGGGTTAGTGTTCAAAGTCTGCGAAATCATCCGACCATGCAGAATGTCGCTAAGCACCTTTAAGAGGAACTTCATCAGACGATGAAGACGTAAATACATCAGTTCAAGGCTTTTGCTAAAACGTGTAATATTGTGAAACAGAGGGAGTGCACCACATCAACATCCATCAGCGTCACGCTACCATACAGCACAATCCTCGGCATTCCAATATTAATACTAACTAAGAGAATTGAACCTCAAATACCATCAACCGTGCTTATTTTTCGAAGCGGCTTAAATGGGTCTTGAGGTGAACGAAAGAAAAACCAGCTTGTTCTCGAAAAAAAAAAAACTTACAACATCGGTGTCTTGGACTATGTGTCAGCTGGTATAACTTCGATGAAGTCCAGAGGCCAGGGGCTTTTCGATGTTTAACAGCATAATTACCAAGATCAAACGCGGAATAACCCTTGCCAAATGGAATGTTTTTGGGCTTAACATGGAAGTAGTTCATGGAGCCCTAATCAGAAGAACCATGCTGAGGCCTGAGTGCCAGGCATCGCTATGAAGAGCTGAATATCTCTATGACCAGAGACCCAGGATCGGGTGCGATTGTATCTGCCCGATATCCCATGTAGAGATGTACTACAAACTACGATTTTATTGATAGTGAACCAAGAGCCTTTATTACCGTCTAACTGATTATGTATAGAATGATAGATTCGCCATTTGTGGGACAACCCACTGAAAGCGAGCGTCACCCTCTTGAATTACATTTCGATTGGTAAATTTAATTCCATTTCAAAAGGTGAAGCCATTACTGATCTAGTACAAGAAGTTTGAGAAGCTCTCTCTAGTCAGAAATATTCGTCGAGCATTGTCAGTGACTGCAAAGAGGTGGAGGCGTGAACTATGAATGTTGAAATTTTGTCGGCTTAGCATGGACTTGCACGGACATTTACAGCAAGGTGGTTATAGTTATATTATTTTTTTAAAAATTGCATGTCAAATTATTGATTTCGAGTGTAGTTTACAAGTGGAATAACGAGGAAAATCATTTTAATTTTTTATTAATGTTTGTGAAGTGGTAGTTACTTGGAATCGCGCCGTGAAGAATGTAAACAAACCACTTGCGCATCAAGAGCTATTTATTGTGTATTTTATCATTACGAGGTACTATTGAGCCACTGTCCAACGATATCGATTCCAATGAAACTGTTCGCCTTCACTGAACAAAATGACGCAATGATGGAAACAGTCACTTTTTATTCATGGTCCTTGGCTTATGGGTCTCTAGTGGATTCAGCGTTCCCCAAATGGAAATGTATAGACATGAGCTTTAACATAGCCCCACAAAAAATAGTCTAAATGCGTTAAATCGCACGATCTAGGCGGCCAATTGACCGGTCCCGAACGTGAAATAAAATGATCACCGAACTCGCCCCTCAATAAGTCCATTGTTGCGCGTGCTGTGTGGCATGTGGCACCGTCTTGTTGAAACCACATGTCAAGCTTGACTTGCATTTTGGGCAAAAAAAAGTTGGATATCATCTCACGGTAGCGCTCACCATTCACAATTACGTTACGATTCGCATCATCTTTGAAGAAGTACGGTCCAATGATGCCACCAGCCCATAAACCGCACTAAACTGTGACTTTTTCTGGATGCATTGGTAGCTCTTGCAATGCTTCTGGCTGATATTCACTCCAAAATCGACAATTCTGCTTATTTACGTACCCATTGAGCCAAAAATGAGCTTCGTCGCTGAACACAATTTTAAAATGGAAGAAGCGCTCGATGAACTTTCTTAACAGAGCACGCATTTTGATGAAAAAATTCAATAATTTGTCGTTTGTAAGACGATTCATGGTTAAATTATAGACCAAACTGAAGATGTTTGACAGTGAAACAAAACACGAAACGTGCGTCGGCTGTTTAAACCAGTGTTGCCAAAAAGATAATAGCTAAAAAATCACCCTTCAGTTTATGAACGGGGTAAGACACCTGCTGATTGTCCCTCTTTTAACCCTTAGTTTCCGGAGGTGTCAAATTTTGAAAATATTTTTATAAAACTGAAATTTAGAAATTTAGAAAAATCTAACGATCTTCTAACAACGAATTCAAAAAGAAAATAATTTTTAAATTTTTTTGAATCTTTAATTAATATTAAAGATAATAATATAAAACAATATAAAAATATATATTAATATTAGGTGTGGTTTCACCACGTAACCAGTAGGAAACTAAGAAAAAAAAGCTACAATATTTTTTTAACAATTTTCATCAAATGTTGTGAATGACGCAAAAATGTCTGTTATTCAAACCAAGTCCAACCTCGCAGCAAGAACTAGACCACATTTTACGGTAAGGCACAGATCAGAAATAAGAGAGCAAGGAGATATCCAACTTCGGCGAGAATTTCCCCTAGTCCACACCGGAGAGAAATGTGAGAGTAGTGGAACTCTCTTGTATACCATACATACTCTTACAAAAACCATGGATCCACCACAATATGACGGCCGATTCGTGGATTTTGTGGGATAATGGCGGCAGATTCGTGGATTTTGTGGGAAATCGTCGGCAGATTCATGTATTTGCCCAATCTCATGTACTTTTGTTCGGAGGGTGTTCAAAAGGTGACTCATATTTTTAAGAGCACATATAATACTTGGGTGAATAAAAATGTAATGCTATTTAAATAATACATGTGAATCTATTTACAGGAATATTTTGAATCAATTTAATTCTTCAAAGTAATATATAGGCGATCAGTTTGCAGTTGTATATCATTCATGAATTGTGAAAACTCATGAATTTAAATTTCATAATTGTTCAGAAAAATGTCTAAATAGTGCAACTAAAACTAACTCATGAAAATGGTTGTCAAAATTTGGAATAAACTTCCATCACATTTCTTTAAAAAAACTAAAATGACCAAAAAAGTTATTTTTTTTAATGATTCATGCAAATTTTTCAATGTTATTATTAATAGTACTTTTACACAAGTTTCGCGTGAATGCATTTTATATGTATTATTCATACATGTGCAGAAATAAATATGTACATTAAGTAAAGTATTCATTAATTTTATCCTAGTGCTTCAGATAGTAATTCCCACAAATGGAAGTTTAATAAATCTGCTTCATGAACATACGCTTTGTTCGTTTGCTTACCCCTCCTTTCTGTGTTGAAAATTTAACACCAAAATTTGAAAAAAGTTCAGTAACGAGCGAATTTTAAAATAAGAACTCTAATTCACCCTAATACTACGGTTGGGGAAGAGTATCAGCTGTTTACCAGCTGTTCGTAAGAGCTCACATGTATTCACAGACAGGGGAGAAAAAGCGTATAAAAAACGCTGTCAGATGAAATCAAGGGGCAAGAGAGGTAGAAGTTGGATATCTCCTTGCTCTCTTATTTCTGGCCCAGATGCTGTACTAGAATGTGCACATCGCGGCGGTGAAATATTTTTCGGCAAATGTTACCATTTGTCAAACCATTTTTCAAACGGCACTTGGCCCTCGGCACATGGCTATTTGTTGAAAAACAGGTGTAAGATCATCTTCGCTAATTCATCGTTAGTGATGTTCTTTTTGAAGCTCGTCAACAAAAACGATTTCCATCACATTTGTGTCGAACAAATTTTCAATACTTGCTTCAGAATCTTCTGGTTCATCACCACCACTTTCAGATTCGATATCCGATGGAATTTCGTCAAAAAAATCTGAAAATCTTTCGAACCCATCGCCTCTATGTCAAATTTGCTTGAAAAAAAAAATAAAAAAAATTTTTATTCCCTACTGGTCTCACAGCCAACAACCACATCCAAAAACCTTGATGCATGGGTCCCATTTCATAAATTGGTACCAACTATATTTTGTATGACAATAAAATAACTAATTCTTGCATTTACGCACTTTACTTACTTTCTATTCTCAAAAACCAACTAACTAATAATAATTTTTCACTGCACAAAAAAAAACACTTCAAATGACACGAACCATCAGATGAATGCACTCAAAATCACTCTCAATGCATTGGAAAATACCCCAAACAAATTGTTTACCATTTTAAAATGAATAAAAGTTTCTATAAATGCACTTGGTATTACTATGAACTACTAGGAATGTAGAAAAAAAAATATTAAATGTGTTGTTTCGCTGCGAAACCACTGGGGAACAAAGGGTTAAAACAGGTGATAAAGAAAGATTGTTCCAACTTCTCTTTTAAGTCTCCCCGGCACAGTTTTTGCTAAGGTGTTGGAGGCGTGTTCTAGAGCTGTGATCGAGTCCACGATGGGGGGCGAACAATGCACCTCTAGTCCCGGCAGATGTACAACCTACTAGCTTTTCAATCTAAGAACGGTACTCGTGATGCCAATGCGATCTAAAGCTTTTTTTTTGTAAATTTGGGTCTCTATACACAAACTGTAACAGCTGTGTTCGTCACCTCTCCATTTCATTATAATAATATGAAAAGGCTGATGCCAAATATAAGTTTCTTTTTAAAAATGCAATAAAATGAACAAAATTAAATGTTGTTGTGTATTATGACTTTATTAGTAAAAACAAACGTTCAAGTGGCTGTCTCGGCTGGCTTCGCAGTAGCGCATTATGTCACCCCAATTTTCAAAGACATTGTTAATGATTTCGGGCTGTATCTCACGGATTGCTTAGATGATATTGGTCTTAAATACTTGAATCCTTTCCGAATTGTTGGCATAACATTGGTCGTTCACGGTTCCCCACAAAACGGGTCAAATCGCAGCTCCGAGGCGGTTTATTGATACCGCCAAGACGGCTGATAACACGATTTGGGAATTTGGTGCGCAAAACATCGATTGTGGCATGGGCTGTGTGGCATGGTGAGCTACCCTGCATGAGCCAGTGGTAGCCAGAATACATGTCTTGAATTTCAATAAAAAAAAAAGTCAGCCAAAATGGCTCCGTTGACCACCGTTGACCGACACGTTGTTCCCAGCCTCATTTTCGAAGAAAAATGGTCAAATGATGCCACCACTCCACAATCCGCAACGAACTGTCACTCTCTGCGGATGCATTGGCTTTTCAACAATAACGTGCGAGTTTTCCGAGCCCCAAATGCGGCAATTTTGTTTGTTAAGGTAGCCGCCGATATGAAAATGCACCTCGTCAGAAAAGAAATGATCTTTTACTGCCAAAATAGTCGCCCAAGCTGCTCTAAGTCCCAAACGGCGAAGCGATAACGAAGCGAATCGCTCGCCTTCGATTGCTGAGTCAATTGGACCTGATAAGCGAATAATCGGAGATCATTGTGCAGAATTCTCCTCAGGCTTGTGAATGAAATGTTGGGTTGCTGAGATTGATGGCGTGTTGATGTTCGTGAATTGAGCCTCACACTATCGGCCACGGCGCACAGTGGTCCCGTTGTATTACAGAGGTGGACAAAAATCTTTAACTTTTGAAACCGTGAACCGATCTTGGGACATAGTACAATTACCACGACATCTTACCGTGATCCAAAAATGTATGATGTAGTTATAGGATTAAGGAGTAATTTTAAGCTAAAAAAAACTCACTTTAATTTAATTAAAATTAAATTTTTAAATAAGTAGGTACATTGCATTTTACAAGAACTGCCAACATAAATTTTTTTCAAAAATAAAAAAAAACTAAGGAATTTAGTACAATAGGGCATGCGCTTCATTGCTAAGTGGAAGCGGATCTTTTGTTTTCGATTTACGCCTTAAATACGCAATCCAGTGATCAGATGATAACAAAACATAATAATTTTTTGTTGAACGAGAAATGTTCTACTATTATGAATTCGTTAATACCGAGATTCTATAATATTTATTCCGACTTTCCTAAGCCTTGCCGTTGCTTAAAGTGTGGCAAAACTTTTTCTCACTTCAAAACCTATTTGATTGATTTGGCACGATGTTAGGTTTCCGTGACTATTTTATAAAAAGCCTCCGAAGTTGAATATATTGCCACCAGAAAAGTGATCACACAGGAATTTATATTCAAATATAATACTTGCCATATCGAAAAACTAATATTTAAAGTACTTTCTACTTAAACTAAATTTCATCTTCCCCATTAAAATCTTTAAAATGTTAGTAATTATAAACCCAAGTTCCAAATCAGAAATTAATTTCATCGGCAATAACACCCTAATTTCCCATTTGTATGGTCATTGCAAACATGCAAACCGGACATGCATTGTGTGACTGCGCAAAAAAACAGTTAAAAAGCAATTAATTTCCTTTTGATAACAATTTGATGTCCTAAAGTATTCTAATTCACAATAATAAAATCTGCCTCCGCCTCTCACATTGCATTTGCACAACACATGCATTGCTAGAGGAATCGTTTGAAAATGCACGACATTGCTCCACTTAAACGACTCGTTCTGGATATTTGGACTCAGGCCGGTTTTAGTTTTTGCACCATCGATAGAGGATACTGATAGCTTTTAGAAAAAACTTGCTCTCCCGTCGGAGACTCTTGACGCATTTTTGTTACAGCCCATCGAACATTGAAATACCCCCTCAAAAGGTTGCCTAAATTAAAAGTCTGGTCTAAAAAATGACAATCAAGATAAACTATTGATGCAGTTTGAAGGCCAAATGTATGGCCTTTAAAAAAAGCATAAAATTAAGCTCCAAAGTACTTAATTTTAGGAATTATGCAACATCAAATGTGCTTAAAAAATACGTCCATTTGTGTAAATTTTACAGTCCCAACTTTGATCTAATGTTACAACGAGACGGATCATCAAAAGTCAACAAAATGTTGGCTTTCTAAGTTCTCATATTTGTAGAATCGAAAAAACTAAGCCATTTGACCGAGAAAAATATGTCTCTTTGGGTATTTTTTTCCACTTCGGCACCACTGTGCGGCAGCTCTCATTTGTGCGACGACGGGGACCCATGAGTTTTGTCCTCTGGCATACCAGTCTGCAATACCACAGCAATCGGGATGGGTGCTTCATTTCGGCGAAAACTTCTTCTTTTCAAAAAACGCACTGTTTGGGCAAGACAACACTCACTTTGGAAATAAGTTTTCAATTCAAGTGTAAAGCGACTCAATTCGTTCCGCGGAGATATGATACTGACTTTCTGTCAAGATTTCGAGCGAGA
This sequence comes from Eristalis pertinax, assembly GCA_907269125.1. Lineage (NCBI taxonomy): Eukaryota > Metazoa > Arthropoda > Insecta > Diptera > Syrphidae > Eristalis > Eristalis pertinax. The sequence continues at coordinate 105,596,219 of OU026145.1, read as the reverse complement.
AACAGCTGTCAGTGTCAAAATCACCTATCATTTGAAATAAAAACCACACCAGATGGCCCACCCTGTATATATGGACTAGATGCTACAGCGGATGCGAGGTGAGGAATGTTTCACATTGGGAGAGTTGCGGGTATTTTTGCAGATGCTTCAGTTATCCTCAAATCCTCCCAGGCGGAACTGCAGCGTGCACTCAGTAGGTATGTGCTTTTGCGGGGTTGAAGGTTAACCTGAACACATCCGATGTTATGGTTATTTCCAGAACCCACTCTACATGTTAGTGAAGTCCCTTTGAAGCTGATGGAGAAGTTTAAGTACTTCGGGGGTTTTCGGGTTTCTTTTGGGGGTGATGGGAGGAGTAATGCTAAGCTTTTCTGCGGGATTAGCCGCTTTAGCAGCTGCTTCTTCGGACGGAAAAGGGCTATGCTTCGATGGTTTGGTAACGTGTTACAAATGTCATCATCTAACCATCAGGTAGGCGAACGCTTGCCAGACCTAGGACTAGGTGATTGCTAGAATGAGGTCTAACTGCTATTAGTTTCATTCAGAGTGAATTCCGGTAGCACACTCTATCCGTGTATCCACAGCTGCCGAATAATGATCATAACCCGCTCCTGTCCGCATAGATCGGGTATCCGTCACAAGCGTGCTATGGTGATCATCCGGTTACTGGAGTTGAAAACAGAAAATCTCGCAAAACAACAATGAAAGTCTTAAGTTTGACCTACCGCAACCTTCAGGTGAATACTCTCATCATTGACGTTCCATCAAAAGAGAATCAAAATCAACAAGAACAGCTCTAGACGAAAGGAATTCAATTAAGATAAGACTTACGTGATGCCTCGCATACCGCTGGAATCACTTGAGAAAATACTTCACATTTTCGCATGTGAAGTGATCCCTAACGTGGCGGTGATAAAATCCATGCTTTCTCGGCCATGCCCCCCTCCCCCGTCACGAGTTTCCGTCGGTTGTGGTTATTTTACATCGGCTTTGGCACAACCACCGAATCGCACCTTAATCTTTACTTTGTTTGCCACTTCTCTTATCGGGCTACGTGAACTCCTTCAGATAGTGGTTTCGCAAATGGGTCCCAAGCGCTTTTGCTTGTTTGCACTTTCGTTATTTGTTTCTCTTTCGTTGTTTTGTTTTGCTCCCCTGATTGCCTTGTATGCCATGTGATAAGGCAGTGGCTGATTAGCGGTAATCTAAGTGAATTCTTCGGCGGAATTGTGCGTTAGTTAACGTTCTGCTTTGAATTTCCCATCATTATTTACGATCAACTGGAGGGAATATCTTTCAGTGAGTCAGTCGGTGCTCACTGCGTCTTGGAAATGCATGATTCAGTGAAGGCAGTGATTACATATCGGCAATTCCATCAGTCAGAACTTGCCCCAGTGTTAATCATTCGTGTCAACTGAATGACTTTATTTATAGCAAAGGCGCGTGTCTATTGAACTTGAAACATCGCCTACGGGCGGGCGTACTTATCAATATCATGCAACGGTCTGCCAGCAGCTCAAGGGAAATGCATTTTCTGAATAATTATCAATCACACGTGGATCGGTTTGGGGTTGGTGGTGGAAAAATATAAACTTTCAGCGGAATGACCAAAGTGGCGATATTTTGTGGAACACTTGCCGCAGCCGGTGGATAGTCATTGCGAATACAATTTTCTCTCTAAAACCACACATCAAGTCTGTGTCTCACTGGAGGGTTTTTGTTGGTTCTAGGACTGTCAGACTTAAACCAAATGGAACTAGGAATGTTACGAGCCAAAAGCCTATCCCACGCAAATGTGACAGTGAGGAACTTATCGTTTGTAGCGGAGGCCCTTACCACTGTCCGGCATGTGGAATGGAAATAATAGGCGCTCCCTATAGGTCCTACCGTGTCCACGAAGGGGAAAGGCCTTAAAACGTTGATATATTATATTGCGAGAGAAATTGATAAAAAATTACGTTTAAAAAACTTGCAAATGTAGACTTACATTATTTAAGAACAGCAAGAAATCTAATGCCTATCTTCAACTCTACTCTGTCGTAGTCCGACCACCTAAACTCTACCATTAGCAAAGTGTATGGCGCCCTTCGAAAACAATATCACCAGATTTGTTTATAACTTGCGTAGTTTTGATCATGACTTTTTGGCTGCTCCGTTGATCAGCTGATTGCTTATGGATCCTTATCATTTTTACATGAAATCACCCAAACAAGGGAGCCTGATTATCTCTGTAGCAAACTTCAGTTCTCTATATCTCCTAGGTCTTTCATTCTATCAATTCATCCTACATAACGTCTTTTTCTACCACGTTACCTATCCTAATAATTCATTTTTCCGAGAAACGCCTGCGTTATCTCTGAGCGAACCTTTTTCGTCCATATCATCCGTCTGTGGAACTCTTCTTCTCCTTCTAACGGCGCTACAGTCCGGGCCTTAGTCAACAAGCTTCTGCAGCTTGCACGATCGTCCCAAGTTGATTGAGGTCCTTCTCCACTTGTGTGCGCCATCCGTTCCGTGGGCGTCCTCTATTGGGTAGTCCCTCTGGTTCGGAGTCGAAGACTCTTCGGGCTGGACCAGTGTTGTCCATGCGCTCTACATGACCTAGCCATCTTAGGCGTTGAATTCGTAGACGCCTGACTAGGCTCATGTCGCTGTACAGCCCGTACGCAAACTAGACCAAAGATGGTACGCAGAGCTTTTCTCTCGAAATGACCTAGGGCCTCTTCGATTGTACAGGGTTCTACATCATAGAGACAAGGATGATCAGGGTCTTATATAATGTTAGATTGGTCCTTCGACAGAGGGCTCTACTACTCAATTGCCATTTGACACTAGCTAATGCTCGCTCATGCGCATTATAGTTGAGCCTTTACACGCTTATAAGATTTATCTTACTGTGTCAGCAGAAATACAAAAAAATACTAAAGCTATCTCTCTTAAAATTTATATACGTCGTTGTATAATATAAGAGGTCGGATCTTTTTGCGGTTGGCGATATTTGGTTGATGTTCGACTAACAAATTCCACCGGACATGCAAGTATACTAGATAGACTACAGTTTGACCAAGAATAATCCAGAAATACTGTCAGGAGAAGGCTTCTATGGATTCTGTCGCTAAAGTGTTGATGTTTTCGAAAAATGTGGTGTATGGTGCAATTAAGATCTATACGCACACAGGTGGCATGAAGAATCCGAAAAGAATGAAACGTGCAACTTTCAGGGAGGACAGACTTATTTGTCGGCTGAGTAAGACGAATCCTTTTTTCAACAGTAAGGCTGTTCACTCAGCCATTTCGAGTCAATAGACTTCTCAAGTTACAATAAGAACCATCAGGAACAGATAACTAGAAGCGGTTTGCGGGGGTGCATAGTATGCAAAAAGCCGCACGTTTCGAAAACAAAATATAAAACGTCTATTGGATTTCGAAAAGGAGCATTTAAAGAAACCGTCCTCATTTTGGAAAGCCAAAACGCTGCTCAGCTCTTGTTGCTAACAAGCGGTTCCCGACAAGTACTAGTTTGAAATGATTTGAGTATAAAACATTCCTTTTTTACTACTTTGTTTACCAGTTTGTTTTGGCAATGCTCTCTGTTGGACACATTTCAATGATCAATGCAGACCACAAAGCAAGTACAAATGCAGCTGTCAAATAAGTTTTCTGAGATTCTAATTAGTTTTCCGCAACCATACACAAATAAATATATATTAATGAAGTAAGGATGTAGGATTACTCTTACGTAATATCCCAAACCGGGTGCACGAAGCCTACAGAGAGATTTTAACGCGGATATAAGTAGTGTCATCTAAGTAAACTAGGGGTGCTTTCATAAACGTCGGAAATCTGCGCTAGCACAACAAGCATTTCTTTTCTCATGCGCTTTTGAACACGCACATGGTGCAGAATATCTGCAGGCTTGCTTTAGTACAAAATAGTTTTCTTATATATAATAATTACTGTACAATCTGTCCGACATCGATGAGCTATTGGCGTTTATGAACACTAGGTACTGCAGTTCACCTAAGTCAGTATGATCGTATATCTGCATTAATGAACTTGGATAACGCAGTCCTATGTTAGTCTGACGTTTATGAAAACACCCTAAGTGCTAAGTAAGATATTAATATAAAATTCCTAACCTCTTATGCTTCAGTTTGCTAGACGTTATGGGTTTACCTGCATTGTACTTTATTCCTAAAGTCATCAGAGAGGGAGAGTGGACTGTTAGGTTCGGCTTTACCGTCTGCCCAAAGTGTATTCGACTCTGAGCCGCGGGAAAGAAGCAACAGAGGACGGACGCTGTTTATGGCGGCACACAGTACACACAAGTGGAGAAAGACCTCATACAGCTTTGTGTGGCTCTGGGCTAAGTCGGTGAGCAATGTTCGTTATAAACCTGACTTTGCCTGATGTTGTTCGCACATATCCGCTAGCCCACTCTTCACCTCGACTGACGCTTCTCTGGTGTACATCGACTTTGATTGGAAACTCCTCGGACTTCTTACTCTCGTCTATGCTCCCTCGTACATGTCCACGATAATCTGTACGTACGTTTCTGCAACTCCATCACTGAAACACATCAGCTTGATAGATCGTTAAATGTCACAGTTTCGCGTGTCGCCTTTTACAAAGGAAGAATATAACTTTTCTTCCACTGAGCAGGCACTGGATCGCCTCTCATAAGTTTGGAGAAGAAAATCATGAGCCATTTGAACCCGATGTCTCCCATCTTTTTCCCGAACAGCATCTCGTCCGGCCCATCCGCTCTTCCTTTTTTGGAGTATTTGACCGCCTTTTCAACTTCTTCGTCTGATACGCCGGGTACTTCATCATAGTTGGGATCGGTTCTTGGAAAGTATATCCGAAGAAATACTTTCCAATACTGTCGCCACCTGTGTGATATTTTTGCATCTTCCACAAGGAGCTGATCTTGCGCATCGTTAATGAACTTCGGTGAATTTCTTGGGCATTTATCCTTCTTTGTGCGGCTTAGGAATATAGTTGTGACCTTGTTCAAGTTGTTTTGCAGCAGTTCATGGTTTGCCTGGTAGAAGAAGACATATCCTAAAACTCCCGATACAGGCCCTCAGTACTCTTAGCTTGAATTTGGGCGCATCTTTTCTTCGCTACACATTTGCAACGTCTATACTCCATTTCAAGACGAGCTTTTTCATTTCCATTGCTAGAGGGACACTTTGACCAAGCTTTGAAGGCCCTTTTTTCTTTCCACTTATCACTGCTTTCGCTTCATCTGTCCATCACCATGTTTCGATCAAATATTGGCAATGGCCTTTTGAAACGCCGAGCATTGATTTAGCTCCGTGTGAACAAGGTCTTTGTAGTGAATTCCACATGTCTTGTGCTGTGCACTCTTCTTTATCAACTTCGGCGATGTTGCGATGGCTATCTCTCTTTTCTCATATATTTTCTAATCTGTCTGCCTTTCCTTTTCGAACCAGGATACTCGAGTTCGATAGGCTTTGGTGTGTCCCTGCGCTCGCTGTAATCATGTTAGTGTAATTGACGGCTTTGCTGACTACATCCTCATCTTTGTTCAGTTCATAGATATCGTGGATGTGTTTTCTCATCTATTCACTTTTCTCGCGCACATTACCTTAAATACGACAAGCACAACTGGTAAAGTGGTGCCAAATTTTTCGAATAAGTAGAAATGGAGAAATTAACACAGTTTAAGAAGATATTTGAACTTTTAACTATTCCAAATAAACGTGTATAAAATTACGAGTAGAATTTGTGCTCGTTCAGTTACGCAACCATCGCGGCTGCTTCTAGATTTTTGAGAAAAAAATATGAAGGTGCTCTTAGTCCCGAGGCTTGCGACGCATCAGAAAACCTAATTCTGGTTATATCCACGTTATATTATGTGCTACAGGTGCACCAACGATTTATTGCCTGAAAGCAAACACCGAACCTGTTCGTCGCGAACTGTCGCCGCAATTATTGTTAAAATGGTGGTGGTTTCCTAATAAATCGGTGCATGGGAATTTCAAATTTTCCACCCATCACAATGCTTTGCTAATTAGCAAGACTCTTAAGTGTGGCCTTGGCGAATTCAAACTTCCAGCAAACTATCTTCAAAGCATAGAAATTGATTAGATAAACGAATTCTGAATATTTAGAACTCGAACAGAACTCGTCATGAGCCAGCGAGTGCGCGAGAACAAGTAATTCCTGTTATATCCTGAACTCCAACGTCTCGGGGCTTATTAATATTTTCGTTGTTCCATTTTATAAACCAGATTCTACACTCGAAGATGAACTTGAGTGCGCTTTGCTTAAGAATAAAGAAAAAAACCGGAAAAATGTGAACCTAAAAAAAGCTCTCGTCTCACGCTGCTCCGCCGATGTGCTGATGACCTTCGAGGAGTTCAATATCAAGCTTTTCCTCTCATCATCAGTCATCACGTATACATGTAGTATCACCGCACTCAATTTGCACCCCCTTTACATTGGACTCGTATCTAATGTCAACAATCGAATCGAAGCGAGTGAGCGAACGAACCAACGAACGAAAAAAAAAAAGAGAAAGATGGAAGACTCGATGGCATCCATTCCTGGCGTGAGCCAAAACACGTACGAATTGGAAAAGTGAATTCCATTCCAACAGTCATCGCAGTCGTGCCGACTTTGAAGAGCGCTTGTAAAATCTATTCGACGCGAATTTCACTGCGGTCGTCGCAGTCGCTGCCGCCACCGAAGTAATGCGCAGCCAACGGTGACTAGACCAGTCATCGGAGATGAGCGCAAGAAAATCGAAATCTAATCGAGCACAACAGCACGATTAGATAATGAATTCGGTGTGCTCTTTTGCCGGGTGCTTGATAAATGCGGTTTTGTCGGCACAGACGACAGAAAGGGCGGTGTTGCCACTGGCCACCGGCGCGGCGGCTGGGTACTCTTGGGCGGAAGTTTATTTTCGGCAGCGAGCAACCTTGAAGCAAATTGAGACAATCGATTTTGATTATGGAATATTATTGAGGTCAAGTTGTTGGGCTGGGGGCGGCGAAGCTTTTGAGAGAAAATTTTTGCGAATTTATTTTTGCTTTTGTGATTTACAAGGCTGCCAGTTTGAAAATAAACTCATGATTTGATGATTTGATGGTGAAAATGTACATTTTGTGTGGGCTATCAGTGCGGTAGTATGCGGTAGTATGTGCTTGAAGTGGTTGCGGAGAAAGAATATTCACCGTCATGTGCACGTAATGAGAAACATGCACACATTCTGTGTGTTCCATTGAATCAACTGGTACTCGTATTTTAATATGTTTTTCATGGAATACCTCTTTAGAAAGCAATCCAGCTGCGACGCACATACAAAGTGGACTTTCCCTGCACTCAGGACTGGCTCTGGCCAGAATATGAGCCAGGAAAAGAATGTAGTCGAATTTTCCCGGATGGCTCCAAGACCAATGAAGGATCTGGCGCGAGCGCTTTCGTATAGAGCGACAACATTAGACGCACATTAGACAACATTTCACGCCTCATTTGGTAAATTTGCGTCGGTCTTCCAAGCGGAAACCTGAAGAACAGGTGGAAGGGGCGAAGTAATTGTGTCTGTAGCGACAGCAAAGCTGTGCCTAAGACCCTACTCAACCCTTTAACCACTTCCAGGATAGTCCAAGAATGCGTGTCTTCTTTAAATTGGATCGGCAGGTTTAAATTCGCTAAGACTTGTCTGGGTTCCACGGCCACCACGGGATCACGGGAAATAAGATCGCCTATGAACTTGCTAGACATAGACCAGAGGAGATACTCCTAGGACCCGAACCTGCGTTGGGATTACCCGCGTCCTCGGTTAGGGCTTCTATCGATGGCTGGGCTTCTCCAAAACACGACCAGGGGTGGCATGACTCTCCAGGATGTAGACAAACCAAGCGCATGCTCCCTAATGTCTGTAAGAAACCCGCCGCATTCCTGTCATCTCTTAACATAAAAGACTGAAGACGACTTACCGGCGTACTAACTGCCCAATACACCTTCGCCAAACACCTAAATGTGCTTGGCCTAAGCGACGAAACCCTCTGCGACGCCTGTGGAGAAGACGACGACACTGCACAGCACTTCTTCTGCCACTGTCCCGCCTTTACTCGGATCAGGTGGCAGTTATTTGGTGCTGGTGAGGTGAGAGCTCCTAATCACACAAGCGCCTGTTGGACCGATTTTTGAGTCTGAGTGCTCCAGTGAAGTGTTCAAAAACCTCCGACAAAAAAAAAATCCGTAATGCAAAGACGCGTCGCTCGCAAAGACCTCATAAGAATATCTATTTGCGAACTATAAGCGAACATGAGCTAGTGTCAGATAGGAATGAAATGTTTCGTCATATTTACGAAAACCACATGAATAGTCAATGAAATTTTGTTTGCGTTGCCATCGATCAGAAAGTAAAATAATTGCTCTCGATATTTCGAAAGACCATTTGATACAGTGGTCTGTGCCTCGACTCCTACCCACTTGAACCTCGGTTCGATACTCAATACGACCAAATATAATTTTTACGGCTTCACCTCTTTCAATTCACTGACAATGCTCAAAGAGTATAGTTATACTCTCTAGAAAAAGCTTCTCAAACTTGGCCGTTCGGCGTCGGCGTCGCCATAAAACTGTAGGTCCCTTCCACTCGTCAGAGAACAATAGCACGTACAACACGAGTGGTTGCTGAGAAGCTAGGCTCTTGCCTTCTACGGGCTGTAGCGCCACCCATATTATTGTTGATATTTGATACAGTTTGATGTCAAGCACTCTTAACAGAAATCCAGTTGAATTTGCAGGAATTCATTTGAACACTCACCCGAAATGTATAGCGTGCTGGCATGTAAGGTCCACCACGCTATACAATTCCGCTGAGCCGCTTCGTTATAAAGGCCTAACTATTCTTCGGGCTGGATGCAAAATTCTGTCAATGCAGCTGCTGGTTATGTTGTTAAAAATGACGGTCTGGTTCAAGCATTCGTAACTGCCGTCTGTGCGACTTATCAGTTAAAAATAAATTAGTGGAAGTGTTTTGTTTTGGAAAAAAGAGCTATAGTTATTTTTGTAATGGTACATGTGTGCATTGTATGATATCATATCATTCTAGAGAAAAAATAATTATAAAATATTTTTAAGTAATTTTTTACCGGAGGGGCTGGCCTTAGGGACAAAGTTTGTCCAATTCTCATAAATATTTTTTTTATTTGCAAGGCTTTAAAAATGGTGGACAAATACAAAAACCTAAGGAAGAATTCCACAAATATTCAGAAGATGCATTGTCGGAGGCTTTACAAAAAAAAAAAACGTTAAGAAAAGTTGGCCATAAGAAAGACAAGTCGGGAATTCGGGATTTCACGAGGCACGTTGCCGGACCGAATTTATTGTAGAGTCATCGAAAAACCCAGAAGAAGGGGACCTGAAATATTTCTCAATGTCGCGGAGAAACAAATTACAAACTCTTGTAAACTGGTTTATAAATCTGGCAAAAGGTGGTTTTCCACAGAAACCCAGAGACAGCGTTGCCGGAAGAATATTTTTCAAAGTTCCACCACTGCTACCAAAAAGTGCCATTTTAAAGTCATGGGTGCCACAAACGGAAATGTACACAAATCGTACTGTGTTACTGTGTATTTTATACAACTTAATGAATTGCACTTAATTAGAAAATGTTATAGAAACAAACATTACTTACTTATTAGGCCGGTGACCCATGGAGGGTCCGAGCCTGAGCAATTGCTGCCTTCCATCGTTGACGGTCCTGGGCAGGCTGCTTCCAGTCTTGCATCCGCTATTACTTGGTCTTTATACCACAGATTCGGTCTTCCTCTCTGTTCTCGAACCAGGAGGCTCGGATTCGAAGACCCTCTTTGCTGGAGCATTGTTGTCCATGCGCTCGATGTGGCCGAGCTGGCGATTTTTGCCTTCCGGACTGCAACCACATCCTGGTACAGCTCGTAGAGTTCGCGGTTATCTCTTCTCCTCCAATCGCCTTCCTCGCAGACGAGTCGTAGAACTTTTCTTTCGAAGGTACCAAGAATCAGCTCTGCAGTTTTGCTCAGCGTCCAGCTTTCGGCTCCATAGAGCAGGACTGGCAAAATAAGAGTTTTGTAGAGCATGATTTTGGTCCTTCGAGTCAGGCGTTTTGAGCCCAGTTTCTTTGACAAACCGAAGTAGCACCGGTTGCCAAGGGCGATTCTACGACGGATCTCCACTGTGATGTCGTTTGTGGAGTTCACGTTTGCCCCGAGGTAGACGAACTCCTTTACTACCTCGAAATTGTAGCTGTCGATCGTGAAATTTTGTCCAAGGTGGTGTGTGACGAAACGTTTTTTGGTCGACAGGATATATTTTGTTTTGTCCTCATTGACCTTGAGACCAGTTTGTTTCGCCTGTTCTTCAATCGCCGTAAAAGCCTCCACCACGGCATGCTGAGAACGCGTGACAATGTCGATGTCATTTGCGTACCCCAACAGTTGGACCGACTTGTAGAAGATAGTGCCTTCCGTGTTTACAGCTGCCCTCCGCACGATCTTATCCAGTATCAGATTGAAGAAATCACACGACAGCGCATCTCCTTGCCGAAATCCAGTGCAGGTTTCATACGGTTCGGAAATCCTGAAGCCGAACTGCACGGTGCATCGCGTATGTGTTAGCGTAGTGCGACACAACCGGCTCAGTTTGCCCGGAATCCCGAATTCGGCCAACGCATCGAATAGCTCCTTGCGATGAATACTGTGGTATGCGGTTTTGAAGTCGACGAAAACGTGAACGTATCCATTTGAAATTCGCTGGTCTTTTCCAGCGCATTGCCTTAGTGTGAAGATTTAGTCTATAGTCTTGTCTTCCCAAATTCTACAGATTATCTGGTGCATGCTCCCCACCAAAACATCGCCACCGGCCTTGAAGAGCTCTGATGGTAGGCATGCGGCTTTGTTGTTCTTCAGCCTTTTAATGGCTGTTCCGACTTCTTCAAAGCTAGGTGGGAGGACTACTTCATCGACTGGAGTTGGGATTTCTTGATTCCCTATCACTCTCTCCTGGTTAGGCCCATTAAGCAGGTGTTGGAAGTGCTATCCCATTGGAACTCACGTAATCAAATTGAGTCTGCCCTGCAATGACTTCAGCAGAAGTTGCAGAGACTATGAAGTAGAGGGAATCATTGTGCACTTGTGCTTGTCCTACCCTCTCTTAGAACACCTAAGGACGTTCTTCTTCGATAACCTGACCGAATTCAGCAACTTTTGTGTCAATCATCTTCTTATCCTTGTTTAAAATATCAACTGGTTTACGGAGTACATTCGACTAGATCCGCACAATGGGCCCAAACTAGCCTACGTGTGACAGCTCCATGTTGGTCAGTCAGCCACCATGACCTAACCTAACCTAGGGTAGGTGGAGTATAGAAACCTACCTGACCAAGCGTCAGTCCACCAGTGAAGTGAATGACGCCATTCATCGAAACTTCTCTTTGAGTCATCGTTGATCAACAGATCCACACTGCACCAAATGTAAACTTATCGCAGCAAGAAAGCAGTCGAGCCAGTGTATCGTGAATTATTTTGAGGTCATCGTCTATGAAGTTAGTGAGTCAAGCGCGTTGATTTACGAATCCGATTAATGTTCACTTTTAGCAGTTCTCATGAATAAACTAACGCTCCTCGTACAGCGATCAATGTGGGCGATCACGTACGCGGTTCGACATCTTTAATCAATTACTTTGGTGGATCATAAAATACTCCATGCTCCTACAGACTTACAAGCTAGACCGTGCGACCACAGAGTACACTCGAGCAATCGAAAACTATCCATTTCTAGTTTATAAATATTATTTTATACAAACGTTCATTCACACATGTGCACACAGTACACACCCACAAGTGCGTGGGATGAACAACATTTTATCAAGTACTTTAATACCGTACGCGTACCACCTAGGCACACACGAACATAATCTCTTTTTCCGCCCCGTCAATTTCAACGAAAACGCGAAGAACAACGACCAAGCCAACAAGCCTCTTAAAAGTTCTCTCATTTTGATGTTGTTCTCTTTCAGTGTTTGCGCTACCATTCGGTGTGCGATTCGCCTTCACACAAGAACGCGTGGTCGTGCGAAGACAACAAAGCCGAAAGCATTGTTTTTCATGCGTGTTAATACGCGGGGGGGGATACGCAAATTACAGAAGCCATCAAGGTCACTCACTCTGCTGAATTTCTGCGTCTGACGCCCTTGCCCCTTCGCCACATGAAACACAAAATTCGGTTACATCCGAATGAATGGTGGCGGCGCAGCGTCATAGCAGTGTTGTTGCCACAACATTATTACCCGTCGACCCATTTAAGTGCTACGTGCTTGCTGGCATGCTGTCGATGGAAGCTCCACCGTTCCACAGCTCTTCAACCTGCCCGAGAATATGTTATTTCTCTGTTCGCCAGTGGCTGCTGTCTGCTATTCGATTACTCGCCAAAACGCACACTCTCTTCCACACCACACAGACTGCTCTCTGTAGTCGCTGTCTCTGCCCAACTCACCATCTCTCTTTTGCTCTTGTAATGAAAAAAGACAAAACAAAAAACAAGTATAATACAAACATTCACAGACTGCCTGTCAGGGGCCAGCTGACGCCTGACTCCGTGTTGTACAGCAGAGTAGAGCGGTTCGTAGCTCGCCTCGTCTGATTATAATATCCACATGTTTTGGAAATTCACATTTATTTGGCATTGTGCGACGCTGCAGTAAGGGTGCATTGTTCGTTCACTTTGGACACGCCAGAGAAATTCCATCGTCCTTACGTTGATTTTTCCATTCATAACTGACTGAACTGACAAGTGCGATTGTTGCACAGTGGTGGTGTTTTCCAGTGAATATTCATATTTTTGCGTGCGCGTGCAATTTAAGACCTATTCCGAGGTCACAGTACAAAGTGCGTGTGTGTGTATTTGGATATCCTTCCTATCAATTCCTAGTCATGTTAGCGTCGGAGCATAGACCATTTTTTAAGTATCCCGCCGATCCAAAGAACGCATCGCAATTCTTCAAGACCGAGCAAAGGTAAATAAGCGAATTGGTTTTGTGATCTTGATTGTTTATTGTTTTGCCGTTTGGCTCTCTCCAGCATTTTGTTAGTGGTTCCTAATGACATCACTTCAGGTTGAGTGTGGGATTTTTCAATTTCAACAATTAGCCATGAATTCGCACATATTTCTGCGCTCGACTCAACCGGTTTCCGTGTCTCTTTCGTTTCTCGCTTGTGGTTGGGTGTGCGCAAAAAAATATGAATATAAACCAAAAAAAAAAAACACCTTTCGACCAAAGCCAAGAATGCGGGAGATTATACATTTATACGAGCGCGTCAGGCGGCATACACGTTTTTCTAATTATGTTGTGTAGTCTTCTCGAGAAGTTATCGAATGTCTGGAACACTATTCCCCCGTCACCGGCCACGGTGACTTGTTTGTTTATATTATGTTCGCGTGAGTTCGCGATCATCGAACGAATCAACGAAAAATAACTAATTTCTGATTTGTTTTTGTGTCTTCTTCTCTCTCTCCCACTTTCCCCATCATTCAGTGAACGCAATGAGGAACTATGCCGGAACATAATCAATGATATGAACACGTATGGCCTGTCGGTGGTGGATGATTTCCTTGGAATGGAGAAAGGACTGAGCATATACAACGAAGTCCAAGGAATGTACGCGGCAGGTGTTTTTAAAGTAAGATTCGAAAACCTCAGTCAGAGTGAAAGAAAGAGCCCCCTTCTGTAAAGTGGTTGTTTTTGTTTTGTTTTTTTTTCATTACAGGACGGACAGTTAGTCAGTTCAAATCAAATGGCCGAACAGGATTTACGGACGATACGTGGTGACAAAATCACATGGGTTACAGGTGTTGAACCAGGCTGTGCAAATGTTGGATACCTTATTAATCAAGTGAGTTTTTGTTTTTCACCTGCGAGGCAAGACTCAAGCTTAAGCTGCGCATCACAGCTTCCACACAATATTTACATAATCTCCCGATGATGGGAGACAGTCATCTGGTCTGCTCCCACTGAACAGCCGTCATTAGGGGCGGGTTGATTTGACGAAAGCCAAATGATACTGTACACTACAAATGTTTTCAAATGCAAAATCCCATCGATTTTGTTACATGCCGTGGATGCATGTGCACGAAAGAGAGGGCGAATAGTTATCACCTTTGCGAACAGAGAAATGAAAACAGTTTTGCCAGCTCCCGTACGCGTTATCATGCACGTACACCATTTACAGAGGGAAACTATAAAAAAGAAAACACTGTAAATAGCCATAATTGTATTAAGTGATATCATATCCAGCACTTTCATTTTGATAAGTTTCCGTAATCCATTTTATTGGACAGGCGGTTCAGAAAAACCGTCACATTTTTCAGAAAATGGGCGTGGTTCAGGGAGCAAGTAATCAACATCTTCAGCGAGGACAAAGTTCGCCTGTAATACAGATTTAATCAATATCCGGACATTTTGGTCGCCAGACTCTGATCTCATCCGAATTGACTCGACTTTGAGCCAGCTTCAAGTGAAACCATTTGTTTTTGGCCAAAAAGAGATCCATCATCGAACATTTTGCGTGGCAATCTGGGAAATCGAAGAAAGCTTTTCGAATCTGTCGACTGTTGTACAAAAGAAAACAATATCTATTCAAACAAAGAAGGCCTTGCGGGGGCTTAAGTAGTTGCGCATGTTGAGCTTTGTGAAGTGTTTTTTTTTTTTTTTTCTTCTCCAAGACTTCATCTCGTTTCAGTGGTTTTGTATGGAAAGCTAAAGCTGTAGAGTGTTAAATCAGCTGTTGCTTCGATTCGTCATTCATTCTAGATGTAACGGAGCTTAATGTATGTTCTTTTGGTCTCCAAAATGTTTTCAGAATGTGTAGTGCACTGGGTTTAATGGAATAAGGGTGTAGAAGCTATATATTGACCAACGTACACAGCACATAAATCAATGACTACATGCAAATGAGATTGTTTAGGCAGTTCGTTAGACTCTCGCTCAGCATTAAACTGCTATCAGCCGGGTACTCCTTTCCAATATGCCGTACAAAGATCACGGTCCTTACCTCTGATAAATCCTTGCTCTCAAGTGCAAGTGCAGCCTCAACCTATTGGGCACTCTGCACTTGCGACAAAGAGATCATTTTCGTTGAAGAAGAGCCTGGGACTGAAGCTACTTGTAAAATGGACATAGGCAAGATCCACGCGTTGGGCCCCGGCTGCATGTGTGATCTGGTCTGGCAGACAGACGACGATATTCCCTGAATTGAATCGCAATCAGAGGATGGCGTACATCATTATCAATGGCAGACAATGACGCACACCTTTGTCTGCACTAGACGGTCCACCAAAGTGGTTGATATCCTTCTCCACTTGTGTTCACAACCTTAAACTTGGGCGTCTTCTGCTGAATTGTCCCACAATTTCGGAATCGATCTGGATTGCAACTGGCCATACAATCTACATGGCCCACCCAATTTAGGCGAAGTTTAAGGTAGTATCCCAGTTGCCAAAAATAAAGGGCACCTCATTAAGCGCTTCATATTTTTAAATTTAAATAAAACAAATGTGTGATGTGTCATCGACATTTGTTGTTCGTTTTAAAGGCCTATCGATGCTTTTATTTATAGGTTAGGTTAGGTAGAGCGGGCCGCCAGCGAAATTTCCAGCGCCCTTAGAACATTTTGGTCCATTGTTATACCTGTAGTCAGACTGCTACCACTGATCGACAACTCCAGTGATAGTGCCGCTAATTCGATCCCAACATTACCGAATAGTGACTGGACCTGAAAGGGCTCCCTCTAACCAGGGGCAGGCACTCAACCAACGGCGCCATCCAGCTGGAATATAACATTGTTTGATTGTTCAAACGCCCACCGCGGCTTTTCTGGTTGGCGCGCATGCAAAATGTCCAATTTTGTATGACTGGCGCATAATATCAGGCTGAACTATGACCGATGGGGATATGTTGGCTTTGAGCGCCGTTCTGGTTTGTGGCTTATTCACATAGACTTGTGACTTCAGAAAACTCCACGAGAAAAAGCCGATCTCGGTAGACAGTTCACATCACCTCCACGTGAGATGACCATGCCCTTCCAATGTGGCCGTCCTGTTGAAACCACATGTCGTTGGTTTCCATATCATCCAACTCAGGACAAATGAAGTTGGTAATCATCGACCTATAGCGCTCGTCCAACGTCGTTCTCGACGAAATATGAATCGATGATGGCGCCAACACAAAGTCCTTCCCAAACTTTGACTTTTTCAGGATGCATTGAACGCCCTTGTGGATTGGTATCGTCGCATATTCGACAATTGTGTTTGTCGACGTGCCAATTCATCCAAAAATGGGCATCATCGTTGATAGGGCTAAGTGCTCGCAACGCTGCCCATTTTAATAAAACAATTTTATCATTTGCACATGTCGTTGAACGATGTGTCCGTCCAGATATGGGAAAGCAGACTGAATAACAGAAACATGATAGCAAGGAGATATTCAAGTTCGGCCCGAATTACCCCTAGTCCACAGCGGAGAAAATGTGAGAGTAGTGGAACTCCCAAGTGTATCACACATAGTTTTACAAAATCCATGGATCCACCACAATATGGCTGCCGTTTCGTGGGTTTTGTGGGGAAAAAGGCGGCAAAATTGCTGGAAATTCGTGAATTTGCCCACGAACATGTTCGGAGGGTGTTCAAAAGTTGACACATATTTTAAGAGTGCATAATATATTGTAATAGGGGTTGCGTGAATAAGAATGCAATTCTAGGCTTTATTTACAGGAATACTTTGCATTTCGATTTTTCTTTTTCAAATTTTGGATTTCAGCGAAATGTTGAATTTCGTCGCTGCATCTGCAAGTTTGTCAAATCGAACAAACCACGTCATTTATACTAGTTTCACAATTGACTTGTCCCAGCAAACTTCTGGCGAAAATTTGTGGTACTAGATGAATTACATCGAATTTTGACAGTTCACTGGTGGAAAGGAATTTGAGTAGAAATTTTGAAATGTGGTGGTGATTTAAAGTTTATTTTAAGTAGAAAGGTAGAAAAGCCTTTAGTTGTGACAGTTTTTGTAGGAGACTGTTTTAAAAAATGCAATAAACCACCAGTTTTACACGAAATTGTTGTTGTTTTGTGATTCTTCAAAAAAAATATTATATGAATGGTCAACAATATGTGTTATATTGATAGTTTGTTAGCAAATTAATTAAAACAAATTCAGTGAAGTTAAATGCAGCTGAAAATTCGTACATTCATACATATATATTTACATATTTTGTGTTTTTTTTTATATTTTTCATTACGCGATTCCAAGTAAACTATCACTTCAGAAGGCTTGACAAGCACTTATAACAAAACTGACATACTTTTTCTTGATATTTCACTATTAATTGCAACCGAAATTTAATAATAATTGGATATAAATTTGTATTTCCACCAAATTTGAATTCCTCCCCGCCAGAGATCTGTCATAATTCGATTTCATTCATCTAGTACTAAATTGTGACAGATCTGTCATAATTCGATTTCATTCATCTAGTACTAAATTGTGTCACAAGCGGCGCTTGGTTCCATATTGGACATAGTCAATACTCAACTACGTGCTTTTTCTTTCACGCCCAATGAAAATATGAAGTAAACGCAGGGAAATGTAAAAAAGCACATACAGTGGATCAATAAGGAACTCGGACACCTTCCTTTGCAACTCTTAAAACGACTTATCCTGTATATGCATTCTGTATGAGATTCCTAACTTCTAAGGATGTCTGACCACGTTGCCTTTCCATTTTTATGAAACTTTTATTTAAAAGAGTTCCGAAATTTGGGTCTTAGATGTTCTTCTTTCGAAGTTAGAAAGGGAATGAAGAACGAATATTTAGAAATTTGTTAAGGAATTTATGAAAATTAATGGGAATCATATCTAAAAATCTCTCTTTGAGAGAGAAACTGTGCACAAACTTGTGGAACGACTTTTCGGAGAAATGCACAGAATTCACGAAACGTCAAAAAGAATATATGAAAATTGAATGTCGTTTTTTTTTGTTATTTTGAATTTGACAGTCTTCAATTGTTTGCCCACAGAAATTTCTGTAGCAGAAATTTGAAGGGTGGGGACATTTTTTACTCTCTCAGGAGCATGCTCTTCTGTGAAAAACTACTAGCAATTGGAACAGACCTATTGTATCCTTACTAGTCCACTAATTTCACCCGTTAAATTACCCTCAGTCAGCTATTGATATTTCTCATATGTCAGTTGACTCTCAATTTAAGCGAAGATCTCTCAATTTTTAAGGGTGTGTGAGTGAAAGCGCCTCTCGCACTAATTCTTTCCAACATATCGAAAAATCCTCACGTGAAACTGCTCTCTTACGTTTTATGACATTGCTCTCATTTCGCTCCAGAAAGCACGAAGTCGTATTTTGTGCAAAGCATATGATTTGCGTGTGTTGAATGAAAACGCCAGCAGCAAAGCCCTATTGTGTTTCGCGCATGAATGGCATGGAACCATTGTATTGTGTGGTTTAACAAATTAGGTGACGCACCAACGCAGCATTGTGAAACGTCAGCTCGCTGACATAAACAAAAAACAAAACAATCATTAATTTCAAGTAACAATCACAATAAGAACGGAAATATCAGTAATCAATTTTGACACTAGATGTCATTTGAAATATTGAAGTTTCAGTGGGAACGCAAAATTGGATTTCGAAATGTTTTTTTCCCTGAAATGTTGAATTTGAGTGCGGTGTAAACGTACTATAACGAGCGAATTTTCAAATAAAAAAACTATACAATTCACCGCAATACTAGGGTTGGGGAAGGGTGTCAGCTGTTCGCAAGAGCTCACACGTATTCACAGACAGGGGACGAAAAGTCGTATAAAAAACGTTGCAACATGAAATCAAGGGGCAAGGGAGGTACAAGTTGGATATCTTCTTGTTCTCTTATTATATAAGAAAGATAGTTGACAGATGGAGCAATATGTCAACCAATATGGCCGCTATCAACTGTCAAAGTTCGGATGTCCCTATTAGAGGACCACAACATGATTAAACCTAAACAACAGACAAAGAGTTTAGAACGAGCATGTCACTGTGTAGAAAGGACACTCCTAAACAGAGATGGCAGAAATGTCACTTTTTTCGAATAACTACATATGTTACGTCTGCTACGTTATTGGGTAGTTAATGTAGTATACATAACAAAATGTAACGGAAGTAGCGCTAAGTTGCAAAATGTAGTTGAGATGTCAATTTAACGTCAGTTTAGTTGTGTTTGTGAAATTCATACATGACTTGGTGACAAGCGTAAGGACGGTGCTTGTGAAAGTGGATGTCCATATGTTGCCAACGACCGTTTGCATTAGTTGGAAATTACATTTGAAGCTCAACGTTTTCTGTGTATGTAGTCGTATTTGCACACGTACCAAATGTAGGTGGAAAATTAAACTAATCGGGCGTGTAGTTTATTCGAATAACTACGCGTAGTTAATCGAGTAGATTACCTCATGTAGTCTACTCTGCCATCTCTGCTCCTAAATGGTTTTCCCAATTTTGTTTTTTTTTAATATGAAACCCGAGGTAGTTCTACACTCACAACCACCTCATGTGTTCCCGTGTATTATTGATTTCGGAATAACTCTAGGCTCTCGTATGTTTTACGTTTTTATTTCCGTTTATTGACCCTAAAGTGATTAAATCGATCGACATCACATTTCGATTTGTTGGTACTATCTATAAGAGAACTGCACGCACGACGTCCATTATCTGACATTGCACACTACTTCCAACCCACCATATTTTTATCTTCGACCACATCGTTCTTGTATCATTCATCCATACACCTTGATTAGATCGCATAAAGTAGTGTATCATTTATTTATTAATCTTTATTGAAAGCAATTAAGCACCCAAATACCAATGACATTTCAAAATGGCGGCGTGACATTTCAGTTGAGTTTTGAGTGCAAAAAACCGCCTACACCGCCATAGTTATAACCTGTCGGTCATAAATCATTTGGCTTAGCTGCCAGAGCAGTTTATACTCGCATACATTCTGATTCAGGTTTTTCCTCCAAAAAAACAGCCGCGAGCCATTTCACCTATTGTGCTCCAAGTATGAAGGCAGATTTGAAGTTTGTGGGGTTTTTACTGAATACATTTATCGAGCACATATAACCAGAAATCAATTGTATTTAATTTCTGCACATATGTAACTTTAAACCGAAGTTTGGTAAGTGGTGGTAGTTTGCCAAAGACTTGGCAGTACTGTCGTGTGGTGTTGGGTCAGATGATTGATGAAAGAAGCAGAAGTAGGTGCAAGCTGTAGAATTCAATGGGAAAAGATTGATTCAGTGTTCCTTTTGTTAGAGACCTCATTGTCGGGGTCGGAAAGAAAGGTCGCGTAGAAAGTTGATAAGAAGTTTCTGCTCATTTCGGTCCACACAGCTGTGACAGAATGTGTTATAGGGAATCCATCTTAACGATGTGTTGGCCAAATTCCATTACCAGGTCAATAGTATCGGATTTGTTGGTTTACTGGTCGTAACCGGCTTCATTATTTAGGTTAGGATCTAAATTTGTGACAATACGTGCTATAATGCCAAGCTGCGCCTGCTATAGAGTAGAATGGTTCGAAACGATAACGATGTCTGGTTGCATTGGAGCTTCGGATTTGCTTTAGTTGGCTTTAGATATGTGTTCGGGACTGCAGGCAAGGTTAAGGTTTAATCAGGGACAACTTTGTCTTAGAATTGACTGGAATAATTTACCCAGAAGAAGTAAGCCAAGCAGGCTGTACGGCTGTACGGTGGATGTAGAAGGACCTCTCAATCAAGCTCCCGAGTGGTCTGGCAATTAGCTACCTGGTATTGTCCTTATGGAACACAATTGCTTTCCTTTGGGTGAAAGCTGGCCGCTTCTGATCGATTGCTTCATTCAATTAGTGGAATTTGTTGACAAAACAGATCCGAATTAAGATCAGCTCATTATAGACGAAGTCCTGACCCTGGCTTGCGATGGTCTCCTTAGACACATAAATACCGATTTTCCAGCATTGATACGAGTACCCCATTTGGTGTAGTAGCCAAAATTGTTCGCTGTCTCTTCGCTTAGCGATCAGTGGTGACTTCGAGCTGGTATAAGTCAGTGAGTCATCTGCGATTAGACAACAGTTGGCGGTTAATCAGCCGTGTAGATGTTGAAGAGCATCGGTCCCAGCTTCGACCCTTGTGCAACTCTGTAATGACGTGATGAGGCCTAGTCTAGCAGATAAAGTGAAAATTTGATCAAATCTTCGAGCTGTCCAATAGACATTACAGTACGGTTGAGGACCTATGAACGCAGTTTCCGAACCAGCGAGCTCATCTGCAGAGCCCTTTCCTGCAATTCTCTTGTGTCTTGTGTCTCTTGTTCTGTACAAGGGATTGTAGTGCGTTGTATCAACATTTGACCGTTTTAGAGTCCATTGGGTTGGACGATAATGCCTTAAGTGCTGTCGGACTATTTGAAAATATTTTAGTTCTAGCGCCCTTAGGAGATTGTGTCTGGCGCAGATTTCAGTAGATTGGATTTGCCTTAAACACGGACTCTTTGTTGAATCCAAAGACTCTGTTTTATATATATTATTTAACAACTCTTTAATAGTGTTACACATGTGACTTTGATGACAGCTTGAATATAAAATAACGATGGACGAAAGCAAGTTTGACAGACCGAAAGGATCGGTACGAAAACCGGGACGAACCGTTGTCGGTGCTGCCAAATTTGCTTGCGTTTCACATAAATTAAAGGACAATACAGTACTGCAATCTATTACAATTCCAACTTCAGAATCCATCTTTGATCGGTCTGTGAACCATACCAGACCGGCCTTGTACAAAACATGTGACTTTTAGGAGTTGAGTTGAGTATTCTAAGGTGAATCGTTAGGCCGCCTGGCTACTTATAATGTAGCTGCAGTTTGATGGCACATATGGGAGCTATCTCCCTAATGAAGATAAGTAAGCGGATTAGCCCGACTATAGCCTCTAGAGCTGTTGAAGGGCAGGTATGCATGGCAGCTGTTTTACCATGACCTACAATTAGCAATTTCTGCAACTTTTTTGTCGTTGTCTGTTTTCTGGAGTGTTTTAGGCTATCAAACGATGGTACGTGATTATGTGTCTCGCTATCATTGTGTGCAATTACCGTCCGACCGTATAGACGTCTACCGGCTCATAGTGCTCTAGTAACACGGTCTATGGCTGACATGATATGTGAATTCCAGTTAAGTCGTTTGGACCAGGATTACTCCAAGACCTCGCTGGAACTATCAAGCAATAATACTCCTTTTGAATGTCACATTGTTCTTGAGCCAGAACAGGTGTACTAGGTAATCCAAGGTTTCTGCTTGAAACCCCTAAAATTTGGACTTGTCTAGAGCTTACGAGTAGACACAGTACTACACCCACCCATCCATCTCGATTCGTCTGAAAGAATTCGCAGAGGACAGTCCCCCTGATTGTTAGACTTCCAGTCCAATCTTGAAAGAATGCTGGTGGTGGATAGAATTACCTAAGGCTTTACATAAGAATGTCTTCTGCTAACAGAACAAATTAATGAAATGTCGAGCTAATTAAAGTAAAGCAACTTCCTGTTTTCGAACTCAGCAAACGCTCTGCTACATAGGTGAGTTTTCGTCAACCATCAAAGCTCGTGTTACAATCAGGATCGAATTACGAGCACCTTTCAGTACATGTGTTCCTTTATTGAGCTCACATTTCGTGTGTACGCCTGTCATGCATTTGCCTTTGTTTTGCTCGCAAATTCGCCGCAGTGGGCACAACAAATTTGCAGTAAAACAGTACTGATTTGCATAAATCACCACCTCTGCAGCCATGCAGTTGTTTTCATTTCCAAGCGAAGGAATATATTTTTTTTCTGTTGAACTCACACTGGCAACAAACCAATTGCGCAGTGCCCAGCAGGTGTTTCCTTTCGTACAGAGTTAACATTCAACTTCATTCGACGATTCCATGGGAATCCCTCTAATACCGTGAACATGTGTTGTTTTTCTCAACAAACTTCTTTTTTTTTTTTTCTCGTAATATTCGCTTCGTTTGACTTTTATTCGTGATGATTGTGCGATACGTATGTACATGTGTGTGAGGTTGACCTTTCGAGGGAATTTCTCGGGCGAAACAATTAAATTTTCTCTTCCATGGTATTTATTCAATCATTTATTGTCGAGTAATTATTCAAATTACAAACATTGTTGTCGCGTCTGAGAAGAAATCAATACTAAGCGAGTTTCCCGAACACTCTTTGATGTCACTTGGGACGTAGTTAACTTAGTTGGTGAATCATTTTGGATGTGGCGAGTCATCTTCATTGTTGAGTCGCTCTTGTGGTGATAAGCATGAAAGGAGGGAACACATGTCTGGAGTGCTAAACAAGATGATATGGGATCGCAATAGAGACATCAAACCGCAGACCTACTGAAAGGATCCAAGACCGGATCCTGTTTTTAGCTCTGGTGATGATGATGTAATTCCAGTCATTCTAATTCCAGCCCATGCTCCTGTCCAATACATATAATAACTAGTGCGTATGGGATGGTCTAAAACCTGAACCGTTCTCTATGCGGTTGCTCTTCCTTATATCGGCTAATGAAGCCAGTGGTCCGCATGATCCACTAAAGGGGTCGCGGTGGGAAATCACGACACTCGATCCTCCGCCATCGACTATAACTCATCAAGAGTTATGCTCAAGCACAACCAGGCACGTTTTTTTGACGTAGTCCATCCTGGGTATGCCAAGCGACCTGATAGAGTTGCATTCAAGACGCACCTTGGAAGTCGTGATGTTTCAACTCAGCCACAATAACCGTTTGCTTGGGAAGCTCCAGATTAATTAGTATCTATATTTTTCAGGTAATAAAGTTTCTTATTGTGGGTACCCGAAATTTCCAACGAAGAACATATAGAATCTTCATGTCTAGAGACTCCTTTAGTCCACTGCAAAAGCAAATCTTCAGGTCTTCCAACTAGCCCGAGTTCATCGAAACGATCCCCCTCTATCATAGATAACGATGAGCCGTCGTCCAAAAACGCATAGGTATCAACAAAGCTATCGTTACTACCATAAATTCGAATTGGAGCTATCTTAAAAATGACGTGAGATTTGGTGCCCACATGCGACTAGTGAACATGATGCGCTGGTACGAATGACTTGAAATCACAACTTAAATTCGCAGTCATAACTATTGAAGACAGTTGCAAGAGAGGAAGGTGATGACGTGAACAGTTTAAGATACCGCACGTTGAATTTTGACGGCTTGGCTTCCAATAATGCTTGGATGACTTGAGGCACGAAAAACAGATTTTGTTGACATTTTGATCTGGCGACAGGTCCTCGAAGTCTGTACACTGATGAAGTAGATGATTTTGACCACAACGTTCGCAGGAAACTGAAGAATTTATCGGTCGAATAGAATTATGTGTTAACACGCCACCAGATGCTTTCGACAATCGGGTTTCGATCATATTGCCGTGTTGCTCACCCAATCCCGGCGAGTAATTCCCACAAAAACACGAAGAAATCTCATCACGGCACCTTCTACCCACAGTCTTATTCTTTCGATCATTACCCAAATTCCATGGCCATAGGTGAGAGTTCGAGTTAAAACCGCTAACTACGCGTTGACACCAATGTCGGCTTCCAAGCTGTTTCAAAATTGACCCAGCTAGGCCAATCCTACAGGCAAGCCCAGAATTGCACCTCCCATAACTCGTGAAAAAGATCCCGAGATACTTTACCTTCTCCACCTGCTTCAGTGGGACTGGCCTACAATGTAAGGTGCATTGAATAGGGGTTCTGGAAATGAACATAACCTCTGATTTGTTCACGTAAACCTTCATCGCAACATCAGCAAATACGGCCACAAACCTACCTAGCGCGCGCTGGAGTTTTGTCTGGCGAATGTGAGGATAACTAAGTCATCTGCAAAAATTAGATCTTCATTTTCAACTGTCCCGATGTGAAACATTCCTGGCCTCGGCTGCACTGCAACATCCAATCCATTTATATAAAGAAAAGGAGAGGTGACAAGACGCATCCTTGGCGAAGTCCAACGCTCACGGTGAAAGGTGTTGATTTAGCACCGTTAACCCGAACACAGCTGCTACAGTTTCTGTATAGAGACTGAATGACCTAAGATTACCATCAATTCTGTAGAACACTTCATAGTTTTCCTCAAGGAACTCTGTCGTATGTCTTTTCCAAATCGACGAAACAGCTGTAGAACGGTTTAGCATACTCTCAAGCCTTCTCGAGTACCAGGTGGTGGCGCCATCCCACCTGGTTTCAGGTTTGCTACAGCGTCGTCGATGCCGCTCTTGGTTGGGTTTGGCTGGGGCTTATGTCAACCCGTTCCCATGTGCCACTTAATGAAGATAACAAACGAAGGAATCACTCAATTTGGAACCCCTCTGTGTACATAAACTGACGTCACAGAGTCACTGCTTTATGAGCCAGCCAATCGAAAGAATGTACTATTTTCACATTCAGGCCGAAACTTCTCAAAACAAAAACATATTTTACATGCAATCACAACAAACTTAATCCGATAAACACTAATTCCCCGCAACAACGTGTACCTGCATAACCTTAAAATTCTCGAAACACGCCGTTTCATGAGAAGAATGAGTTTGTTTTGCAAAATACGTCATCTCAACTGCGCAACACTGCAATCATTTCAAGCTAAATTCAATAATGATCACGTTTCAAGTGCGAATTCTGAGCAATCACATACACACACCACAAGTCCAATCAACAAACTCATCATCTTCGTTTTAATTTCAGATTGATGCTGTTATAACACGCGCCAACACGATGAAAAACAACGGAAAGCTGGGAAACTACACAATACGCGAAAGAACAAAGGTAAACAACACAAAATCTGAGATAAACACTCGACTAGACGCTAATGGCATTTCTCTAATTTCCAGGCAATGGTAGCGTGCTATCCCGGCTCTGGTGCGCATTATGTGATGCACGTTGACAATCCGAACAGAGATGGTCGCGTGATAACTGCCATCTACTATTTGAACGTCAATTGGGACACAAAGCGCAGTGGTGGCGTTCTAAGGTAAATTTCACTTGCACATGTTTGCCGTGCAGTCTTTTAATGGCGGTTTTTTTTTGTGTTGTTTTAGAATATTTCCCGAACACAATGGATCGGTGGCGGAAATCGAACCAAAGTTTGATAGACTAATATTCTTTTGGTCCGATAAACGGAATCCGCATGAAGTTCAACCCGCCCATAGAACACGTTACGCCATAACCGTTTGGTACTTTGATGCTGACGAGAGAGAGGCTGCCCTAAATCGATGCAAACAGTTTAGAAATAAGACAATATCAAATAACACAACTACACACAATACCAGCAATGCAAATAATACAACAAGTAAAACGCCGTCAACGACGTCATCATCATCATCTGCATCATCTGCGGCGACGGCGGCGAATTCAAATTCAAATTCAAATACGAATCCAAATTCAAATTCTAGTGATATTTGTACGTAACAAACAGTTTCATAATGCCATCGTACCTACACTTATTTAAATAGTTCTCTGTTTTTTTTTTTTTATTATATACATGCATACAAAAAAATGAATGTAAAATTAAGCATATAGGATATATGTATAAATATTATATATTTAAGTTAATTATTATTTAAAAGAAGGAAAGAAACCATGTAAGAAATTGAATTTAGGATTACACACACATGCTGTTGAAGCAATACACGGATGCAGTGCATCTGAGATCCTAGAGTCGGGCATGCGTCAACTCTGTGCGACGACGCGTACAGCTATGGCCACCCATATGTAACACAAATCACCCTAGTGATATAAAATTTATTTATTCATTTTACAACTGAGAGGTTTACTTCACTTTGAAACCTGATTAAATTATAAATGAAAGTAACTTAAGCATTTTGAATAAAAAAACAAAAATTAATACAATTAATACAAGTGGGATTTGTTCTGAACACAGAAGTGGATGTGGTTGCTTGACAACGTGCTCCTTTCGTTCATCTTATTGGTACCTTGCTCTGATCAGCGGCTGACCTTCAATCAGAAATAAATTATCAAGATATTCACCCCGATTGCGAAAGTCGTTTCACTTGAACGACGAAAGACGACAGAGTCGAGTCACTTTACAGGCGTTTGAGTATCGGTAATACGAACCTTAAATCGTGCGCTGATTTCCGTCTTCCGACAGCAATGGGTTTTTCCTGGATATTCGGTCTTTCTCTCCTTCTCGAGCCAGGAGGCTCGGATTCGAAGACCCTCTTAGCTGGATCATTGTTGTCCATGTCCAGTCGTGGGATTTTTGTTTCCTTCCGGAGTTCGCTGTTGTGTCTTCACCTCCATTCGGGCGTCTGACCATATATTCTACGTCCGACGAAAGACGAAATCCAAATCGAATACAGCCCCCCATTCGATTAGGAGAGTGATGAGATGAGAGAGAGTAAGAAAAATCACCAGGTCTTCTCGGCCGACTTTAATATCTGGAGATTGCCGACGAACTGCCCAAGCAAGGAGCTTCCGGCAACGCCCCTACTGAGTTGGTAGGCCCCCCAATCAACCACCTCAAACACACCATCTATCAACACTTCCTTTCCTTAGCTAGTAGAAGGTGGACTAGGTCATCCAAGTACAAAGTCTCTAGGAAAACCTGGCCATCCTACACGAAAAGAAGAACTGATGAGCTCCTCAATAGAAATCGCTTCGAATTTCCTACAGTCGTGGCTGTATGCATCAACGCTGTTAGAATCGGAATACCGTTCAACCCACACTGTCGCAGTTGCCTCGCCAACTTTCTCTGTGAGAGTCCTATACTAGCCAAACAAAGATATATCGCGTTCGGCAAACCCTTCCTTAGTGACCTCTCCGAGATCGCTAACCAAAGCCTATCGAACATAATCAAATTCCTAAACTTGACAGGCTGGATTTAGCTAACCCAAACAACCACGGTCTACGAGGTGTGGTATCAAAACAGCGCGCAACTGCGCTAGTTGTATTAGCCACTTAAACCAACCAACCAGGTAGAATCTCAGAACTGTTACCGGCGTCATAACCGGGCGCTGCGCTATTGGAACTCATGCCTCTAGATTAGTCCTTCGTTATTCTTCCAAAAGAAACATGCAACCGACGGGGCATACCAACAGGCGCAAGACGAGTACCGGACTAGAAGACGGGAGGAGAAAAAAAGGTACGCCTGAAGAAAACGTCTCTCGCAACCTCCCAGCTCAACGAAACCGAAGCGTATTCACACAAAGGCAACCCCTTCAGAAGACCAGCGAGTCCCAAATCAGTACGCACCACCCTTCCTCGATTTTAAAGACAACTATTTGAATGACTTCTCACAAAATGGATATTTATTTTCCGTCAGCTGGGATCTGGGCAGCCAGTCATTCTGTGTCAGCTGACAAGACAAAATCCAATCAAATACAGTTTGACAGGGAGATGAGTTAAGAGTAAATAAGAAGAAGAAAATAAAAAAAAATAAATAAATAAATAAAAAAAATCGAAATATCACTAGGCGCCCAGAACTCATATTTTCGCAGTAGGTATACGACGCTGACGTCATACACTTTGTGTTTTTTTAAATTTCGACGAGACTATGCGGGCCCCGCGCGCCTATTTTCCTGAATATTTGACAGCTACATTTTAGGGCCCCGAGGGGGGGCCCTCATAGTCTCGCCGAAATTTAAAAAAAACAAAAAATGTATGAGATTGGTTTCGGATACCTACTGCGAAAATTAGACTCCTGGGCGCCTGTTGATATTTCGATTTTTTTAAATTTTTTTCTAAGTTTTTTATTTTCTTCTTCTTATTTACTCTTAACTCATCTCGCTGTCATCTCAAAAATGTCAATGGGGGACTGTATTTGATTGGATTTCGTCTTGTCAGCTGACACAGAAGTCATTCAAATAATTGTTTTTAAAATCGATGGAAAGGTGGTGCGCGTCTTCTGCAGGATTTGCCTTAGTGTGAAGATTTGGTCTAAAGTCGGAAGGGGTGCAAATCGACTTTAGACGTTCACACAAATCTTGTAGGCGACGTTGGGAGCAGAACCAGAAATAAATGAGTAAAGAGATATTCAACTTCGGCCATTTTTACCCCTAGTCCACAACGGAGAAAAGTGTGGCAGGAGTAGTGGAATTCGCTTGTATTTCACAAATGCTTTAACAACGTTCGCCGATTCGTGAATTTTGTGGGGAAATGGCGTCAGATTCATGAATTTTGTGGAAAATTCGTGAATTTGCCCACGAACATTTACTATTATTCGGAGGGTGTTCAAAAGACGACTCATATTTTGAAGAGGGCATATATTTGTAATAGAGGTTTGCGTGAATAAAAATATAATGTCACGCTCTATTTACAGGAATACTTTGCATCAATTTAAATCTTCAGAGTTATATATAGCTGATTTATGTCCTTCTCTTGGGGGACTCTGCTTCTAGTGACCGGTACACTGAGGCGCGAAGAACTTGCAAATTAGCTGTGCGAGCAACTTAAGAGCAGTCTTGGATGGAGTTCGGCGAGAAGCTGGAAAGCGACCATAGATCTGGGAAATAGGGCATCTGGCAAACGCGCCGACTCAGAGGAACGAAATTCAACATCAGCGAAGGCGTCAAATCCAAAGATGGGTTGTTGCTTTCCAATGAGGCGGACAGCTTGGGCAGATGGAGCGAGCACTTTTCGGAGCTGCTCAATCCCGAACAGGCCACTGAGGATGACAGACCCGTAGTCATGAATGGGGCGGAGAATAGTCCAAGTCATTTTGGCGATTGAATCGCTAAAAATTGGCAAATCCGCCGGTGTGGTTTAAATTCGGCCAGAAATGCTTAAGGCAATGGGTAAAGAGGAAGTTTTATGGCTCTCTCGTGTCATTAGAGTGGCCTGGGAACGCGGTGAGACACCTGGCGATTGGCAAACTGGGGTGATTGTCCCACTTTTCAAGAAGCGGGACTAAAGAGATTGCTCCAACTACAGGGGCATATCTCTTTTAAGTATCCCCGGGAAAGGCTATGTTAAGGTGTTGAAAGCGCGTTCTAGAGCTATGATCGAGCCCAGGATGGGGTATGAACTGCGCGGCTTTCGTCCCGGCAGAAGTACAACCGACCAGCTTTTCACTTTAAGAATGGTACTTGAGAAGGCTTGGGAGTATGCCAAGCCTATCTACAGTTGTTTTGTAGATTTGGAAAAGGCATATGACCGAGTCCCTCGAGGTAAACTCTGGAGTGTCCTGCAGGAGTATGGGATTGATGGTCCTCTTCTGAGGGCCATTCAGTCTCTATAGACAAACTGTAGAAGCTGTGTTCTGGTAAACGGTGCTAAATCAACACCTTTCCCCGTGGGCGTTGGACTTCGCCAAGGGTGTGTCTTGTCACCTCTCCTTTTCCTTGCACTCTGCATGTAAGTGGAGTCCCATTGAAGCAGGTGGAGAAGTTTAAGTATCTCAGGGCCTTTTTCACGAGTGATGGAAGGAGTAATGCTGAGCTTTCCTGTAGAATTGGCCTAGCTGGGTCAAATTTGAAACATCTTGGAAGCTGAGCTTGGTGTCAAAGCCAAGTTAGCGGTCTTCAACTCAGTATTTGTTCCAACTCTCACGTATGGTCATGAAATTTGGGTAATGACCGAAAGAAAAAGATCGCGAGTGCAAACTGCTGAGATGAGATTTCTTCGTGCTGTTGTGGGAATTACTCGCCGGGATAGGGTGAGAAACACGGCAGTGCGCGAGGAACTCAATATTGAGCAGCTGCTTCTTCGAACGGAAAGGGCTATGCTTCGGTGGTTTCATCACGACTTCCGAGGCGGGCGTTGAATGCGATTCCATCAGGTAGGCTACCGCTTGGCAGACCCAGGACGAGGTGGTTGGACCAAGTCCAAAAACTCGCCGGGTTACGCTTGGGCATAGCTCCTGATGAGTTAGAGTCGATGGCGGAGGATCGAGTTGCCTGGAGATCTCTCGTGTGTGGTTTACCCCCGCGACCCCTTTAGTGGATCATGCGGGTCAGAAGATGATGATGATGATGATGATGATGATATATTTGTATAGAGGATTTGCGTGAATAAAAATATAACGCAACGCTCTATTTACGTTAGTACTTTGCATCAATTTAAATCTTCAGAGTTATATATAGCTGATTTATATCCCACGGTTGGCAAATTAGCCTTCATTTATGAATTGTGAAAACTTATGAATTTAAATTACATAATTTGTTAAAAACAATGGCAACAACTATACCTAACTCATACAAATTTGTAATTAACTTTCATCCCTATTTCTGAAAAAAAAAATGAGCAAGGAAGCTGTTTTTTTTAGTGATGCAAGCAAATGTTTCAGCAAATCTTTTCATTATTAGTTACCGGTACACATGTTCCATGTGAACGCCTTTCCGGTTTCCGGTATTATGCATACGCAAAAATACATGTAGTGTATTCATTAATAATTAATGTAAATAAATGCAAAATTATTTATCCCTAGTACCTCAGACTTTAACTCGCAGAAAGCTAGTTCATTGTTCGTTTGTTTACCCCTCCTTACTGTGTTGAAAATTTAACACCGAAATTTGAAAGAGGTTCAAGTAACGAGCGAATTTTCAAATAAGAACTCGAATTCACCTCACTACTACGGTTGGGGAAGGGTATCAGCTGTTGGCAGGCTGTTAGCAAGAGCTCACACGTATTCACAGACAGGGGACGAAAGCGTATAAAGAACGCAGTCAGATGCAATCAAGGGACAAGAGGGGAAGAAGTTGAATATCCCTTTACTCATTTATTTCTGGTTGTAACAAGAGATAGGATCGAATTTTTCTGTTGATGAGGCAAATGGAGCTGATATTACAGTCATCGAACATGCTTTCGTCTTCCCAAATTCAAGATGATCTGGTACATGCTTCCTAGTAGAACATCGCCCCTGGCCTTGAAGTGCGCCGATGGGAAACCATCTGACCTTGCGGCTTTGTTGTTCTTCAGCCTTTTAAAGCCAGTTTTTTTTCAAACTAATTTTATTTATTAATAGCTCCTAAAATCGCTGCTGAAACACGTTCCTTTTGTTGGTGGGTGACACGATAACTCACCAACGAATCATCTGAAAGCAAAAATCAAAAAGGCTTCTTATCCTGTATCACATTGGCTATGGTCAATACTACAGTGAAACATTTTCACAAAAAAAAACAACTAAATGGCGGATTTTTGTTTATAACTTTTTTAAATAACAATGAATATTTTTGATCGTAGTACCAACCATAGAGAGTCATTTTAAGAGAAAAATGCCGTTTGGTTCATGTTGATGAGTGCAATTGTTTGTCGTTGGCTTTATCAGCGAACTGCCATGCTTGCGGGCCGATTTCGGCACCCATAATTTTCAGTATCGGTAAAAGGAATTCATTAAAAATGAAAGCAGCACTAAGAGCAGCAATTTCAAGTGTTTATACTTGTGTTTGCCAGCTATGTTTCAGACACACGAATTATAACTTTCGTTATTGTTTTGAGTATTAGCCCCTAAGCATCTTTCGAGCAGCTTTTCGTCAGTTAATTCTTCATAAATTGGTCTGCAAAAGATCTTTCACTTCTTCATCGTAAGCCGCAGGATGGACCACACCATGAATCTGGTACGGCTAGGTAGTACTCGTGTTGCGGCTTAGCGTCGGTGGAACACTTGTGATAAAGTGAGGCCAGATTGGGGCTTTCTTCATGTCTGCTATAGAATCGGTGTGAGCCAGCAAGATAATTTTGACAGTCAATTGTAATTGACCATGGCAACGCATCTGTTCCTGCCACCTTTTGTTTACTACCCCCTCCAGGAGCACTTTCTTTGTAGAATCGAGCATATCTCGAGAACGGTGCGTCTGCAGTCAGAGTTCTAAAGACCTATCCATAGAAGTTGAAAATACCCATCTGACCATGGTAACGCATCTGTTCATGCCACCTTTTCTTTACTACCCTCACCAGGAGCACTTTTCTTGTAGAATCGAGCGTATCTCGAGAACGATGCGTCTGCAGTCAGAGTTCTAAAGACCTATCCAAAGAAGTTGAAAATACCCATCTGACCATGGCAACGCATCTGCTCATGCCACCTTTTCTTTACTACCCTCACCAGGAGCACTTTCTTTGTAGAATCGACCATATCTAGAGAACGGTGCGTCTGCAGTCAGAGTTCTAAAGACCTATCCAAAGAAGTTGAAAATACCCATCTGACCATGGCAACGCATCTGTTCATGCCACCTTTTCTTTACTACCCTCACCAGGAGGACTTTTCTTGTAGAATCGAGCGTATCTCGAGAACGATGCGTCTGCAGTCAGAGTTCCAAAGACCTATCCAAAGAAGTTGAAAATACCCATCTGACCATGGCAACGCATCTGTTCATGCTACCTTTTCTTTACTACCCTCACCAGGAGCACTTTCTTTGTAGAATCGACCATATCTAGAGAACGGTGCGTCTGCAGTCAGAGTTCTAAAGACCTATCCAAAGAAGTTGAAAATACCCATCTGACCATGGCAACGCATCTGTTCATGCCACCTTTTCTTTACTACCCTCACCAGGAGCACTTTTCTTGTAGAATCGAGCGTATCTCGAGAACGATGCGTCTGCAGTCAGAGTTCCAAAGACCTATCCAAAGAAGTTGAAAATACCCATCTGACCATGGCAACGCATCTGTTCATGCCACCTTTTCTTTACTACCCTCACCAGGAGCACTTTTCTTGTAGAATCGAGCGTATCTCGAGAACGATGCGTCTGCAGTCAGAGTTCCAAAGACCTATCCAAAGAAGTTGAAAATACCCATCTGACCATGGCAACGCATCTGTTCATGCCACCTTTTCTTTACTACCCTCACCAGGAGCACTTTCTTTGTAGAATCGACCATATCTCGAGAACGGTGCGTCTGCAGTCAGAGTTCTAAAGACCTATCCAAAGAAGTTGAAAATACCCATCTGACCATGGCAACGCATCTGTTCATGCCACCTTTTCTTTACTACCCTCACCAGGAGCACTTTCTTTGTAGAATCGACCATATCTCGAGAACGGTGCGTCTGCAGTCAGAGTTCTAAAGACCTATCCACAGAAGTTGAAAATACCCATCTGACCATGGCAACGCATCTGTTCATGCCACCTTTTCTTTACTACCCTCACCATGAGCACTTTCTTTGTAGAATCGACCATATCTCGAGAACGGTGCGTCTGCAGTCAGAGTTCTAAAGACCTATCCAAAGAAGTTGAAAATACCCATCTGACCATGGCAACGCATCTGTTCATGCCACCATTTCTTTTCTACCCCCTCCAGGAGCACTTTCTTTGTAGAATCGACCATATCTCGAGAACGGTGCGTCTGCAGTCAGAGTTCTAAAGACCTATCCAAAGAAGTTGAAAATACCCATCTGACCATGTCAACGCATCTGTTCATGCCACCTTTTCTTTACTACCCTCACCAGGAGCACTTTTCTTGTAGAATCGACCATATCTCGAGAACGATGCGTCTGCAGTCAGAGTTCTAAAGACCTATCCACAGAAGTTGAAAATACCCATCTGACCATGGCAACGCATCTGTTCATGCCACCTTTTCTTTACTACCCTCACCAGGAGCACTTTCTTTGTAGAATCGACCATATCTCGAGAACGGTGCGTCTGCAGTCAGAGTTCTAAAGACCTATCCAAAGAAGTTGAAAATACCCATCTGACCATGGCAACGCATCTGTTCATGCCACCATTTCTTTTCTACCCCCTCCAGGAGCACTTTCTCTGTAGAATCGACCATATCTCGAGAACGGTGCGTCTGCAGTCAGAGTTCTAAAGACCTATCCAAAGAAGTTGAAAATACCCATCTGACCATGGCAACGCATCTGTTCATGCCACCATTTCTTTTCTACCCCCTCCAGGAGCACTTTCTTTGTAGAATCGACCATATCTCGAGAACGGTGCGTCTGCAGTCAGAGTTCTAAAGACCTATCCACAGAAGTTGAAAATACCCATCTGACCATGGCAACGCATCTGTTCATGCCACCTTTTCTTTACTACCCTCACCAGGAGCACTTTCCTTGTAGAATCGAGCGTATCTCGAGAACGATGCGTCTGCAGTCAGAGTTCCAAAGACCTATCCAAAGAAGTTGAAAATACCCATCTGACCATGGCAACGCATCTGTTCATGCCACCTTTTCTTTACTACCCTCACCAGGAGCACTTTCCTTGTAGAATCGAGCGTATCTCGAGAACGATGCGTCTGCAGTCAGAGTTCTAAAGACCTATCCAAAGAAGTTGAAAATACCCATCTGACCATGGCAACGCATCTGTTCATGCCACCTTTTCTTTACTACCCTCACCAGGAGCACTTTCTTTGTAGAATCGACCATATCTCGAGAACGGTGCGTCTGCAGTCAGAGTTCTAAAGACCTATCCAAAGAAGTTGAAAATACCCATCTGACCATGGCAACGCATCTGTTCATGCCACCTTTTCTTTACTACCCTCACCAGGAGCACTTTCCTTGTAGAATCGAGCGTATCTCGAGAACGATGCGTCTGCAGTCAGAGTTTTAAAGACCT
Source organism: Eristalis pertinax (assembly GCA_907269125.1). Taxonomy (NCBI): domain Eukaryota; kingdom Metazoa; phylum Arthropoda; class Insecta; order Diptera; family Syrphidae; genus Eristalis; species Eristalis pertinax. The sequence goes on along the minus strand of OU026145.1, from coordinate 105,560,611 downwards.
ATCCAAAGAAGTTGAAAATACCCATCTGACCATGGCAACGCATCTGTTCATGCCACCTTTTCTTTACTACCCTCACCAGGAGCACTTTCCTTGTAGAATCGAGCGTATCTCGAGAACGATGCGTCTGCAGTCAGAGTTCTAAAGACCTATCCAAAGAAGTTGAAAATACCCATCTGACCATGGCAACGCATCTGTTCATGCCACCTTTTCTTTACTACCCTCACCAGGAGCACTTTTCTTGTAGAATCGAGCGTATCTCGAGAACGATGCGTCTGCAGTCAGAGTTCCAAAGACCTATCCAAAGAAGTTGAAAATACCCATCTGACCATGGCAACGCATCTGTTCATGCCACCTTTTCTTTACTACCCTCACCAGGAGCACTTTCTTTGTAGAATCGACCATATCTCGAGAACGGTGCGTCTGCAGTCAGAGTTCTAAAGACCTATCCAAAGAAGTTGAAAATACCCATCTGACCATGGCAACGCATCTGTTCATGCCACCTTTTCTTTACTACCCTCACCAGGAGCACTTTCTTTGTAGAATCGACCATATCTCGAGAACGGTGCGTCTGCAGTCAGAGTTCTAAAGACCTATCCAAAGAAGTTGAAAATACCCATCTGACCATGGCAACGCATCTGTTCATGCCACCATTTCTTTACTACCCTCACCAGGAGCACTTTCCTTGTAGAATCGAGCGTATCTCGAGAACGATGCGTCTGCAGTCAGAGTTTTAAAGACCTATCCAAAGAAGTTGAAAATACCCATCTGACCATGGCAACGCATCTGTTCATGCCACCTTTTCTTTACTACCCTCACCAGGAGCACTTTCCTTGTAGAATCGAGCGTATCTCGAGAACGATGCGTCTGCAGTCAGAGTTCTAAAGACCTATCCAAAGAAGTTGAAAATACCCATCTGACCATGGCAACGCATCTGTTCATGCCACCTTTTCTTTACTACCCTCACCAGGAGCACTTTTCTTGTAGAATCGAGCGTATCTCGAGAACGATGCGTCTGCAGTCAGAGTTCCAAAGACCTATCCAAAGAAGTTGAAAATACCCATCTGACCATGGCAACGCATCTGTTCATGCCACCTTTTCTTTACTACCCTCACCAGGAGCACTTTTCTTGTAGAATCGAGCGTATCTCGAGAACGATGCGTCTGCAGTCAGAGTTTTAAAGACCTATCCAAAGAAGTTGAAAATACCCATCTGACCATGGCAACGCATCTGTTCATGCCACCATTTCTTTACTACCCTCACCAGGAGCACTTTCTTTGTAGAATCGACCATATCTCGAGAACGGTGCGTCTGCAGTCAGAGTTCTAAAGACCTATCCAAAGAAGTTGAAAATACCCATCTGACCATGGCAACGCATCTGTTCATGCCACCATTTCTTTACTACCCTCACCAGGAGCACTTTCTTTGTAGAATCGACCATATCTCGAGAACGGTGCGTCTGCAGTCAGAGTTCTAAAGACCTATCCAAAGAAGTTGAAAATACCCATCTGACCATGGCAACGCATCTGTTCATGCCACCTTTTCTTTACTACCCCCTCCAGGAGCACTTTTCTTGTAGAATCGAGCGTATCTCGAGAACGATGCGTCTGCAGTCAGAGTTTTAAAGACCTATCCAAAGAAGTTGAAAATACCCATCTGACCATGGTAACGCATCTGTTCATGCCACCATTTCTTTACTACCCTCACCAGGAGCACTTTCTTTGTAGAATCGACCATATCTCGAGAACGGTGCGTCTGCAGTCAGAGTTCTAAGGACCTATCCAAAGAAGTTGAAAATACCCATCTGACCATGGCAACGCATCTGTTCATGCCACCTTTTCTTTACTACCCTCACCAGGAGCACTTTCTTTGTAGAATCGACCATATCTCGAGAACGGTGCGTCTGCAGTCAGAGTTCTAAAGACCTATCCAAAGAAGTTGAAAATACCCATCTGACCATGGCAACGCATCTGTTCATGCCACCTTTTCTTTACTGCCCTCACCAGGAGCACTTTTCTTGTAGAATCGAGCGTATCTCGAGAACGATGCGTCTGCAGTCAGAGTTCCAAAGACCTATCCAAAGAAGTTGAAAATACCCATCTGACCATGGCAACGCATCTGTTCATGCCACCATTTCTTTACTACCCTCACCAGGAGCACTTTCTTTGTAGAATCGACCATATCTCGAGAACGGTGCGTCTGCAGTCAGAGTTCTAAGGACCTATCCAAAGAAGTTGAAAATACCCATCTGACCATGGCAACGCATCTGTTCATGCCACCTTTTCTTTACTACCCTCACCAGGAGCACTTTCTTTGTAGAATCGACCATATCTCGAGAACGGTGCGTCTGCAGTCAGAGTTCTAAAGACCTATCCAAAGAAGTTGAAAATACCCATCTGACCATGGCAACGCATCTGTTCATGCCACCTTTTCTTTACTACCCTCACCAGGAGCACTTTCTTTGTAGAATCGACCATATCTCGAGAACGGTGCGTCTGCAGTCAGAGTTCTAAAGACCTATCCAAAGAAGTTGAAAATACCCATCTGACCATGGCAACGCATCTGTTCATGCCACCATTTCTTTACTACCCTCACCAGGAGCACTTTCTTTGTAGAATCGACCATATCTCGAGAACGGTGCGTCTGCAGTCAGAGTTCTAAAGACCTATCCAAAGAAGTTGAAAATACCCATCTGACCATGGCAACGCATCTGTTCATGCCACCTTTTCTTTACTACCCTCACCAGGAGCACTTTCTTTGTAGAATCGACCATATCTCGAGAACGGTGCGTCTGCAGTCAGAGTTCTAAAGACCTATCCAAAGAAGTTGAAAATACCCATCTGACCATGGCAACGCATCTGTTCATGCCACCTTTTCTTTACTACCCTCACCAGGAGCACTTTTCTTGTAGAATCGAGCGTATCTCGAGAACGATGCGTCTGCAGTCAGAGTTCCAAAGACCTATCCAAAGAAGTTGAAAATACCCATCTGACCATGGCAACGCATCTGTTCATGCCACCTTTTCTTTACTACCCTCACCAGGAGCACTTTTCTTGTAGAATCGAGCGTATCTCGAGAACGATGCGTCTGCAGTCAGAGTTCCAAAGACCTATCCAAAGAAGTTGAAAATACCCATCTGACCATGGTAACGCATCTGTTCATGCCACCTTTTCTTTACTACCCTCACCAGGAGCACTTTCTTTGTAGAATCGACCATATCTCGAGAACGGTGCGTCTGCAGTCAGAGTTCTAAAGACCTATCCAAAGAAGTTGAAAATACCCATCTGACCATGGCAACGCATCTGTTCATGCCCCCTTTTCTTTACTACCCTCACCAGGAGCACTTCTTTGTAGAATCGACCATATCTAGAGAACGGTGCGTCTGCAGTCAGAGTTCTAAAGACCTATCCACAGAAGTTGAAAATACCCATCTGACCATGGCAACGCATCTGTTCATGCCACCTTTTCTTTACTACCCTCACCAGGAGCACTTTCTTTGTAGACTCGACCATATCTCGAGAACGGTGCGTCTGCAGTCAGAGTTCTAAAGACCTATCCAAAGAAGTTGAAAATACCCATCTGACCATGGCAACGCATCTGTTCATGCCACCTTTTCTTTACTACCCTCACCAGGAGCGCTTTTCTTGTAGAATCGAGCGTATCTCGAGAACGATGCGTCTGCAGTCAGAGTTTTAAAGACCTATCCAAAGAAGTTGAAAATACCCATCTGACCATGGTAACGCATCTGTTCATGCCACCTTTTCTTTACTACCCTCACCAGGAGCACTTTCCTTGTAGAATCGAGCGTATCTCGAGAACGATGCGTCTGCAGTCAGAGTTCTAAAGACCTATCCAAAGAAGTTGAAAATACCCATCTGACCATGGCAACGCATCTGTTCATGCCACCTTTTCTTTACTACCCTCACCAGGAGCACTTTCTTTGTAGAATCGACCATATCTCGAGAACGGTGCGTCTGCAGTCAGAGTTCTAAAGACCTATCCACAGAAGTTGAAAATACCCATCTGACCATGGCAACGCATCTGTTCATGCCACCATTTCTTTTCTACCCCCTCCAGGAGCACTTTCTTTGTAGAATCGACCATATCTCGAGAACGGTGCGTCTGCAGTCAGAGTTCTAAAGACCTATCCACAGAAGTTGAAAATACCCATCTGACCATGGCAACGCATCTGTTCATGCCACCTTTTCTTTACTACCCTCACCAGGAGCACTTTCTTTGTAGAATCGACCATATCTCGAGAACGGTGCGTCTGCAGTCAGAGTTCTAAAGACCTATCCAAAGAAGTTGAAAATACCCATCTGACCATGGCAACGCATCTGTTCATGCCACCTTTTCTTTACTACCCTCACCAGGAGCACTTTTCTTGTAGAATCGAGCGTATCTCGAGAACGATGCGTCTGCAGTCAGAGTTTTAAAGACCTATCCAAAGAAGTTGAAAATACCCATCTGACCATGGCAACGCATCTGTTCATGCCACCTTTTCTTTACTACCCTCACCAGGAGCACTTTCTTTGTAGAATCGACCATATCTCGAGAACGGTGCGTCTGCAGTCAGAGTTCTAAAGACCTATCCAAAGAAGTTGAAAATACCCATCTGACCATGGTAACGCATCTGTTCATGCCACCTTTTCTTTACTACCCTCACCAGGAGCACTTTCTTTGTAGAATCGACCATATCTCGAGAACGGTGCGTCTGCAGTCAGAGTTCTAAAGACCTATCCAAAGAAGTTGAAAATACCCATCTGACCATGGCAACGCATCTGTTCATGCCACCTTTTCTTTACTACCCTCACCAGGAGCACTTTTCTTGTAGAATCGAGCGTATCTCGAGAACGATGCGTCTGCAGTCAGAGTTCCAAAGACCTATCCAAAGAAGTTGAAAATACCCATCTGACCATGGTAACGCATCTGTTCATGCCACCTTTTCTTTACTACCCTCACCAGGAGCACTTTCTTTGTAGAATCGACCATATCTCGAGAACGGTGCGTCTGCAGTCAGAGTTCTAAAGACCTATCCACAGAAGTTGAAAATACCCATCTGACCATGGCAACGCATCTGTTCATGCCACCATTTCTTTTCTACCCCCTCCAGGAGCACTTTCTTTGTAGAATCGACCATATCTCGAGAACGGTGCGTCTGCAGTCAGAGTTCTAAAGACCTATCCACAGAAGTTGAAAATACCCATCTGACCATGGCAACGCATCTGTTCATGCCACCTTTTCTTTACTACCCTCACCAGGAGCACTTTCTTTGTAGAATCGACCATATCTCGAGAACGGTGCGTCTGCAGTCAGAGTTCTAAAGACCTATCCAAAGAAGTTGAAAATACCCATCTGACCATGGCAACGCATCTGTTCATGCCACCATTTCTTTACTACCCTCACCAGGAGCACTTTTCTTGTAGAATCGAGCGTATCTCGAGAACGATGCGTCTGCAGTCAGAGTTTTAAAGACCTATCCAAAGAAGTTGAAAATACCCATCTGACCATGGCAACGCATCTGTTCATGCCACCTTTTCTTTACTACCCTCACCAGGAGCACTTTCTTTGTAGAATCGACCATATCTCGAGAACGGTGCGTCTGCAGTCAGAGTTCTAAAGACCTATCCAAAGAAGTTGAAAATACCCATCTGACCATGGTAACGCATCTGTTCATGCCACCTTTTCTTTACTACCCTCACCAGGAGCACTTTCTTTGTAGAATCGACCATATCTCGAGAACGGTGCGTCTGCAGTCAGAGTTCTAAAGACCTATCCAAAGAAGTTGAAAATACCCATCTGACCATGGTAACGCATCTGTTCATGCCACCTTTTCTTTACTACCCTCACCAGGAGCACTTTTCTTGTAGAATCGAGCGTATCTCGAGAACGATGCGTCTGCAGTCAGAGTTCCAAAGACCTATCCAAAGAAGTTGAAAATACCCATCTGACCATGGTAACGCATCTGTTCATGCCACCTTTTCTTTACTACCCTCACCAGGAGCACTTTCTTTGTAGAATCGACCATATCTCGAGAACGGTGCGTCTGCAGTCAGAGTTCTAAAGACCTATCCAAAGAAGTTGAAAATACCCATCTGACCATGGCAACGCATCTGTTCATGCCACCTTTTCTTTACTACCCTCACCAGGAGCACTTTCCTTGTAGAATCGAGCGTATCTCGAGAACGATGCGTCTGCAGTCAGAGTTCTAAAGACCTATCCAAAGAAGTTGAAAATACCCATCTGACCATGGTAACGCATCTGTTCATGCCACCTTTTCTTTACTACCCTCACCAGGAGCACTTTCCTTGTAGAATCGAGCGTATCTCGAGAACGATGCGTCTGCAGTCAGAGTTCCAAAGACCTATCCAAAGAAGTTGAAAATACCCATCTGACCATGGCAACGCATCTGTTCATGCCACCTTTTCTTTACTACCCTCACCAGGAGCACTTTCCTTGTAGAATCGAGCGTATCTCGAGAACGATGCGTCTGCAGTCAGAGTTTTAAAGACCTATCCAAAGAAGTTGAAAATACCCATCTGACCATGGCAACGCATCTGTTCATGCCACCTTTTCTTTACTACCCTCACCAGGAGCACTTTCTTTGTAGAATCGACCATATCTCGAGAACGGTGCGTCTGCAGTCAGAGTTCTAAAGACCTATCCAAAGAAGTTGAAAATACCCATCTGACCATGGCAACGCATCTGTTCATGCCACCTTTTCTTTACTACCCTCACCAGGAGCACTTTTCTTGTAGAATCGAGCGTATCTCGAGAACGATGCGTCTGCAGTCAGAGTTTTAAAGACCTATCCAAAGAAGTTGAAAATACCCATCTGACCATGGCAACGCAGCTGTTCATGCCACCTTTTCTTTACTACCCTCACCAGGAGCACTTTCTTTGTAGAATCGACCATATCTCGAGAACGGTGCGTCTGCAGTCAGAGTTCTAAAGACCTATCCAAAGAAGTTGAAAATACCCATCTGACCATGGCAACGCATCTGTTCATGCCACCTTTTCTTTACTACCCTCACCAGGAGCACTTTCTTTGTAGAATCGACCATATCTCGAGAAAGGTGCGTCTGCAGTCAGAGTTCTAAAGACCTATCCACAGAAGTTGAAAATACCCATCTGACCATGGCAACGCATCTGTTCATGCCACCATTTCTTTTCTACCCCCTCCAGGAGCACTTTCTTTGTAGAATCGACCATATCTCGAGAACGGTGCGTCTGCAGTCAGAGTTCTAAAGACCTATCCACAGAAGTTGAAAATACCCATCTGACCATGGCAACGCATCTGTTCATGCCACCTTTTCTTTACTACCCTCACCAGGAGCACTTTCTTTGTAGAATCGACCATATCTCGAGAACGGTGCGTCTGCAGTCAGAGTTCCAAAGACCTATCCAAAGAAGTTGAAAATACCCATCTGACCATGGTAACGCATCTGTTCATGCCACCTTTTCTTTACTACCCTCACCAGGAGCACTTTCTTTGTAGAATCGACCATATCTCGAGAACGGTGCGTCTGCAGTCAGAGTTCTAAAGACCTATCCACAGAAGTTGAAAATACCCATCTGACCATGGCAACGCATCTGTTCATGCCACCATTTCTTTTCTACCCCCTCCAGGAGCACTTTCTTTGTAGAATCGACCATATCTCGAGAACGGTGCGTCTGCAGTCAGAGTTCTAAAGACCTATCCACAGAAGTTGAAAATACCCATCTGACCATGGCAACGCATCTGTTCATGCCACCTTTTCTTTACTACCCTCACCAGGAGCACTTTCTTTGTAGAATCGACCATATCTCGAGAACGGTGCGTCTGCAGTCAGAGTTCTAAAGACCTATCCAAAGAAGTTGAAAATACCCATCTGACCATGGCAACGCATCTGTTCATGCCACCATTTCTTTACTACCCTCACCAGGAGCACTTTTCTTGTAGAATCGAGCGTATCTCGAGAACGATGCGTCTGCAGTCAGAGTTTTAAAGACCTATCCAAAGAAGTTGAAAATACCCATCTGACCATGGCAACGCATCTGTTCATGCCACCTTTTCTTTACTACCCTCACCAGGAGCACTTTCTTTGTAGAATCGACCATATCTCGAGAACGGTGCGTCTGCAGTCAGAGTTCTAAAGACCTATCCAAAGAAGTTGAAAATACCCATCTGACCATGGTAACGCATCTGTTCATGCCACCTTTTCTTTACTACCCTCACCAGGAGCACTTTCTTTGTAGAATCGACCATATCTCGAGAACGGTGCGTCTGCAGTCAGAGTTCTAAAGACCTATCCAAAGAAGTTGAAAATACCCATCTGACCATGGCAACGCATCTGTTCATGCCACCTTTTCTTTACTACCCTCACCAGGAGCACTTTTCTTGTAGAATCGAGCGTATCTCGAGAACGATGCGTCTGCAGTCAGAGTTCCAAAGACCTATCCAAAGAAGTTGAAAATACCCATCTGACCATGGTAACGCATCTGTTCATGCCACCTTTTCTTTACTACCCTCACCAGGAGCACTTTCTTTGTAGAATCGACCATATCTCGAGAACGGTGCGTCTGCAGTCAGAGTTCTAAAGACCTATCCAAAGAAGTTGAAAATACCCATCTGACCATGGCAACGCATCTGTTCATGCCACCTTTTCTTTACTACCCTCACCAGGAGCACTTTCCTTGTAGAATCGAGCGTATCTCGAGAACGATGCGTCTGCAGTCAGAGTTCTAAAGACCTATCCAAAGAAGTTGAAAATACCCATCTGACCATGGTAACGCATCTGTTCATGCCACCTTTTCTTTACTACCCTCACCAGGAGCACTTTCCTTGTAGAATCGAGCGTATCTCGAGAACGATGCGTCTGCAGTCAGAGTTCCAAAGACCTATCCAAAGAAGTTGAAAATACCCATCTGACCATGGCAACGCATCTGTTCATGCCACCTTTTCTTTACTACCCTCACCAGGAGCACTTTCCTTGTAGAATCGAGCGTATCTCGAGAACGATGCGTCTGCAGTCAGAGTTTTAAAGACCTATCCAAAGAAGTTGAAAATACCCATCTGACCATGGCAACGCATCTGTTCATGCCACCTTTTCTTTACTACCCTCACCAGGAGCACTTTCTTTGTAGAATCGACCATATCTCGAGAACGGTGCGTCTGCAGTCAGAGTTCTAAAGACCTATCCAAAGAAGTTGAAAATACCCATCTGACCATGGCAACGCATCTGTTCATGCCACCTTTTCTTTACTACCCTCACCAGGAGCACTTTTCTTGTAGAATCGAGCGTATCTCGAGAACGATGCGTCTGCAGTCAGAGTTTTAAAGACCTATCCAAAGAAGTTGAAAATACCCATCTGACCATGGCAACGCAGCTGTTCATGCCACCTTTTCTTTACTACCCTCACCAGGAGCACTTTCTTTGTAGAATCGACCATATCTCGAGAACGGTGCGTCTGCAGTCAGAGTTCTAAAGACCTATCCAAAGAAGTTGAAAATACCCATCTGACCATGGCAACGCATCTGTTCATGCCACCTTTTCTTTACTACCCTCACCAGGAGCACTTTCTTTGTAGAATCGACCATATCTCGAGAAAGGTGCGTCTGCAGTCAGAGTTCTAAAGACCTATCCAAAGAAGTTGAAAATACCCATCTGACCATGGCAACGCATCTGTTCATGCCACCTTTTCTTTACTACCCTCACCAGGAGCACTTTCTTTGTAGAATCGACCATATCTCGAGAACGGTGCGTCTGCAGTCAGAGTTCTAAAGACCTATCCAAAGAAGTTGAAAATACCCATCTGACCATGGCAACGCATCTGTTCATGCCACCATTTCTTTACTACCCTCACCAGGAGCACTTTCTTTGTAGAATCGACCATATCTCGAGAACGGTGCGTCTGCAGTCAGAGTTCTAAAGACCTATCCAAAGAAGTTGAAAATACCCATCTGACCATGGCAACGCATCTGTTCATGCCACCTTTTCTTTACTACCCTCACCAGGAGCACTTTTCTTGTAGAATCGAGCGTATCTCGAGAACGATGCGTCTGCAGTCAGAGTTCCAAAGACCTATCCACAGAAGTTGAAAATACCCATCTGACCATGGCAACGCATCTGTTCATGCCACCTTTTCTTTACTACCCTCACCAGGAGCACTTTCTTTGTAGAATCGACCATATCTCGAGAACGGTGCGTCTGCAGTCAGAGTTCTAAAGACCTATCCAAAGAAGTTGAAAATACCCATCTGACCATGGCAACGCATGTGTTCATGCCACCTTTTCTTTACTACCCTCACCAGGAGCACTTTCTTTGTAGAATCGACCATATCTCGAGAACGGTGCGTCTGCAGTCAGAGTTCTAAAGACCTATCCAAAGAAGTTGAAAATACCCATCTGACCATGGCAACGCATCTGTTCATGCCACCTTTTCTTTACTACCCTCACCAGGAGCACTTTCTTTGTAGAATCGACCATATCTCGAGAACGGTGCGTCTGCAGTCAGAGTTCTAAAGACCTATCCAAAGAAGTTGAAAATACCCATCTGACCATGGCAACGCATCTGTTCATGCCACCATTTCTTTACTACCCTCACCAGGAGCACTTTCTTTGTAGAATCGACCATATCTCGAGAACGGTGCGTCTGCAGTCAGAGTTCTAAAGACCTATCCAAAGAAGTTGAAAATACCCATCTGACCATGGCAACGCATCTGTTCATGCCACCTTTTCTTTACTACCCTCACCAGGAGCACTTTTCTTGTAGAATCGAGCGTATCTCGAGAACGATGCGTCTGCAGTCAGAGTTTTAAAGACCTATCCAAAGAAGTTGAAAATACCCATCTGACCATGGCAACGCATCTGTTCATGCCACCTTTTCTTTACTACCCTCACCAGGAGCACTTTCTTTGTAGAATCGACCATATCTCGAGAACGGTGCGTCTGCAGTCAGAGTTCTAAAGACCTATCCAAAGAAGTTGAAAATACCCATCTGACCATGGCAACGCATCTGTTCATGCCACCTTTTCTTTACTACCCTCACCAGGAGCACTTTCTTTGTAGAATCGACCATATCTCGAGAACGGTGCGTCTGCAGTCAGAGTTCTAAAGACCTATCCACAGAAGTTGAAAATACCCATCTGACCATGGCAACGCATCTGTTCATGCCACCTTTTCTTTACTACCCTCACCAGGAGCACTTTCTTTGTAGACTCGACCATATCTCGAGAACGGTGCGTCTGCAGTCAGAGTTCTAAAGACCTATCCAAAGAAGTTGAAAATACCCATCTGACCATGGCAACGCATCTGTTCATGCCACCTTTTCTTTACTACCCTCACCAGGAGCGCTTTTCTTGTAGAATCGAGCGTATCTCGAGAACGATGCGTCTGCAGTCAGAGTTTTAAAGACCTATCCAAAGAAGTTGAAAATACCCATCTGACCATGGTAACGCATCTGTTCATGCCACCTTTTCTTTACTACCCTCACCAGGAGCACTTTCCTTGTAGAATCGAGCGTATCTCGAGAACGATGCGTCTGCAGTCAGAGTTCTAAAGACCTATCCAAAGAAGTTGAAAATACCCATCTGACCATGGCAACGCATCTGTTCATGCCACCTTTTCTTTACTACCCTCACCAGGAGCACTTTCTTTGTAGAATCGACCATATCTCGAGAACGGTGCGTCTGCAGTCAGAGTTCTAAAGACCTATCCACAGAAGTTGAAAATACCCATCTGACCATGGCAACGCATCTGTTCATGCCACCATTTCTTTTCTACCCCCTCCAGGAGCACTTTCTTTGTAGAATCGACCATATCTCGAGAACGGTGCGTCTGCAGTCAGAGTTCTAAAGACCTATCCACAGAAGTTGAAAATACCCATCTGACCATGGCAACGCATCTGTTCATGCCACCTTTTCTTTACTACCCTCACCAGGAGCACTTTCTTTGTAGAATCGACCATATCTCGAGAACGGTGCGTCTGCAGTCAGAGTTCTAAAGACCTATCCAAAGAAGTTGAAAATACCCATCTGACCATGGCAACGCATCTGTTCATGCCACCATTTCTTTACTACCCTCACCAGGAGCACTTTCTTTGTAGAATCGACCATATCTCGAGAACGGTGCGTCTGCAGTCAGAGTTCTAAAGACCTATCCAAAGAAGTTGAAAATACCCATCTGACCATGGCAACGCATCTGTTCATGCCACCTTTTCTTTACTACCCTCACCAGGAGCACTTTTCTTGTAGAATCGAGCGTATCTCGAGAACGATGCGTCTGCAGTCAGAGTTTTAAAGACCTATCCAAAGAAGTTGAAAATACCCATCTGACCATGGCAACGCATCTGTTCATGCCACCTTTTCTTTACTACCCTCACCAGGAGCACTTTCTTTGTAGAATCGACCATATCTCGAGAACGGTGCGTCTGCAGTCAGAGTTCTAAAGACCTATCCAAAGAAGTTGAAAATACCCATCTGACCATGGTAACGCATCTGTTCATGCCACCTTTTCTTTACTACCCTCACCAGGAGCACTTTTCTTGTAGAATCGAGCGTATCTCGAGAACGATGCGTCTGCAGTCAGAGTTCCAAAGACCTATCCAAAGAAGTTGAAAATACCCATCTGACCATGGCAACGCATCTGTTCATGCCACCTTTTCTTTACTACCCTCACCAGGAGCACTTTCTTTGTAGAATCGACCATATCTCGAGAACGGTGCGTCTGCAGTCAGAGTTCTAAAGACCTATCCACAGAAGTTGAAAATACCCATCTGACCATGGCAACGCATCTGTTCATGCCACCTTTTCTTTACTACCCTCACCAGGAGCACTTTCCTTGTAGAATCGAGCGTATCTCGAGAACGATGCGTCTGCAGTCAGAGTTCCAAAGACCTATCCAAAGAAGTTGAAAATACCCATCTGACCATGGCAACGCATCTGTTCATGCCACCTTTTCTTTACTACCCTCACCAGGAGCACTTTCCTTGTAGAATCGAGCGTATCTCGAGAACGATGCGTCTGCAGTCAGAGTTCTAAAGACCTATCCAAAGAAGTTGAAAATACCCATCTGACCATGGTAACGCATCTGTTCATGCCACCTTTTCTTTACTACCCTCACCAGGAGCACTTTCCTTGTAGAATCGAGCGTATCTCGAGAACGATGCGTCTGCAGTCAGAGTTCCAAAGACCTATCCAAAGAAGTTGAAAATACCCATCTGACCATGGCAACGCATCTGTTCATGCCACCTTTTCTTTACTACCCTCACCAGGAGCACTTTCCTTGTAGAATCGAGCGTATCTCGAGAACGATGCGTCTGCAGTCAGAGTTTTAAAGACCTATCCAAAGAAGTTGAAAATACCCATCTGACCATGGCAACGCATCTGTTCATGCCACCTTTTCTTTACTACCCTCACCAGGAGCACTTTCTTTGTAGAATCGACCATATCTCGAGAACGGTGCGTCTGCAGTCAGAGTTCTAAAGACCTATCCAAAGAAGTTGAAAATACCCATCTGACCATGGCAACGCATCTGTTCATGCCACCTTTTCTTTACTACCCTCACCAGGAGCACTTTTCTTGTAGAATCGAGCGTATCTCGAGAACGATGCGTCTGCAGTCAGAGTTCTAAAGACCTATCCAAAGAAGTTGAAAATACCCATCTGACCATGGCAACGCAGCTGTTCATGCCACCTTTTCTTTACTACCCTCACCAGGAGCACTTTCTTTGTAGAATCGACCATATCTCGAGAACGGTGCGTCTGCAGTCAGAGTTCTAAAGACCTATCCAAAGAAGTTGAAAATACCCATCTGACCATGGCAACGCATCTGTTCATGCCACCTTTTCTTTACTACCCTCACCAGGAGCACTTTCTTTGTAGAATCGACCATATCTCGAGAAAGGTGCGTCTGCAGTCAGAGTTCTAAAGACCTATCCAAAGAAGTTGAAAATACCCATCTGACCATGGCAACGCATCTGTTCATGCCACCTTTTCTTTACTACCCCCTCCAGGAGCACTTTCTTTGTAGAATCGACCATATCTCGAGAACGGTGCGTCTGCAGTCAGAGTTCTAAAGACCTATCCAAAGAAGTTGAAAATACCCATCTGACCATGGCAACGCATCTGTTCATGCCACCATTTCTTTACTACCCTCACCAGGAGCACTTTCTTTGTAGAATCGACCATATCTCGAGAACGGTGCGTCTGCAGTCAGAGTTCTAAAGACCTATCCAAAGAAGTTGAAAATACCCATCTGACCATGGCAACGCATCTGTTCATGCCACCTTTTCTTTACTACCCTCACCAGGAGCACTTTTCTTGTAGAATCGAGCGTATCTCGAGAACGATGCGTCTGCAGTCAGAGTTCCAAAGACCTATCCACAGAAGTTGAAAATACCCATCTGACCATGGCAACGCATCTGTTCATGCCACCTTTTCTTTACTACCCTCACCAGGAGCACTTTCTTTGTAGAATCGACCATATCTCGAGAACGGTGCGTCTGCAGTCAGAGTTCTAAAGACCTATCCAAAGAAGTTGAAAATACCCATCTGACCATGGCAACGCATGTGTTCATGCCACCTTTTCTTTACTACCCTCACCAGGAGCACTTTCTTTGTAGAATCGACCATATCTCGAGAACGGTGCGTCTGCAGTCAGAGTTCTAAAGACCTATCCAAAGAAGTTGAAAATACCCATCTGACCATGGCAACGCATCTGTTCATGCCACCTTTTCTTTACTACCCTCACCAGGAGCACTTTCTTTGTAGAATCGACCATATCTCGAGAACGGTGCGTCTGCAGTCAGAGTTCTAAAGACCTATCCAAAGAAGTTGAAAATACCCATCTGACCATGGCAACGCATCTGTTCATGCCACCATTTCTTTACTACCCTCACCAGGAGCACTTTCTTTGTAGAATCGACCATATCTCGAGAACGGTGCGTCTGCAGTCAGAGTTCTAAAGACCTATCCAAAGAAGTTGAAAATACCCATCTGACCATGGCAACGCATCTGTTCATACCACCTTTTCTTTACTACCCTCACCAGGAGCACTTTTCTTGTAGAATCGAGCGTATCTCGAGAACGATGCGTCTGCAGTCAGAGTTCCAAAGACCTATCCAAAGAAGTTGAAAATACCCATCTGACCATGGCAACGCATCTGTTCATGCCACCTTTTCTTTACTACCCTCTCCAGGAGCACTTTCTTTGTAGAATCGACCATATCTCGAGAACGGTGCGTCTGCAGTCAGAGTTCTAAAGACCTATCCAAAGAAGTTGAAAATACCCATCTGACCATGGCAACGCATCTGTTCATGCCACCTTTTCTTTACTACCCTCACCAGGAGCACTTTCTTTGTAGAATCGACCATATCTCGAGAACGGTGCGTCTGCAGTCAGAGTTCTAAAGACCTATCCAAAGAAGTTGAAAATACCCATCTGACCATGGCAACGCATCTGTTCATGCCACCTTTTCTTTACTACCCTCACCAGGAGCACTTTTCTTGTAGAATCGAGCGTATCTCGAGAACGATGCGTCTGCAGTCAGAGTTCCAAAGACCTATCCAAAGAAGTTGAAAATACCCATCTGACCATGGCAACGCATCTGTTCATGCCACCTTTTCTTTACTACCCTCACCAGGAGCACTTTCTTTGTAGAATCGACCATATCTCGAGAACGGTGCGTCTGCAGTCAGAGTTCTAAAGACCTATCCAAAGAAGTTGAAAATACCCATCTGACCATGGCAACGCATCTGTTTATGCCACCATTTCTTTACTACCCTCACCAGGAGCACTTTCTTTGTAGAATCGACCATATCTCGAGAACGGTGCGTCTGCAGTCAGAGTTCTAAAGACCTATCCAAAGAAGTTGAAAATACCCATCTGACCATGGCAACGCATCTGTTCATGCTACCTTTTCTTTACTACCCTCACCAGGAGCACTTTTCTTGTAGAATCGAGCGTATCTCGAGAACGATGCGTCTGCAGTCAGAGTTCCAAAGACCTATCCAAAGAAGTTGAAAATACCCATCTGACCATGGCAACGCATCTGTTCATGCCACCTTTTCTTTACTACCCTCACCAGGAGCACTTTCTTTGTAGAATCGACCATATCTCGAGAACGGTGCGTCTGCAGTCAGAGTTCTAAAGACCTATCCAAAGAAGTTGAAAATACCCATCTGACCATGGCAACGCATCTGTTCATGCCACCTTTTCTTTACTACCCTCACCAGGAGCACTTTCTTTGTAGAATCGACCATATCTCGAGAACGGTGCGTCTGCAGTCAGAGTTCTAAAGACCTATCCAAAGAAGTTGAAAATACCCATCTGACCATGGCAACGCATCTGTTCATGCCACCTTTTCTTTACTACCCTCACCAGGAGCACTTTTCTTGTAGAATCGAGCGTATCTCGAGAACGATGCGTCTGCAGTCAGAGTTCCAAAGACCTATCCAAAGAAGTTGAAAATACCCATCTGACCATGGCAACGCATCTGTTCATGCCACCTTTTCTTTACTACCCTCACCAGGAGCACTTTCTTTGTAGAATCGACCATATCTCGAGAACGGTGCGTCTGCAGTCAGAGTTCTAAAGACCTATCCAAAGAAGTTGAAAATACCCATCTGACCATGGCAACGCATCTGTTCATGCCACCTTTTCTTTACTACCCTCACCCGGAGCACTTTTCTTGTAGAATCGAGCGTATCTCGAGAACGATGCGTCTGCAGTCAGAGTTCCAAAGACCTATCCAAAGAAGTTGAAAATACCCATCTGACCATGGCAACGCATCTGTTCATGCCACCTTTTCTTTACTACCCTCACCAGGAGCACTTTCTTTGTAGAATCGACCATATCTCGAGAACGGTGCGTCTGCAGTCAGAGTTCTAAAGACCTATCCAAAGAAGTTGAAAATACCCATCTGACCATGGCAACGCATCTGTTCATGCTACCTTTTCTTTACTACCCTCACCAGGAGCACTTTTCTTGTAGAATCGAGCGTATCTCGAGAACGATGCGTCTGCAGTCAGAGTTCCAAAGACCTATCCAAAGAAGTTGAAAATACCCATCTGACCATGGCAACGCATCTGTTCATGCCACCTTTTCTTTACTACCCTCACCAGGAGCACTTTCTTTGTAGAATCGACCATATCTCGAGAACGGTGCGTCTGCAGTCAGAGTTCTAAAGACCTATCCAAAGAAGTTGAAAATACCCATCTGACCATGGCAACGCATCTGTTCATGCCACCTTTTCTTTACTACCCTCACCAGGAGCACTTTCTTTGTAGAATCGACCATATCTCGAGAACGGTGCGTCTGCAGTCAGAGTTCTAAAGACCTATCCAAAGAAGTTGAAAATACCCATCTGACCATGGTAACGCATCTGTTCATACCACCTTTTCTTTACTACCCTCACCAGGAGCACTTTCTTTGTAGAATCGACCATATCTCGAGAACGGTGCGTCTGCAGTCAGAGTTCTAAAGACCTATCCAAAGAAGTTGAAAATACCCATCTGACCATGGTAACGCATCTGTTCATACCACCTTTTCTTTACTACCCTCACCAGGAGCACTTTCTTTGTAGAATCGACCATATCTCGAGAACGGTGCGTCTGCAGTCAGAGTTTCAAAGACCTATCCAAAGAAGTTGAAAATACCCATCTGACCATGGCAACGCATCTGTTCATGCCACCTTTTCTTTACTACCCTCACCAGGAGCACTTTTCTTGTAGAATCGAGCGTATCTCGAGAACGATGCGTCTGCAGTCAGAGTTCCAAAGACCTATCCAAAGAAGTTGAAAATACCCATCTGACCATGGCAACGCATCTGTTCATGCCACCTTTTCTTTACTACCCTCACCAGGAGCACTTTCTTTGTAGAATCGACCATATCTCGAGAACGGTGCGTCTGCAGTCAGAGTTCTAAAGACCTATCCACAGAAGTTGAAAATACCCATCTGACCATGGCAACGCATCTGTTCATGCCACCTTTTCTTTACTACCCTCACCAGGAGCACTTTCTTTGTAGAATCGACCATATCTCGAGAACGATGCGTCTGCAGTCAGAGTTCCAAAGACCTATCCAAAGAAGTTGAAAATACCCATCTGACCATGGCAACGCATCTGTTCATGCCACCTTTTCTTTACTACCCTCACCAGGAGCACTTTTCTTGTAGAATCGAGCGTATCTCGAGATCGGTGCGTCTGCAGTCAGAGTTCTAAAGACCTATCCAAAGAAGTTGAAAATATCCATCTGACCATGGCAACGCATCTGTTCATGCCACCTTTTCTTTACTACCCTCACCAGGAGCACTTTCTTTGTAGAATCGACCATATCTCGAGAACGGTGCGTCTGCAGTCAGAGTTCTAAAGACCTATCCACAGAAGTTGAAAATACCCATCTGACCATGGCAACGCATCTGTTCATGCCACCTTTTCTTTACTACCCTCACCAGGAGCACTTTTCTTGTAGAATCGAGCGTATCTCGAGAACGATGCGTCTGCAGTCAGAGTTCCAAAGACCTATCCAAAGAAGTTGAAAATACCCATCTGACCATGGCAACGCATCTGTTCATGCCACCTTTTCTTTACTACCCTCACCAGGAGCACTTTCTTTGTAGAATCGACCATATCTCGAGAACGGTGCGTCTGCAGTCAGAGTTCTAAAGACCTATCCAAAGAAGTTGAAAATACCCATCTGACCATGGCAACGCATCTGTTCATGCCACCTTTTCTTTACTACCCTCACCAGGAGCACTTTTCTTGTAGAATCGAGCGTATCTCGAGAACGGTGCGTCTGCAGTCAGAGTTCTAAAGACCTATCCAAAGAAGTTGAAAATACCCATCTGACCATGGCAACGCATCTGTTCATGCCACCATTTCTTTACTACCCTTACCAGGAGCACTTTCTTTGTAGAATCGACCATATCTCGAGAACGGTGCGTCTGCAGTCAGAGTTCTAAAGACCTATCCAAAGAAGTTGAAAATACCCATCTGACCATGGCAACGCATCTGTTCATGCCACCTTTTCTTTACTACCCTCACCAGGAGCACTTTTCTTGTAGAATCGAGCGTATCTCGAGAACGGTGCGTCTGCAGTCAGAGTTCTAAAGACCTATCCAAAGAAGTTGAAAATACCCATCTGACCATGGCAACGCATCTGTTCATGCCACCTTTTCTTTACTACCCTCACCAGGAGCACTTTCCTTGTAGAATCGAGCGTATCTCGAGAACGATGCGTCTGCAGTCAGAGTTTTAAAGACCTATCCAAAGAAGTTGAAAATACCCATCTGACCATGGCAACGCATCTGTTCATGCCACCTTTTCTTTACTACCCTCACCAGGAGCACTTTCTTTGTAGAA
Source organism: Eristalis pertinax (assembly GCA_907269125.1). Taxonomy (NCBI): domain Eukaryota; kingdom Metazoa; phylum Arthropoda; class Insecta; order Diptera; family Syrphidae; genus Eristalis; species Eristalis pertinax. The sequence goes on along the minus strand of OU026145.1, from coordinate 105,541,274 downwards.
TCGACCATATCTCGAGAACGGTGCGTCTGCAGTCAGAGTTCTAAAGACCTATCCAAAGAAGTTGAAAATACCCATCTGACCATGGCAACGCATCTGTTCATGCCACCTTTTCTTTACTACCCTCACCAGGAGCACTTTCTTTGTAGAATCGACCATATCTCGAGAACGGTGCGTCTGCAGTCAGAGTTCTAAAGACCTATCCAAAGAAGTTGAAAATACCCATCTGACCATGGCAACGCATCTGTTCATGCCACCTTTTCTTTACTACCCTCACCAGGAGCACTTTCTTTGTAGAATCGACCATATCTCGAGAACGGTGCGTCTGCAGTCAGAGTTCTAAAGACCTATCCAAAGAAGTTGAAAATACCCATCTGACCATGGCAACGCATCTGTTCATGCCACCTTTTCTTTACTACCCTCACCAGGAGCACTTTCTTTGTAGAATCGACCATATCTCGAGAACGGTGCGTCTGCAGTCAGAGTTCTAAAGACCTATCCAAAGAAGTTGAAAATACCCATCTGACCATGGCAACGCATCTGTTCATGCCACCTTTTCTTTACTACCCTCACCAGGAGCACTTTCCTTGTAGAATCGAGCGTATCTCGAGAACGATGCGTCTGCAGTCAGAGTTTTAAAGACCTATCCAAAGAAGTTGAAAATACCCATCTGACCATGGCAACGCATCTGTTCATGCCACCTTTTCTTTACTACCCTCACCAGGAGCACTTTTCTTGTAGAATCGAGCGTATCTCGAGAACGATGCGTCTGCAGTCAGAGTTTTAAAGACCTATCCAAAGAAGTTGAAAATACCCATCTGACCATGGCAACGCATCTGTTCATGCCACCTTTTCTTTACTACCCTCACCAGGAGCACTTTCTTTGTAGAATCGACCATATCTCGAGAACGGTGCGTCTGCAGTCAGAGTTCTAAAGACCTATCCAAAGAAGTTGAAAATACCCATCTGACCATGGCAACGCATCTGTTCATGCCACCTTTTCTTTACTACCCTCACCAGGAGCACTTTCTTTGTAGAATCGACCATATCTCGAGAACGGTGCGTCTGCAGTCAGAGTTCCAAAGACCTATCCAAAGAAGTTGAAAATACCCATCTGACCATGGCAACGCATCTGTTCATGCCACCTTTTCTTTACTACCCTCACCAGGAGCACTTTCTTTGTAGAATCGACCATATCTCGAGAACGATGCGTCTGCAGTCAGAGTTCCAAAGACCTATCCAAAGAAGTTGAAAATACCCATCTGACCATGGCAACGCATCTGTTCATGCCACCTTTTCTTTACTACCCTCACCAGGAGCACTTTTCTTGTAGAATCGAGCGTATCTCGAGAACGATGCGTCTGCAGTCAGAGTTTTAAAGACCTATCCAAAGAAGTTGAAAATACCCATCTGACCATGGCAACGCATCTGTTCATGCCACCTTTTCTTTACTACCCTCACCAGGAGCACTTTTCTTGTAGAATCGAGCGTATCTCGAGAACGATGCGTCTGCAGTCAGAGCTCCAAAGAAGTTGAAAATACCCATCTGACCATGGCAACGCATCTGTTCATGCCACCTTTTCTTTACTACCCTCACCAGGAGCACTTTCCTTGTAGAATCGAGCGTATCTCGAGAACGATGCGTCTGCAATCAGAGTTCTAAAGACCTATCCAAAGAAGTTGAAAATACCCATCTGACCATGGCAACGCATCTGTTCATGCCACCTTTTCTTTACAACCCTCACCAGGAGCACTTTTCTTGTAGAATCGAGCGTATCTCGAGAACGATGCGTCTGCAGTCAGAGTTTTAAAGACCTATCCAAAGAAGTTGAAAATACCCATCTGACCATGGCAACGCATCTGTTCATGCCACCTTTTCTTTACTACCCTCACCAGGAGCACTTTCTTTGTAGAATCGACCATATCTCGAGAACGGTGCGTCTGCAGTCAGAGTTCTAAAGACCTATCCAAAGAAGTTGAAAATACCCATCTGACCATGGCAACGCATCTGTTCATGCCACCTTTTCTTTACTACCCTCACCAGGAGCACTTTCTTTGTAGAATCGACCATATCTCGAGAACGGTGCGTCTGCAGTCAGAGTTCTAAAGACCTATCCAAAGAAGTTGAAAATACCCATCTGACCATGGCAACGCATCTGTTCATGCCACCTTTTCTTTACTACCCTCACCAGGAGCACTTTCTTTGTAGAATCGACCATATCTCGAGAACGGTGCGTCTGCAGTCAGAGTTCTAAAGACCTATCCAAAGAAGTTGAAAATACCCATCTGACCATGGCAACGCATCTGTTCATGCCACCTTTTCTTTACTACCCTCACCAGGAGCACTTTTCTTGTAGAATCGAGCGTATCTCGAGAACGATGCGTCTGCAGTCAGAGTTCCAAAGACCTATCCAAAGAAGTTGAAAATACCCATCTGACCATGGCAACGCATCTGTTCATGCCACCTTTTCTTTACTACCCTCACCAGGAGCACTTTCTTTGTAGAATCGACCATATCTCGAGAACGGTGCGTCTGCAGTCAGAGTTGTAAAGACCTATCCAAAGAAGTTGAAAATACCCATCTGACCATGGCAACGCATCTGTTCATGCCACCTTTTCTTTACTACCCTCACCAGGAGCACTTTTCTTGTAGAATCGAGCGTATCTCGAGAACGATGCGTCTGCAGTCAGAGTTCCAAAGACCTATCCAAAGAAGTTGAAAATACCCATCTGACCATGGCAACGCATCTGTTCATGTCACCTTTTCTTTACTACCCTCACCAGGAGCACTTTTCTTGTAGAATCGAGCGTATCTCGAGAACGGTGCGTCTGCAGTCAGAGTTCTAAAGACCTATCCAAAGAAGTTGAAAATACCCATCTGACCATGGCAACGCATCTGTTCATGCCACCTTTTCTTTACTACCCTCACCAGGAGCACTTTCCTTGTAGAATCGAGCGTATCTCGAGAACGATGCGTCTGCAGTCAGAGTTTTAAAGACCTATCCAAAGAAGTTGAAAATACCCATCTGACCATGGCAACGCATCTGTTCATGCCACCATTTCTTTACTACCCTCACCAGGAGCACTTTCTTTGTAGAATCGACCATATCTCGAGAACGGTGCGTCTGCAGTCAGAGTTCTAAAGACCTATCCAAAGAAGTTGAAAATACCCATCTGACCATGGCAACGCATCTGTTCATGCCACCTTTTCTTTACTACCCTCACCAGGAGCACTTTCCTTGTAGAATCGAGCGTATCTCGAGAACGATGCGTCTGCAGTCAGAGTTCTAAAGACCTATCCAAAGAAGTTGAAAATACCCATCTGACCATGGCAACGCATCTGTTCATGCCACCTTTTCTTTACTACCCTCACCAGGAGCACTTTCCTTGTAGAATCGAGCGTATCTCGAGAACGATGCGTCTGCAGTCAGAGTTCTAAAGACCTATCCAAAGAAGTTGAAAATACCCATCTGACCATGGCAACGCATCTGTTCATGCCACCTTTTCTTTACTACCCTCACCAGGAGCACTTTCCTTGTAGAATCGAGCGTATCTCGAGAACGATGCGTCTGCAGTCAGAGTTTTAAAGACCTATCCAAAGAAGTTGAAAATACCCATCTGACCATGGCAACGCATCTGTTCATGCCACCTTTTCTTTACTACCCTCACCAGGAGCACTTTCTTTGTAGAATCGACCATATCTCGAGAACGGTGCGTCTGCAGTCAGAGTTCTAAAGACCTATCCAAAGAAGTTGAAAATACCCATCTGACCATGGCAACGCATCTGTTCATGCCACCTTTTCTTTACTACCCTCACCAGGAGCACTTTTCTTGTAGAATCGAGCGTATCTCGAGAACGATGCGTCTGCAGTCAGAGTTTTAAAGACCTATCCAAAGAAGTTGAAAATACCCATCTGACCATGGCAACGCATCTGTTCATGCCACCTTTTCTTTACTACCCTCACCAGGAGCACTTTTCTTGTAGAATCGAGCGTATCTCGAGAACGATGCGTCTGCAGTCAGAGTTTTAAAGACCTATCCAAAGAAGTTGAAAATACCCATCTGACCATGGCAACGCATCTGTTCATGCCACCTTTTCTTTACTACCCTCACCAGGAGCACTTTTCTTGTAGAATCGAGCGTATCTCGAGAACGATGCGTCTGCAGTCAGAGTTCCAAAGACCTATCCAAAGAAGTTGAAAATACCCATCTGACCATGGCAACGCATCTGTTCATGCCACCTTTTCTTTACTACCCTCACCAGGAGCACTTTTCTTGTAGAATCGAGCGTATCTCGAGAACGATGCGTCTGCAGTCAGAGTTTTAAAGACCTATCCAAAGAAGTTGAAAATACCCATCTGACCATGGCAACGCATCTGTTCATGCCACCATTTCTTTACTACCCTCACCAGGAGCACTTTCTTTGTAGAATCGACCATATCTCGAGAACGGTGCGTCTGCAGTCAGAGTTCTAAAGACCTATCCAAAGAAGTTGAAAATACCCATCTGACCATGGCAACGCATCTGTTCATGCCACCTTTTCTTTACTACCCTCACCAGGAGCACTTTTCTTGTAGAATCGAGCGTATCTCGAGAACGATGCGTCTGCAGTCAGAGTTCCAAAGACCTATCCAAAGAAGTTGAAAATTCCCATCTGACCATGGCAACGCATCTGTTCATGCCACCTTTTCTTTACTACCCTCACCAGGAGCACTTTCTTTGTAGAATCGACCATATCTCGAGAACGGTGCGTCTGCAGTCAGAGTTCTAAAGACCTATTCAAAGAAGTTGAAAATACCCATCTGACCATGGCAACGCATCTGATCATGCCACCTTTTCTTTACTACCCTCACCAGGAGCACTTTCTTTGTAGAATCGACCATATCTCGAGAACGGTGCGTCTGCAGTCAGAGTTCTAAAGACCTATCCAAAGAAGTTGAAAATACCCATCTGACCATGGCAACGCATCTGTTCATGCCACCTTTTCTTTACTACCCTCACCAGGAGCACTTTTCTTGTAGAATCGAGCGTATCTCGAGAACGATGCGTCTGCAGTCAGAGTTTTAAAGACCTATCCAAAGAAGTTGAAAATACCCATCTGACCATGGTAACGCATCTGTTCATGCCACCATTTCTTTACTACCCTCACCAGGAGCACTTTCTTTGTAGAATCGACCATATCTCGAGAACGGTGCGTCTGCAGTCAGAGTTCTAAAGACCTATCCAAAGAAGTTGAAAATACCCATCTGACCATGGTAACGCATCTGTTCATGCCACCTTTTCTTTACTACCCTCACCAGGAGCACTTTCTTTGTAGAATCGACCATATCTCGAGAACGGTGCGTCTGCAGTCAGAGTTCTAAAGACCTATCCACAGAAGTTGAAAATACCCATCTGACCATGGCAACGCATCTGTTCATGCCACCTTTTCTTTACTACCCTCACCAGGAGCACTTTCCTTGTAGAATCGAGCGTATCTCGAGAACGATGCGTCTGCAGTCAGAGTTTTAAAGACCTATCCAAAGAAGTTGAAAATACCCATCTGACCATGGCAACGCATCTGTTCATGCCACCTTTTCTTTACTACCCTCACCAGGAGCACTTTCCTTGTAGAATCGAGCGTATCTCGAGAACGATGCGTCTGCAGTCAGAGTTTTAAAGACCTATCCAAAGAAGTTGAAAATACCCATCTGACCATGGCAACGCATCTGTTCATGCCACCTTTTCTTTACTACCCTCACCAGGAGCACTTTCCTTGTAGAATCGAGCGTATCTCGAGAACGATGCGTCTGCAGTCAGAGTTTTAAAGACCTATCCAAAGAAGTTGAAAATACCCATCTGACCATGGCAACGCATCTGTTCATGCCACCTTTTCTTTACTACCCTCACCAGGAGCACTTTCTTTGTAGAATCGACCATATCTAGAGAACGGTGCGTCTGCAGTCAGAGTTCTAAAGACCTATCCACAGAAGTTGAAAATACCCATCTGACCATGGCAACGCATCTGTTCATGCCACCTTTTCTTTACTACCCTCACCAGGAGCACTTTTCTTGTAGAATCGAGCGTATCTCGAGAACGATGCGTCTGCAGTCAGAGTTCCAAAGACCTATCCAAAGAAGTTGAAAATACCCATCTGACCATGGCAACGCATCTGTTCATGCCACCATTTCTTTACTACCCTCACCAGGAGCACTTTCTTTGTAGAATCGACCATATCTCGAGAACGGTGCGTCTGCAGTCAGAGTTCTAAAGACCTATCCAAAGAAGTTGAAAATACCCATCTGACCATGGTAACGCATCTGTTCATGCCACCATTTCTTTACTACCCTCACCAGGAGCACTTTCTTTGTAGAATCGACCATATCTCGAGAACGGTGCGTCTGCAGTCAGAGTTCTAAAGACCTATCCAAAGAAGTTGAAAATACCCATCTGACCATGGCAACGCATCTGTTCATGCCACCTTTTCTTTACTACCCTCACCAGGAGCACTTTCTTTGTAGAAACGACCATATCTCGAGAACGGTGCGTCTGCAGTCAGAGTTCTAAAGACCTATCCAAAGAAGTTGAAAATACCCATCTGACCATGCAACGCATCTGTTCATGCCACCTTTTCTTTACTACCCTCACCAGGAGCACTTTCTTTGTAGAATCGACCATATCTCGAGAACGGTGCGTCTGCAGTCAGAGTTCTAAAGACCTATCCAAAGAAGTTGAAAATACCCATCTGACCATGGCAACGCATCTGTTCATGCCACCTTTTCTTTACTACCCTCACCAGGAGCACTTTTCTTGTAGAATCGAGCGTATCTCGAGAACGATGCGTCTGCAGTCAGAGTTCCAAAGACCTATCCAAAGAAGTTGAAAATACCCATCTGACCATGGCAACGCATCTGTTCATGCCACCATTTCTTTACTACCCTCACCAGGAACACTTTCTTTGTAGAATCGACCATATCTCGAGAACGGTGCGTCTGCAGTCAGAGTTCTAAAGACCTATCCAAAGAAGTTGAAAATACCCATCTGACCATGGCAACGCATCTGTTCATGCCACCTTTTCTTTACTACCCTCACCAGGAGCACTTTCTTTGTAGAATCGACCATATCTCGAGAACGGTGCGTCTGCAGTCAGAGTTCTAAAGACCTATCCAAAGAAGTTGAAAATACCCATCTGACCATGGCAACGCATCTGTTCATGCCACCTTTTCTTTACTACCCTCACCAGGAGCACTTTTCTTGTAGAATCGAGCGTATCTCGAGAACGATGCGTCTGCAGTCAGAGTTCCAAAGACCTATCCAAAGAAGTTGAAAATACCCATCTGACCATGGCAACGCATCTGTTCATGCCACCATTTCTTTACTACCCTCACCAGGAGCACTTTTCTTGTAGAATCGAGCGTATCTCGAGAACGATGCGTCTGCAGTCAGAGTTCCAAAGACCTATCCAAAGAAGTTGAAAATACCCATCTGACCATGGCAACGCATCTGTTCATGCCACCATTTCTTTACTACCCTCACCAGGAGCACTTTCTTTGTAGAATCGACCATATCTCGAGAACGGTGCGTCTGCAGTCAGAGTTCTAAAGACCTATCCAAAGAAGTTGAAAATACCCATCTGACCATGGTAACGCATCTGTTCATACCACCTTTTCTTTACTACCCTCACCAGGAGCACTTTCTTTGTAGAATCGACCATATCTCGAGAACGGTGCGTCTGCAGTCAGAGTTCTAAAGACCTATCCAAAGAAGTTGAAAATACCCATCTGACCATGGTAACGCATCTGTTCATGCCACCTTTTCTTTACTACCCTCACCAGGAGCACTTTCTTTGTAGAATCGACCATATCTCGAGAACGGTGCGTCTGCAGTCAGAGTTCTAAAGACCTATCCAAAGAAGTTGAAAATACCCATCTGACCATGGCAACGCATCTGTTCATGCCACCTTTTCTTTACTACCCTCACCAGGAGCACTTTCTTTGTAGAATCGACCATATCTCGAGAACGGTGCGTCTGCAGTCAGAGTTCTAAAGACCTATCCAAAGAAGTTGAAAATACCCATCTGACCATGGCAACGCATCTGTTCATGCCACCTTTTCTTTACTACCCTCACCAGGAGCACTTTCTTTGTAGAATCGACCATATCTCGAGAACGGTGCGTCTGCAGTCAGAGTTCTAAAGACCTATCCAAAGAAGTTGAAAATACCCATCTGACCATGGCAACGCATCTGTTCATGCCACCTTTTCTTTACTACCCTCACCAGGAGCACTTTTCTTGTAGAATCGAGCGTATCTCGAGAACGATGCGTCTGCAGTCAGAGTTCCAAAGACCTATCCAAAGAAGTTGAAAATACCCATCTGACCATGGCAACGCATCTGTTCATGCCACCATTTCTTTACTACCCTCACCAGGAGCACTTTCTTTGTAGAATCGACCATATCTCGAGAACGGTGCGTCTGCAGTCAGAGTTCTAAAGACCTATCCAAAGAAGTTGAAAATACCCATCTGACCATGGCAACGCATCTGTTCATCCCACCTTTTCTTTACTACCCTCACCAGGAGCACTTTCTTTGTAGAATCGACCATATCTCGAGAACGGTGCGTCTGCAGTCAGAGTTCTAAAGACCTATCCACAGAAGTTGAAAATACCCATCTGACCATGGCAACGCATCTGTTCATGCCACCTTTTCTTTACTACCCTCACCAGGAGCACTTTCCTTGTAGAATCGAGCGTATCTCGAGAACGATGCGTCTGCAGTCAGAGTTCCAAAGACCTATCCAAAGAAGTTGAAAATACCCATCTGACCATGGCAACGCATCTGTTCATGCCACCTTTTCTTTACTACCCTCACCAGGAGCACTTTCTTTGTAGAATCGACCATATCTCGAGAACGGTGCGTCTGCAGTCAGAGTTCTAAAGACCTATCCAAAGAAGTTGAAAATACCCATCTGACCATGGCAACGCATCTGTTCATGCCACCATTTCTTTACTACCCTCACCAGGAGCACTTTCTTTGTAGAATCGACCATATCTCGAGAGCACTTTCTTTGTAGAATCGACCATATCTCGAGAACGGTGCGTCTGCAGTCAGAGTTCTAAAGACCTATCCAAAGAAGTTGAAAATACCCATCTGACCATGGCAACGCATCTGTTCATGCCACCTTTTCTTTACTACCCTCACCAGGAGCACTTTCTTTGTAGAATCGACCATATCTCGAGAACGGTGCGTCTGCAGTCAGAGTTCTAAAGACCTATCCAAAGAAGTTGAAAATACCCATCTGACCATGGCAACGCATCTGTTCATGCCACCTTTTCTTTACTACCCTCACCAGGAGCACTTTCTTTGTAGAATCGACCATATCTCGAGAACGGTGCGTCTGCAGTCAGAGTTCTAAAGACCTATCCAAAGAAGTTGAAAATACCCATCTGACCATGGCAACGCATCTGTTCATGCCACCTTTTCTTTACTACCTTCACCAGGAGCACTTTCCTTGTAGAATCGAGCGTATCTCGAGAACGATGCGTCTGCAGTCAGAGTTCTAAAGACCTATCCAAAGAAGTTGAAAATACCCATCTGACCATGGCAACGCATCTGTTCATGCCACCTTTTCTTTACTACCTTCACCAGGAGCACTTTCCTTGTAGAATCGAGCGTATCTCGAGAACGATGCGTCTGCAGTCAGAGTTCTAAAGACCTATCCACAGAAGTTGAAAATACCCATCTGACCATGGCAACGCATCTGTTCATGCCACCTTTTCTTTACTACCCTCACCAGGAGCACTTTCTTTGTAGAATCGACCATATCTCGAGAACGGTGCGTCTGCAGTCAGAGTTCTAAAGACCTATCCAAAGAAGTTGAAAATACCCATCTGACCATGGTAACGCATCTGTTCATGCCACCTTTTCTTTACTACCCTCACCAGGAGCACTTTCTTTGTAGAATCGACCATATCTCGAGAACGGTGCGTCTGCAGTCAGAGTTCTAGAGACCTATCCAAAGAAGTTGAAAATACCCATCTGACCATGGCAACGCATCTGTTCATGCCACCTTTTCTTTACTACCCTCACCAGGAGCACTTTTCTTGTAGAATCGAGCGTATCTCGAGAACGATGCGTCTGCAGTCAGAGTTCCAAAGACCTATCCAAAGAAGTTGAAAATACCCATCTGACCATGGCAACGCATCTGTTCATGCCACCTTTTCTTTACTACCTTCACCAGGAGCACTTTCCTTGTAGAATCGAGCGTATCTCGAGAACGATGCGTCTGCAGTCAGAGTTCTAAAGACCTATCCAAAGAAGTTGAAAATACCCATCTGACCATGGCAACGCATCTGTTCATGCCACCTTTTCTTTACTACCCTCACCAGGAGCACTTTCCTTGTAGAATCGAGCGTATCTCGAGAACGATGCGTCTGCAGTCAGAGTTTTAAAGACCTATCCAAAGAAGTTGAAAATACCCATCTGACCATGGCAACGCATCTGTTCATGCCACCTTTTCTTTACTACCCTCACCAGGAGCACTTTCTTTGTAGAATCGACCATATCTCGAGAACGGTGCGTCTGCAGTCAGAGTTCTAAAGACCTATCCAAAGAAGTTGAAAATACCCATCTGACCATGGCAACGCATCTGTTCATGCCACCTTTTCTTTACTACCCTCACCAGGAGCACTTTCTTTGTAGAATCGACCATATCTCGAGAACGGTGCGTCTGCAGTCAGAGTTCCAAAGACCTATCCAAAGAAGTTGAAAATACCCATCTGACCATGGCAACGCATCTGTTCATGCCACCTTTTCTTTACTACCCTCACCAGGAGCACTTTCCTTGTAGAATCGAGCGTATCTCGAGAACGATGCGTCTGCAGTCAGAGTTTTAAAGACCTATCCAAAGAAGTTGAAAATACCCATCTGACCATGGCAACGCATCTGTTCATGCCACCTTTTCTTTACTACCCTCACCAGGAGCACTTTCTTTGTAGAATCGACCATATCTCGAGAACGGTGCGTCTGCAGTCAGAGTTCTAAAGACCTATCCAAAGAAGTTGAAAATACCCATCTGACCATGGCAACGCATCTGTTCATGCCACCTTTTCTTTACTACCCTCACCAGGAGCACTTTCTTTGTAGAATCGACCATATCTCGAGAACGGTGCGTCTGCAGTCAGAGTTCTAAAGACCTATCCAAAGAAGTTGAAAATACCCATCTGACCAAGGCAACGCATCTGTTCATGCCACCTTTTCTTTACTACCCTCACCAGGAGCACTTTCTTTGTAGAATCGACCATATCTCGAGAACGGTGCGTCTGCAGTCAGAGTTCTAAAGACCTATCCAAAGAAGTTGAAAATACCCATCTGACCATGGCAACGCATCTGTTCATGCCACCTTTTCTTTACTACCCTCACCAGGAGCACTTTCTTTGTAGAATCGACCATATCTCGAGAACGATGCGTCTGCAGTCAGAGTTCTAAAGACCTATCCACAGAAGTTGAAAATACCCATCTGACCATGGCAACGCATCTGTTCATGCCACCTTTTCTTTACTACCCTCACCAGGAGCACTTTTCTTGTAGAATCGAGCGTATCTCGAGAACGATGCGTCTGCAGTCAGAGTTCTAAAGACCTATCCACAGAAGTTGAAAATACCCATCTGACCATGGCAACGCATCTGTTCATGCCACCTTTTCTTTACTACCCTCACCAGGAGCACTTTCTTTGTAGAATCGACCATATCTCGAGAACGGTGCGTCTGCAGTCAGAGTTCTAAAGACCTATCCAAAGAAGTTGAAAATACCCATCTGACCATGGCAACGCATCTGTTCATGCCACCTTTTCTTTACTACCCTCACCAGGAGCACTTTTCTTGTAGAATCGAGCGTATCTCGAGAACGATGCGTCTGCAGTCAGAGTTTTAAAGACCTATCCAAAGAAGTTGAAAATACCCATCTGACCATGGCAACGCATCTGTTCATGCCACCTTTTCTTTACTACCCTCACCAGGAGCACTTTCTTTGTAGAATCGACCATATCTCGAGAACGGTGCGTCTGCAGTCAGAGTTCTAAAGACCTATCCAAAGAAGTTGAAAATACCCATCTGACCATGGCAACGCATCTGTTCATGCCACCTTTTCTTTACTACCCTCACCAGGAGCACTTTCCTTGTAGAATCGAGCGTATCTCGAGAACGATGCGTCTGCAGTCAGAGTTCCAAAGACCTATCCAAAGAAGTTGAAAATACCCATCTGACCATGGCAACGCATCTGTTCATGCAACCTTTTCTTTACTACCCTCACCAGGAGCACTTTTCTTGTAGAATCGAGCGTATCTCGAGAACGATGCGTCTGCAGTCAGAGTTTTAAAGACCTATCCAAAGAAGTTGAAAATACCCATCTGACCATGGCAACGCATCTGTTCATGCCACCTTTTCTTTACTACCCTCACCAGGAGCACTTTCTTTGTAGAATCGACCATATCTCGAGAACGGTGCGTCTGCAGTCAGAGTTCTAAAGACCTATCCAAAGAAGTTGAAAATACCCATCTGACCATGGCAACGCATCTGTTCATGCCACCTTTTCTTTACTACCCTCACCAGGAGCACTTTCTTTGTAGAATCGACCATATCTCGAGAACGGTGCGTCTGCAGTCAGAGTTCTAAAGACCTATCCAAAGAAGTTGAAAATACCCATCTGACCATGGCAACGCATCTGTTCATGCCACCTTTTCTTTACTACCCTCACCAGGAGCACTTTTCTTGTAGAATCGAGCGTATCTCGAGAACGATGCGTCTGCAGTCAGAGTTCCAAAGACCTATCCAAAGAAGTTGAAAACGCATCTGTTCATGCCACCTTTTCTTTACTACCCTCACCAGGAGCACTTTCTTTGTAGAATCGACCATATCTCGAGAACGGTGCGTCTGCAGTCAGAGTTCTAAAGACCTATCCAAAGAAGTTGAAAATACCCATCTGACCATGGCAACGCATCTGTTCATGCCACCTTTTCTTTACTACCCTCACCAGGAGCACTTTTCTTGTAGAATCGAGCGTATCTCGAGAACGATGCGTCTGCAGTCAGAGTTCCAAAGACCTATCCAAAGAAGTTGAAAATACCCATCTGACCATGGCAACGCATCTGTTCATGCCACCTTTTCTTTACTACCCTCACCAGGAGCACTTTCTTTGTAGAATCGACCATATCTCGAGAACGGTGCGTCTGCAGTCAGAGTTCTAAAGACCTATCCACAGAAGTTGAAAATACCCATCTGACCATGGCAACGCATCTGTTCATGCCACCATTTCTTTACTACCCTCACCAGGAGCACTTTCTTTGTAGAATCGACCATATCTCGAGAACGGTGCGTCTGCAGTCAGAGTTCTAAAGACCTATCCAAAGAAGTTGAAAATACCCATCTGACCATGGCAACGCATCTGTTCATGCCACCTTTTCTTTACTACCCTCACCAGGAGCACTTTCTTTGTAGAATCGACCATATCTCGAGAACGGTGCGTCTGCAGTCAGAGTTCTAAAGACCTATCCAAAGAAGTTGAAAATACCCATCTGACCATGGCAACGCATCTGTTCATGCCACCTTTTCTTTACTACCCTCACCAGGAGCACTTTCTTTGTAGAATCGACCATATCTCGAGAACGGTGCGTCTGCAGTCAGAGTTCTAAAGACCTATCCAAAGAAGTTGAAAATACCCATCTGACCATGGCAACGCATCTGTTCATGCCACCTTTTCTTTACTACCCTCACCAGGAGCACTTTCTTTGTAGAATCGACCATATCTCGAGAACGGTGCGTCTGCAGTCAGAGTTTTAAAGACCTATCCAAAGAAGTTGAAAATACCCATCTGACCATGGCAACGCATCTGTTCATGCCACCTTTTCTTTACTACCCTCACCAGGAGCACTTTCTTTGTAGTATCGACCATATCTCGAGAACGATGCGTCTGCAGTCAGAGTTCTAAAGACCTATCCAAAGAAGTTGAAAATACCCATCTGACCATGGTAACGCATCTGTTCATGCCACCTTTTCTTTACTACCCTCACCAGGAGCACTTTTCTTGTAGAATCGAGCGTATCTCGAGAACGATGCGTCTGCAGTCAGAGTTCCAAAGACCTATCCAAAGAAGTTGAAAATACCCATCTGACCATGGCAACGCATCTGTTCATGCCACCTTTTCTTTACTACCCTCACCAGGAGCACTTTTCTTGTAGAATCGAGCGTATCTCGAGAACGGTGCGTCTGCAGTCAGAGTTCTAAAGACCTATCCACAGAAGTTGAAAATACCCATCTGACCATGGCAACGCATCTGTTCATGCCACCTTTTCTTTACTACCCTCACCAGGAGCACTTTTCTTGTAGAATCGAGCGTATCTCGAGAACGATGCGTCTGCAGTCAGAGTTCCAAAGACCTATCCAAAGAAGTTGAAAACGCATCTGTTCATGCCACCTTTTCTTTACTACCCTCACCAGGAGCACTTTCTTTGTAGAATCGACCATATCTCGAGAACGGTGCGTCTGCAGTCAGAGTTCTAAAGACCTATCCAAAGAAGTTGAAAATACCCATCTGACCATGGTAACGCATCTGTTCATGCCACCTTTTCTTTACTACCCTCACCAGGAGCACTTTCTTTGTAGAATCGACCATATCTAGAGAACGGTGCGTCTGCAGTCAGAGTTCTAAAGACCTATCCACAGAAGTTGAAAATACCCATCTGACCATGGCAACGCATCTGTTCATGCCACCTTTTCTTTACTACCCTCACCAGGAGCACTTTCTTTGTAGAATCGACCATATCTCGAGAACGGTGCGTCTGCAGTCAGAGTTCTAAAGACCTATCCAAAGAAGTTGAAAATACCCATCTGACCATGGCAACGCATCTGTTCATGCCACCTTTTCTTTACTACCCTCACCAGGAGCACTTTTCTTGTAGAATCGAGCGTATCTCGAGAACGATGCGTCTGCAGTCAGAGTTCCAAAGACCTATCCAAAGAAGTTGAAAATACCCATCTGACCATGGCAACGCATCTGTTCATGCCACCTTTTCTTTACTACCCTCACCAGGAGCACTTTTCTTGTAGAATCGAGCGTATCTCGAGAACGGTGCGTCTGCAGTCAGAGTTCTAAAGACCTATCCACAGAAGTTGAAAATACCCATCTGACCATGGCAACGCATCTGTTCATGCCACCTTTTCTTTACTACCCTCACCAGGAGCACTTTCCTTGTAGAATCGAGCGTATCTCGAGAACGATGCGTCTGCAGTCAGAGTTTTAAAGACCTCTCCAAAGAAGTTGAAAATACCCATCTGACCATGGCAACGCATCTGTTCATGCCACCTTTTCTTTACTACCCTCACCAGGAGCACTTTCTTTGTAGAATCGACCATATCTCGAGAACGGTGCGTCTGCAGTCAGAGTTCTAAAGACCTATCCACAGAAGTTGAAAATACCCATCTGACCATGGCAACGCATCTGTTCATGCCACCTTTTCTTTACTACCCTCACCAGGAGCACTTTCTTTGTAGAATCGACCATATCTCGAGAACGGTGCGTCTGCAGTCAGAGTTCTAAAGACCTATCCAAAGAAGTTGAAAATACCCATCTGACCATGGCAACGCATCTGTTCATGCCACCTTTTCTTTACTACCCTCACCAGGAGCACTTTCTTTGTAGAATCGACCATATCTCGAGAACGGTGCGTCTGCAGTCAGAGTTCTAAAGACCTATCCACAGAAGTTGAAAATACCCATCTGACCATGGCAACGCATCTGTTCTTGCCACCATTTCTTTTCTACCCCCTCCAGGAGCACTTTCTTTGTAGAATCGACCATATCTCGAGAACGGTGCGTCTGCAGTCAGAGTTCTAAAGACCTATCCACAGAAGTTGAAAATACCCATCTGACCATGGTAACGCATCTGTTCATGCCACCTTTTCTTTACTACCCTCACCAGGAGCACTTTTCTTGTAGAATCGAGCGTATCTCGAGAACGATGCGTCTGCAGTCAGAGTTCTAAAGACCTATCCAAAGAAGTTGAAAATACCCATCTGACCATGGCAACGCATCTGTTCATGCCACCTTTTCTTTACTACCCTCACCAGGAGCACTTTCTTTGTAGAATCGACCATATCTCGAGAACGGTGCGTCTGCAGTCAGAGTTCTAAAGACCTATCCACAGAAGTTGAAAATACCCATCTGACCATGGCAACGCATCTGTTCATGCCACCATTTCTTTTCTACCCCCTCCAGGAGCACTTTCTTTGTAGAATCGACCATATCTCGAGAACGGTGCGTCTGCAGTCAGAGTTCTAAAGACCTATCCACAGAAGTTGAAAATACCCATCTGACCATGGTAACGCATCTGTTCATGCCACCTTTTCTTTACTACCCTCACCAGGAGCACTTTTCTTGTAGAATCGAGCGTATCTCGAGAACGATGCGTCTGCAGTCAGAGTTCTAAAGACCTATCCAAAGAAGTTGAAAATACCCATCTGACCATGGCAACGCATCTGTTCATGCCACCATTTCTTTTCTACCCCCTCCAGGAGCACTTTCCTTGTAGAATCGACCATATCTCGAGAACGGTGCGTCTGCAGTCAGAGTTCTAAAGACCTATCCAAAGAAGTTGAAAATACCCATCTGACCATGGTAACGCATCTGTTCATGCCACCTTTTCTTTACTACCCTCACCAGGAGCACTTTTCTTGTAGAATCGACCATATCTCGAGAACGGTGCGTCTGCAGTCAGAGTTCTAAAGACCTATCCAAAGAAGTTGAAAATACCCATCTGACCATGGCAACGCATCTGTTCATGAGACCTTTTCTTTACTACCCTCACCAGGAGCACTTTCTTTGTAGAATCGACCATATCTCGAGAACGGTGCGTCTGCAGTCAGAGTTCTAAAGACCTATACACAGAAGTTGAAAATACCCATCTGACCATGGCAACGCATCTGTTCATGCCACCTTTTCTTTACTACCCTCACCAGGAGCACTTTTCTTGTAGAATCGAGCGTATCTCGAGAACGATGCGTCTGCAGTCAGAGTTCTAAAGACCTATCCAAAGAAGTTGAAAATACCCATCTGACCATGGCAACGCATCTGTTCATGCCACCTTTTCTTTACTACCCTCACCAGGAGCACTTTTCTTGTAGAATCGAGCGTATCTCGAGAACGGTGCGTCTGCAGTCAGAGTTCTAAAGACCTATCCACAGAAGTTGAAAATACCCATCTGACCATGGCAACGCATCTGTTCATGCCACCATTTCTTTACTACCCTCACCAGGAGCACTTTCTTTGTAGAATCGACCATATCTCGAGAACGGTGCGTCTGCAGTCAGAGTTCTAAAGACCTATCCAAAGAAGTTGAAAATACCCATCTGACCATGGCAACGCATCTGTTCATGCCACCTTTTCTTTACTACCCTCACCAGGAGCACTTTCTTTGTAGAATCGACCATATCTCGAGAACGGTGCGTCTGCAGTCAGAGTTCTAAAGACCTATCCACAGAAGTTGAAAATACCCATCTGACCATGGCAACGCATCTGTTCATGCCACCTTTTCTTTACTACCCTCACCAGGAGCACTTTTCTTGTAGAATCGAGCGTATCTCGAGAACGATGCGTCTGCAGTCAGAGTTCTAAAGACCTATCCACAGAAGTTGAAAATACCCATCTGACCATGGCAACGCATCTGTTCATGCCACCATTTCTTTTCTACCCCCTCCAGGAGCACTTTCTTTGTAGAATCGACCATATCTCGAGAACGGTGCGTCTGCAGTCAGAGTTCTAAAGACCTATCCAAAGAAGTTGAAAATACCCATCTGACCATGGCAACGCATCTGTTCATGCCACCATTTCTTTTCTACCCCCTCCAGGAGCACTTTCCTTGTAGAATCGACCATATCTCGAGAACGGTGCGTCTGCAGTCAGAGTTCTAAAGACCTATCCAAAGAAGTTGAAAATACCCATCTGACCATGGTAACGCATCTGTTCATGCCACCTTTTCTTTACTACCCTCACCAGGAGCACTTTCTTTGTAGAATCGACCATATCTCGAGAACGGTGCGTCTGCAGTCAGAGTTCTAAAGACCTATCCAAAGAAGTTGAAAATACCCATCTGACCATGGCAACGCATCTGTTCATGCCACCTTTTCTTTACTACCCTCACCAGGAGCACTTTTCTTGTAGAATCGAGCGTATCTCGAGAACGGTGCGTCTGCAGTCAGAGTTCTAAAGACCTATCCACAGAAGTTGAAAATACCCATCTGACCATGGCAACGCATCTGTTCATGCCACCATTTCTTTTCTACCCCCTCCAGGAGCACTTTCTTTGTAGAATCGACCATATCTCGAGAACGGTGCGTCTGCAGTCAGAGTTCTAAAGACCTATCCAAAGAAGTTGAAAATACCCATCTGACCATGGTAACGCATCTGTTCATGCCACCTTTTCTTTACTACCCTCACCAGGAGCACTTTCTTTGTAGAATCGACCATATCTCGAGAACGGTGCGTCTGCAGTCAGAGTTCTAAAGACCTATCCACAGAAGTTGAAAATACCCATCTGACCATGGCAACGCATCTGTTCATGCCACCTTTTCTTTACTACCCTCACCAGGAGCACTTTTCTTGTAGAATCGAGCGTATCTCGAGAACGATGCGTCTGCAGTCAGAGTTCTAAAGACCTATCCAAAGAAGTTGAAAATACCCATCTGACCATGGCAACGCATCTGTTCATGCCACCTTTTCTTTACTACCCTCACCAGGAGCACTTTTCTTGTAGAATCGAGCGTATCTCGAGAACGGTGCGTCTGCAGTCAGAGTTCTAAAGACCTATCCACAGAAGTTGAAAATACCCATCTGACCATGGCAACGCATCTGTTCATGCCACCATTTCTTTTCTACCCCCTCCAGGAGCACTTTCTTTGTAGAATCGACCATATCTCGAGAACGGTGCGTCTGCAGTCAGAGTTCTAAAGACCTATCCAAAGAAGTTGAAAATACCCATCTGACCATGGCAACGCATCTGTTCATGCCACCTTTTCTTTACTACCCTAACCAGGAGCACTTTTCTTGTAGAATCGAGCGTATCTCGAGAACGGTGCGTCTGCAGTCAGAGTTCTAAAGACCTATCCAAAGAAGTTGAAAATACCCATCTGACCATGGCAACGCATCTGTTCATGCCACCATTTCTTTTCTACCCCCTCCAGGAGCACTTTCTTTGTAGAATCGAGCGTATCTCGAGAACGATGCGTCTGCAGTCAGAGTTCTAAAGACCTATCCAAAGAAGTTGAAAATACCCATCTGACCATGGCAACGCATCTGTTCATGCCACCATTTCTTTTCTACCCCCTCCAGGAGCACTTTCTTTGTAGAATCGAGCGTATCTCGAGAACGATGCGTCTGCAGTCAGAGTTCTAAAGACCTATCCAAAGAAGTTGAAAATACCCATCTGACCATGGCAACGCATCTGTTCATGCCACCATTTCTTTTCTACCCCCTCCAGGAGCACTTTCTTTGTAGAATCGAGCGTATCTCGAGAACGATGCGTCTGCAGTCAGAGTTCTAAAGACCTATCCAAAGAAGTTGAAAATACCCATCTGACCATGGCAACGCATCTGTTCATGCCACCTTTTCTTTACTACCCTAACCAGGAGCACTTTTCTTGTAGAATCGAGCGTATCTCGAGAACGGTGCGTCTGCAGTCAGAGTTCTAAAGACCTATCCAAAGAAGTTGAAAATACCCATCTGACCATGGCAACGCATCTGTTCATGCCACCATTTCTTTTCTACCCCCTCCAGGAGCACTTTCTTTGTAGAATCGAGCGTATCTCGAGAACGATGCGTCTGCAGTCAGAGTTCTAAAGACCTATTAACAGAAGTTGAAAATACCCATCTGACCATGGCAACGCATCTGTTCATGCCACCTTTTCTTTACTACCCTCACCAGGAGCACTTTCCTTGTAGAATCGAGCGTATCTCGAGAACGATGCGTCTGCAGTCAGAGTTCTAAAGACCTATCCACAGAAGTTGAAAATACCCATCTGACCATGGCAACGCATCTGTTCATGCCACCTTTTCTTTACTACCCTCACCAGGAGCACTTTCTTTGTAGAATCGACCATATCTCGAGAACGGTGCGTCTGCAGTCAGAGTTCTAAAGACCTATCCACAGAAGTTGAAAATACCCATCTGACCATGGCAACGCATCTGTTCATGCCACCTTTTCTTTACTACCCTCACCAGGAGCACTTTTCTTGTAGAATCGAGCGTATCTCGAGAACGATGCGTCTGCAGTCAGAGTTTTAAAGACCTATCCAAAGAAGTTGAAAATACCCATCTGACCATGGCAACGCATCTGTTCATGCCACCTTTTCTTTACTACCCTCACCAGGAGCACTTTCCTTGTAGAATCGAGCGTATCTCGAGAACGATGCGTCTGCAGTCAGAGTTCTAAAGACCTATCCAAAGAAGTTGAAAATACCCATCTGACCATGGCAACGCATCTGTTCATGCCACCATTTCTTTTCTACCCCCTCCAGGAGCACTTTCTTTGTAGAATCGACCATATCTCGAGAACGGTGCGTCTGCAGTCAGAGTTCTAAAGACCTATCCAAAGAAGTTGAAAATACCCATCTGACCATGGCAACGCATCTGTTCATGCCACCTTTTCTTTACTACCCTCACCAGGAGCACTTTCTTTGTAGAATCGAGCGTATCTCGAGAACGATGCGTCTGCAGTCAGAGTTTTAAAGACCTATCCAAAGAAGTTGAAAATACCCATCTGACCATGGCAACGCATCTGTTCATGCCACCTTTTCTTTACTACCCTCACCAGGAGCACTTTTCTTGTAGAATCGAGCGTATCTCGAGAACGATGCGTCTGCAGTCAGAGTTCTAAAGACCTATCCAAAGAAGTTGAAAATACCCATCTGACCATGGCAACGCATCTGTTCATGCCACCATTTCTTTTCTACCCTCACCAGGAGCACTTTTCTTGTAGAATCGAGCGTATCTCGAGAACGATGCGTCTGCAGTCAGAGTTCTAAAGACCTATCCACAGAAGTTGAAAATACCCATCTGACCATGGCAACGCATCTGTTCATGCCACCTTTTCTTTACTACCCTCACCAGGAGCACTTTCTTTGTAGAATCGACCATATCTCGAGAACGGTGCGTCTGCAGTCAGAGTTCTAAAGACCTATCCAAAGAAGTTGAAAATACCCATCTGACCATGGCAACGCATCTGTTCATGCCACCATTTCTTTTCTACCCCCTCCAGGAGCACTTTCTTTGTAGAATCGACCATATCTCGAGAACGGTGCGTCTGCAGTCAGAGTTCTAAAGACCTATCCACAGAAGTTGAAAATACCCATCTGACCATGGCAACGCATCTGTTCATGCCACCTTTTCTTTACTACCCTCACCAGGAGCACTTTCTTTGTAGAATCGACCATATCTCGAGAACGGTGCGTCTGCAGTCAGAGTTCTAAAGACCTATCCAAAGAAGTTGAAAATACCCATCTGACCCTGGCAACGCATCTGTTCATGCCACCTCTTCTTTACTACCCTCACCAGGAGCACTTTCTTTGTAGAATCGACCATATCTCGAGAACGGTGCGTCTGCAGTCAGAGTTCTAAAGACCTATCCACAGAAGTTGAAAATACCCATCTGACCATGGCAACGCATCTGTTCATGCCACCATTTCTTTTCTACCCCCTCCAGGAGCACTTTCTTTGTAGAATCGACCATATCTCGAGAACGGTGCGTCTGCAGTCAGAGTTCTAAAGACCTATCCAAAGAAGTTGAAAATACCCATCTGACCATGGCAACGCATCTGTTCATGCCACCTTTTCTTTACTACCCTCACCAGGAGCACTTTCCTTGTAGAATCGAGCGTATCTCGAGAACGATGCGTCTGCAGTCAGAGTTCTAAAGACCTATTCAAAGAAGTTGAAAATACCCATCTGACCATGGCAACGCATCTGTTCATGCCACCATTTCTTTTCTACCCCCTCCAGGAGCACTTTCTTTGTAGAATCGACCATATCTCGAGAACGGTGCGTCTGCAGTCAGAGTTCTAAAGACCTATCCAAAGAAGTTGAAAATACCCATCTGACCATGGTAACGCATCTGTTCATGCCACCTTTTCTTTACTACCCTCACCATTAGCACTTTCTTTGTAGAATCGACCATATCTCGAGAACGGTGCGTCTGCAGTCAGAGTTCTTAAGACCTATCCAAAGAAGTTGAAAATACCCGTCTGACCATGGCAACGCATCTGTTCATGCCACCATTTCTTTTCTACCCCCTCCAGGAGCACTTTCTTTGTAGAATCGACCATATCTCGAGAACGGTGCGTCTGCAGTCAGAGTTCTAAAGACCTATCCAAAGAAGTTGAAAATACCCATCTGACCATGGCAACGCATCTGTTCATGCCACCTTTTCTTTACAACCCTCACCAGGAGCACTTTCCTTGTGGAATCGAGCGTATCTCGAGAACGATGCGTCTGCAGTCAGAGTTCTAAAGACCTATCCACAGAAGTTGAAAATACCCATCTGACCATGGCAACGCATCTGTTCATGCCACCTTTTCTTTACTACCCTCACCAGGAGCACTTTCTTTGTAGAATCGACCATATCTCGAGAACGGTGCGTCTGCAGTCAGAGTTCTAAAGACCTATCCAAAGAAGTTGAAAATACCCATCTGACCATGGCAACGCATCTGTTCATGCCACCATTTCTTTTCTACCCCCTCCAGGAGCACTTTCTTTGTAGAATCGACCATATCTCGAGAACGGTGCGTCTGCAGTCAGAGTTCTAAAGACCTATCCACAGAAGTTGAAAATACCCATCTGACCATGGCAACGCATCTGTTCATGCCACCTTTTCTTTACTACCCTCACCAGGAGCACTTTTCTTGTAGAATCGAGCGTATCTCGAGAACGATGCGTCTGCAGTCAGAGTTCTAAAGACCTATCCACAGAAGTTGAAAATACCCATCTGACCATGGCAACGCATCTGTTCATGCCACCTTTTCTTTACTACCCCCACCAGGAGCACTTTCTTTGTAGAATCGACCATATCTCGAGAACGGTGCGTCTGCAGTCAGAGTTCTAAAGACCTATCCAAAGAAGTTGAAAATACCCATCTGACCATGGCAACGCATCTGTTCATGCCACCATTTCTTTTCTACCCCCTCCAGGAGCACTTTCTTTGTAGAATCGACCATATCTCGAGAACGGTGCGTCTGCAGTCAGAGTTCTAAAGACCTATCCACAGAAGTTGAAAATACCCATCTGACCATGGCAACGCATCTGTTCATGCCACCTTTTCTTTACTACCCTCACCAGGAGCACTTTCTTTGTAGAATCGACCATATCTCGAGAACGGTGCGTCTGCAGTCAGAGTTCTAAAGACCTATCCACAGAAGTTGAAAATACCCATCTGACCATGGCGACGCATCTGTTCATGCCACCTTTTCTTTACTACCCTCACCAGGAGCACTTTCTTTGTAGAATCGACCATATCTCGAGAACGGTGCGTCTGCAGTCAGAGTTCTAAAGACCTATCCACAGAAGTTGAAAATACCCATCTGACCATGGCAACGCATCTGTTCATGCCACCATTTCTTTTCTACCCCCTCCAGGAGCACTTTCTTTGTTGAATCGACCATATCTCGAGAACGGTGCGTCTGCAGTCAGAGTTCTAAAGACCTATCCACAGAAGTTGAAAATACCCATCTGACCATGGCGACGCATCTGTTCATGCCACCTTTTCTTTACTACCCTCACCAGGAGCACTTTCCTTGTAGAATCGAGCGTATCTCGAGAACGATGCGTCTGCAGTCAGAGTTCTAAAGACCTATCCAAAGAAGTTGAAAATACCCATCTGACCATGGTAACGCATCTGTTCATGCCACCATTTCTTTTCTACCCCCTCCAGGAGCACTTTCTTTGTAGAATCGACCATATCTCGAGAACGGTGCGTCTGCAGTCAGAGTTCTAAAGACCTATCCACAGAAGTTGAAAATACCCATCTGACCATGGCAACGCATCTGTTCATGCCACCTTTTCTTTACTACCCTCACCAGGAGCACTTTCTTTGTAGAATCGACCATATCTCGAGAACGGTGCGTCTGCAGTCAGAGTTCTAAAGACCTATCCACAGAAGTTGAAAATACCCATCTGACCATGGC
This sequence comes from Eristalis pertinax, assembly GCA_907269125.1. NCBI lineage: Eukaryota > Metazoa > Arthropoda > Insecta > Diptera > Syrphidae > Eristalis > Eristalis pertinax. The sequence continues at coordinate 105,517,083 of OU026145.1, read as the reverse complement.
AACGCATCTGTTCATGCCACCTTTTCTTTACTACCCTCACCAGGAGCACTTTCTTTGTAGAATCGACCATATCTCGAGAACGGTGCGTCTGCAGTCAGAGTTCTAAAGACCTATCCACAGAAGTTGAAAATACCCATCTGACCATGGCGACGCATCTGTTCATGCCACCTTTTCTTTACTACCCTCACCAGGAGCACTTTCTTTGTAGAATCGACCATATCTCGAGAACGGTGCGTCTGCAGTCAGAGTTCTAAAGACCTATCCACAGAAGTTGAAAATACCCATCTGACCATGGCAACGCATCTGTTCATGCCACCTTTTCTTTACTACCCTCACCAGGAGCACTTTCTTTGTAGAATCGACCATATCTCGAGAACGGTGCGTCTGCAGTCAGAGTTCTAAAGACCTATCCACAGAAGTTGAAAATACCCATCTAACCATGGCAACGCATCTGTTCATGCCACCTTTTCTTTACTACCCTCACCAGGAGCACTTTCTTTGTAGAATCGACCATATCTCGAGAACGGTGCGTCTGCAGTCAGAGTTCTAAAGACCTATCCACAGAAGTTGAAAATACCCATCTGACCATGGCAACGCATCTGTTCATGCCACCATTTCTTTTCTACCCCCTCCAGGAGCACTTTCTTTGTAGAATCGACCATATCTCGAGAACGGTGCGTCTGCAGTCAGAGTTCTAAAGACCTATCCACAGAAGTTGAAAATACCCATCTGACCATGGCGACGCATCTGTTCATGCCACCTTTTCTTTACTACCCTCACCAGGAGCACTTTCCTTGTAGAATCGAGCGTATCTCGAGAACGATGCGTCTGCAGTCAGAGTTCTAAAGACCTATCCAAAGAAGTTGAAAATACCCATCTGACCATGGCAACGCATCTGTTCATGCCACCATTTCTTTTCTACCCCCTCCAGGAGCACTTTCTTTGTAGAATCGACCATATCTCGAGAACGGTGCGTCTGCAGTCAGAGTTCTAAAGACCTATCCACAGAAGTTGAAAATACCCATCTGACCATGGCGACGCATCTGTTCATGCCACCTTTTCTTTACTACCCTCACCAGGAGCACTTTCTTTGTAGAATCGACCATATCTCGAGAACGGTGCGTCTGCAGTCAGAGTTCTAAAGACCTATCCACAGAAGTTGAAAATACCCATCTGACCATGGCAACGCATCTGTTCATGCCACCTTTTCTTTACTACCCTCACCAGGAGCACTTTTCTTGTAGAATCGAGCGTATCTCGAGAACGATGCGTCTGCAGTCAGAGTTCTAAAGACCTATCCACAGAAGTTGAAAATACCCATCTGACCATGGCAACGCATCTGTTCATGCCACCTTTTCTTTACTACCCTCACCAGGAGCACTTTCTTTGTAAAATCGACCATATCTCGAGAACGGTGCGTCTGCAGTCAGAGTTCTAAAGACCTATCCAAAGAAGTTGAAAATACCCATCTGGCCATGGCAACGCATCTGTTCATGCCACCATTTCTTTTCTACCCCCTCCAGGAGCACTTTCTTTGTAGAATCGACCATATCTCGAGAACGGTGCGTCTGCAGTCAGAGTTCTAAAGACCTATCCACAGAAGTTGAAAATACCCATCTGACCATGGCAACGCATCTGTTCATGCCACCTTTTCTTTACTACCCTCACCAGGAGCACTTTCCTTGTAGAATCGAGCGTATCTCGAGAACGATGCGTCTGCAGTCAGAGTTCTAAAGACCTATCCAAAGAAGTTGAAAATACCCATCTGACCATGGCAACGCATCTGTTCATGCCACCATTTCTTTTCTACCCTCACCAGGAGCACTTTTCTTGTAGAATCGAGCGTATCTCGAGAACGGTGCGTCTGCAGTCAGAGTTCTAAAGACCTATCCACAGAAGTTGAAAATACCCATCTGACCATGGCAACGCATCTGTTCATGCAACCTTTTCTTTACTACCCTCACCAGGAGCACTTTTCTTGTAGAATCGAGCGTATCTCGAGAACGATGCGTCTGCAGTCAGAGTTCTAAAGACCTATCCACAGAAGTTGAAAATACCCATCTGACCATGGCAACGCATCTGTTCATGCCACCTTTTCTTTACTACCCTCACCAGGAGCACTTTCCTTGTAGAATCGTAGAATCGAGAGTATCTCGAGAACGATGCGTCTGCAGTCAGAGTTCTAAAGACCTATCCACAGAAGTTGAAAATACCCATCTGACCATGGCAACGCATCTGTTCATGCCACCTTTTCTTTACTACCCCCTCGAGGAGCACTTTGTTTGTAGAATCGAGCGTACCTCGAGAACGATGCGTCTGCAGTCAGAGTTCTAAAGACCTATCCATAGAAGTTGAAAATACCCATCTGACCATGGCAACGCATCTGTTCATGCCACCTTTTCTTTACAACCCTCACCAGGAGCACTTTCCTTGTGGAATCGAGCGTATCTCGAGAACGGTGCGTCTGCAGTCAGAGTTCTAAAGACCTATCCATAGAAGTTGAAAATACCCATCTGACCATGGCAACGCATCTGTTCATGCCACCTTTTCTTTACTACCCCCTCGAGGAGCACTTTGTTTGTAGAATCGAGCGTACCTCGAGAACGATGCGTCTGCAGTCAGAGTTCTAAAGACCTATCCATAGAAGTTGAAAATACCCATCTGACCATGGCAACGCATCTGTTCATGCCACCTTTTCTTTACAACCCTCACCAGGAGCACTTTCCTTGTGGAATCGAGCGTATCTCGAGAACGGTGCGTCTGCAGTCAGAGTTCTAAAGACCTATCCATAGAAGTTGAAAATACCCATCTGACCATGGCAACGCATCTGTTCATGCCACCTTTTCTTTACTACCCTCACCAGGAGCACTTTTCTTGTAGAATCGAGCGTATCTCGAGAACGGTGCGTCTGCAGTCAGAGTTCTAAAGACCTATCCACAGAAGTTGAAAATACCCATCTGACCATGGCAACGCATCTGTTCATGCCACCTTTTCTTTACTACCCTCACCAGGAGCACTTTTCTTGTAGAATCGAGCGTATCTCGAGAACGATGCGTCTGCAGTCAGAGTTCTAAAGACCTATCCACAGAAGTTGAAAATACCCATCTGACCATGGCAACGCATCTGTTCATGCCACCTTTTCTTTACTACCCTCACCAGGAGCACTTTCTTTGTAGAATCGACCATATCTCGAGAACGGTGCGTCTGCAGTCAGAGTTCTAAAGACCTATCCACAGAAGTTGAAAATACCCATCTGACCATGGCAACGCATCTGTTCATGCCACCTTTTCTTTACTACCCTCACCAGGAGCACTTTTCTTGTAGAATCGAGCGTATCTCGAGAACGATGCGTCTGCAGTCAGAGTTCTAAAGACCTATCCATAGAAGTTGAAAATACCCATCTGACCATGGCAACGCATCTGTTCATGCCACCTTTTCTTTACTACCCTCACCAGGAGCACTTTCTTTGTAGAATCGACCATATCTCGAGAACGGTGCGTCTGCAGTCAGAGTTCTAAAGACCTATCCACAGAAGTTGAAAATACCCATCTGACCATGGCAACGCATCTGTTCATGCCACCTTTTCTTTACTACCCTCACCAGGAGCACTTTCTTTGTAGAATCGACCATATCTCGAGAACGGTGCGTCTGCAGTCAGAGTTCTAAAGACCTATCCAAAGAAGTTGAAAATACCCATCTGACCATGGCAACGCATCTGTTCATGCCACCATTTCTTTTCTACCCCCTCCAGGAGCACTTTCTTTGTAGAATCGACCATATCTCGAGAACGGTGCGTCTGCAGTCAGAGTTCTAAAGACCTATCCACAGAAGTTGAAAATACCCATCTGACCATGGCAACGCATCTGTTCATGCCACCTTTTCTTTACTACCCTCACCAGGAGCACTTTCCTTGTAGAATCGAGCGTATCTCGAGAACGATGCGTCTGCAGTCAGAGTTCTAAAGACCTATCCAAAGAAGTTGAAAATACCCATCTGACCATGGTAACGCATCTGTTCATGCCACCATTTCTTTTCTACCCCCTCCAGGAGCACTTTCTTTGTAGAATCGACCATATCTCGAGAACGGTGCGTCTGCAGTCAGAGTTCCAAAGACCTATCCAAAGAAGTTGAAAATACCCATCTGACCATGGCAACGCATCTGTTCATGCCACCTTTTCTTTACTACCCTCACCAGGAGCACTTTCTTTGTAGAATCGACCATATCTCGAGAACGGTGCGTCTGCAGTCAGAGTTCTAAAGACCTATCCACAGAAGTTGAAAATACCCATCTGACCATGGCAACGCATCTGTTCATGCCACCTTTTCTTTACTACCCTCACCAGGAGCACTTTCTTTGTAGAATCGACCATATCTCGAGAACGGTGCGTCTGCAGTCAGAGTTCTAAAGACCTATCCACAGAAGTTGAAAATACCCATCTGACCATGGCAACGCATCTGTTCATGCCACCATTTCTTTTCTACCCCCTCCAGGAGCACTTTCTTTGTAGAATCGACCATATCTCGAGAACGGTGCGTCTGCAGTCAGAGTTCTAAAGACCTATCCACAGAAGTTGAAAATACCCATCTGACCATGGCAACGCATCTGTTCATGCCACCTTTTCTTTACTACCCTCACCAGGAGCACTTTCTTTGTAGAATCGACCATATCTCGAGAACGGTGCGTCTGCAGTCAGAGTTCTAAAGACCTATCCACAGAAGTTGAAAATACCCATCTGACCATGGCAACGCATCTGTTCATGCCACCTTTTCCTTACTACCCTCACCAGGAGCACTTTTCTTGTAGAATCGAGCGTATCTCGAGAACGATGCGTCTGCAGTCAGAGTTCTAAAGACCTATCCACAGAAGTTGAAAATACCCATCTGACCATGGCAACGCATCTGTTCATGCCACCATTTCTTTTCTACCCCCTCCAGGAGCACTTTCTTTGTAGAATCGACCATATCTCGAGAACGGTGCGTCTGCAGTCAGAGTTCTAAAGACCTATCCACAGAAGTTGAAAATACCCATCTGACCATGGCAACGCATCTGTTCATGCCACCTTTTCTTTACTACCCTCACCAGGAGCACTTTCTTTGTAGAATCGACCATATCTCGAGAACGGTGCGTCTGCAGTCAGAGTTCTAAAGACCTATCCACAGAAGTTGAAAATACCCATCTGACCATGGCAACGCATCTGTTCATGCCACCTTTTCTTTACTACCCTCACCAGGAGCACTTTTCTTGTAGAATCGAGCGTATCTCGAGAACGATGCGTCTGCAGTCAGAGTTCTAAAGACCTATCCACAGAAGTTGAAAATACCCATCTGACCATGGCAACGCATCTGTTCATGCCACCTTTTCTTTACTACCCTCACCAGGAGCACTTTCCTTGTAGAATCGTAGAATCGAGAGTATCTCGAGAACGATGCGTCTGCAGTCAGAGTTCTAAAGACCTATCCATAGAAGTTGAAAATACCCATCTGACCATGGCAACGCATCTGTTCATGCCACCTTTTCTTTACTACCCCCTCGAGGAGCACTTTGTTTGTAGAATCGAGCGTACCTCGAGAACGATGCGTCTGCAGTCAGAGTTCTAAAGACCTATCCATAGAAGTTGAAAATACCCATCTGACCATGGCAACGCATCTGTTCATGCCACCTTTTCTTTACAACCCTCACCAGGAGCACTTTCCTTGTGGAATCGAGCGTATCTCGAGAACGGTGCGTCTGCAGTCAGAGTTCTAAAGACCTATCCACAGAAGTTGAAAATACCCATCTGACCATGGCAACGCATCTGTTCATGCCACCTTTTCTTTACTACCCTCACCAGGAGCACTTTCTTTGTAGAATCGACCATATCTCGAGAACGGTGCGTCTGCAGTCAGAGTTCTAAAGACCTATCCACAGAAGTTGAAAATACCCATCTGACCATGGCAACGCATCTGTTCATGCCACCTTTTCTTTACTACCCTCACCAGGAGCACTTTTCTTGTAGAATCGAGCGTATCTCGAGAACGATGCGTCTGCAGTCAGAGTTCTAAAGACCTATCCACAGAAGTTGAAAATACCCATCTGACCATGGCAACGCATCTGTTCATGCCACCTTTTCTTTACTACCCTCACCAGGAGCACTTTTCTTGTAGAATCGAGCGTATCTCGAGAACGGTGCGTCTGCAGTCAAAGTTCTAAAGACCTATCCACAGAAGTTGAAAATACCCATCTGACCATGGCAACGCATCTGTTCATGCCACCTTTTCTTTACTACCCTCACCAGGAGCACTTTCTTTGTAGAATCGACCATATCTCGAGAACGGTGCGTCTGCAGTCAGAGTTCTAAAGACCTATCCACAGAAGTTGAAAATACCCATCTGACCATGGCAACGCATCTGTTCATGCCACCTTTTCTTTACTACCCTCACCAGGAGCACTTTCTTTGTAGAATCGACCATATCTCGAGAACGGTGCGTCTGCAGTCAGAGTTCTAAAGACCTATCCAAAGAAGTTGAAAATACCCATCTGACCATGGCAACGCATCTGTTCATGCCACCATTTCTTTTCTACCCCCTCCAGGAGCACTTTCTTTGTAGAATCGACCATATCTCGAGAACGGTGCGTCTGCAGTCAGAGTTCTAAAGACCTATCCAAAGAAGTTTAAAATACCCATCTGACCATGGCAACGCATCTGTTCATGCCACCTTTTCTTTACTACCCTCACCAGGAGCACTTTCTTTGTAGAATCGACCATATCTCGAGAACGGTGCGTCTGCAGTCAGAGTTCTAAAGACCTATCCACAGAAGTTGAAAATACCCATCTGACCATGGCAACGCATCTGTTCATGCCACCTTTTCTTTACTACCCTCACCAGGAGCACTTTCCTTGTAGAATCGAGCGTATCTCGAGAACGATGCGTCTGCAGTCAGAGTTCTAAAGACCTATCCAAAGAAGTTGAAAATACCCATCTGACCATGGCAACGCATCTGTTCATGCCACCTTTTCTTTACTACCCTCACCAGGAGCACTTTCTTTGTAGAATCGACCATATCTCGAGAACGGTGCGTCTGCAGTCAGAGTTCTAAAGACCTATCCAAAGAAGTTGAAAATACCCATCTGACCATGGCAACGCATTTGTTCATGCCACCATTTCTCTTCTACCCCCTCCAGGAGCACTTTCTTTGTAGAATCGACCATATCTCGAGAACGGTGCGTCTGCAGTCAGAGTTCTAAAGACCTATCCACAGAAGTTGAAAATACCCATCTGACCATGGCAACGCATTTGTTCATGCCACCATTTCTTTTCTACCCCCTCCAGGAGCACTTTCTTTGTAGAATCGACCATATCTCGAGAACGGTGCGTCTGCAGTCAGAGTTCTAAAGACCTATCCACAGAAGTTGAAAATACCCATCTGACCATGGCAACGCATCTGTTCATGCCACCTTTTCTTTACTACCCTCACCAGGAGCACTTTCTTTGTAGAATCGACCATATCTCGAGAACGGTGCGTCTGCAGTCAGAGTTCTAAAGACCTATCCAAAGAAGTTGAAAATACCCATCTGACCATGGCAACGCATCTGTTCATGCCACCATTTCTTTTCTACCCCCTCCAGGAGCACTTTCTTTGTAGAATCGACCATATCTCGAGAACGGTGCGCCTGCAGTCAGAGTTCTAAAGACCTATCCACAGAAGTTGAAAATACCCATCTGACCATGGCAACGCATCTGTTCATGCCACCTTTTCTTTACTACCCTCACCAGGAGCACTTTCTTTGTAGAATCGACCATATCTCGAGAACGGTGCGTCTGCAGTCAGAGTTCTAAAGACCTATCCAAAGAAGTTGAAAATACCCATCTGACCATGGCAACGCATCTGTTCATGCCACCTTTTCTTTACTACCCTCACCAGGAGCACTTTCTTTGTAGAATCGACCATATCTCGAGAACGGTGCGTCTGCAGTCAGAGTTCTAAAGACCTATCCAAAGAAGTTGAAAATACCCATCTGACCATGGCAACGCATCTGTTCATGCCACCTTTTCTTTACAACCCTCACCAGGAGCACTTTTCTTGTAGAATCGAGCGTATCTCGAGAACGATGCGTCTGCAGTCAGAGTTCTAAAGACCTATCCAAAGAAGTTGAAAATACCCATCTGACCATGGCAACGCATCTGTTCATGCCACCTTTTCTTTACTACCCTCACCAGGAGCACTTTCTTTGTAGAATCGACCATATCTCGAGAACGGTGCGTCTGCAGTCAGAGTTCTAAAGACCTATCCAAAGAAGTTGAAAATACCCATCTGACCATGGCAACGCATCTGTTCATGCCACCTTTTCTTTACAACCCTCACCAGGAGCACTTTTCTTGTAGAATCGAGCGTATCTCGAGAACGATGCGTCTGCAGTCAGAGTTCTAAAGACCTATCCAAAGAAGTTGAAAATACCCATCTGACCATGGCAACGCATCTGTTCATGCCACCTTTTCTTTACTACCCTCACCAGGAGCACTTTCTTTGTAGAATCGACCATATCTCGAGAACGGTGCGTCTGCAGTCAGAGTTCTAAAGACCTATCCAAAGAAGTTGAAAATACCCATCTGACCATGGCAACGCATCTGTTCATGCCACCTTTTCTTTACAACCCTCACCAGGAGCACTTTTCTTGTAGAATCGAGCGTATCTCGAGAACGATGCGTCTGCAGTCAGAGTTCTAAAGACCTATCCAAAGAAGTTGAAAATACCCATCTGACCATGGCAACGCATCTGTTCATGCCACCTTTTCTTTACTACCCTCACCAGGAGCACTTTCCTTGTAGAATCGACCATATCTCGAGAACGGTGCGTCTGCAGTCAGAGTTCTAAAGACCTATCCAAAGAAGTTGAAAATACCCATCTGACCATGGCAACGCATCTGTTCATGCCACCTTTTCTTTACAACCCTCACCAGGAGCACTTTTCTTGTAGAATCGAGCGTATCTCGAGAACGATGCGTCTGCAGTCAGAGTTCTAAAGACCTATCCAAAGAAGTTGAAAATACCCATCTGACCATGGCAACGCATCTGTTCATGCCACCTTTTCTTTACAACCCTCACCAGGAGCACTTTTCTTGTAGAATCGAGCGTATCTCGAGAACGATGCGTCTGCAGTCAGAGTTCTAAAGACCTATCCAAAGAAGTTGAAAATACCCATCTGACCATGGCAACGCATCTGTTCATGCCACCATTTCTTTTCTACCCCCTCCAGGAGCACTTTCTTTGTAGAATCGAGCGTATCTCGAGAACGATGCGTCTGCAGTCAGAGTTCTAAAGACCTATCCAAAGAAGTTGAAAATACCCATCTGACCATGGCAACGCATCTGTTCATGCCACCATTTCTTTTCTACCCCCTCCAGGAGCACTTTCTTTGTAGAATCGACCATATCTCGAGAACGGTGCGTCTGCAGTCAGAGTTCTAAAGACCTATCCAAAGAAGTTGAAAATACCCATCTGACCATGGCAACGCATCTGTTCATGCCACCTTTTCTTTACTACCCTCACCAGGAGCACTTTCTTTGTAGAATCGACCATATCTCGAGAACGGTGCGTCTGCAGTCAGAGTTCTAAAGACCTATCCAAAGAAGTTGAAAATACCCATCTGACCATGGCAACGCATCTGTTCATGCCACCTTTTCTTTACAACCCTCACCAGGAGCACTTTTCTTGTAGAATCGAGCGTATCTCGAGAACGGTGCGTCTGCAGTCAGAGTTCTAAAGACCTATCCACAGAAGTTGAAAATACCCATCTGACCATGGCAACGCATCTGTTCATGCCACCTTTTCTTTACTACCCTCACCAGGAGCACTTTCCTTGTAGAAGCGAGCGTATCTCGAGAACGATGCGTCTGCAGTCAGAGTTCTAAAGACCTATCCAAAGAAGTTGAAAATACCCATCTGACCATGGCAACGCATCTGTTCATGCCACCATTTCTTTTCTACCCCCTCCAGGAGCACTTTCTTTGTAGAATCGACCATATCTCGAGAACGGTGCGTCTGCAGTCAGAGTTCTAAAGACCTATCCAAAGAAGTTGAAAATACCCATCTGACCACGGCAACGCATCTGTTCATGCCACCTTTTCTTTACTACCCTCAATAGGAGCACTTTTCTTGTAGAATCGAGCGTATCTCGAGAACGATGCGTCTGCAGTCAGAGTTCTAAAGACCTATCCACAGAAGTTGAAAATACCCATCTGACCATGGCAACGCATCTGTTCATGCCACCTTTTCTTTACTACCCTCACCAGGAGCACTTTCCTTGTAGAAGCGAGCGTATCTCGAGAACGGTGCGTCTGCAGTCAGAGTTCTAAAGACCTATCCAAAGAAGTTGAAAATACCCATCTGACCATGGCAACGCATCTGTTCATGCCACCATTTCTTTTCTACCCCCTCCAGGAGCACTTTCTTTGTAGAATCGAGCGTATCTCGAGAACGATGCGTCTGCAGTCAGAGTTCTAAAGACCTATCCAAAGAAGTTGAAAATACCCATCTGACCATGGCAACGCATCTGTTCATGCCACCATTTCTTTTCTACCCCCTCCAGGAGCACTTTCTTTGTAGAATCGACCATATCTCGAGAACGGTGCGTCTGCAGTCAGAGTTCTAAAGACCTATCCAAAGAAGTTGAAAATACCCATCTGACCATGGCAACGCATCTGTTCATGCCACCTTTTCTTTACTACCCTCACCAGGAGCACTTTCTTTGTAGAATCGACCATATCTCGAGAACGGTGCGTCTGCAGTCAGAGTTCTAAAGACCTATCCACAGAAGTTGAAAATACCCATCTGACCATGGCAACGCATCTGTTCATGCCACCATTTCTTTTCTACCCCCTCCAGGAGCACTTTCTTTGTAGAATCGACCATATCTCGAGAACGGTGCGTCTGCAGTCAGAGTTCTAAAGACCTATCCACAGAAGTTGAAAATACCCATCTGACCATGGCAACGCATCTGTTCATGCCACCATTTCTTTTCTACCCCCTCCAGGAGCACTTTCTTTGTAGAATCGACCATATCTCGAGAACGGTGCGTCTGCAGTCAGAGTTCTAAAGACCTATCCACAGAAGTTGAAAATACCCATCTGACCATGGCAACGCATCTGTTCATGCCACCATTTCTTTTCTACCCCCTCCAGGAGCACTTTCTTTGTAGAATCGACCATATCTCGAGAACGGTGCGTCTGCAGTCAGAGTTCTAAAGACCTATCCAAAGAAGTTGAAAATACCCATCTGACCATGGCAACGCATCTGTTCATGCCACCTTTTCTTTACAACCCTCACCAGGAGCACTTTCCTTGTAGAATCGAGCGTATCTCGAGAACGATGCGTCTGCAGTCAGAGTTCTAAAGACCTATCCAAAGAAGTTGAAAATACCCATCTGACCATGGCAACGCATCTGTTCATGCCACCTTTTCTTTACTACCCTCACCAGGAGCACTTTCTTTGTAGAATCGACCATATCTCGAGAACGGTGCGTCTGCAGTCAGAGTTCTAAAGACCTATCCAAAGAAGTTGAAAATACCCATCTGACCATGGCAACGCATCTGTTCATGCCACCTTTTCTTTACAACCCTCACCAGGAGCACTTTTCTTGTAGAATCGAGCGTATCTCGAGAACGATGCGTCTGCAGTCAGAGTTCTAAAGACCTATCCAAAGAAGTTGAAAATACCCATCTGACCATGGCAACGCATCTGTTCATGCCACCTTTTCTTTACTACCCTCACCAGGAGCACTTTCTTTGTAGAATCGACCATATCTCGAGAACGGTGCGTCTGCAGTCAGAGTTCTAAAGACCTATCCAAAGAAGTTGAAAATACCCATCTGACCATGGCAACGCATCTGTTCATGCCACCTTTTCTTTACAACCCTCACCAGGAGCACTTTTCTTGTAGAATCGAGCGTATCTCGAGAACGGTGCGTCTGCAGTCAGAGTTCTAAAGACCTATCCACAGAAGTTGAAAATACCCATCTGACCATGGCAACGCATCTGTTCATGCCACCTTTTCTTTACTACCCTCACCAGGAGCACTTTCCTTGTAGAAGCGAGCGTATCTCGAGAACGATGCGTCTGCAGTCAGAGTTCTAAAGACCTATCCAAAGAAGTTGAAAATACCCATCTGACCATGGCAACGCATCTGTTCATGCCACCATTTCTTTACTACCCCCTCCAGGAGCACTTTCTTTGTAGAATCGACCATATCTCGAGAACGGTGCGTCTGCAGTCAGAGTTCTAAAGACCTATCCACAGAAGTTGAAAATACCCATCTGACCATGGTAACGCATCTGTTCATGCCACCTTTTCTTTACTACCCTCACCAGGAGCACTTTCCTTGTAGAAGCGAGCGTATCTCGAGAACGGTGCGTCTGCAGTCAGAGTTCTAAAGACCTATCCAAAGAAGTTGAAAATACCCATCTGACCATGGCAACGCATCTGTTCATGCCACCTTTTCTTTACTACCCTCAATAGGAGCACTTTTCTTGTAGAATCGAGCGTATCTCGAGAACGATGCGTCTGCAGTCAGAGTTCTAAAGACCTATCCACAGAAGTTGAAAATACCCATCTGACCATGGCAACGCATCTGTTCATGCCACCTTTTCTTTACTACCCTCACCAGGAGCACTTTCCTTGTAGAAGCGAGCGTATCTCGAGAACGGTGCGTCTGCAGTCAGAGTTCTAAAGACCTATCCACAGAAGTTGAAAATACCCATCTGACCATGGCAACGCATCTGTTCATGCCACCATTTCTTTTCTACCCCCTCCAGGAGCACTTTGTTTGTAGAATCGACCATATCTCGAGAACGGTGCGTCTGCAGTCAGAGTTCTAAAGACCTATCCAAAGAAGTTGAAAATACCCATCTGACCATGGCAACGCATCTGTTCATGCCACCTTTTCTTTACTACCCTCAATAGGAGCACTTTTCTTGTAGAATCGAGCGTATCTCGAGAACGATGCGTCTGCAGTCAGAGTTCTAAAGACCTATCCAAAGAAGTTGAAAATACCCATCTGACCATGGCAACGCATCTGTTCATGCCACCTTTTCTTTACTACCCTCAATAGGAGCACTTTTCTTGTAGAATCGAGCGTATCTCGAGAACGATGCGTCTGCAGTCAGAGTTCTAAAGACCTATCCACAGAAGTTGAAAATACCCATCTGACCATGGCAACTCATCTGTTCATGCCACCTTTTCTTTACTACCCTCACCAGGAGCACTTTCTTTGTAGAATCGACCATATCTCGAGAACGGTGCGTCTGCAGTCAGAGTTCTAAAGACCTATCCACAGAAGTTGAAAATACCCATCTGACCATGGTAACGCATCTGTTCATGCCACCTTTTCTTTACTACCCTCACCAGGAGCACTTTCCTTGTAGAAGCGAGCGTATCTCGAGAACGGTGCGTCTGCAGTCAGAGTTCTAAAGACCTATCCACAGAAGTTGAAAATACCCATCTGACCATGGCAACGCATCTGTTCATGCCACCATTTCTTTTCTACCCCCTCCAGGAGCACTTTCTTTGTAGAATCGACCATATCTCGAGAACGGTGCGTCTGCAGTCAGAGTTCTAAAGACCTATCCAAAGAAGTTGAAAATACCCATCTGACCATGGCAACGCATCTGTTCATGCCACCTTTTCTTTACTACCCTCAATAGGAGCACTTTTCTTGTAGAATCGAGCGTATCTCGAGAACGATGCGTCTGCAGTCAGAGTTCTAAAGACCTATCCACAGAAGTTGAAAATACCCATCTGACCATGGCAACGCATCTGTTCATGCCACCTTTTCTTTACTACCCTCACCAGGAGCACTTTCTTTGTAGAATCGACCATATCTCGAGAACGGTGCGTCTGCAGTCATAGTTCTAAAGACCTATCCACAGAAGTTGAAAATACCCATCTGACCATGGCAACGCATCTGTTCATGCCACCATTTCTTTTCTACCCCCTCCAGGAGCACTTTCTTTGTAGAATCGACCATATCTCGAGAACGGTGCGTCTGCAGTCAGAGTTCTAAAGACCTATCCAAAGAAGTTGAAAATACCCATCTGACCATGGCAACGCATCTGTTCATGCCACCTTTTCTTTACTACCCTCAATAGGAGCACTTTTCTTGTAGAATCGAGCGTATCTCGAGAACGATGCGTCTGCAGTCAGAGTTCTAAAGACCTATCCAAAGAAGTTGAAAATACCCATCTGACCATGGCAACGCATCTGTTCATGCCACCTTTTCTTTACTACCCTCACCAGGAGCACTTTTCTTGTAGAATCGAGCGTATCTCGAGAACGATGCGTCTGCAGTCAGAGTTTTAAAGACCTATCCAAAGAAGTTGAAAATACCCATCTGACCATGGCAACGCATCTGTTCATGCCACCTTTTCTTTACTACCCTCACCAGGAGCACTTTTCTTGTAGAATCGAGCGTATCTCGAGAACGATGCGTCTGCAGTCAGAGTTCCAAAGACCTATCCAAAGAAGTTGAAAATACCCATCTGACCATGGCAACGCATCTGTTCATGCCACCATTTCTTTACTACCCTCAATAGGAGCACTTTTCTTGTAGAATCGAGCGTATCTCGAGAACGATGCGTCTGCAGTCAGAGTTTTAAAGACCTATCCAAAGAAGTTGAAAATACCCATCTGACCATGGCAACGCATCTGTTCATGCCACCTTTTCTTTACTACCCTCACCAGGAGCACTTTTCTTGTAGAATCGAGCGTATCTCGAGAACGATGCGTCTGCAGTCAGAGTTCTAAAGACCTATCCAAAGAAGTTGAAAATACCCATCTGACCATGGCAACGCATCTGTTCATGCCACCTTTTCTTTACTACCCTCAATAGGAGCACTTTTCTTGTAGAATCGAGCGTATCTCGAGAACGATGCGTCTGCAGTCAGAGTTCTAAAGACCTATCCAAAGAAGTTGAAAATACCCATCTGACCATGGCAACGCATCTGTTCATGCCACCTTTTCTTTACTACCCTCACCAGGAGCACTTTCTTTGTAGAATCGACCATATCTCGAGAACGGTGCGTCTGCAGTCAGAGTTCTAAAGACCTATCCACAGAAGTTGAAAATACCCATCTGACCATGGCAACGCATCTGTTCATGCCACCTTTTCTTTACTACCCTCACCAGGAGCACTTTCCTTGTAGAATCGAGCGTATCTCGAGAACGATGCGTCTCCAGTCAGAGTTCTAAAGACCTATCCAAAGAAGTTGAAAATACCCATCTGACCATGGTAACGCATCTGTTCATGCCACCTTTTCTTTACTACCCTCACCAGGAGCACTTTCCTTGTACAATCGAGCGTATCTCGAGAACGATGCGTCTGCAGTCAGAGTTCTAAAGACCTATCCACAGAAGTTGAAAATACCCATCTGACCATGGCAACGCATCTGTTCATGCCACCTTTTCTTTACTACCCTCACCAGGAGCACTTTTCTTGTAGAATCGAGCGTATCTCGAGAACGATGCGTCTGCAGTCAGAGTTCCAAAGACCTATCCAAAGAAGTTGAAAATACCCATCTGACCATGGTAACGCATCTGTTCATGCCACCTTTTCTTTACTACCCTCACCAGGAGCACTTTCTTTGTAGAATCGACCATATCTCGAGAACGGTGCGTCTGCAGTCAGAGTTCTAAAGACCTATCCAAAGAAGTTGAAAATACCCATCTGACCATGGCAACGCATCTGTTCATGCCACCTTTTCTTTACTACCCTCACCAGGAGCACTTTCTTTGTAGAATCGACCATATCTCGAGAACGGTGCGTCTGCAGTCAGAGTTCTAAAGACCTATCCAAAGAAGTTGAAAATACCCATCTGACCATGGCAACGCATCTGTTCATGCCACCTTTTCTTTACTACCCTCACCAGGAGCACTTTTCTTGTAGAATCGAGCTTATCTCGAGAACGATGCGTCTGCAGTCAGAGTTTTAAAGACCTATCCAAAGAAGTTGAAAATACCCATCTGACCATGGCAACGCATCTGTTCATGCCACCTTTTCTTTACTACCCTCACCAGGAGCACTTTTCTTGTAGAATCGAGCGTATCTCGAGAACGATGCGTCTGCAGTCAGAGTTCCAAAGACCTATCCAAAGAAGTTGAAAATACCCATCTGACCATGGCAACGCATCTGTTCATGCCACCTTTTCTTTACTACCCTCACCAGGAGCACTTTCTTTGTAGAATCGACCATATCTCGAGAACGGTGCGTCTGCAGTCAGAGTTCTAAAGACCTATCCAAAGAAGTTGAAAATACCCATCTGACCATGGCAACGCATCTGTTCATGCCACCATTTCTTTACTACCCTCACCAGGAGCACTTTCTTTGTAGAATCGACCATATCTCGACAACGGTGCGTCTGCAGTCAGAGTTCTAAAGACCTATCCAAAGAAGTTGAAAATACCCATCTGACCATGGCAACGCATCTGTTCATGCCACCTTTTCTTTACTACCCTCACCAGGAGCACTTTTCTTGTAGAATCGAGCGTATCTCGAGAACGATGCGTCTGCAGTCAGAGTTCTAAAGACCTATCCAAAGAAGTTGAAAATACCCATCTGACCATGGCAACGCATCTGTTCATGCCACCATTTCTTTACTACCCTCACCAGGAGCACTTTCTTTGTAGAATCGACCATATCTCGAGAACGGTGCGTCTGCAGTCAGAGTTCTAAAGACCTATCCAAAGAAGTTGAAAATACCCATCTGACCATGGCAACGCATCTGTTCATGCCACCTTTTCTTTACTACCCTCACCAGGAGCACTTTCCTTGTAGAATCGAGCGTATCTCGAGAACGATGCGTCTGCAGTCAGAGTTCTAAAGACCTATCCAAAGAAGTTGAAAATACCCATCTGACCATGGCAACGCATCTGTTCATGCCACCTTTTCTTTACTACCCTCACCAGGAGCACTTTTCTTGTAGAATCGAGCGTATCTCGAGAACGATGCGTCTGCAGTCAGAGTTCCAAAGACCTATATAAAGAAGTTGAAAATACCCATCTGACCATGGCAACGCATCTGTTCATGCCACCATTTCTTTACTACCCTCACCAGGAGCACTTTCTTTGTAGAATCGACCATATCTCGAGAACGGTGCGTCTGCAGTCAGAGTTCTAAAGACCTATCCAAAGAAGTTGAAAATACCCATCTGACCATGGCAACGCATCTGTTCATGCCACCTTTTCTTTACTACCCTCACCAGGAGCACTTTCCTTGTAGAATCGAGCGTATCTCGAGAACGATGCGTCTGCAGTCAGAGTTCTAAAGACCTATCCACAGAAGTTGAAAATACCCATCTGACCATGGCAACGCATCTGTTCATGCCACCTTTTCTTTACTACCCTCACCAGGAGCACTTTCCTTGTAGAATCGAGCGTATCTCGAGAACGATGCGTCTGCAGTCAGAGTTCCAAAGACCTATATAAAGAAGTTGAAAATACCCATCTGACCATGGCAACGCATCTGTTCATGCCACCATTTCTTTACTACCCTCACCAGGAGCACTTTCTTTGTAGAATCGACCATATCTCGAGAACGGTGCGTCTGCAGTCAGAGTTCTAAAGACCTATCCAAAGAAGTTGAAAATACCCATCTGACCATGGCAACGCATCTGTTCATGCCACCTTTTCTTTACTACCCTCACCAGGAGCACTTTCCTTGTAGAATCGAGCGTATCTCGAGAACGATGCGTCTGCAGTCAGAGTTCCAAAGACCTATCCAAAGAAGTTGAAAATACCCATCTGACCATGGCAACGCATCTGTTCATGCCACCTTTTCTTTACTACCCTCACCAGGAGCACTTTTCTTGTAGAATCGAGCGTATCTCGAGAACGATGCGTCTGCAGTCAGAGTTCCAAAGACCTATCCAAAGAAGTTGAAAATACCCATCTGACCATGGCAACGCATCTGTTCATGCCACCTTTTCTTTACTACCCTCACCAGGAGCACTTTCCTTGTAGAATCGAGCGTATCTCGAGAACGATGCGTCTGCAGTCAGAGTTCCAAAGACCTATCCAAAGAAGTTGAAAATACCCATCTGACCATGGCAACGCATCTGTTCATGCCACCTTTTCTTTACTACCCTCACCAGGAGCACTTTCCTTGTAGAATCGAGCGTATCTCGAGAACGATGCGTCTGCAGTCAGAGTTCCAAAGACCTATCCAAAGAAGTTGAAAATACCCATCTGACCATGGCAACGCATCTGTTCATGCCACCTTTTCTTTACTACCCTCACCAGGAGCACTTTCCTTGTAGAATCGAGCGTATCTCGAGAACGATGCGTCTGCAGTCAGAGTTTTAAAGACCTATCCGAAGAAGTTGAAAATACCCATCTGACCATGGCAACGCATCTGTTCATGCCACCTTTTCTTTACTACCCTCACCAGGAGCACTTTCCTTGTAGAATCGAGCGTATCTCGAGAACGATGCGTCTGCAGTCAGAGTTCCAAAGACCTATCCAAAGAAGTTGAAAATACCCATCTGACCATGGCAACGCATCTGTTCATGCCACCTTTTCTTTACTACCCTCACCAGGAGCACTTTCTTTGTAGAATCGACCATATCTCGAGAACGGTGCGTCTGCAGTCAGAGTTCTAAAGACCTATCCAAAGAAGTTGAAAATACCCATCTGACCATGGCAACGCATCTGTTCATGCCACCTTTTCTTTACTACCCTCACCAGGAGCACTTTCTTTGTAGAATCGACCATATCTCGAGAACGGTGCGTCTGCAGTCAGAGTTCTAAAGACCTATCCACAGAAGTTGAAAATACCCATCTGACCATGGCAACGCATCTGTTCATGCCACCTTTTCTTTACTACCCTCACCAGGAGCACTTTCTTTGTAGAATCGACCATATCTCGAGAACGGTGCGTCTGCAGTCAGAGTTCTAAAGACCTATCCACAGAAGTTGAAAATACCCATCTGACCATGGCAACGCATCTGTTCATGCCACCTTTTCTTTACTACCCTCACCAGGAGCACTTTCCTTGTAGAATCGAGCGTATCTCGAGAACGATGCGTCTGCAGTCAGAGTTCCAAAGACCTATCCAAAGAAGTTGAAAATACCCATCTGACCATGGCAACGCATCTGTTCATGCCACCTTTTCTTTACTACCCTCACCAGGAGCACTTTCCTTGTAGAATCGAGCGTATCTCGAGAACGATGCGTCTGCAGTCAGAGTTCCAAAGACCTATCCAAAGAAGTTGAAAATACCCATCTGACCATGGCAACGCATCTGTTCATGCCACCTTTTCTTTACTACCCTCACCAGGAGCACTTTCCTTGTAGAATCGAGCGTATCTCGAGAACGATGCGTCTGCAGTCAGAGTTCCAAAGACCTATCCAAAGAAGTTGAAAATACCCATCTGACCATGGCAACGCATCTGTTCATGCCACCTTTTCTTTACTACCCTCACCAGGAGCACTTTCCTTGTAGAATCGAGCGTATCTCGAGAACGATGCGTCTGCAGTCAGAGTTCCAAAGACCTATCCAAAGAAGTTGAAAATACCCATCTGACCATGGCAACGCATCTGTTCATGCCACCTTTTCTTTACTACCCTCACCAGGAGCACTTTCCTTGTAGAATCGAGCGTATCTCGAGAACGATGCGTCTGCAGTCAGAGTTTTAAAGACCTATCCGAAGAAGTTGAAAATACCCATCTGACCATGGCAACGCATCTGTTCATGCCACCTTTTCTTTACTACCCTCACCAGGAGCACTTTTCTTGTAGAATCGAGCGTATCTCGAGAACGATGCGTCTGCAGTCAGAGTTCCAAAGACCTATAAAAAGAAGTTGAAAATACCCATCTGACCATGGCAACGCATCTGTTCATGCCACCTTTTCTTTACTACCCTCACCAGGAGCACTTTTCTTGTAGAATCGAGCGTATCTCGAGAACGATGCGTCTGCAGTCAGAGTTCCAAAGACCTATCCAAAGAAGTTGAAAATACCCATCTGACCATGGCAACGCATCTGTTCATGCCACCATTTCTTTACTACCCTCACCAGGAGCACTTTCTTTGTAGAATCGACCATATCTCGAGAACGGTGCGTCTGCAGTCAGAGTTCTAAAGACCTATCCAAAGAAGTTGAAAATACCCATCTGACCATGGCAACGCATCTGTTCATGCCACCTTTTCTTTACTACCCTCACCAGGAGCACTTTTCTTGTAGAATCGAGCGTATCTCGAGAACGATGCGTCTGCAGTCAGAGTTCCAAAGACCTATCCAAAGAAGTTGAAAATACCCATCTGACCATGGCAACGCATCTGTTCATGCCACCTTTTCTTTACTACCCTCACCAGGAGCACTTTTCTTGTAGAATCGAGCGTATCTCGAGAACGATGCGTCTGCAGTCAGAGTTCTAAAGACCTATCCACAGAAGTTGAAAATACCCATCTGACCATGGCAACGCATCTGTTCATGCCACCTTTTCTTTACTACCCTCACCAGGAGCACTTTTCTTGTAGAATCGAGCGTATCTCGAGAACGATGCGTCTGCAGTCAGAGTTCCAAAGACCTATCCAAAGAAGTTGAAAATACCCATCTGACCATGGCAACGCATCTGTTCATGCCACCTTTTCTTTACTACCCTCACCAGGAGCACTTTTCTTGTAGAATCGAGCGTATCTCGAGAACGATGCGTCTGCAGTCAGAGTTCTAAAGACCTATCCACAGAAGTTGAAAATACCCATCTGACCATGGCAACGCATCTGTTCATGCCACCTTTTCTTTACTACCCTCACCAGGAGCACTTTCTTTGTAGAATCGACCATATCTCGAGAACGGTGCGTCTGCAGTCAGAGTTCTAAAGACCTATCCACAGAAGTTGAAAATACCCATCTGACCATGGCAACGCATCTGTTCATGCCACCTTTTCTTTACTACCCTCACCAGGAGCACTTTTCTTGTAGAATCGAGCGTATCTCGAGAACGATGCGTCTGCAGTCAGAGTTCCAAAGACCTATCCAAAGAAGTTGAAAATACCCATCTGACCATGGCAACGCATCTGTTCATGCCACCTTTTCTTTACTACCCTCACCAGGAGCACTTTCTTTGTAGAATCGACCATATCTCGAGAACGGTGCGTCTGCAGTCAGAGTTCTAAAGACCTATCCACAGAAGTTGAAAATACCCATCTGACCATGGCAACGCATCTGTTCATGCCACCTTTTCTTTACTACCCTCACCAGGAGCACTTTTCTTGTAGAATCGAGCGTATCTCGAGAACGATGCGTCTGCAGTCAGAGTTCCAAAGACCTATCCAAAGAAGTTGAAAATACCCATCTGACCATGGCAACGCATCTGTTCATGCCACCTTTTCTTTACTACCCTCACCAGGAGCACTTTTCTTGTAGAATCGAGCGTATCTCGAGAACGATGCGTCTGCAGTCAGAGTTCCAAAGACCTATCCAAAGAAGTTGAAAATACCCATCTGACCATGGCAACGCATCTGTTCATGCCACCTTTTCTTTACTACCCTCACCAGGAGCACTTTTCTTGTAGAATCGAGCGTATCTCGAGAACGATGCGTCTGCAGTCAGAGTTCCAAAGACCTATCCAAAGAAGTTGAAAATACCCATCTGACCATGGCAACGCATCTGTTCATGCCACCTTTTCTTTACTACCCTCACCAGGAGCACTTTTCTTGTAGAATCGAGCGTATCTCGAGAACGATGCGTCTGCAGTCAGAGTTCCAAAGACCTATAAAAAGAAGTTGAAAATACCCATCTGACCATGGCAACACATCTGTTCATGCCACCTTTTCTTTACTACCCTCACCAGGAGCACTTTCTTTGTAGAATCGACCATATCTCGAGAACGTTGCGTCTGCAGTCAGAGTTCTAAAGACCTATCCAAAGAAGTTGAAAATACCCATCTGACCATGGCAACGCATCTGTTCATGCCACCTTTTCTTTACTACCCTCACCAGGAGCACTTTTCTTGTAGAATCGAGCGTATCTCGAGAACGATGCGTCTGCAGTCAGAGTTCCAAAGACCTATAAAAAGAAGTTGAAAATACCCATCTGACCATGGCAACACATCTGTTCATGCCACCTTTTCTTTACTACCCTCACCAGGAGCACTTTCTTTGTAGAATCGACCATATCTCGAGAACGTTGCGTCTGCAGTCAGAGTTCTAAAGACCTATCCAAAGAAGTTGAAAATACCCATCTGACCATGGCAACGCATCTGTTCATGCCACCTTTTCTTTACTACCCTCACCAGGAGCACTTTTCTTGTAGAATCGAGCTTATCTCGAGAACGTTGCGTCTGCAGTCAGAGTTCTAAAGACCTATCCAAAGAAGTTGAAAATACCCATCTGACCATGGCAACGCATCTGTTCATGCCACCTTTTCTTTACTACCCTCACCAGGAGCACTTTCCTTGTAGAATCGAGCGTATCTCGAGAACGATGCGTCTGCAGTCAGAGTTCCAAAGACCTATAAAAAGAAGTTGAAAATACCCATCTGACCATGGCAACGCATCTGTTCATGCCACCTTTTCTTTACTACCCTCACCAGGAGCACTTTCCTTGTAGAATCGAGCGTATCTCGAGAACGATGCGTCTGCAGTCAGAGTTCCAAAGACCTATAAAAAGAAGTTGAAAATACCCATCTGACCATGGCAACGCATCTGTTCATGCCACCTTTTCTTTACTACCCTCACCAGGAGCACTTTCCTTGTAGAATCGAGCGTATCTCGAGAACGATGCGTCTGCAGTCAGAGTTCTAAAGACCTATCCAAAGAAGTTGAAAATACCCATCTGACCATGGCAACGCATCTGTTCATGCCACCTTTTCTTTACTACCCTCACCAGGAGCACTTTTCTTGTAGAATCGAGCGTATCTCGAGAACGATGCGTCTGCAGTCAGAGTTCCAAAGACCTATCCAAAGAAGTTGAAAATACCCATCTGACCATGGCAACGCATCTGTTCATGCCACCTTTTCTTTACTACCCTCACCAGGAGCACTTTTCTTGTAGAATCGAGCTTATCTCGAGAACGTTGCGTCTGCAGTCAGAGTTCTAAAGACCTATCCAAAGAAGTTGAAAATACCCATCTGACCATGGCAACGCATCTGTTCATGCCACCTTTTCTTTACTACCCTCACCAGGAGCACTTTTCTTGTAGAATCGAGCGTATCTCGAGAACGATGCGTCTGCAGTCAGAGTTCCAAAGACCTATAAAAAGAAGTTGAAAATACCCATCTGACCATGGCAACGCATCTGTTCATGCCACCTTTTCTTTACTACCCTCACCAGGAGCACTTTCCTTGTAGAATCGAGCGTATCTCGAGAACGATGCGTCTGCAGTCAGAGTTCTAAAGACCTATCCAAAGAAGTTGAAAATACCCATCTGACCATGGCAACGCATCTGTTCATGCCACCTTTTCTTTACTACCCTCACCAGGAGCACTTTTCTTGTAGAATCGAGCGTATCTCGAGAACGATGCGTCTGCAGTCAGAGTTCCAAAGACCTATAAAAAGAAGTTGAAAATACCCATCTGACCATGGCAACGCATCTGTTCATGCCACCTTTTCTTTACTACCCTCACCAGGAGCACTTTCCTTGTAGAATCGAGCGTATCTCGAGAACGATGCGTCTGCAGTCAGAGTTCCAAAGACCTATAAAAAGAAGTTGAAAATACCCATCTGACCATGGCAACGCATCTGTTCATGCCACCTTTTCTTTACTACCCTCACCAGGAGCACTTTCCTTGTAGAATCGAGCGTATCTCGAGAACGATGCGTCTGCAGTCAGAGTTCTAAAGACCTATCCAAAGAAGTTGAAAATACCCATCTGACCATGGCAACGCATCTGTTCATGCCACCTTTTCTTTACTACCCTCACCAGGAGCACTTTTCTTGTAGAATCGAGCGTATCTCGAGAACGATGCGTCTGCAGTCAGAGTTCCAAAGACCTATCCAAAGAAGTTGAAAATACCCATCTGACCATGGCAACGCATCTGTTCATGCCACCATTTCTTTACTACCCTCACCAGGAGCACTTTCTTTGTAGAATCGACCATATCTCGAGAACGGTGCGTCTGCAGTCAGAGTTCTAAAGACCTATTCAAAGAAGTTGAAAATACCCATCTGACCATGGCAACGCATCTGTTCATGCCACCTTTTCTTTACTACCCTCACCAGGAGCACTTTCTTTGTAGAATCGACCATATCTCGAGAACGGTGCGTCTGCAGTCAGAGTTCTAAAGACCTATCCAAAGAAGTTGAAAATACCCATCTGACCATGGCAACGCATCTGTTCATGCCACCTTTTCTTTACTACCCTCACCAGGAGCACTTTCTTTGTAGAATCGACCATATCTCGAGAACGGTGCGTCTGCAGTCAGAGTTCTAAAGACCTATCCAAAGAAGTTGAAAATACCCATCTGACCATGGCAACGCATCTGTTCATGCCACCTTTTCTTTACTACCCTCACCAGGAGCACTTTCCTTGTAGAATCGAGCGTATCTCGAGAACGATGCGTCTGCAGTCAGAGTTCTAAAGACCTATCCAAAGAAGTTGAAAATACCCATCTGACCATGGCAACGCATCTGTTCATGCCACCTTTTCTTTACTACCCTCACCAGGAGCACTTTCTTTGTAGAATCGACCATATCTCGAGAACGGTGCGTCTGCAGTCAGAGTTCTAAAGACCTATCCAAAGAAGTTGAAAATACCCATCTGACCATGGCAACGCATCTGTTCATGCCACCTTTTCTTTACTACCCTCACCAGGAGCACTTTCTTTGTAGAATCGACCATATCTCGAGAACGGTGCGTCTGCAGTCAGAGTTCTAAAGACCTATTCAAAGAAGTTGAAAATACCCATCTGACCATGGCAACGCATCTGTTCATGCCACCTTTTCTTTACTACCCTCACCAGGAGCACTTTCTTTGTAGAATCGACCATATCTCGAGAACGGTGCGTCTGCAGTCAGAGTTCTAAAGACCTATCCAAAGAAGTTGAAAATACCCATCTGACCATGGCAACGCATCTGTTCATGCCACCTTTTCTTTACTACCCTCACCAGGAGCACTTTCTTTGTAGAATCGACCATATCTCGAGAACGGTGCGTCTGCAGTCAGAGTTCTAAAGACCTATCCAAAGAAGTTGAAAATACCCATCTGACCATGGCAACGCATCTGTTCATGCCACCTTTTCTTTACTACCCTCACCAGGAGCACTTTCCTTGTAGAATCGAGCGTATCTCGAGAACGATGCGTCTGCAGTCAGAGTTTTAAAGACCTATCCAAAGAAGTTGAAAATACCCATCTGACCATGGCAACGCATCTGTTCATGCCACCTTTTCTTTACTACCCTCACCAGGAGCACTTTTCTTGTAGAATCGAGCGTATCTCGAGAACGATGCGTCTGCAGTCAGAGTTCCAAAGACCTATAAAAAGAAGTTGAAAATACCCATCTGACCATGGCAACACATCTGTTCATGCCACCTTTTCTTTACTACCCTCACCAGGAGCACTTTTCTTGTAGAATCGAGCGTATCTCGAGAACGATGCGTCTGCAGTCAGAGTTCCAAAGACCTATATAAAGAAGTTGAAAATACCCATCTGACCATGGCAACGCATCTGTTCATGCCACCTTTTCTTTACTACCCTCACCAGGAGCACTTTTCTTGTAGAATCGAGCGTATCTCGAGAACGATGCGTCTGCAGTCAGAGTTCCAAAGACCTATCCAAAGAAGTTGAAAATACCCATCTGACCATGGCAACGCATCTGTTCATGCCACCTTTTCTTTACTACCCTCACCAGGAGCACTTTCCTTGTAGAATCGAGCGTATCTCGAGAACGATGCGTCTGCAGTCAGAGTTTTAAAGACCTATCCAAAGAAGTTGAAAATACCCATCTGACCATGGCAACGCATCTGTTCATGCCACCTTTTCTTTACTACCCTCACCAGGAGCACTTTCCTTGTAGAATCGAGCGTATCTGGAGAACGATGCGTCTGCAGTCAGAGTTCCAAAGACCTATCCAAAGAAGTTGAAAATACCCATCTGACCATGGCAACGCATCTGTTCATGCCACCTTTTCTTTACTACCCTCACCAGGAGCACTTTCCTTGTAGAATCGAGCGTATCTCGAGAACGATGCGTCTGCAGTCAGAGTTTTAAAGACCTATCCAAAGAAGTTGAAAATACCCATCTGACCATGGCAACGCATCTGTTCATGCCACCTTTTCTTTACTACCCTCACCAGGAGCACTTTCCTTGTAGAATCGAGCGTATCTGGAGAACGATGCGTCTGCAGTCAGAGTTCCAAAGACCTATCCAAAGAAGTTGAAAATACCCATCTGACCATGGCAACGCATCTGTTCATGCCACCTTTTCTTTACTACCCTCACCAGGAGCACTTTCCTTGTAGAATCGAGCGTATCTCGAGAACGATGCGTCTGCAGTCAGAGTTTTAAAGACCTATCCAAAGAAGTTGAAAATACCCATCTGACCATGGCAACGCATCTGTTCATGCCACCTTTTCTTTACTACCCTCACCAGGAGCACTTTTCTTGTAGAATCGAGCGTATCTCGAGAACGATGCGTCTGCAGTCAGAGTTCCAAAGACCTATAAAAAGAAGTTGAAAATACCCATCTGACCATGGCAACACATCTGTTCATGCCACCTTTTCTTTACTACCCTCACCAGGAGCACTTTTCTTGTAGAATCGAGCGTATCTCGAGAACGATGCGTCTGCAGTCAGAGTTCCAAAGACCTATATAAAGAAGTTGAAAATACCCATCTGACCATGGCAACGCATCTGTTCATGCCACCTTTTCTTTACTACCCTCACCAGGAGCACTTTTCTTGTAGAATCGAGCGTATCTCGAGAACGATGCGTCTGCAGTCAGAGTTCCAAAGACCTATCCAAAGAAGTTGAAAATACCCATCTGACCATGGCAACGCATCTGTTCATGCCACCTTTTCTTTACTACCCTCACCAGGAGCACTTTCCTTGTAGAATCGAGCGTATCTCGAGAACGATGCGTCTGCAGTCAGAGTTCCAAAGACCTATCCAAAGAAGTTGAAAATACCCATCTGACCATGGCAACGCATCTGTTCATGCCACCTTTTCTTTACTACCCTCACCAGGAGCACTTTTCTTGTAGAATCGAGCGTATCTCGAGAACGATGCGTCTGCAGTCAGAGTTCCAAAGACCTATCCAAAGAAGTTGAAAATACCCATCTGACCATGGCAACGCATCTGTTCATGCCACCTTTTCTTTACTACCCTCACCAGGAGCACTTTCTTTGTAGAATCGACCATATCTCGAGAACGGTGCGTCTGCAGTCAGAGTTCTAAAGACCTATCCACAGAAGTTTAAAATACCCATCTGACCATGGCAACGCATCTGTTCATGCCACCTTTTCTTTACTACCCTCACCAGGAGCACTTTCCTTGTAGAATCGAGCGTATCTCGAGAACGATGCGTCTGCAGTCAGAGTTCTAAAGACCTATCCAAAGAAGTTGAAAATACCCATCTGACCATGGCAACGCATCTGTTCATGCCACCTTTTCTTTACTACCCTCACCAGGAGCACTTTTCTTGTAGAATCGAGCGTATCTCGAGAACGATGCGTCTGCAGTCAGAGTTTTAAAGACCTATCCAAAGAAGTTGAAAATACCCATCTGACCATGGCAACGCATCTGTTCATGCCACCTTTTCTTTACTACCCTCACCAGGAGCACTTTCTTTGTAGAATCGACCATATCTCGAGAACGGTGCGTCTGCAGTCAGAGTTCTAAAGACCTATCCAAAGAAGTTGAAAATACCCATCTGACCATGGCAACGCATCTGTTCATGCCACCTTTTCTTTACTACCCTCACCAGGAGCACTTTCTTTGTAGAATCGACCATATCTCGAGAACGGTGCGTCTGCAGTCAGAGTTCTAAAGACCTATCCAAAGAAGTTGAAAATACCCATCTGACCATGGCAACGCATCTATTCATGCCACCTTTTCTTTACTACCCTCACCAGGAGCACTTTCTTTGTAGAATCGACCATATCTCGAGAACGGTGCGTCTGCAGTCAGAGTTCTAAAGACCTATCCAAAGAAGTTGAAAATACCCATCTGACCATGGCAACGCATCTGTTCATGCCACCTTTTCTTTACTACCCTCACCAGGAGCACTTTCTTTGTAGAATCGACCATATCTCCAGGACGGGAGCGTCTGCAGTCAGAGTTCTAAAGACCTATCCAAAGAAGTTGAAAATACCCATCTGACCATGGCAACGCATCTGTTCATGCCACCTTTTCTTTACTACCCTCACCAGGAGCACTTTCTTTGTAGAATCGACCATATCTCGAGAACGGTGCGTCTGCAGTCAGAGTTCTAAAGACCTATCCAAAGAAGTTGAAAATACCCATCTGACCATGGCAACGCATCTGTTCATGCCACCTTTTCTTTACTACCCTCACCAGGAGCACTTTCTTTGTAGAATCGACCATATCTCGAGAACGGTGCGTCTGCAGTCAGAGTTCTAAAGACCTATCCACAGAAGTTGAAAATACCCATCTGACCATGGCAACGCATCTGTTCATGCCACCATTTCTTTACTACCCTCACCAGGAGCACTTTCTTTGTAGAATCGACCATATCTCGAGAACGGTGCGTCTGCAGTCAGAGTTCTAAAGACCTATCCAAAGAAGTTGAAAATACCCATCTGACCATGGCAACGCATCTGTTCATGCCACCTTTTCTTTACTACCCTCACCAGGAGCACTTTCTTTGTAGAATCGACCATATCTCGAGAACGGTGCGTCTGCAGTCAGAGTTCTAAAGACCTATCCAAAGAAGTTGAAAATACCCATCTGACCATGGCAACGCATCTGTTCATGCCACCTTTTCTTTACTACCCTCACCAGGAGCACTTTCCTTGTAGAATCGAGCGTATCTCGAGAACGATGCGTCTGCAGTCAGAGTTCTAAAGACCTATCCAAAGAAGTTGAAAATACCCATCTGACCATGGCAACGCATCTGTTCATGCCACCTTTTCTTTACTACCCTCACCAGGAGCACTTTCTTTGTAGAATCGACCATATCTCGAGAACGGTGCGTCTGCAGTCAGAGTTCTAAAGACCTATCCAAAGAAGTTGAAAATACCCATCTGACCATGGCAACGCATCTGTTCATGCCACCTTTTCTTTACTACCCTCACCAGGAGCACTTTTCTTGTAGAATCGAGCGTATCTCGAGAACGATGCGTCTGCAGTCAGAGTTCCAAAGACCTATCCAAAGAAGTTGAAAATACCCATCTGACCATGGCAACGCATCTGTTCATGCCACCTTTTCTTTACTACCCTCACCAGGAGCACTTTCTTTGTAGAATCGACCATATCTCGAGAACGGTGCGTCTGCAGTCAGAGTTCTAAAGACCTATCCAAAGAAGTTGAAAATACCCATCTGACCATGGCAACGCATCTGTTCATGCCACCTTTTCTTTACTACCCTCACCAGGAGCACTTTCTTTGTAGAATCGACCATATCTCGAGAACGGTGCGTCTGCAGTCAGAGTTCTAAAGACCTATCCACAGAAGTTGAAAATACCCATCTGACCATGGCAACGCATCTGTTCATGCCACCTTTTCTTTACTACCCTCACCAGGAGCACTTTCTTTGTAGAATCGACCATATCTCGAGAACGGTGCGTCTGCAGTCAGAGTTCTAAAGACCTATCCAAAGAAGTTGAAAATACCCATCTGACCATGGCAACGCATCTGTTCATGCCACCTTTTCTTTACTACCCTCACCAGGAGCACTTTCTTTGTAGAATCGACCATATCTCGAGAACGGTGCGTCTGCAGTCAGAGTTCTAAAGACCTATCCACAGAAGTTGAAAATACCCATCTGACCATGGCAACGCATCTGTTCATGCCACCTTTTCTTTACTACCCTCACCAGGAGCACTTTTCTTGTAGAATCGAGCGTATCTCGAGAACGATGCGTCTGCAGTCAGAGTTCCAAAGACCTATCCAAAGAAGTTGAAAATACCCATCTGACCATGGCAACGCATCTGTTCATGCCACCTTTTCTTTACTACCCTCACCAGGAGCACTTTCCTTGTAGAATCGAGCGTATCTCGAGAACGATGCGTCTGCAGTCAGAGTTCCAAAGACCTATCCAAAGAAGTTGAAAATACCCATCTGACCATGGTAACGCATCTGTTCATGCCACCTTTTCTTTACTACCCTCACCAGGAGCACTTTCTTTGTAGAATCGACCATATCTAGAGAACGGTGCGTCTGCAGTCAGAGTTCTAAAGACCTATCCACAGAAGTTGAAAATACCCATCTGACCATGGCAACGCATCTGTTCATGCCACCTTTTCTTTACTACCCTCACCAGGAGCACTTTCCTTGTAGAATCGAGCGTATCTCGAGAACGATGCGTCTGCAGTCAGAGTTTTAAAGACCTATCCAAAGAAGTTGAAAATACCCATCTGACCATGGCAACGCATCTGTTCATGCCACCTTTTCTTTACTACCCTCACCAGGAGCACTTTCCTTGTAGAATCGAGCGTATCTCGAGAACGATGCGTCTGCAGTCAGAGTTTTAAAGACCTATCCAAAGAAGTTGAAAATACCCATCTGACCATGGCAACGCATCTGTTCATGCCACCTTTTCTTTACTACCCTCACCAGGAGCACTTTCCTTGTAGAATCGAGCGTATCTCGAGAACGATGCGTCTGCAGTCAGAGTTCCAAAGACCTATCCAAAGAAGTTGAAAATACCCATCTGACCATGGCAACGCATCTGTTCATGCCACCTTTTCTTTACTACCCTCACCAGGAGCACTTTCTTTGTAGAATCGACCATATCTCGAGAACGGTGCGTCTGCAGTCAGAGTTCTAAAGACCTATCCACAGAAGTTGAAAATACCCATCTGACCATGGCAACGCATCTGTTCATGCCACCTTTTCTTTACTACCCTCACCAGGAGCACTTTTCTTGTAGAATCGAGCGTATCTCGAGAACGATGCGTCTGCAGTCAGAGTTCCAAAGACCTATCCAAAGAAGTTGAAAATACCCATCTGACCATGGCAACGCATCTGTTCATGCCACCTTTTCTTTACTACCCTCACCAGGAGCACTTTCCTTGTAGAATCGAGCGTATCTCGAGAACGATGCGTCTGCAGTCAGAGTTCCAAAGACCTATCCAAAGAAGTTGAAAATACCCATCTGACCATGGTAACGCATCTGTTCATGCCACCTTTTCTTTACTACCCTCACCAGGAGCACTTTCTTTGTAGAATCGACCATATCTAGAGAACGGTGCGTCTGCAGTCAGAGTTCTAAAGACCTATCCACAGAAGTTGAAAATACCCATCTGACCATGGCAACGCATCTGTTCATGCCACCTTTTCTTTACTACCCTCACCAGGAGCACTTTCCTTGTAGAATCGAGCGTATCTCGAGAACGATGCGTCTGCAGTCAGAGTTTTAAAGACCTATCCAAAGAAGTTGAAAATACCCATCTGACCATGGCAACGCATCTGTTCATGCCACCTTTTCTTTACTACCCTCACCAGGAGCACTTTCCTTGTAGAATCGAGCGTATCTCGAGAACGATGCGTCTGCAGTCAGAGTTTTAAAGACCTATCCAAAGAAGTTGAAAATACCCATCTGACCATGGCAACGCATCTGTTCATGCCACCTTTTCTTTACTACCCTCACCAGGAGCACTTTCCTTGTAGAATCGAGCGTATCTCGAGAACGATGCGTCTGCAGTCAGAGTTCCAAAGACCTATCCAAAGAAGTTGAAAATACCCATCTGACCATGGCAACGCATCTGTTCATGCCACCTTTTCTTTACTACCCTCACCAGGAGCACTTTCTTTGTAGAATCGACCATATCTCGAGAACGGTGCGTCTGCAGTCAGAGTTCTAAAGACCTATCCACAGAAGTTGAAAATACCCATCTGACCATGGCAACGCATCTGTTCATGCCACCTTTTCTTTACTACCCTCACCAGGAGCACTTTTCTTGTAGAATCGAGCGTATCTCGAGAACGATGCGTCTGCAGTCAGAGTTTTAAAGACCTATCCAAAGAAGTTGAAAATACCCATCTGACCATGGCAACGCATCTGTTCATGCCACCTTTTCTTTACTACCCTCACCAGGAGCACTTTCTTTGTAGAATCGACCATATCTCGAGAACGGTGCGTCTGCAGTCAGAGTTCTAAAGACCTATCCACAGAAGTTGAAAATACCCATCTGACCATGGCAACGCATCTGTTCATGCCACCTTTTCTTTACTACCCTCACCAGGAGCACTTTTCTTGTAGAATCGAGCGTATCTCGAGAACGATGCGTCTGCAGTCAGAGTTTTAAAGACCTATCCAAAGAAGTTGAAAATACCCATCTGACCATGGCAACGCATCTGTTCATGCCACCTTTTCTTTACTACCCTCACCAGGAGCACTTTCTTTGTAGAATCGACCATATCTCGAGAACGGTGCGTCTGCAGTCAGAGTTCTAAAGACCTATCCAAAGAAGTTGAAAATACCCATCTGACCATGGCAACGCATCTGTTCATGCCACCTTTTCTTTACTACCCTCACCAGGAGCACTTTCTTTGTAGAATCGACCATATCTCGAGAACGGTGCGTCTGCAGTCAGAGTTCTAAAGACCTATCCAAAGAAGTTGAAAATACCCATCTGACCATGGCAACGCATCTGTTCATGCCACCTTTTCTTTACTACCCTCACCAGGAGCACTTTCTTTGTAGAATCGACCATATCTCGAGAACGGTGCGTCTGCAGTCAGAGTTCTAAAGACCTATCCAAAGAAGTTGAAAATACCCATCTGACCATGGTAACGCAGCTGTTCATGCCACCTTTTCTTTACTACCCTCACCAGGAGCACTTTTCTTGTAGAATCGAGCGTATCTCGAGAACGATGCGTCTGCAGTCAGAGTTCTAAAGACCTATCCAAAGAAGTTGAAAATACCCATCTGACCATGGCAACGCATCTGTTCATGCCACCATTTCTTTACTACCCTCACCAGGAGCACTTTCTTTGTAGAATCGACCATATCTCGAGAACGGTGCGTCTGCAGTCAGAGTTCTAAAGACCTATCCAAAGAAGTTGAAAATACCCATCTGACCATGGCAACGCATCTGTTCATGCCACCTTTTCTTTACTACCCTCACCAGGAGCACTTTCTTTGTAGAATCGACCATATCTCGAGAACGGTGCGTCTGCAGTCAGAGTTCTAAAGACCTATCCAAAGAAGTTGAAAATACCCATCTGACCATGGCAACGCATCTGTTCATGCCACCTTTGCTTTACTACCCTCACCAGGAGCACTTTCTTTGTAGAATCGACCATATCTCGAGAACGGTGCGTCTGCAGTCAGAGTTCCAAAGACCTATCCAAAGAAGTTGAAAATACCCATCTGACCATGGTAACGCATCTGTTCATGCCACCATTTCTTTACTACCCTCACCAGGAGCACTTTCTTTGTAGAATCGACCATATCTCGAGAACGGTGCGTCTGCAGTCAGAGTTCTAAAGACCTATCCAAAGAAGTTGAAAATACCCATGGCAACGCATCTGTTCATGCCACCTTTTCTTTACTACCCTCACCAGGAGCACTTTCTTTGTAGAATCGACCATATCTCGAGAACGGTGCGTCTGCAGTCAGAGTTCTAAATACCTATCCAAAGAAGTTGAAAATACCCATCTGACCATGGCAACGCATCTGTTCATGCCACCTTTTCTTTACTACCCTCACCAGGAGCACTTTCTTTGTAGAATCGACCATATCTCGAGAACGGTGCGTCTGCAGTCAGAGTTCCAAAGACCTATCCAAAGAAGTTGAAAATACCCATCTGACCATGGCAACGCATCTGTTCATGCCACCATTTCTTTACTACCCTCACCAGGAGCACTTTCTTTGTAGAATCGACCATATCTCGAGAACGGTGCGTCTGCAGTCAGAGTTCTAAAGACCTATCCAAAGAAGTTGAAAATACCCATCTGACCATGGCAACGCATCTGTTCATGCCACCTTTTCTTTACTACCCTCACCAGGAGCACTTTCTTTGTAGAATCGACCATATCTCGAGAACGGTGCGTCTGCAGTCAGAGTTCCAAAGACCTATCCAAAGAAGTTGAAAATACCCATCTGACCATGGTAACGCATCTGTTCATGCCACCATTTCTTTACTACCCTCACCAGGAGCACTTTCTTTGTAGAATCGACCATATCTCGAGAACGGTGCGTCTGCAGTCAGAGTTCTAAAGACCTATCCAAAGAAGTTGAAAATACCCATCTGACCATGGCAACGCATCTGTTCATGCCACCTTTTCTTTACTACCCTCACCAGGAGCACTTTCTTTGTAGAATCGACCATATCTCGAGAACGGTGCGTCTGCAGTCAGAGTTCTAAATACCTATCCAAAGAAGTTGAAAATACCCATCTGACCATGGCAACGCATCTGTTCATGCCACCTTTTCTTTACTACCCTCACCAGGAGCACTTTCTTTGTAGAATCGACCATATCTCGAGAACGGTGCGTCTGCAGTCAGAGTTCTAAAGACCTATCCAAAGAAGTTGAAAATACCCATCTGACCATGGCAACGCATCTGTTCATGCCACCTTTTCTTTACTACCCTCACCAGGAGCACTTTCTTTGTAGAATCGACCATATCTCGAGAACGGTGCGTCTGCAGTCAGAGTTCTAAATACCTATCCAAAGAAGTTGAAAATACCCATCTGACCATGGCAACGCATCTGTTCATGCCACCTTTTCTTTACTACCCTCACCAGGAGCACTTTCTTTGTAGAATCGACCATATCTCGAGAACGGTGCGTCTGCAGTCAGAGTTCTAAAGACCTATCCACAGAAGTTTAAAATACCCATCTGACCATGGCAACGCATCTGTTCATGCCACCTTTTCTTTACTACCCTCACCAGGAGCACTTTTCTTGTAGAATCGAGCGTATCTCGAGAACGATGCGTCTGCAGTCAGAGTTTTAAAGACCTATCCAAAGAAGTTGAAAATACCCATCTGACCATGGCAACGCATCTGTTCATGCCACCTTTTCTTTACTACCCTCACCAGGAGCACTTTTCTTGTAGAATCGAGCGTATCTCGAGAAC
The DNA here is from genome assembly GCA_907269125.1 of Eristalis pertinax. Classification (NCBI taxonomy): domain Eukaryota; kingdom Metazoa; phylum Arthropoda; class Insecta; order Diptera; family Syrphidae; genus Eristalis; species Eristalis pertinax. Next base: position 105,481,917 of record OU026145.1, on the reverse strand, counting down.
GATGCGTCTGCAGTCAGAGTTTTAAAGACCTATCCAAAGAAGTTGAAAATACCCATCTGACCATGGCAACGCATCTGTTCATGCCACCTTTTCTTTACTACCCTCACCAGGAGCACTTTCTTTGTAGAATCGACCATATCTCGAGAACGGTGCGTCTGCAGTCAGAGTTCTAAAGACCTATCCAAAGAAGTTGAAAATACCCATCTGACCATGGCAACGCATCTGTTCATGCCACCTTTGCTTTACTACCCTCACCAGGAGCACTTTCTTTGTAGAATCGACCATATCTCGAGAACGGTGCGTCTGCAGTCAGAGTTCCAAAGACCTATCCAAAGAAGTTGAAAATACCCATCTGACCATGGTAACGCATCTGTTCATGCCACCATTTCTTTACTACCCTCACCAGGAGCACTTTCTTTGTAGAATCGACCATATCTCGAGAACGGTGCGTCTGCAGTCAGAGTTCTAAAGACCTATCCAAAGAAGTTGAAAATACCCATGGCAACGCATCTGTTCATGCCACCTTTTCTTTACTACCCTCACCAGGAGCACTTTCTTTGTAGAATCGACCATATCTCGAGAACGGTGCGTCTGCAGTCAGAGTTCTAAATACCTATCCAAAGAAGTTGAAAATACCCATCTGACCATGGCAACGCATCTGTTCATGCCACCTTTTCTTTACTACCCTCACCAGGAGCACTTTCTTTGTAGAATCGACCATATCTCGAGAACGGTGCGTCTGCAGTCAGAGTTCCAAAGACCTATCCAAAGAAGTTGAAAATACCCATCTGACCATGGTAACGCATCTGTTCATGCCACCATTTCTTTACTACCCTCACCAGGAGCACTTTCTTTGTAGAATCGACCATATCTCGAGAACGGTGCGTCTGCAGTCAGAGTTCTAAAGACCTATCCAAAGAAGTTGAAAATACCCATCTGACCATGGCAACGCATCTGTTCATGCCACCTTTTCTTTACTACCCTCACCAGGAGCACTTTCTTTGTAGAATCGACCATATCTCGAGAACGGTGCGTCTGCAGTCAGAGTTCCAAAGACCTATCCAAAGAAGTTGAAAATACCCATCTGACCATGGTAACGCATCTGTTCATGCCACCATTTCTTTACTACCCTCACCAGGAGCACTTTCTTTGTAGAATCGACCATATCTCGAGAACGGTGCGTCTGCAGTCAGAGTTCTAAAGACCTATCCAAAGAAGTTGAAAATACCCATCTGACCATGGCAACGCATCTGTTCATGCCACCTTTTCTTTACTACCCTCACCAGGAGCACTTTCTTTGTAGAATCGACCATATCTCGAGAACGGTGCGTCTGCAGTCAGAGTTCTAAATACCTATCCAAAGAAGTTGAAAATACCCATCTGACCATGGCAACGCATCTGTTCATGCCACCTTTTCTTTACTACCCTCACCAGGAGCACTTTCTTTGTAGAATCGACCATATCTCGAGAACGGTGCGTCTGCAGTCAGAGTTCTAAATACCTATCCAAAGAAGTTGAAAATACCCATCTGACCATGGCAACGCATCTGTTCATGCCACCTTTTCTTTACTACCCTCACCAGGAGCACTTTCTTTGTAGAATCGACCATATCTCGAGAACGGTGCGTCTGCAGTCAGAGTTCTAAAGACCTATCCACAGAAGTTTAAAATACCCATCTGACCATGGCAACGCATCTGTTCATGCCACCTTTTCTTTACTACCCTCACCAGGAGCACTTTTCTTGTAGAATCGAGCGTATCTCGAGAACGATGCGTCTGCAGTCAGAGTTTTAAAGACCTATCCAAAGAAGTTGAAAATACCCATCTGACCATGGCAACGCATCTGTTCATGCCACCTTTTCTTTACTACCCTCACCAGGAGCACTTTCTTTGTAGAATCGACCATATCTCGAGAACGGTGCGTCTGCAGTCAGAGTTCTAAAGACCTATCCAAAGAAGTTGAAAATACCCATCTGACCATGGCAACGCATCTGTTCATGCCACCTTTTCTTTACTACCCTCACCAGGAGCACTTTCTTTGTAGAATCGACCATATCTCGAGAACGGTGCGTCTGCAGTCAGAGTTCTAAAGACCTATCCAAAGAAGTTGAAAATACCCATCTGACCATGGCAACGCATCTGTTCATGCCACCTTTTCTTTACTACCCTCACCAGGAGCACTTTCTTTGTAGAATCGACCATATCTCGAGAACGGTGCGTCTGCAGTCAGAGTTCTAAAGACCTATCCAAAGAAGTTGAAAATACCCATCTGACCATGGCAACGCATCTGTTCATGCCACCTTTTCTTTACTACCCTCACCAGGAGCACTTTTCTTGTAGAATCGAGCGTATCTCGAGAACGATGCGTCTGCAGTCAGAGTTTTAAAGACCTATCCAAAGAAGTTGAAAATACCCATCTGACCATGGCAACGCATCTGTTCATGCCACCTTTTCTTTACTACCCTCACCAGGAGCACTTTCTTTGTAGAATCGACCATATCTCGAGAACGGTGCGTCTGCAGTCAGAGTTCTAAATACCTATCCAAAGAAGTTGAAAATACCCATCTGACCATGGCAACGCATCTGTTCATGCCACCTTTTCTTTACTACCCTCACCAGGAGCACTTTCTTTGTAGAATCGACCATATCTCGAGAACGGTGCGTCTGCAGTCAGAGTTCTAAAGACCTATCCACAGAAGTTGAAAATACCCATCTGACCATGGCAACGCATCTGTTCATGCCACCTTTTCTTTACTACCCTCACCAGGAGCACTTTTCTTGTAGAATCGAGCGTATCTCGAGAACGATGCGTCTGCAGTCAGAGTTTTAAAGACCTATCCAAAGAAGTTGAAAATACCCATCTGACCATGGCAACGCATCTGTTCATGCCACCTTTTCTTTACTACCCTCACCAGGAGCACTTTCTTTGTAGAATCGACCATATCTCGAGAACGGTGCGTCTGCAGTCAGAGTTCTAAATACCTATCCAAAGAAGTTGAAAATACCCATCTGACCATGGCAACGCATCTGTTCATGCCACCTTTTCTTTACTACCCTCACCAGGAGCACTTTCTTTGTAGAATCGACCATATCTCGAGAACGGTGCGTCTGCAGTCAGAGTTCTAAATACCTATCCAAAGAAGTTGAAAATACCCATCTGACCATGGCAACGCATCTGTTCATGCCACCTTTTCTTTACTACCCTCACCAGGAGCACTTTTTTTGTAGAATCGACCATATCTCGAGAACGGTGCGTCTGCAGTCAGAGTTCTAAAGACCTATCCACAGAAGTTGAAAATACCCATCTGACCATGGCAACGCATCTGTTCATGCCACCTTTTCTTTACTACCCTCACCAGGAGCACTTTTCTTGTAGAATCGAGCGTATCTCGAGAACGATGCGTCTGCAGTCAGAGTTTTAAAGACCTATCCAAAGAAGTTGAAAATACCCATCTGACCATGGCAACGCATCTGTTCATGCCACCTTTTCTTTACTACCCTCACCAGGAGCACTTTCTTTGTAGAATCGACCATATCTCGAGAACGGTGCGTCTGCAGTCAGAGTTCTAAATACCTATCCAAAGAAGTTGAAAATACCCATCTGACCATGGCAACGCATCTGTTCATGCCACCTTTTCTTTACTACCCTCACCAGGAGCACTTTCTTTGTAGAATCGACCATATCTCGAGAACGGTGCGTCTGCAGTCAGAGTTCTAAAGACCTATCCACAGAAGTTGAAAATACCCATCTGACCATGGCAACGCATCTGTTCATGCCACCATTTCTTTACTACCCTCACCAGGAGCACTTTTCTTGTAGAATCGAGCGTATCTCGAGAACGATGCGTCTGCAGTCAGAGTTTTAAAGACCTATCCAAAGAAGTTGAAAATACCCATCTGACCATGGCAACGCATCTGTTCATGCCACCTTTTCTTTACTACCCTCACCAGGAGCACTTTCTTTGTAGAATCGACCATATCTCGAGAACGGTGCGTCTGCAGTCAGAGTTCTAAATACCTATCCAAAGAAGTTGAAAATACCCATCTGACCATGGCAACGCATCTGTTCATGCCACCTTTTCTTTACTACCCTCACCAGGAGCACTTTCTTTGTAGAATCGACCATATCTCGAGAACGGTGCGTCTGCAGTCAGAGTTCTAAAGACCTATCCACAGAAGTTGAAAATACCCATCTGACCATGGCAACGCATCTGTTCATGCCACCTTTTCTTTACTACCCTCACCAGGAGCACTTTTCTTGTAGAATCGAGCGTATCTCGAGAACGATGCGTCTGCAGTCAGAGTTTTAAAGACCTATCCAAAGAAGTTGAAAATACCCATCTGACCATGGCAACGCATCTGTTCATGCCACCTTTTCTTTACTACCCTCACCAGGAGCACTTTCTTTGTAGAATCGACCATATCTCGAGAACGGTGCGTCTGCAGTCAGAGTTCTAAATACCTATCCAAAGAAGTTGAAAATACCCATCTGACCATGGCAACGCATCTGTTCATGCCACCTTTTCTTTACTACCCTCACCAGGAGCACTTTCTTTGTAGAATCGACCATATCTCGAGAACGGTGCGTCTGCAGTCAGAGTTCTAAAGACCTATCCAAAGAAGTTGAAAATACCCATCTGACCATGGTAACGCATCTGTTCATGCCACCTTTTCTTTACTACCCTCACTAGGAGCACTTTCTTTGTAGAATCGACCATATCTAGAGAACGGTGCGTCTGCAGTCAGAGTTCTAAAGACCTATCCAAAGAAGTTGAAAATACCCATCTGACCATGGCAACGCATCTGTTCATGCCACCTTTTCTTTACTACCCTCACCAGGAGCACTTTCTTTGTAGAATCGACCATATCTCGAGAACGGTGCGTCTGCAGTCAGAGTTTTAAAGACCTATCCAAAGAAGTTGAAAATACCCATCTGACCATGGCAACGCATCTGTTCATGCCACCTTTTCTTTACTACCCTCACCAGGAGCACTTTCTTTGTAGAATCGACCATATCTCGAGAACGGTGCGTCTGCAGTCAGAGTTTTAAAGACCTATCCAAAGAAGTTGAAAATACCCATCTGACCATGGCAACGCATCTGTTCATGCCACCTTTTCTTTACTACCCTCACCAGGAGCACTTTCTTTGTAGAATCGACCATATCTCGAGAACGGTGCGTCTGCAGTCAGAGTTCTAAAGACCTATCCAAAGAAGTTGAAAATACCCATCTGACCATGGCAACGCATCTGTTCATGCCACCTTTTCTTTACTACCCTCACCAGGAGCACTTTTCTTGTAGAATCGAGCGTATCTCGAGAACGATGCGTCTGCAGTCAGAGTTTTAAAGACCTATCCAAAGAAGTTGAAAATACCCATCTGACCATGGCAACGCATCTGTTCATCCCACCTTTTCTTTACTACCCTCACCAGGAGCACTTTCCTTGTAGAATCGAGCGTATCTCGAGAACGATGCGTCTGCAGTCAGAGTTTTAAAGACCTATCCAAAGAAGTTGAAAATACCCATCTGACCATGGCAACGCATCTGTTCATGCCACATTTTCTTTACTACCCTCACCAGGAGCACTTTCCTTGTAGAATCGAGCGTATCTCGAGAACGATGCGTCTGCAGTCAGACCTATCCAAAGAAGTTGAAAATACCCATCTGACCGTGGCAACGCATCTGTTCATGCCACCATTTCTTTACTACCCTCACCAGGAGCACTTTCTTTGTAGAATCGACCATATCTCGAGAACGGTGCGTCTGCAGTCAGAGTTCTAAAGACCTATCCAAAGAAGTTGAAAATACCTATCTGACCATGGCAACGCATCTGTTCATGCCACCTTTTCTTTACTACCCTCACCAGGAACACTTTTCTTGTAGAATCGAGCGTATCTCGAGAACGATGCGTCTGCAGTCAGAGTTTTAAAGACCTATCCAAAGAAGTTGAAAATACCCATCTGACCATGGCAACGCATCTGTTCATGCCACCTTTTCTTTACTACCCTCACCAGGAGCACTTTCCTTGTAGAATCGAGCGTATCTCGAGAACGATGCGTCTGCAGTCAGACCTATCCAAAGAAGTTGAAAATACCCATCTGACCGTGGCAACGCATCTGTTCATGCCACCATTTCTTTACTACCCTCACCAGGAGCACTTTCTTTGTAGAATCGACCATATCTCGAGAACGGTGCGTCTGCAGTCAGAGTTCTAAAGACCTATCCAAAGAAGTTGAAAATACCTATCTGACCATGGCAACGCATCTGTTCATGCCACCTTTTCTTTACTACCCTCACCAGGAGCACTTTCTTTGTAGAATCGACCATATCTCGAGAACGATGCGTCTGCAGTCAGAGTTTTAAAGACCTATCCAAAGAAGTTGAAAATACCCATCTGACCATGGCAACGCATCTGTTCATGCCACCTTTTCTTTACTACCCTCACCAGGAGCACTTTCTTTGTAGAATCGACCATATCTCGAGAACGGTGCGTCTGCAGTCAGAGTTCTAAAGACCTATCCAAAGAAGTTGAAAATACCCATCTGACCATGGCAACGCATCTGTTCATGCCACCTTTTCTTTACTACCCTCACCAGGAGCACTTTCTTTGTAGAATCGACCATATCTCGAGAACGGTGCGTCTGCAGTCAGAGTTCTAAAGACCTATCCAAAGAAGTTGAAAATACCCATCTGACCATGGCAACGCATCTGTTCATGCCACCTTTTCTTTACTACCCTCACCAGGAGCACTTTCTTTGTAGAATCGACCATATCTCGAGAACGGTGCGTCTGCAGTCAGAGTTCTAAAGACCTATCCAAAGAAGTTGAAAATACCCATCTGACCATGGCAACGCATCTGTTCATGCCACCTTTTCTTTACTACCCTCACCAGGAGCACTTTTCTTGTAGAATCGAGCGTATCTCGAGAACGATGCGTCTGCAGTCAGAGTTCCAAAGACCTATCCAAAGAAGTTGAAAATACCCATCTGACCATGGCAACGCATCTGTTCATGCCACCATTTCTTTACTACCCTCACCAGGAGCACTTTCTTTGTAGAATCGACCATATCTCGAGAACGGTGCGTCTGCAGTCAGAGTTCTAAAGACCTATCCAAAGAAGTTGAAAATACCCATCTGACCATGGCAACGCATCTGTTCATGCCACCTTTTCTTTACTACCCTCACCAGGAGCACTTTCCTTGTAGAATCGAGCGTATCTCGAGAACGATGCGTCTGCAGTCAGAGTTCTAAAGACCTATCCAAAGAAGTTGAAAATACCCATCTGACCATGGCAACGCATCTGTTCATGCCACCTTTTCTTTACTACCCTCACCAGGAGCACTTTTCTTGTAGAATCGAGCGTATCTCGAGAACGATGCGTCTGCAGTCAGAGTTCCAAAGACCTATCCAAAGAAGTTGAAAATACCCATCTGACCATGGCAACGCATCTGTTCATGCCACCTTTTCTTTACTACCCTCACCAGGAGCACTTTCTTTGTAGAATCGACCATATCTCGAGAACGGTGCGTCTGCAGTCAGAGTTCTAAAGACCTATCCACAGAAGTTGAAAATACCCATCTGACCATGGCAACGCATCTGTTCATGCCACCTTTTCTTTACTACCCTCACCAGGAGCACTTTCTTTGTAGAATCGACCATATCTCGAGAACGGTGCGTCTGCAGTCAGAGTTCTAAAGACCTATCCACAGAAGTTGAAAATACCCATCTGACCATGGCAACGCATCTGTTCATGCCACCTTTTCTTTACTACCCTCACCAGGAGCACTTTCTTTGTAGAATCGACCATATCTCGAGAACGGTGCGTCTGCAGTCAGAGTTCTAAAGACCTATCCAAAGAAGTTGAAAATACCCATCTGACCATGGCAACGCATCTGTTCATGCCACCTTTTCTTTACTACCCTCACCAGGAGCACTTTCTTTGTAGAATCGACCATATCTCGAGAACGGTGCGTCTGCAGTCAGAGTTCTAAAGACCTATCCACAGAAGTTGAAAATACCCATCTGACCATGGTAACGCATCTGTTCATGCCACCTTTTCTTTACTACCCTCACCAGGAGCACTTTCATTGTAAAATCGAGCGTATCTCGAGAACGATGCGTCTGCAGTCAGAGTTCTAAAGACCTATCCACAGAAGTTGAAAATACCCATCTGACCATGGCAACGCATCTGTTCATGCCACCTTTTCTTTACTACCCTCACCAGGAGCACTTTCTTTGTAGAATCGACCGTATCCCGAGAACGGTGCGTCTGCAGTCAGAGTTCTAAAGACCTATCCACAGAAGTTGAAAATACCCATCTGACCATGGCAACGCATCTGTTCATGCCACCTTTTCTTTACTACCCTCACCAGGAGCACTTTCTTTGTAGAATCGACCATATCTCGAGAACGGTGCGTCTGCAGTCAGAGTTCTAAAGACCTATCCACAGAAGTTGAAAATACCCATCTGACCATGGCAACGCATCTGTTCATGCCACCATTTCTTTTCTACCCCCTCCAGGAGCACTTTCTTTGTAGAATCGACCATATCTCGAGAACGGTGCGTCTGCAGTCAGAGTTCTAAAGACCTATCCACAGAAGTTGAAAATACCCATCTGACCATGGCAACGCATCTGTTCATGCCACCTTTTCTTTACTACCCTCACCAGGAGCACTTTCTTTGTAGAATCGACCATATCTCGAGAACGGTGCGTCTGCAGTCAGAGTTCTAAAGACCTATCCACAGAAGTTGAAAATACCCATCTGACCATGGCAACGCATCTGTTCATGCCACCTTTTCTTTACTACCCTCACCAGGAGCACTTTCTTTGTAGAATCGACCATATCTCGAGAACGGTGCGTCTGCAGTCAGAGTTCTAAAGACCTATCCACAGAAGTTGAAAATACCCATCTGACCATGGTAACGCATCTGTTCATGCCACCTTTTCTTTACTACCCTCACCAGGAGCACTTTCCTTGTAGAAGCGAGCGTATCTCGAGAACGGTGCGTCTGCAGTCAGAGTTCTAAAGACCTATCCACAGAAGTTGAAAATACCCATCTGACCATGGCAACGCATCTGTTCATGCCACCTTTTCTTTACTACCCTCACCAGGAGCACTTTCTTTGTAGAATCGACCATATCTCGAGAACGGTGCGTCTGCAGTCAGAGTTCTAAAGACCTATCCACAGAAGTTGAAAATACCCATCTGACCATGGCAACGCATCTGTTCATGCCACCTTTTCTTTACTACCCTCACCAGGAGCACTTTCTTTGTAGAATCGACCATATCTCGAGAACGGTGCGTCTGCAGTCAGAGTTCTAAAGACCTATCCACAGAAGTTGAAAATACCCATCTGACCATGGCAACGCATCTGTTCATGCCACCTTTTCTTTACTACCCTCACCAGGAGCACTTTCTTTGTAGAATCGACCATATCTCGAGAACGGTGCGTCTGCAGTCAGAGTTCTAAAGACCTATCCACAGAAGTTAAAAATACCCATCTGACCATGGCAACGCATCTGTTCATGCCACCTTTTCTTTACTACCCTCACCAGGAGCACTTTCTTTGTAGAATCGACCATATCTCGAGAACGGTGCGTCTGCAGTCAGAGTTCTAAAGACCTATCCACAGAAGTTGAAAATACCCATCTGACCATGGCAACGCATCTGTTCATGCCACCTTTTCTTTACTACCCTCACCAGGAGCACTTTCTTTGTAGAATCGACCATATCTCGAGAACAGTGCGTCTGCAGTCAGAGTTCTCAAGACCTATCCACAGAAGTTGAAAATACCCATCTGACCATGGTAACGCATCTGTTCATGCCACCTTTTCTTTACTACCCTCACCAGGAGCACTTTCCTTGTAGAAGCGAGCGTATCTCGAGAACGGTGCGTCTGCAGTCAGAGTTCTAAAGACCTATCCACAGAAGTTGAAAATACCCATCTGACCATGGCAACGCATCTGTTCATGCCACCTTTTCTTTACTACCCTCACCAGGAGCACTTTCTTTGTAGAATCGACCATATCTCGAGAACGGTGCGTCTGCAGTCAGAGTTCTAAAGACCTATCCACAGAAGTTGAAAATACCCATCTGACCATGGTAACGCATCTGTTCATGCCACCTTTTCTTTACTACCCTCACCAGGAGCACTTTCATTGTAGAATCGAGCGTATCTCGAGAACGATGCGTCTGCAGTCAGAGTTCTAAAGACCTATCCACAGAAGTTGAAAATACCCATCTGACCATGGCAACGCATCTGTTCATGCCACCTTTTCTTTACTACCCTCACCAGGAGCACTTTCTTTGTAGAATCGACCATATCTCGAGAACGGTGCGTCTGCAGTCAGAGTTCTAAAGACCTATCCACAGAAGTTGAAAATACCCATCTGACCATGGCAACGCATCTGTTCATGCCACCTTTTCTTTACTACCCTCACCAGGAGCACTTTCTTTGTAGAATCGACCATATCTCGAGAACGGTGCGTCTGCAGTCAGAGTTCTAAAGACCTATCCACAGAAGTTGAAAATACCCATCTGACCATGGCAACGCATCTGTTCATGCCACCTTTTCTTTACTACCCTCACCAGGAGCACTTTCTTTGTAGAATCGACCATATCTCGAGAACGGTGCGTCTGCAGTCAGAGTTCTAAAGACCTATCCAAAGAAGTTGAAAATACCCATCTGACCATGGCAACGCATCTGTTCATGCCACCTTTTCTTTACTACCCTCACCAGGAGCACTTTCTTTGTAGAATCGACCATATCTCGAGAACGGTGCGTCTGCAGTCAGAGTTCTAAAGACCTATCCAAAGAAGTTGAAAATACCCATCTGACCATGGCAACGCATCTGTTCATGCCACCTTTTCTTTACTACCCTCACCAGGAGCACTTTCCTTGTAGAATCGAGCGTATCTCGGGAACGATGCGTCTGCAGTCAGAGTTCTAAAGACCTATCCAAAGAAGTTGAAAATACCCATCTGACCATGGCAACGCATCTGTTCATGCCACCTTTTCTTTACTACCCTCACCAGGAGCACTTTCTTTGTAGAATCGACCATATCTCGAGAACGATGCGTCTGCAGTCAGAGTTCTAAAGACCTATCCACAGAAGTTGAAAATACCCATCTGACCTTGCAACGCATCTGTTCATGCCACCTTTTCTTTTCTACCCCCTCCAGGAGCACTTTCTTTGTAGAATCGACCATATCTCGAGAACGGTGCGTCTGCAGTCAGAGTTCTAAAGACCTATCCACAGAAGTTGAAAATACCCATCTGACCATGGCAACGCATCTGTTCATGCCACATTTTCTTTACTACCCTCACCAGGAGCACTTTTCTTGTAGAATCGAGCGTATCTCGAGAACGATGCGTCTGCAGTCAGAGTTCTAAAGACCTATCCACAGAAGTTGAAAATACCCATCTGACCTTGCAACGCATCTGTTCATGCCACCTTTTCTTTTCTACCCCCTCCAGGAGCACTTTCTTTGTAGAATCGACCATATCTCGAGAACGGTGCGTCTGCAGTCAGAGTTCTAAAGACCTATCCACAGAAGTTGAAAATACCCATCTGTTCATGCCACCTTTTCTTTACTACCCTCACCAGGAGCACTTTTCTTGTAGAATCGAGCGTATCTCGAGAACGATGCGTCTGCAGTCAGAGTTCTAAAGACCTATCCACAGAAGTTGAAAATACCCATCTGACCATGGCAACGCATCTGTTCATGCCACCTTTTCTTTACTACCCTCACCAGGAGCACTTTCTTTGTAGAATCGACCATATCTCAAGAACGGTGCGTCTGCAGTCAGAGTTCTAAAGACCTATCCAAAGAAGTTGAAAATACCCATCTGACCATGGCAACGCATCTGTTCATGCCACCATTTCTTTTCTACCCCCTCCAGGAGCACTTTCTTTGTAGAATCGACCATATCTCGAGAACGGTGCGTCTGCAGTCAGAGTTCTAAAGACCTATCCAAAGAAGTTGAAAATACCCATCTGACCATGGCAACGCATTTGTTCATGCCACCATTTCTTTTCTACCCCCTCCAGGAGCACTTTCTTTGTAGAATCGACCATATCTCGAGAACGGTGCGTCTGCAGTCAGAGTTCTAAAGACCTATCCACAGAAGTTGAAAATACCCATCTGTTCATGCCACCTTTTCTTTACTACCCTCACCAGGAGCACTTTTCTTGTAGAATCGAGCGTATCTCGAGAACGATGCGTCTGCAGTCAGAGTTCTAAAGACCTATCCACAGAAGTTGAAAATACCCATCTGACCATGGCAACGCATCTGTTCATGCCACCTTTTCTTTACTACCCTCACCAGGAGCACTTTCTTTGTAGAATCGACCATATCTCAAGAACGGTGCGTCTGCAGTCAGAGTTCTAAAGACCTATCCACAGAAGTTGAAAATACCCATCTGACCATGGCAACGCATCTGTTCATGCCACCATTTCTTTTCTACCCCCTCCAGGAGCACTTTCTTTGTAGAATCGACCATATCTCGAGAACGGTGCGTCTGCAGTCAGAGTTCTAAAGACCTATCCAAAGAAGTTGAAAATACCCATCTGACCATGGCAACGCATTTGTTCATGCCACCATTTCTTTTCTACCCCCTCCAGGAGCACTTTCTTTGTAGAATCGACCATATCTCGAGAACGGTGCGTCTGCAGTCAGAGTTCTAAAGACCTATCCACAGAAGTTGAAAATACCCATCTGTTCATGCCACCTTTTCTTTACTACCCTCACCAGGAGCACTTTCTTTGTAGAATCGACCATATCTCGAGAACGGTGCGTCTGCAGTCAGAGTTCTAAAGACCTATCCACAGAAGTTGAAAATACCCATCTGACCATGGTAACGCATCTGTTCATGCCACCTTTTCTTTACTACCCTCACCAGGAGCACTTTCTTTGTAGAATCGACCATATCTCGAGAACGGTGCGTCTGCAGTTAGAGTTCTAAAGACCTATCCAAAGAAGTTGAAAATACCCATCTGACCATGGCAACGCATCTGTTCATGCCACCTTTTCTTTACTACCCTCACCAGGAGCACTTTTCTTGTAGAATCGAGCGTATCTCGAGAACGATGCGTCTGCAGTCAGAGTTCTAAAGACCTATCCACAGAAGTTGAAAATACCCATCTGACCATGGCAACGCATCTGTTCATGCCACCTTTTCTTTACTACCCTCACCAGGAGCACTTTCCTTGTAGAATCGAGCGTATCTCGAGAACGGTGCGTCTGCAGTCAGAGTTCTAAAGACCTATCCACAGAAGTTGAAAATACCCATCTGACCATGGCAACGCATCTGTTCATGCCACCTTTTCTTTACTACCCTCACCAGGAGCACTTTCTTTGTAGAATCGACCATATCTCGAGAACGGTGCGTCTGCAGTCAGAGTTCTAAAGACCTATCCACAGAAGTTGAAAATACCCATCTGACCATGGTAACGCATCTGTCCATGCCACCTTTTCTTTACTACCCTCACCAGGAGCACTTTCTTTGTAGAATCGACCATATCTCGAGAACGGTGCGTCTGCAGTTAGAGTTCTAAAGACCTATCCAAAGAAGTTGAAAATACCCATCTGACCATGGCAACGCATCTGTTCATGCCACCTTTTCTTTACTACCCTCACCAGGAGCACTTTCCTTGTAGAATCGAGCGTATCTCGAGAACGGTGCGTCTGCAGTCAGAGTTCTAAAGACCTATCCAAAGAAGTTGAAAATACCCATCTGACCATGGCAACGCATCTGTTCATGCCACCATTTCTTTTCTACCCCCTCCAGCAGCACTTTCTTTGTAGAATCGACCATATCTCGAGAACGGTGCGTCTGCAGTCAGAGTTCTAAAGACCTATCCACAGAAGTTGAAAATACCCATCTGACCATGGCAACGCATCTGTTCATGCCACCTTTTCTTTACTACCCTCACCAGGAGCACTTTCCTTGTAGAATCGAGCGTATCTCGAGAACGATGCGTCTGCAGTCAGAGTTCTCTCTCTCAACTGACAGAGAAGTCAAGTATCTCGGCATTAACTTCACGGAATGGCTGAAGTTCAACAGCCACTCGAAACTGATCCTTAAGAAGGTCAAACAAAATTTATTAAGTCACTCTACAAGCAGCTGATACGGACGATCTTAACGTACGGCTTCCCAATATGGCACCATTTCTAAGACCAGCGTGGAGAAGCTCGCCATTTTCGAAATGAAATTACTGCGAATATGTACAGGTCTCACCTACGACAGGGACCGACGAAAGCACCACAGCAACAAGAAGCTTTACGACGAAGCACGCATCAACCCCTTACAACAGTACATGGTGACACTGTTCAGAAAGCAGCTTCTAGACATCAACAATCATCCTAACGACGCAATCAGGAACCTGAGACAACGCTACCTCAACACGCTAAATCTGCTAAGTGAGCAGAATTTCCCAACGACATCCAACAACGATTTGGCTGGCTTCTACCAGAGCAGCGATAGCAGTCATCATCGAGGCTAAATCGGCTACCACACCACCACCCCATCCCAAAAGGACCAACATGGAAACACGGATTTGAACAACCCGATATAAGCACTGGACATTTGGTTGATGTTGACTCTTTGGAACTCAATTTCAAATGGAATGGCTTGCCATGAATGGCTGTTCAGATTGTGGATGTGATCTTGGGCATCGCCATGTCCAGCGGAGACGGTGTGTTACGTGAAACTGACAGAGAGTTCGCTCTCTTACGTTCAATGACATTCCTCTTATTTCACTCAAAAAAGAACGAAGCTCTATTGAAAGACAAATTGTCACGTCACATATTTCAAAATGAATTTGCCCACGAACATTTACTATTATTCGGAGGGTGTTCAAAAGATGACTCATATTTTTGAGAGGGCAAATACTTGTAATAGAGGTTTGCGTGAATAAAAATGTAATGTCACGCTCTATTTACAGGAATACTTTGCATCAATTTAAATCTTCAGAGTTATATATAGCTGATTGATGACCTTCTCTTGGGGGACTCTGCTTCTCCTGACCGGTATACTGAGGCGCGAAGAACTTGCAAATTAGCTGTGCGAGCAGCTAAAGAGCAGTCTTGGAAGGAGTTCGGCGAGAAGCTGGAAAGCGACCATAGATCTGCGAAAAAGGGCATCTGGCAAACGCGCCGACTCAGAGGAACGAAATTCAACATCAGCGAAGGAGTCAAATCCGAAGGTGGGTTGTTGCTTTCCAATGAGGCGGACATCTTGGGCAGATGGAGCGAGCACTTTTCGGAGCTGCTCAATCCCAAACAGGGCACTGGGGATGACATACCCCGTAGTCTTGAGTGGGGCGGAGAATAGTCCAAGTCATTTTGGCGATTGAATCGCTAAAAATTGGCAAATCCGCCGGTGTGGATGAAATCCGGCCAGAAATGCTTAAGGCAATGGGTAAAGAGGAGGTTTTATGGCTCTCTCGTGTCATTAGAGTGGCCTGGGAACGCAGGTGTCTACCTGACGATTGGTAAACTGGGGTGATTGTCCCATTTTTCAAGAAGAGGGACAAAAGAGATTGCTCCGACTACAGGGGCATATCTCTTTTAAGTATCCCCGGGAAAGTCTATGTTAAGGTGTTGAAAGCGCGTTCTAGAGCTATGATCGAGCCCAGGATGGGGTATGAACTGTGCGGCTTTCGTCTCGGCAGAAGTACAACCGACAAGCTTTTCACTCTAAGAATGGTACTCGAGAAGGCTTGGGAGTATGACAAACCCATTTGCGCGAGGAACTCAACATTGAGCAGCTGCTTCTTCGAACCGAGGCGGGCGTTGAATGCGATTCCATCAGGTAGGCGACCGCTTGGCAGACCCAGGACGAGGTGGTTCGATCAAGTCCAAAAACTCGCCGGGTTACGCTTGGACATAGCTCCTGATCAGTTAGAGTCGATGGCGGAGGATCGAGTTGCTTGGAGATCTCTCGTGCGTGGTTTACCCCCGCGACCCCTTTAGTGGATCATGCGGGTCAGAAGATGATGATGATGATTTATGTCCCACGGTTGGCAAATTAACTTATTTTCTTAGCCTTCATTCATGAATTGTGAAAACTTATGGATTTAAATTACATAATTTGTTAAAAACAATGGCAGCAGCTATACCTAAGCGAATTTTCAAATAAGAACTCTAATTCCCGACTACGGCTGGGAAAGGGTATCAGCTGTTGGCCAGCTGTTAGCAAGAGCTCACACGTATTCACAGACAGGGGACGAAAGCGTATAAAAAACGCTGGCAGATGAAATCAAGGGACAAGAGAGGAAGAAGTTGAATATCCCTTTACTCATTCATTTCTGGTTGTTACAAGAGGTAGGATCGTATTTTTTGTGGATGAGGCAAATGGAGCTGATATTACAGTCATCGAACATGCTTTCGTCTTCCCAAATTCAAGATGATCTGGTGCAGGCTCTCTAGTAGAACATCGCCCCTGGCCTTGAAGAGCGCCGATAGTAAACCATCTGAGCCTGCGGCTTTGTTGTTCTTCAGCTTTTTAAGGCCAGGTTTCTCCAAAAAAACGTTTTTTTCTTCAAACTAATTTTATTTATTAATAGCTCCTAAAATCCTAAAATGCTGAAACACATCCCTTTTGTTTGTGGGTGACATGATAACTCAACAACGAATCATCTGAAAGCAAAAATCAAAACGGTTTTTTATTCTGTATCACATTGGCTATGGTCGGTACTACAATGAAACATTTTCACAAAAAAACAAAATGGCGGCTTTTCTTACCCTTTTTACACTTTTAATTGTTTATATAAGTTTACATAAGTTTTTTTAAATAACAATGAATATTTTTGATTGTAGTACCAACCATAGAGAGCCATTTTAAATGCAAAATGCCGTTTGGTTCACGTTAATAAGTGCAATCATAAGAGTGTCACCCAGTGGTTGAAAAAAACGTGGTTTCGAGAAATTTACTGAATTTTACTCACATATCTATTATCTAATAATATGTGGTGGCCGTGGCGTTGTGGGTATGTGCGTCGACTCCTACGCACTTGAACCTACCAGTCTAGGTTCGATTCCTGGTACGACAAGAAATACTTTTCACGACCTCACCTCTTTCGAGTCACTGAAATGCTCAAAGAGTATAACTGTCTAGAAGAAGCTTCTCAAACTTGGCCGTTCGGAGTCGGCATAAAACTGTAGGTCCCTTCCACTCGTGATAGAACAATAGCACGCACAACACAAGTGGTTGCTGAGAAGCTAGGCCTTGGCCCTCTACGGGCTGTAGCGCCACCCATATTATTATTATATTATTATCTAATCCGTCTGCGTACACAACTCCTTCCCGGTCTTCATGGGTGGTGTTACATTTGAGAGTGGTGGGAATAGCAAAATAAAAGAAAGCAACTTCTTCACTTTATAAGCTTAGTTATATTTGTTATAAGTAATTCATTTTAAGGTTAATTAATAGTACAAATTAAAGCGAGTGTTAAGTTTGCGAAGCTCGAGGAAGAAATCCGTCTGACAAGCAATTCAAAGATGACAAGCCAGAGACAATGAAAGTGGATCATGACATTTTGGAACAATGTTAATGGTACATTCACATTAGGTGGAATGAACAGATGCGTTACCATGGTCAGATGGGTATTTTCAACTTCTATGGATAGGTCTTTAGAACTCTGACTGCAGACGCACCGTTCTCGAGATACGCTCGGTTTTACAAAGAAAGTGCTCCTGGAGGGGATGGTAAAGAAAAGGTGGCATGAACAAATGCGTGACCATGGTCAGATGGGTCTTTTCGGCACATCTTGGACCTACAAGATTTTTTTGGCTCCACATTGCTATGGTGAGGCCTCTTCTATAATATCGGTCGTTTGGTGGAATAAGCTTTCGCGCAAATACGTTCCTGCTGCTTTCACTAAGCTTCAAAGAACGGTTTGTCTCGGCATGGGGTGCACTCTCAAGGCCATATTCCGTTTAAAAAGAAGTGGTCTTTGGTACAACTCGCACTGCAGTTTCGAGGACCCTGCGCACCGTATTTCTTTTGACCACAGCGACGCACATGCAAAGTCGACTTTCCCTGCACTCAGGTCTGGCTCTGGCCAGAATATGAGTCAGGGTAAGAAGGTATTCGAATATTCACGGATGGCTCCAGGACCAATGAAGGGGATGGCCACGAACTATATAGTGAAGAACAGATGGAAGCTGCGAAGTATTTGTGTCTGTAGCGACAGCAAATCTGTGCTGAAGACCCTACTAAGCCCTTTAACCACTTCCAGGATAGTCCTAGAATGCGAGTCTTCTCTAAATTGGATTGTCAGGTTCAAATCGCTAAGACTTGTCTGGCTCCCGGGCCACCACGGGATCACGGGAAATGAGATCGCCGATGAACTTGCTAGACAAAGATCAGAGGAGATACTCCTCCATTGATGGCTGGACTTCTCGAGAGCACAACCGGAGGTGGCATGACTCTCCAGGATGTAGACAAACCAAGCGTATGCTACGTAATGTCTGTAAGAATTCCGCGGCATTCTTGTTATCTCTTTACATAAAAGACTGCAGACGACACCTAAATGAGCTTAGCCTAAGCGACGAAACCCTCTGCGACGCCTGTGGAGAAGACGATGACACTGCAGAGCACTTCCTCTGCCACTGTGCCACCTTTGCTCGGATCATGTGATAGTTATTTGGTGCTGATGAGCTGATGGTCTAGGCTCCTCACAACAGAAGCGCCTGCTGGTGTTCCTTCGGAATACCATGACATTTCAGCAAATGTAGGTTGCTGCCTGTTAGTACAATGGAGCAGTTTTTTTGAGTCTGAGTGCTCCAGATCCAGTTCCAGTTCCAGTTCAGAAACATCCGATATTGCAGTGAAGGCTGTTACTGAAACAGTTTAAAAAAAGCTGTCAGCGAAGAGCAAGAAAAGAATAAAGAAAAAGGATTACACGGAGACAGGCTTACTGTTTCGGGGGATGGTTCCTGGCCAAAAAGAGGATTCACAGCTTTACTTGGTATTGTTAGTTTAATCGGCAAGTGTACGAACAAGGTCATAAATGTCAAGCACGCAGTAATTATTCGCAAAAGTTTTCCCGAAAATACGCCAGAGTTTGATGCTTGTTTTACGGAGCACTGTGAAGCAGGAAATTGTACAAGAGATCATAATGGTTGTGCCGGTCTTATAGAAGTTGAACGAGTGGAAGAGATGTTTCTGAGGTCTGTGGAGCAGTAGGGTGTTATGTCGGCCGGTGACAGTAAAACTTTTAAGCGGCTCGAAGACTGTGAACCGTATGGTGAGGCTCTCAAAATGAAGAAAAAGCATGTGGCTTACACGTAGGCAATGGTATATATAGATGTGGTAAAGAAGCAAAAAAAACCTTGCGAAAATAAAGAGAGCTCAGGAAGCAGAAGAAAATAGAGATAGCTGAAAAATTACCCAAAAAGAAGAGAGCTAAAAAAGTGAGCAATCTGCAGTAAAACCTTTGCAATTGACTGAAGCGCAACTGTCAGAATTATCTCGCTATTTTAAAAAAGCTTCGCTTGCTCACTCCGATTCTGTAGCAGACATGAAGAAAGCCCCATTCTGGCCTCACTTTATCACAAGTGTTCCACCGACGCTAAGCCGCAACACGAGTACTGCCCAGCCGGACCAGATTCATGGTGTGGTCCATCCTGCGGCTTTCGATGTAGAAGTGAAAGATCTTTTACAAGCAATTTATGAAGAATTAACTGACGAAAAGCTGCTCGAAAGATGCTTAGGGGCTAATACTCAATACAATGACGAAAGCTATAATTAGTGTGTCTGGAATACCAAAACCAGTTTCAAGACATCCATATTTTTTCGAGTACATTATTCATTGGACTCATATCTTGAAAAGTGAAATGAATGAATCCTTATATTTGATTACTGAGTGAGTACTGCACCCTCTAATAACCAAACATTAGGTTCAGTGTACTCGGATAGAGCGGGTACACTGCACCGAGTACACCGAGAACACCGAATACTCGGTGTGCCTGCTCGAGTACACTGAATGTTGGGTTAATATTATTATTATGTAAATAATAAGGATGTCATGTTGCGGAATGTTGCAGAATAATAAGGATGTGCAATACATTGAAATAAAATATAGGATTAAGAACATTTTATATGTATGTATTATGTGTGCTTTTTTTTCCTAAATACTACACATTTCAATCTTCATTGAAATTAATACAACTTTCGGTTTTGTTAGCATTATAATTTAAGAACATTATTTGGTTTACCAAAACTGGGTCGGACCAATGACACTACGTTTTTCTGAGATCAACTGTCTAGCCAAAGAAAACACCCGCTCTGAAGCAGCACTGTTTACTGGTAGCTAATATTTTATAGCTTGTTTTGTATACAAGGGGGAACTCGAGTTGATGCATGTGCCACCACTGTAATACATTAAACTCGTCAAAAAAAGTCACATTTGTGTTTTGATATTCACGAAGGTCCTTGTTAACTTTATCTACTGAATTTACAACTTCTGCGGGTGGGATGAAGTCAGAAAAAAGTTCTTTATCATCTGAAAATAAGCTCTGCAACTCTTCATTTAACGATTGTTCTAGCGATTCAAATGGTTTTTCAGGTGGTTCATTTAAATAAATTTCCATGAAGCGTTTGCATTCCTCTTTAATGTCTTGTTTTTCGTTTTTATTAAATTGAATGAGTTTATTAGCTGGAGGAAACAAAAATGGGGCGATTTTGTGAATTATTGTTAAATTTTGTAATAAATAAAACAGTGTCCAAAAAAGTATTCAATTTTATCTTAAAGTTTGCAATTATATCCAAATCTTCTAAATTCAAACGATGAATGTGGACTATCGTTAAATGAAGAACTGTTTAGAACTTTCCTCAAAACGTTTTAACATACTAGTTAACGCACTAATGTGACTTAAATTTATACTAACAATTCTTTGCAATTCGATTTTTTCCTGTAGTATATTCGATATGTCGGCAAGTTTTTTTCAATTGAAACCAATAAATAATAAATTGAATTCCATCTTGTGCATACGCTACTTTTTAAAGATGCTTTCAAAGCAGAGTTCGTATAAGATTTTTTTAAATACTTAACAACTTTGGTGCACATATCAATTACGTGACCTATTTGAGGATTTTCTTTGATTGCCTTTTCAATGGCATTATGTATTAAGTGGTTAATACAAAATATGTTTCTAAGCGAACGGAATGCGGCAATCATGTTTGCCCCTCTGTCGGTGACTACGAGGGACGTGTCATTCAGGTCGAATTCAAATTCACTTAACAGATTGCTGATCTTGGACTTTATGTTTAGACCTAGAAACTTACAAAATTATTTTGAACTTAAAAAACCATTAAAAAAATTAATAACCTGCGCAGGATATATTGTATTTAATTTTCCCCCCATTATATAGTGGATTGTCAAAGATATATATGCAGTTCTCAGGTAGTTGTCAGTCCATATATCCGATGTGAGTCCATATCCAGTCCATTTCACACTTCTTAGTTCATCTTTTAAGATTTCCACGTATTTATTGAACAAGTTTTTTTTATATTTCGCGAAATAGTGGTTGTATGCGGTAATAATTTGTCTACGTCTACATTTGGCCCATATTTGGCACCGACTGTTATTAGGAACTGTGCTAATTTTTGTCTTCAACAGTTTTGAAAGGCCGAAAAGGAAGGCCGAATTATCTATTGTTCACTGTGTTACTACTCGTACACTATTTTTTTTGTCGTCATTGTTTACTTCAATTTGATCAATCCTTTCATTGTTTTTTGATTTTTTTAATATATATACTTATGCTTTACCAAATTTGAAGTACTTTTTTGATTATATTTATAAACATTTAAACAACTTCTGCTTGCAAGTAAATGTTCAATTGTTCCACCCTTTTTTATCTTCAATAACGCCGAAGACATCCAAAACTTTACTCCTACCTCTCTTATTGCTTATCTTAAATTCGCCGCTTTCGATTTTTGATTTATTTTATTTAGTAATCCGCTTTAGCTCACCATTGATATGTCCGAATCATTTGTTGTGCCCTAAAATGCATTTTATATACATATTTTTTCACAACCATGCAAATTAACTTACTTCATTAAGATCCATTTTATAGAGTTGAAGTGATCGTAGTAAGACACAATGTTATTTTTTAGTTATATCTATGTATGAATACACAACAATCTGATACACAAACTAAAACACAATTTCACTTGTTATAGGTCTTTAGTCTATGACGCGTCTTCAAAGAATGGAGAATCATACGGTAACTAACATACTACACACAGTCCAGAAAGGCGAAAAAGGCGCATTGCCATGGCGTCTTTACTGCGTGAACTTATTCTTACTTCACTAGCTCTGTTCGTTTGTTAAAAGATAATACGATCATAACTCCTACACTCGATGAAAGTAAGAGACAGACAGCACCCAATTCTTTTGTATTTCATTCGGTGCACGCGGTGTATTTTTACCAGTTATGCGTGAACTTGATTCATTTGAGTAAAACACCCATGAATCAGAGTGAAATCGAACAGTGTATTCGTTTCGTTATCAGGTGATCGAATGTTGTACAGTGTTTGTTTCTCGAATAGCAGTACTCATTTTCAGTGCACACTATACCGAATGATTTCAATGAATAGAGTAGAGAGAGACTGAAGTACTGTACACTGTAAGAAAATTCAAATGAGTACATTCATGCAGATCTCTAGTCTGGAACATAGCTCCTAAACACGAGTTTAAACACTTGAAATTACTGCTCTTAGTGCTGCTTGCATTTTTAGTAAGGGGTTTTTACCGATACTGAAAGTTGTGGGTGTCAAAATCGGTCCGCAAGCAAAACAGTTCCCTGATAAAGCCAACGACAAGCGTGTGGATAGAGCCGAGCTTGAAACCACTAAAGCGTCTAAAGAGCACAGGACTGCAGCAAGAACTGTAAACATTCTTGAAAATGGCGCCTATGAAGACTGGGAAGGAGTTGTTTTCACGTTTTTTTTTTTCCGATTTTTCACGAACAAAAACTTAAATTGCCTTTTTCTCGAAACCACGTTTTTTCTACCACTGGGTGACATTCTTATTTAGAAACTATTGCACTAATCAACTTGAACCAAACGGCATTTTGCTCTTGAAATGGATCTCTATGGTCGGTACTACAATCAAAAATATTCATTGTTATTTAGAAAAATTATAAACAATTGAAAATGAAAAAAAGGGTAAAAAATCCGCCATTTTGTTTTTGTTTTTGGTGAAAATGTTTCATTGTAGTATTGACCATAGCCAATGTGATATAGAATAAGAAACCGTTTTGATTTTTGCCTTCAGATGATTCGTTGGTGAGTTATCGTGTCACCCACCAACAAAAGGAACGTGTTTCAGCATTTTAGGATTTTAGGAGCTATTAATAAATAAAATTAGTTTGGAGAAAAAAACGTTTTTTTTGGAGAAACCTGGCCTTAAAAAGCTGTTGAAGCTATTGAAAATGTACTAGATCATCTTGAATTTGGGAAGACGAAAGCATGTTCGATGACTGTAATATCAGCTCCATTTGCCTCATCAACAAAAAATACGATGCTATCTCTTGTAACAACCAGAAATAAATGAGTAAAGGGATATTCAACTTCTTCCCCTCTTGTCCCTTGATTGCATCTGACTGCGTTCTTCCCTGTCTGTGAATACGTGTGAGCTCTTGCTAACAGCCTGCCAACAGCTGATACCCTTCCCCAACCGTAGTAGTGAGGTGAATTCGAGTTCTTATTTGAAAATTCGCTCGTTACTTGAACCTCTTTCAAATTTCGGTGTTAAATTTTCAACACAGTAAGGAGGGGTAAACAAACGAACAATGAACTAGCTTTCTGCGAGTTAAAGTCTGAGGTACTAGGGATGAATAATTTTGCCTTTATTTACATTAATTATTAATGAATACACTACATGTATTTTTGCATATGCACAATACCGGAAACCGGAAAGGCGTTCACATGGAACATGTGTAACGGTAACTAATAATGAAAAGATTTGCTGAAACATTTGCTTGCATCACTAAAAAAAACAGCTTCCTTGCTCATTTTTTTTACAGAAATAAGGATGAAAGTTAATTACAAATTTGTATGACTTAGGTACAGTTGTTGCCATTGTTTTTAACAAATTATGTAATTTAAATTCATAGGTTTTCACAATTCATAAATGAAGGCTAATTTGCCAACCGTGGGATATAAATCAGCTATATATAACTCTGAAGATTTAAATAGATGCAAAGTACTATCGTAAATAGAGCGTTGCGTTACATTTTTATTCACGCAAATCCTCTATTACAAATATATCATCATCATCATCATCTTCTGACCCGCATGATCGCGGGGGTAAACCACACACGAGAGATCTCCAGGCAACTCGATCCTCCGCCATCTACTCTAACTCATCAGGAGCTATGCCAAAGCGTAACCCGGCTAGTTTTTGGACTTGATCGAACGACCTCGTCCTGGGTCTCCCAAGCGGTCGCCTACCTGATGGAATAGCATTCAACGCCCGCCTCGGGCTTTCCGTTCGAAGAAGCAGCTGCTCAATGTTGAGTTGCTCGCGCACTGCCGTGTTTCTCACCCTATCCCGGCGAGTAATTCCAACAACAGCACGAAGAAATCTCATCTCAGCAGCTTGCACTCGCGATCTTATTCTTTCGGTCATTACCCAAATTTCATGACCATAGGTGAGAGTTGGAACAAATGCTGAGTTGAAACCCGCTAACTTGGCTTTGACACCAAGCTCGGCCTTTCTGATTACAGAACTACCAAGCTGTGTCAAAACTGACCCAGCTTGACCAATCCTACCGGAAAGCTCAGCAGTACTCCTTCCATCACTCGTGAAAAAGACCCCGAGATACTTAAACTTCTCCACCTGCTTCAATGGGACTCCACTAACATAACCCTCATTCCAGCATCAGCACATACGGCCACAAACCTATCGAGTGCGCGCTGGAGTTCCGTCTGGGAGGATGTGAGGATAACTAAGTTATCTGCGAAAAGAAGATGACTTACCCTCATCTCTCCCAATGTGAAACATTCCTCACCTCGGCTGCGCTGCAACATCCAGTCCATATATACAATGAAAAGGAGAGGTGACAAGACACACCCTTGGCGAAGTCCAACGCCCACGGTGAATGGTGTTGATTTAGCACCGTTTACTCGAACACAGCTTCTACAGTTTGTCTATAGAGACTGAATGGCCCTCAGAGGAGGACCGTCAATACCATACTCCTGCAGGACACTCCAGAGCTTACCTCGAGGGACTCGGTCATATGCTTTTTCCAAATCCACAAAACAACTGTAGATGGGTTTGGCATACCCCCAAGCCTTCTCAAGTACCATTCTTAGAGTGATAAGCTGGTCGGTTGTACTTCTGCCGGGACGAAAGCCGCACAGTTCATACCCCATCCTGGGCTCGATCATAGCTCTACAACGCGCTCTCAACACCCTAACATAGCCTTTCCCGGGGATACTTAAAAGAGATATGCTATTGTAGTTGAAGCAATCTCTTTTGTCCCCCTTCTTGAAAAGTGGGACAGTCACCCCAGTTTGCCAATCGCCAGGTGTCTCACCGCGTTCCCACGCCACTCTAATAACACGAGGGAACCATAAATCTTCCTCTTTACCCATTGCCTTAAGCATTTCTGGCCGGATTTATCCACACCGGCGGATTTGCCAATTTTTAGCGATTCAATCTCCAAAATGACTTGGACTATTCTCCGCCCCACTCAAGACTACGGGGTATGTCATCCCCAGTGCCCTGTTTGGGATTGAGCAGCTCCGAAAAGTGCTCGCTCCATCTGCCCAAGATGTCCGCCTCATTGGAAAGCAACAACCCACCTTCGGATTTGACTCCTTCGCTGATGTTGAATTTCGTTCCTCTGAGTCGGCGCGTTTGCCAGATGCCCTTTTTCGCAGATCTATGGTCGCTTTCCAGCTTCTCGCCGAACTCCTTCCAAGACTGCTCTTTAGCTGCTCGCACAGCTAATTTGCAAGTTCTTCGCGCCTCAGTATACCGGTCAGGAGAAGCAGAGTCCCCCAAGAGAAGGTCATCAATCAGCTATATATAACTCTGAAGATTTAAATTGATGCAAAGTATTCCTGTAAATAGAGCGTGACATTACATTTTTATTCACGCAAACCTCTATTACAAATATATGCCCTCTTCAAAATATGAGTCATCTTTTGAACACCCTCCGAATAATAGTAAATGTTCGTGGGCAAATTCATTTTGAAATATGTGACGTGACAATTTGTCTTTCAATAGAGCTTCGTTCGTTTTTGAGTGAAATAAGAGGAATGTCATTGAACGTAAGAGAGCGAACTCTCTGTCAGTTTCACGTAACACACCGTCTCCGCTGGACAGGGCGATGCCCAAGATCACATCCACAATCTGAACAGCCATTCATGGTAAGCGATTCCATTTGAAATTTAGTTTCAAAGAGTCAACATCAACCAATCATCATCAAATGTCCAGTGCCTTTATCGGGTTGTTCAAATCCGTGTTTCCATGTTGGTCCTTTTGGGGTGGGGTGGTGGTGTGGTACCCGATTTAGCCACGATGATGACTGCTATCGCTGCTCTGGTAGAAGCCATGCAACTCGCTGTTGGATGTCGTTGGGAAATTCTGCTCACTTAGCAGATTTAGCGCGTTGAGGTAGCGTTGTCTCAGGTTACTGATTGAGTCGTTAGGATAATTGTTGATGTCTAGAAGCTGTTTTCTGAACAGTGTCACCATGTACTGTTGTAAGGGGATGATGCGTACTTCGTCGTAAAGCTTCTTGTTGCTGTGGTGCTTTCGTCGGTCCCTGTCGTAGGTGAGACCTGTACATATTCGCAGTAATTTCCTTTCGAAAATTGCGAGCTTCTCCATGCTGGTCTTAGAAATGGTGCCATATTGGGAAGCCGTACGTTAAGGGTCGGTTTCGAGTGGCTTGTAGAGTATCAGCTTTGTCCTCTGGCTTAATCCATTTTGATTGACCTTCTTAAGGGTCAGTTTCGAATGGCTGTCGAAGTTCAGCCTTTCCGTGTAGTTAACGCCAAGATACTTGACCTCTCTGTCAGTTGTTATTTTCGTACCGTTAGGGAGCACTATCTGTGTGTTCCGACATTTAGGTGCTGATTTGCATCCACCTCGGGATGGTTTCCTTCAGCACATAAGTATCGATTTAATACCCCGTTTGGTGTAGTAGCCAAATTTGTTCGCTGACTAGGAGCTCGGGAGTTGGTATACGTATTCTCGCTACCCGCAGAACGCCTGCAATGAAAAATTGCGTGCTCTGCATCTTCCTCTTCTACCTCTTCCGTGAGCTATCGTGACCAAATCTATGGAGGTATTTTCGATAACCTCCGTGGCCCGCAAAGAACTACGTGAGATGGTAGTTGCAGTTCCCGTGAGCTCTTGATGTCCAGGCTTCTACGGCGGGTATCAGTTGATGGGTCTACCTGCCTTTTTTTTTTCCCGTCGCAGAGTACACAAAACACTACGTTCTCTAAGTGTTAACTCTCAGTATCGCTTTACACAGCAGATTTTGCTGCGCGACTAAGGATCATCTACCGATTTTGCATCTCACAGATTACATCAAATAAACAGTATTAATTATAGCATAGTGCATGGATCAATTTTTTAAACTCCAATCGAGACAAGCTAAAATCAATTTCGTTGCAAAGTTCATTAAAAGTGTTTATACACCTTGTAATGGGTTCATTACAACCATAGTTGGTGCTATGCGTCTTATCGTATAGTAAATTTCTCATCCGAAGAGATCTTTGTGGAGCATATATATTCATGAAAAAAAGTAAGTCTGGTGAATTTACACGGCAATTAATAATATCGCGGATGAACATGGCTGACGCTGCCTTACGCCTGAAACTCAAGGTTTGCAAGCCTATTATTTTACATCTATCGTCATATTTAGGGAGTTCTTCGAAGGAATACAATTTACGGACAGCATATCTCGTGATATTTTTTTGTACTCTTTCGAATCTGAGTTCTTGCGTATCATATGGGGAATCCCAACGAACAATAGATGGACTTAAGACTAGTTATATCCCGAAAATCTCTACTATTTCTTTTCAGAAAACCTAACATAGCATTAGACTTCGCAATTGTATAACCATAATGTGATGCAAAATTTAAGTTAGTATCAAAAATTACACCCAGATCTTTAACCTCTTCTAGGCGACTAAGTCTATGAAATAATCATAAACAATCGGGGATGTAATTCGATATGCCGTAAAGATATTACATTTTTGAATATTCAGCTCTAGTCCATTGTGCTTGCACCATTCCACTAGTGCATGGATATCCAATTGGCAATTATTACAATCAGTTAAACTATTTATAGATAAATACAATTTAAAGTCGTCTGCGAATGTTAGAATTTTACAATATTTGAAAATTTCGTGAACATCGTTTATAAACAATAGAAAGAGTAATGGCCCCATATGGCTACCTTGTGGAACGCCCGATGTAACTTTTATTACTCGAGATCTAAAACTATCGATCATTACCAATTGCTTCCTATCATTTAAGTAATTGAAAAACCACTCTAACATTGACGAATGGAATCCCAAAGACTTTAGCTTGTTTAAAAGCAAAGTGTGATGTACTTTATCGAAGGCTTTCGAGAAATCGGTGTAAAGTACATCAACTTGTAATTGATGTTCTAAATTTGTATAAATGTAATTTGAAAATAATGATAAATTAGTTGTACAAGACCTGCCTTGCATAAAGCCATGCTGGTTATTAGAAATAATTTCTTTTACCATGAAATATAATTTTTCTTTTACAATACTTTCAAATAACTTTGGTATCGATGAAAGCTTGGATATTGGTCGATAGTTTTCTACTTTTTGCCTTAAACCGCTTTTATATATAGGCATCAGAAAAAAATACTTCCATTCATTTAAAAATTCACCCATTTTTAGGGATTGATTAAAGATAATTCTTAGTGGACGATAAAGCGAATTCCAAATTTTTTTTAAAATACCAGCCGGGACCCCATCGGGTCCTGGGCTGTAATTTACTTTAAGATTAGTTAAGGCATTTATTACATCCTGATCCGTAAATTCCAATACACCTACATCCAGAACCTCGGGTATATTAGAGTAATGGGTCATCGTTGTCTGGCCCGGAGACCCATTATAGACAGACTCAAAAAAGTTGGCAAATAGGTCACAGGTTTCATCCAAGTTTGTTGAAGTTACGTTACCAAATTCCATTATCTTGAGCAAGCCCAAGGAATTTTTTTTTGAATTAACGTAATTCCAAAATGATGCACCCTTGCTCCTTACCGAAGTTTCTACAGACAAGATGTATTGTTTATATAAAAATCTATTCAAGAACTCATATTCTTTCCTGAATCTCAAAAACCGTTCACGATTTAAACTCGTTTTATTTGAAACATAGTTTGAATATGCTTTCCTTTTAGCATTTCGTAGATTTACTAAGCTTTTGTTTGTCCATGGAATTCTAAATCGATTTCTATGACGCGTTTTAGGAACAAATGACTCTAAACCAGAATTAATTTTATTCATAAATATATCATAATTACCTTTCAAATTGGGGGAATCCAACAAGTCATCCTAATTGAATTGTTTTAGGTACTCATTCAGTGCAACAAAATTGGTCTTAGCGAATTTATAAGTTAAGCCGGTGTTGTTATTACTACAACCTTTGGCTGTAGTGTCCCATATGGCTTACCACAGTGCCCTTTATTCTGTCATTAGGCGCCTAGTGCAAGCCTCCGAGTGATTTGCCGTTCGCCTTATGTATACCCTTTACATATTTTTGGCGAGAATGTCGATAGGGATCTGCTTCGTTCGAGATTGTTCGGAATCCGCTGATTGTTCTCATTACGCAGAGCCTGTATGCTGACGAAAGTTTCTTTGTTGTCTGCTTTGTGGTGAGAGCTCCTGCCCATACTGGTGCAGCGTAAACAAGGATTCAGCTTACCACTCGGAGGGCAGGATCCTTGTCGCGTACCCCGGCCCGCGGTAGCATTCCGGAAAGTGCTTTTTGCTGCAGTACTCAATGTGAGTCTTGAAACTTAGACATTTTTTGATCTGATCTGATTATCTGGAAACCAACACTTAAGTTAGCGTATTCCACAGTCTTTCGGCTGGTTATTAAGACAGCTCCCGTCTTGTGGTCAGCTAGCTCCAGGTTGGTAGATTCCAGCCATACTTTGATTCTGGTGACCGCTTCGTTTTTTGGCGGCTTCCACCTCGTGTTTGCCCAATGTTAAAACTGTCTTACCTTAAATTCTTGTGGCAGCGGAAATCGGAGCACTGCTATTGTACTTCTAAGGACCCAATCATAGAAGTTGAAAATACCCATCTGACCATGGCAACGCATCTGTTCATGCCACCTTTTCTTTACTACCCCCTCCAGGAGCACTTTCTTTGTAGAATCGAGCGTATCTCGAGAACGGCGCCTCTGCAGTTAGAGTTCTGAAGACCTATCCATAGAATTTGAAAATACCCATCTGACCATGGCAACGCATCTGTTCATGCCACCCTTTCTTTACTACCCCATCCAGGAGCAGTTTCTTTGCAGAATCGAGCGTATCTCGAGAACGGCGCCTCTGCAGTTAGAGTTCTGAAGACCTATCCATAGAATTTGAAAATACCCATCTGACCATGGCAACGCATCTGTTCATGCCACCCTTTCTTTACTACCCCATCCAGGAGCAGTTTCTTTGCAGAATCGAGCGTATCTCGAGAACGGCGCCTCTGCAGTTAGAGTTCTGAAGACCTATCCATAGAATTTGAAAATACCCATCTGACCATGGCAACGCATCTGTTCATGCCACCCTTTCTTTACTACCCCATCCAGGAGCAGTTTCGTTGTAGAATCGAGCGTATCTCGAGAACGGCGCCTCTGCAGTCAGAGGTCTAAAGACAAATCCACAGAAGTTGAAAATACCCATCTGACCATGGCAACGCATCTGTTCATGCCACCTTTTCTTTTCTACCCTCACCAGGAGCAGTTTCCTTGTAGAATCGAGCGTATCTCGAGAACGATGCGTCTGCAGTCAGAGTTCTAAAGACCTATCCACAGAAGTTGAAAATACCCATCTGACCATGGCAACGCATCTGTTCATGCCACCTTTTCTTTTCTACCCTCACCAGGAGCACTTTCCTTGTAGAATCGAGCGTATCTCGAGAACGATGCGTCTGCAGTCAGAGTTCTAAAGACCTATCCACAGAAGTTGAAAATACCCATCTGACCATGGCAACGCATCTGTTCATGCCACCTTTTCTTTTCTACCCTCACCAGGAGCACTTTCCTTGTAGAATCGAGCGTATCTCGAGAACGATGCGTCTGCAGTCAGAGTTCTAAAGACCTATCCAAAGAAGTTGAAAATACCCATCTGACCATGGCAACGCATCTGTTCATGCCACCATTTCTTTTCTACCCCCTCCAGGAGCACTTTCTTTGTAGAATCGACCATATCTCGAGAACGGTGCGTCTGCAGTCAGAGTTCTAAAGACCTATCCACAGAAGTTGAAAATACCCATCTGACCATGGCAACGCATCTGTTCATGCCACCTTTTCTTTACTACCCTCACCAGGAGCACTTTCTTTGTAGAATCGACCATATCTCGAGAACGGTGCGTCTGCAGTCAGAGTTCTAAAGACCTATCCAAAGAAGTTGAAAATACCCATCTGACCATGGCAACGCATCTGTTCATGCCACCATTTCTTTTCTACCCCCTCCAGGAGCACTTTCTTTGTAGAATCGACCATATCTCGAGAACGATGCGTCTGCAGTCAGAGTTCTAAAGACCTATCCAAAGAAGTTGAAAATACCCATCTGACCATGGCAACGCATCTGTTCATGCCACCTTTTCTTTACTACCCTCACCAGGAGCACTTTCTTTGTAGAATCGACCATATCTCGAGAACGGTGCGTCTGCAGTCAGAGTTCTAAAGACCTATCCAAAGAAGTTGAAAATACCCATCTGACCATGGCAACGCATCTGTTCATGCCACCTTTTCTTTACTACCCTCACCAGGAGCACTTTTCTTGTAGAATCGACCATATCTCGAGAACGGTGCGTCTGCAGTCAGAGTTCTAAAGACCTATCCACAGAAGTTGAAAATACCCATCTGACCATGGCAACGCATCTGTTCATGCCACCTTTTCTTTACTACCCTCACCAGGAGCACTTTCCTTGTAGAATCGAGCGTATCTCGAGAACGGTGCGTCTGCAGTCGGAGTTCTAAAGACCTATCCACAGAAGTTGAAAATACACATCTGACCATGGCAACGCATCTGTTCATGCCACCTTTTCTTTACTACCCTCACCAGGAGCACTTTCTTTGTAGAATCGACCATATCTCGAGAACGGTGCGTCTGCAGTCAGAGTTCTAAAGACCTATCCACAGAAGTTGAAAATACCCATCTGACCATGGCAACGCATCTGTTCATGCCACCTTTTCTTTACTACCCTCACCAGGAGCACTTTCCTTGTAGAATCGAGCGTATCTCGAGAACGATGCGTCTGCAGTCAGAGTTCTAAAGACCTATCCACAGAAGTTGAAAATACCCATCTGACCATGGCAACGCATCTGTTCATGCCACCTTTTCTTTACTACCCTCACCAGGAGCACTTTCCTTGTAGAATCGAGCGTATCTCGAGAACGATGCGTCTGCAGTCAGAGTTCTAAAGACCTATCCACAGAAGTTGAAAATACCCATCTGACCATGGCAACGCATCTGTTCATGCCACCTTTTCTTTACTACCCTCACCAGGAGCACTTTCCTTGTAGAATCGAGCGTATCTCGAGAACGATGCGTCTGCAGTCAGAGTTCTAAAGACCTATCCACAGAAGTTGAAAATACCCATCTGACCATGGCAACGCATCTGTTCATGCCACCTTTTCTTTACTACCCTCACCAGGAGCACTTTCTTTGTAGAATCGACCATATCTCGAGAACGGTGCGTCTGCAGTCAGAGTTCTAAAGACCTATCCACAGAAGTTGAAAATACCCATCTGACCATGGCAACGCATCTGTTCATGCCACCTTTTCTTTACTACCCTCACCAGGAGCACTTTCCTTGTAGAATCGAGCGTATCTCGAGAACGATGCGTCTGCAGTCAGAGTTCTAAAGACCTATCCACAGAAGTTGAAAATACCCATCTGACCATGGCAATGCATCTGTTCATGCCACCTTTTCTTTTCTACCCCCTCCAGGAGCACTTTCTTTGTAGAATCGACCATATCTCGAGAACGGTGCGTCTGCAGTCAGAGTTCTAAAGACCTATCCACAGAAGTTGAAAATACCCATCTGACCATGGCAACGCATCTGTTCATGCCACCTTTTCTTTACTACCCTCACCAGGAGCACTTTCTTTGTAGAATCGACCATATCTCGAGAACGGTGCGTCTGCAGTCAGAGTTCTAAAGACCTATCCACAGAAGTTGAAAATACCCATCTGACCATGGCAACGCATCTGTTCATGCCACCTTTTCTTTACTACCCTCACCAGGAGCACTTTCCTTGTAGAATCGAGCGTATCTCGAGAACGATGCGTCTGCAGTCAGAGTTCTAAAGACCTATCCACAGAAGTTGAAAATACCCATCTGACCATGGCAACGCATCTGTTCATGCCACCTTTTCTTTACTACCCTCACCAGGAGCACTTTCTTTGTAGAATCGACCATATCTCGAGAACGGTGCGTCTGCAGTCAGAGTTCTAAAGACCTATCCACAGAAGTTGAAAATACCCATCTGACCATGGCAACGCATCTGTTCATGCCACCTTTTCTTTACTACCCTCACCAGGAGCACTTTCCTTGTAGAATCGAGCGTATCTCGAGAACGATGCGTCTGCAGTCAGAGTTCTAAAGACCTATCCACAGAAGTTGAAAATACCCATCTGACCATGGCAACGCATCTGTTCATGCCACCTTTTCTTTACTACCCTCACCAGGAGCACTTTCTTTGTAGAATCGACCATATCTCGAGAACGGTGCGTCTGCAGTCAGAGTTCTAAAGACCTATCCACAGAAGTTGAAAATACCCATCTGACCATGGCAACGCATCTGTTCATGCCACCTTTTCTTTACTACCCTCACCAGGAGCACTTTCCTTGTAGAATCGAGCGTATCTCGAGAACGATGCGTCTGCAGTCAGAGTTCTAAAGACCTATCCACAGAAGTTGAAAATACCCATCTGACCATGGCAACGCATCTGTTCATGCCACCTTTTCTTTACTACCCTCACCAGGAGCACTTTCTTTGTAGAATCGACCATATCTCGAGAACGGTGCGTCTGCAGTCAGAGTTCTAAAGACCTATCCACAGAAGTTGAAAATACCCATCTGACCATGGCAACGCATCTGTTCATGCCACCTTTTCTTTACTACCCTCACCAGGAGCACTTTCTTTGTAGAATCGACCATATCTCGAGAACGGTGCGTCTGCAGTCAGAGTTCTAAAGACCTATCCACAGAAGTTGAAAATACCCATCTGACCATGGCAACGCATCTGTTCATGCCACCTTTTCTTTACTACCCTCACCAGGAGCACTTTCCTTGTAGAATCGAGCGTATCTCGAGAACGATGCGTCTGCAGTCAGAGTTCTAAAGACCTATCCAC
This sequence comes from Eristalis pertinax, assembly GCA_907269125.1. Classification (NCBI taxonomy): domain Eukaryota; kingdom Metazoa; phylum Arthropoda; class Insecta; order Diptera; family Syrphidae; genus Eristalis; species Eristalis pertinax. The sequence continues at coordinate 105,447,323 of OU026145.1, read as the reverse complement.
AGAAGTTGAAAATACCCATCTGACCATGGCAACGCATCTGTTCATGCCACCTTTTCTTTACTACCCTCACCAGGAGCACTTTCCTTGTAGAATCGAGCGTATCTCGAGAACGATGCGTCTGCAGTCAGAGTTCTAAAGACCTATCCACAGAAGTTGAAAATACCCATCTGACCATGGCAACGCATCTGTTCATGCCACCTTTTCTTTACTACCCTCACCAGGAGCACTTTCTTTGTAGAATCGACCATATCTCGAGAACGGTGCGTCTGCAGTCAGAGTTCTAAAGACCTATCCACAGAAGTTGAAAATACCCATCTGACCATGGCAACGCATCTGTTCATGCCACCTTTTCTTTACTACCCTCACCAGGAGCACTTTCTTTGTAGAATCGACCATATCTCGAGAACGGTGCGTCTGCAGTCAGAGTTCTAAAGACCTATCCAGAAGTTGAAAATACCCATCTGACCATGGCAACGCATCTGTTCATGCCACCTTTTCTTTACTACCCTCACCAGGAGCACTTTCCTTGTAGAATCGAGCGTATCTCGAGAACGATGCGTCTGCAGTCAGAGTTCTAAAGACCTATCCACAGAAGTTGAAAATACCCATCTGACCATGGCAACGCATCTGTTCATGCCACCTTTTCTTTACTACCCTCACCAGGAGCACTTTCCTTGTAGAATCGAGCGTATCTCGAGAACGATGCGTCTGCAGTCAGAGTTCTAAAGACCTATCCACAGAAGTTGAAAATACCCATCTGACCATGGCAACGCATCTGTTCATGCCACCTTTTCTTTACTACCCTCACCAGGAGCACTTTCCTTGTAGAATCGAGCGTATCTCGAGAACGATGCGTCTGCAGTCAGAGTTCTAAAGACCTATCCACAGAAGTTGAAAATACCCATCTGACCATGGCAACGCATCTGTTCATGCCACCTTTTCTTTACTACCCTCACCAGGAGCACTTTCCTTGTAGAATCGAGCGTATCTCGAGAACGATGCGTCTGCAGTCAGAGTTCTAAAGACCTATCCACAGAAGTTGAAAATACCCATCTGACCATGGCAACGCATCTGTTCATGCCACCTTTTCTTTACTACCCTCACCAGGAGCACTTTCTTTGTAGAATCGACCATATCTCGAGAACGGTGCGTCTGCAGTCAGAGTTCTAAAGACCTATCCACAGAAGTTGAAAATACCCATCTGACCATGGCAACGCATCTGTTCATGCCACCTTTTCTTTACTACCCTCACCAGGAGCACTTTCTTTGTAGAATCGACCATATCTCGAGAACGGTGCGTCTGCAGTCAGAGTTCTAAAGACCTATCCACAGAAGTTGAAAATACCCATCTGACCATGGCAACGCATCTGTTCATGCCACCTTTTCTTTACTACCCTCACCAGGAGCACTTTCTTTGTAGAATCGACCATATCTCGAGAACGGTGCGTCTGCAGTCAGAGTTCTAAAGACCTATCCACAGAAGTTGAAAATACCCATCTGACCATGGCAACGCATCTGTTCATGCCACCTTTTCTTTACTACCCTCACCAGGAGCACTTTCCTTGTAGAATCGAGCGTATCTCGAGAACGATGCGTCTGCAGTCAGAGTTCTAAAGACCTATCCACAGAAGTTGAAAATACCCATCTGACCATGGCAACGCATCTGTTCATGCCACCTTTTCTTTACTACCCTCACCAGGAGCACTTTCTTTGTAGAATCGACCATATCTCGAGAACGGTGCGTCTGCAGTCAGAGTTCTAAAGACCTATCCACAGAAGTTGAAAATACCCATCTGACCATGGCAACGCATCTGTTCATGCCACCTTTTCTTTACTACCCTCACCAGGAGCACTTTCCTTGTAGAATCGAGCGTATCTCGAGAACGATGCGTCTGCAGTCAGAGTTCTAAAGACCTATCCACAGAAGTTGAAAATACCCATCTGACCATGGCAACGCATCTGTTCATGCCACCTTTTCTTTACTACCCTCACCAGGAGCACTTTCCTTGTAGAATCGAGCGTATCTCGAGAACGATGCGTCTGCAGTCAGAGTTCTAAAGACCTATCCACAGAAGTTGAAAATACCCATCTGACCATGGCAACGCATCTGTTCATGCCACCTTTTCTTTACTACCCTCACCAGGAGCACTTTCTTTGTAGAATCGACCATATCTCGAGAACGGTGCGTCTGCAGTCAGAGTTCTAAAGACCTATCCACAGAAGTTGAAAATACCCATCTGACCATGGCAACGCATCTGTTCATGCCACCTTTTCTTTACTACCCTCACCAGGAGCACTTTCTTTGTAGAATCGACCATATCTCGAGAACGGTGCGTCTGCAGTCAGAGTTCTAAAGACCTATCCACAGAAGTTGAAAATACCCATCTGACCATGGCAACGCATCTGTTCATGCCACCTTTTCTTTACTACCCTCACCAGGAGCACTTTCTTTGTAGAATCGACCATATCTCGAGAACGGTGCGTCTGCAGTCAGAGTTCTAAAGACCTATCCACAGAAGTTGAAAATACCCATCTGACCATGGCAACGCATCTGTTCATGCCACCTTTTCTTTACTACCCTCACCAGGAGCACTTTCTTTGTAGAATCGACCATATCTCGAGAACGGTGCGTCTGCAGTCAGAGTTCTAAAGACCTATCCACAGAAGTTGAAAATACCCATCTGACCATGGCAACGCATCTGTTCATGCCACCTTTTCTTTACTACCCTCACCAGGAGCACTTTCTTTGTAGAATCGACCATATCTCGAGAACGGTGCGTCTGCAGTCAGAGTTCTAAAGACCTATCCAAAGAAGTTGAAAATACCCATCTGACCATGGCAACGCATCTGTTCATGCCACCTTTTCTTTACTACCCTCACCAGGAGCACTTTCTTTGTAGAATCGACCATATCTCGAGAACGGTGCGTCTGCAGTCAGAGTTCTAAAGACCTATCCACAGAAGTTGAAAATACCCATCTGACCATGGCAACGCATCTGTTCATGCCACCTTTTCTTTACTACCCTCACCAGGAGCACTTTCTTTGTAGAATCGACCATATCTCGAGAACGGTGCGTCTGCAGTCAGAGTTCTAAAGACCTATCCACAGAAGTTGAAAATACCCATCTGACCATGGCAACGCATCTGTTCATGCCACCTTTTCTTTACTACCCTCACCAGGAGCACTTTCTTTGTAGAATCGACCATATCTCGAGAACGGTGCGTCTGCAGTCAGAGTTCTAAAGACCTATCCACAGAAGTTGAAAATACCCATCTGACCATGGCAACGCATCTGTTCATGCCACCTTTTCTTTACTACCCTCACCAGGAGCACTTTCTTTGTAGAATCGACCATATCTCGAGAACGGTGCGTCTGCAGTCAGAGTTCTAAAGACCTATCCAAAGAAGTTGAAAATACCCATCTGACCATGGTAACGCATCTGTTCATGCCACCTTTTCTTTACTACCCTCACCAGGAGCACTTTCTTTGTAGAATCGACCATATCTCGAGAACGGTGCGTCTGCAGTCAGAGTTCTAAAGACCTATCCACAGAAGTTGAAAATACCCATCTGACCATGGCAACGCATCTGTTCATGCCACCTTTTCTTTTCTACCCCCTCCAGGAGCACTTTCTTTGTAGAATCGACCATATCTCGAGAACGGTGCGTCTGCAGTCAGAGTTCTAAAGACCTATCCAAAGAAGTTGAAAATACCCATCTGACCATGGCAACGCATCTGTTCATGCCACCTTTTCTTTACTACCCTCACCAGGAGCACTTTCTTTGCAGAATCGACCATATCTCGAGAACGGTGCGTCTGCAGTCAGAGTTCTAAAGACCTATCCAAAGAAGTTGAAAATACCCATCTGACCATGGCAACGCATCTGTTCATGCCGCCTTTTCTTTACTACCCTCACCAGGAGCACTTTCCTTGTAGAATCGACCATATCTCGAGAACGGTGCGTCTGCAGTCAGAGTTCTAAAGACCTATCCAAAGAAGTTGAAAATACCCATCTGACCATGGTAACGCATCTGTTCATGCCACCTTTTCTTTACTACCCTCACCAGGAGCACTTTCCTTGTAGAATCGAGCGTATCTCGAGAACGATGCGTCTGCAGTCAGAGTTCTAAAGACCTATCCACAGAAGTTGAAAATACCCATCTGACCATGGCAACGCATCTGTTCATGCCACCTTTTCTTTACTACACTCACCTAGAATCGACCATATCTCGAGAACGGTGCGTCTGCAGTCAGAGTTCTAAAGACCTATCCACAGAAGTTGAAAATACCCATCTGACCATGGTAACGCATCTGTTCATGCCGCCTTTTCTTTACTACCCTCACCAGGAGCACTTTCTTTGTAGAATCGACCATATCTCGAGAACGGTGCGTCTGCAATCAGAGTTCTAAAGACCTATCCACAGAAGTTGAAAATACCCATCTGACCATGGCAACGCATCTGTTCATGCCACCTTTTCTTTACTACCCTCACCAGGAGCACTTTCTTTGCAGAATCGACCATATCTCGAGAACGGTGCGTCTGCAGTCAGAGTTCTAAAGACCTATCCAAAGAAGTTGAAAATACCCATCTGACCATGGCAACGCATCTGTTCATGCCGCCTTTTCTTTACTACCCTCACCAGGAGCACTTTCTTTGTAGAATCGACCATATCTCGAGAACGGTGCGTCTGCAATCAGAGTTCTAAAGACCTATCCACAGAAGTTGAAAATACCCATCTGACCATGGCAACGCATCTGTTCATGCCACCTTTTCTTTACTACCCTCACCAGGAGCACTTTCCTTGTAGAATCGACCATATCTCGAGAACGGTGCGTCTGCAGTCAGAGTTCTAAAGACCTATCCAAAGAAGTTGAAAATACCCATCTGACCATGGTAACGCATCTGTTCATGCCACCTTTTCTTTACTACCCTCACCAGGAGCACTTTCCTTGTAGAATCGAGCGTATCTCGAGAACGATGCGTCTGCAGTCAGAGTTCTAAAGACCTATCCACAGAAGTTGAAAATACCCATCTGACCATGGCAACGCATCTGTTCATGCCACCTTTTCTTTACTACACTCACCTAGAATCGACCATATCTCGAGAACGGTGCGTCTGCAGTCAGAGTTCTAAAGACCTATCCACAGAAGTTGAAAATACCCATCTGACCATGGTAACGCATCTGTTCATGCCGCCTTTTCTTTACTACCCTCACCAGGAGCACTTTCTTTGTAGAATCGACCATATCTCGAGAACGGTGCGTCTGCAATCAGAGTTCTAAAGACCTATCCACAGAAGTTGAAAATACCCATCTGACCATGGTAACGCATCTGTTCATGCCACCTTTTCTTTACTACCCTCACCAGGAGCACTTTTCTTGTAGAATCGAGCGTATCTCGAGAACGATGCGTCTGCAGTCAGAGTTCTAAAGACCTATCCACAGAAGTTGAAAATACCCATCTGACCATGGCAACGCATCTGTTCATGCCACCATTTCTTTTCTACCCCCTACAGGAGCACTTTCTTTGTAGAATCGACCAGATCTCGAGAACGGTGCGTCTGCAGTCAGAGTTCTAAAGACCTATCCACAGAAGTTGAAAATACCCATCTGACCATGGCAACGCATCTGTTCATGCCACCTTTTCTTTACTACCCTCACCAGCCATGGTCAGATGGGTATTTTCAACTTCTGTGGATAGGTCTTTAGAACTCTGACTGCAGAAGCACCGCTCCTGGAGCACTTTCTTTGTAGAATCGACCATATCTCGAGAACGGTGCGTCTGCAGTCAGAGTTCTAAAGACCTATCCACAGAAGTTGAAAATACCCATCTGACCATGGCAACGCATCTGTTCATGCCACCATTTCTTTTCTACCCCCTCCAGGAGCACTTTCTTTGTAGAATCGACCATATCTCGAGAACGGTGCGTCTGCAGTCAGAGTTCTAAAGACCTATCCAAAGAAGTTGAAAATACCCATCTGACCATGGTAACGCATCTGTTCATGCCACCTTTTCTTTACTACCCTCACCAGGAGCACTTTCTTTGTAGAATCGACCATATCTCGAGAACGGTGCGTCTGCAGTCAGAGTTCTAAAGACCTATCCAAAGAAGTTGAAAATACCCATCTGACCATGGCAACGCATCTGTTCATGCCACCTTTTCTTTACTACCCTCACCAGGAGCACTTTCTTTGTAGAATCGACCATATCTCGAGAACGGTGCGTCTGCAGTCAGAGTTCTAAAGACCTATCCAAAGAAGTTGAAAATACCCATCTGACCATGGCAACGCATCTGTTCATGCCGCCTTTTCTTTACTACCCTCACCAGGAGCACTTTCTTTGTAGAATCGACCATATCTCGAGAACGGTGCGTCTGCAATCAGAGTTCTAAAGACCTATCCACAGAAGTTGAAAATACCCATCTGACCATGGCAACGCATCTGTTCATGCCACCTTTTCTTTACTACCCTCACCAGGAGCACTTTTCTTGTAGAATCGAGCGTATCTCGAGAACGATGCGTCTGCAGTCAGAGTTCTAAAGACCTATCCACAGAAGTTGAAAATACCCATCTGACCATGGCAACGCATCTGTTCATGCCACCATTTCTTTTCTACCCCCTCCAGGAGCACTTTCTTTGTAGAATCGACCATATCTCGAGAACGGTGCGTCTGCAGTCAGAGTTCTAAAGACCTATCCAAAGGAGTTGAAAATACCCATCTGACCATGGCAACGCATCTGTTCATGCCACCTTTTCTTTACTACCCTCACCAGGAGCACTTTCTTTGTAGAATCGACCATATCTCGAGAACGGTGCGTCTGCAGTCAGAGTTCTAAAGACCTATCCAAAGAAGTTGAAAATACCCATCTGACCATGGCAACGCATCTGTTCATGCCACCATTTCTTTTCTACCCCCTCCAGGAGCACTTTCTTTGTAGAATCGACCATATCTCGAGAACGGTGCGTCTGCAGTCAGAGTTCTAAAGACCTATCCACAGAAGTTGAAAATACCCATCTGACCATGGTAACGCATCTGTTCATGCCACCTTTTCTTTACTACCCTCACCAGGAGCACTTTCTTTGTAGAATCGACCATATCTCGAGAACGGTGCGTCTGCAGTCAGAGTTCTAAAGACCTATCCAAAGAAGTTGAAAATACCCATCTGACCATGGCAACGCATCTGTTCATGCCACCTTTTCTTTACTACCCTCACCAGGAGCACTTTCTTTGTAGAATCGACCATATCTCGAGAACGGTGCGTCTGCAGTCAGAGTTCTAAAGACCTATCCACAGAAGTTGAAAATACCCATCTGACCATGGCAACGCATCTGTTCATGCCACCTTTTCTTTACTACCCTCACCAGGAGCACTTTCTTTGTAGAATCGACCATATCTCGAGAACGGTGCGTCTGCAGTCAGAGTTCTAAAGACCTATCCACAGAAGTTGAAAATACCCATCTGACCATGGCAACGCATCTGTTCATGCCACCTTTTCTTTACTACCCTCACCAGGAGCACTTTCTTTGTAGAATCGACCATATCTCGAGAACGGTGCGTCTGCAGTCAGAGTTCTAAAGACCTATCCACAGAAGTTGAAAATACCCATCTGACCATGGCAACGCATCTGTTCATGCCACCTTTTCTTTACTACCCTCACCAGGAGCACTTTCTTTGTAGAATCGACCATATCTCGAGAACGGTGCGTCTGCAGTCAGAGTTCTAAAGACCTATCCAATGAAGTTGAAAATACCCATCTGACCATGGCAACGCATCTGTTCATGCCACCATTTCTTTTCTACCCCCTCCAGGAGCACTTTCTTTGTAGAATCGACCATATCTCGAGAACGGTGCGTCTGCAGTCAGAGTTCTAAAGACCTATCCACAGAAGTTGAAAATACCCATCTGACCATGGCAACGCATCTGTTCATGCCACCATTTCTTTTCTACCCCCTCCAGGAGCACTTTCTTTGTAGAATCGACCATATCTCGAGAACGGTGCGTCTGCAGTCAGAGTTCTAAAGACCTATCCACAGAAGTTGAAAATACCCATCTGACCATGGTAACGCATCTGTTCATGCCACCTTTTCTTTACTACCCTCACCAGGAGCACTTTCCTTGTAGAATCGAGCGTATCTCGAGAACGATGCGTCTGCAGTCAGAGTTCTAAAGACCTATCCAAAGAAGTTGAAAATACCCATCTGACCATGGTAACGCATCTGTTCATGCCACCTTTTCTTTACTACCCTCACCAGGAGCACTTTCCTTGTAGAATCGAGCGTATCTCGAGAACGATGCGTCTGCAGTCAGAGTTCTAAAGACCTATCCAAAGAAGTTGAAAATACCCATCTGACCATGGCAACGCATCTGTTCATGCCACCATTTCTTTTCTACCCCCTCCAGGAGCACTTTCTTTGTAGAATCGACCATATCTCGAGAACGGTGCGTCTGCAGTCAGAGTTCTAAAGACCTATCCACAGAAGTTGAAAATACCCATCTGACCATGGCAACGCATCTGTTCATGCCACCATTTCTTTTCTACCCCCTCCAGGAGCACTTTCTTTGTAGAATCGACCATATCTCGAGAACGGTGCGTCTGCAGTCAGAGTTCTAAAGACCTATCCACAGAAGTTGAAAATACCCATCTGACCATGGTAACGCATCTGTTCATGCCACCTTTTCTTTACTACCCTCACCAGGAGCACTTTCCTTGTAGAATCGAGCGTATCTCGAGAACGATGCGTCTGCAGTCAGAGTTCTAAAGACCTATCCAAAGAAGTTGAAAATACCCATCTGACCATGGTAACGCATCTGTTCATGCCACCTTTTCTTTACTACCCTCACCAGGAGCACTTTCCTTGTAGAATCGAGCGTATCTCGAGAACGATGCGTCTGCAGTCAGAGTTCTAAAGACCTATCCATAGAAGTTGAAAATACCCATCTGACCATGGCAACGCATCTGTTCATGCCACCATTTCTTTTCTACCCCCTCCAGGAGCACTTTCTTTGTAGAATCGACCATATCTCGAGAACGGTGCGTCTGCAGTCAGAGTTCTAAAGACCTATCCAAAGAAGTTGAAAATACCCATCTGACCATGGCAACGCATCTGTTCATGCCACCATTTCTTTTCTACCCCCTCCAGGAGCACTTTCTTTGTAGAATCGACCATATCTCGAGAACGGTGCGTCTGCAGTCAGAGTTCTAAAGACCTATCCAAAGAAGTTGAAAATACCCATCTGACCATGGCAACGCATCTGTTCATGCCACCATTTCTTTTCTACCCCCTCCAGGAGCACTTTCTTTGTAGAATCGACCATATCTCGAGAACGGTGCGTCTGCAGTCAGAGTTCTAAAGACCTATCCAAAGAAGTTGAAAATACCCATCTGACCATGGCAACGCATCTGTTCATGCCACCTTTTCTTTACTACCCTCACCAGGAGCACTTTCTTTGTAGAATCGACCATATCTCGAGAACGGTGCGTCTGCAGTCAGAGTTCTAAAGACCTATCCACAGAAGTTGAAAATACCCATCTGACCATGGCAACGCATCTGTTCATGCCACCTTTTCTTTACTACCCTCACCAGGAGCACTTTCTTTGTAGAATCGACCATATCTCGAGAACGGTGCGTCTGCAGTCAGAGTTCTAAAGACCTATCCACAGAAGTTGAAAATACCCATCTGACCATGGTAACGCATCTGTTCATGCCACCTTTTCTTTACTACCCTCACCAGGAGCACTTTCCTTGTAGAATCGAGCGTATCTCGAGAACGATGCGTCTGCAGTCAGAGTTCTAAAGACCTATCCAAAGAAGTTGAAAATACCCATCTGACCATGGTAACGCATCTGTTCATGGCACCTTTTCTTTACTACCCTCACCAGGAGCACTTTCCTTGTAGAATCGAGCGTATCTCGAGAACGGTGCGTCTGCAGTCAGAGTTCTAAAGACCTATCCAAAGAAGTTGAAAATACCCATCTGACCATGGCAACGCATCTGTTCATGCCACCTTTTCTTTACTACCCTCACCAGGAGCACTTTTCTTGTAGAATCGAGCGTATCTCGAGAACGATGCGTCTGCAGTCAGAGTTCTAAAGACCTATCCACAGAAGTTGAAAATACCCATCTGACCATGGCAACGCATCTGTTCATGCCACCTTTTCTTTACTACCCTCACCAGGAGCACTTTCCTTGTAGAATCGAGCATATCTCGAGAACGGTGCGTCTGCAGTCAGAGTTCTAAAGACCTATCCAAAGAAGTTGAAAATACCCATCTGACCATGGCAACGCATCTGTTCATGCCACCATTTCTTTTCTACCCCCTCCAGGAGCACTTTCTTTCTCGAGAACGGTGCGTCTGCAGTCAGAGTTCTAAAGACCTATCCAAAGAAGTTGAAAATACCCATCTGACCATGGCAACGCATCTGTTCATGCCACCATTTCTTTTCTACCCCCTCCAGGAGCACTTTCTTTGTAGAATCGACCATATCTCGAGAACGGTGCGTCTGCAGTCAGAGTTCCAAAGACCTATCCAAAGAAGTTGAAAATACCCATCTGACCATGGCAACGCATCTGTTCATGCCACCATTTCTTTACTACCCTCACCAGGAGCACTTTCTTTGTAGAATCGACTATATCTCGAGAACGGTGCGTCTGCAGTCAGAGTTCTAAAGACCTATCCACAGAAGTTGAAAATACCCATCTGACCATGGCAACGCATCTGTTCATGCCACCTTTTCTTTACTACCCTCACCAGGAGCACTTTTCTTGTAGAATCGAGCGTATCTCGAGAACGGTGCGTCTACAGTCAGAGTTCTAAAGACCTATCCAAAGAAGTTGAAAATACCCATCTGACCATGGCAACGCATCTGTTCATGCCACCATTTCTTTTCTACCCCCTCCAGGAGCACTTTCTTTGTAGAATCGACCATATCTCGAGAACGGTGCGTCTGCAGTCAGAGTTCTAAAGACCTATCCAAAGAAGTTGAAAATACCCATCTGACCATGGCAACGCATCTGTTCATGCCACCTTTTCTTTACTACCCTCACCAGGAGCACTTTTCTTGTAGAATCGAGCGTATCTCGAGAACGGTGCGTCTACAGTCAGAGTTCTAAAGACCTATCCAAAGAAGTTGAAAATACCCAACTGACCATGGCAACGCATCTGTTCATGCCACCATTTCTTTTCTACCCCCTCCAGGAGCACTTTCTTTGTAGAATCGACCATATCTCGAGAACGGGGCGTCTGCAGTCAGAGTTCTAAAGACCTATCCAAAGAAGTTGAAAATACCCATCTGACCATGGCAACGCATCTGTTCATGCCACCTTTTCTTTACTACCCTCACCAGGAGCACTTTTCTTGTAGAATCGAGCGTATCTCGAGAACGGTGCGTCTGCAGTCAGAGTTCTAAAGACCTATCCAAAGAAGTTGAAAATACCCATCTGACCATGGCAACGCATCTGTTCATGCCACCATTTCTTTACTACCCTCACCAGGAGCACTTTCTTTGTAGAATCGACTATATCTCGAGAACGGTGCGTCTGCAGTCAGAGTTCTAAAGACCTATCCACAGAAGTTGAAAATACCCATCTGACCATGGCAACGCATCTGTTCATGCCACCATTTCTTTTCTACCCCCTCCAGGAGCACTTTCTTTGTAGAATCGACCATATCTCGAGAACGGTGCGTCTGCAGTCAGAGTTCTAAAGACCTATCCACAGAAGTTGAAAATACCCATCTGACCATGGCAACGCATCTGTTCATGCCACCATTTCTTTACTACCCTCACCAGGAGCACTTTCTTTGTAGAATCGACTATATCTCGAGAACGGTGCGTCTGCAGTCAGAGTTCTAAAGACCTATCCACAGAAGTTGAAAATACCCATCTGACCATGGCAACGCATCTGTTCATGCCACCATTTCTTTACTACCCTCACCAGGAGCACTTTCTTCGTAGAATCGACCATATCTCGAGAACGGTGCGTCTGCAGTCAGAGTTCTAAAGACCTATCCAAAGAAGTTGAAAATACCCATCTGACCATGGCAACGCATCTGTTCATGCCACCATTTCTTTTCTACCCCCTCCAGGAGCACTTTCTTTGTAGAATCGACCATATCTCGAGAACGGTGCGTCTGCAGTCAGAGTTCTAAAGACCTATCCACAGAAGTTGAAAATACCCATCTGACCATGGCAACGCATCTGTTCATGCCACCATTTCTTTTCTACCCCCTCCAGGAGCACTTTCTTTGTAGAATCGAGCATATCTCGAGAACGGTGCGTCTGCAGTCAGAGTTCTAAAGACCTATCCAAAGAAGTTGAAAATACCCATCTGACCATGGCAACGCATCTGTTCATGCCACCTTTTCTTTACTACCCTCACCAGGAGCACTTTCTTTGTAGAATCGACCATATCTCGAGAACGGTGCGTCTGCAGTCAGAGTTCTAAAGACCTATCCACAGAAGTTGAAAATACCCATCTGACCATGGCAACGCATCTGTTCATGCCACCTTTTCTTTACTACCCTCACCAGGAGCACTTTTCTTGTAGAATCGACCATATCTCGAGAACGGTGCGTCTGCAGTCAGAGTTCTAAAGACCTATCCACAGAAGTTGAAAATACCCATCTGACCATGGCAACGCATCTGTTCATGCCACCTTTTCTTTACTACCCTCACCAGGAGCACTTTCTTTGTAGAATCGACCATATCTCGAGAACGGTGCGTCTGCAGTCAGAGTTCTAAAGACCTATCCACAGAAGTTGAAAATACCCATCTGACCATGGCAACGCATCTGTTCATGCCACCTTTTCTTTACTACCCTCACCAGGAGCACTTTCTTTGTAGAATCGACCATATCTCGAGAACGGTGCGTCTGCAGTCAGAGTTCTAAAGACCTATCCAAAGAAGTTGAAAATACCCATCTGACCATGGCAACTTACTGTTCATGCCACCTTTTCTTTACTACCCTCACCAGGAGCACTTTTCTTGTAGAATCGAGCGTATCTCGAGAACGATGCGTCTGCAGTCAGAGTTCTAAAGACCTATCCACAGAAGTTGAAAATACCCATCTGACCATGGCAACGCATCTGTTCATGCCACCTTTTCTTTACTACCCTCACCAGGAGCACTTTCTTTGTAGAATCGACCATATCTCGAGAACGGTGCGTCTGCAGTCAGAGTTCTAAAGACCTATCCACAGAAGTTGAAAATACCCATCTGACCATGGCAACGCATCTGTTCATGCCACCTTTTCTTTACTACCCTCACCAGGAGCACTTTCTTTGTAGAATCGACCATATCTCGAGAACGGTGCGTCTGCAGTCAGAGCTCTAAAGACCTATCCACAGAAGTTGAAAATACCCATCTGACCATGGCAACGCATCTGTTCATGCCACCTTTTCTTTACTACCCTCACCAGGAGCACTTTCTTTGTAGAATCGACCATATCTCGAGAACGGTGCGTCTGCAGTCAGAGTTCTAAAGACCAATCCACAGAAGTTGAAAATACCCATCTGACCATGGCAACGCATCTGTTCATGCCACCTTTTCTTTACTACCCTCACCAGGAGCACTTTCTTTGTAGAATCGACCATATCTCGAGAACGGTGCGTCTGCAGTCAGAGTTCTAAAGACCTATCCACAGAAGTTGAAAATACCCATCTGACCATGGCAACGCATCTGTTCATGCCACCTTTTCTTTACTACCCTCACCAGGAGCACTTTCTTTGTAGAATCGACCATATCTCGAGAACGGTGCGTCTGCAGTCAGAGCTCTAAAGACCTATCCACAGAAGTTGAAAATACCCATCTGACCATGGCAACGCATCTGTTCATGCCACCTTTTCATTACTACCCTCACCAGGAGCACTTTCTTTGTAGAATCGACCATATCTCGAGAACGGTGCGTCTGCAGTCAGAGTTCTAAAGACCTATCCACAGAAGTTGAAAATACCCATCTGACCATGGCAACGCATCTGTTCATGCCACCTTTTCTTTACTACCCTCACCAGGAGCACTTTCTTTGTAGAATCGACCATATCTCGAGAACGGTGCGTCTGCAGTCAGAGTTCTAAAGACCTATCCACAGAAGTTGAAAATACCCATCTGACCATGGCAACGCATCTGTTCATGCCACCTTTTCTTTACTACCCTCACCAGGAGCACTTTCTTTGTAGAATCGACCATATCTCGAGAACGGTGCGTCTGCAGTCAGAGCTCTAAAGACCTATCCACAGAAGTTGAAAATACCCATCTGACCATGGCAACGCATCTGTTCATGCCACCTTTTCTTTACTACCCTCACCAGGAGCACTTTTCTTGTAGAATCGAGCGTATCTCGAGAACGGTGCGTCTGCAGTCAGAGTTCTAAAGACCTATCCAAAGAAGTTGAAAATACCCATCTGACCATGGCAACGCATCTGTTCATGCCACCTTTTCTTTACTACCCTCACCAGGAGCACTTTTCTTGTAGAATCGAGCGTATCTCGAGAACGGTGCGTCTGCAGTCAGAGTTCTAAAGACCTATCCACAGAAGTTGAAAATACCCATCTGACCATGGCAACGCATCTGTTCATGCCACCTTTTCTTTACTACCCTCACCAGGAGCACTTTCTTTGTAGAATCGACCATATCTCGAGAACGGTGCGTCTGCAGTCAGAGTTCTAAAGACCTATCCACAGAAGTTGAAAATACCCATCTGACCATGGCAACGCATCTGTTCATGCCACCTTTTCTTTACTACCCTCACCAGGAGCACTTTCTTTGTAGAATCGACCATATCTCGAGAACGGTGCGTCTGCAGTCAGAGTTCTAAAGACCTATCCACAGAAGTTGAAAATACCCATCTGACCATGGCAACGCATCTGTTCATGCCACCTTTTCTTTACTACCCTCACCAGGAGCACTTTCTTTGTAGAATCGACCATATCTCGAGAACGGTGCGTCTGCAGTCAGAGTTCTAAAGACCTATCCACAGAAGTTGAAAATACCCATCTGACCATGGCAACGCATCTGTTCATGCCACCTTTTCTTTACTACCCTCACCAGGAGCACTTTCTTTGTAGAATCGACCATATCTCGAGAACGGTGCGTCTGCAGTCAGAGTTCTAAAGACCTATCCACAGAAGTTGAAAATACCCATCTGACCATGGCAACGCATCTGTTCATGCCACCTTTTCTTTACTACCCTCACCAGGAGCACTTTCTTTGTAGAATCGACCATATCTCGAGAACGGTGCGTCTGCAGTCAGAGCTCTAAAGACCTATCCACAGAAGTTGAAAATACCCATCTGACCATGGCAACGCATCTGTTCATGCCACCTTTTCTTTACTACCCTCACCAGGAGCACTTTTCTTGTAGAATCGAGCGTATCTCGAGAACGGTGCGTCTGCAGTCAGAGTTCTAAAGACCTATCCAAAGAAGTTGAAAATACCCATGGCAACGCATCTGTTCATGCCACCTTTTCTTTACTACCCTCACCAGGAGCACTTTTCTTGTAGAATCGAGCGTATCTCGAGAACGGTGCGTCTGCAGTCAGAGTTCTAAAGACCTATCCACAGAAGTTGAAAATACCCATCTGACCATGGCAACGCATCTGTTCATGCCACCTTTTCTTTACTACCCTCACCAGGAGCACTTTCTTTGTAGAATCGACCATATCTCGAGAACGGTGCGTCTGCAGTCAGAGTTCTAAAGACCTATCCACAGAAGTTGAAAATACCCATCTGACCATGGCAACGCATCTGTTCATGCCACCTTTTCTTTACTACCCTCACCAGGAGCACTTTCTTTGTAGAATCGACCATATCTCGAGAACGGTGCGTCTGCAGTCAGAGTTCTAAAGACCTATCCAAAGAAGTTGTTCATGCCACCTTTTCTTTACTACCCTCACCAGGAGCACTTTTCTTGTAGAATCGAGCGTATCTCGAGAACGGTGCGTCTGCAGTCAGAGTTCTAAAGACCTATCCAAAGAAGTTGAAAATACCCATGGCAACGCATCTGTTCATGCCACCTTTTCTTTACTACCCTCACCAGGAGCACTTTTCTTGTAGAATCGAGCGTATCTCGAGAACGGTGCGTCTGCAGTCAGAGTTCTAAAGACCTATCCACAGAAGTTGAAAATACCCATCTGACCATGGCAACGCATCTGTTCATGCCACCTTTTCTTTACTACCCTCACCAGGAGCACTTTCTTTGTAGAATCGACCATATCTCGAGAACGGTGCGTCTGCAGTCAGAGTTCTAAAGACCTATCCAAAGAAGTTGTTCATGCCACCTTTTCTTTACTACCCTCACCAGGAGCACTTTTCTTGTAGAATCGAGCGTATCTCGAGAACGGTGCGTCTGCAGTCAGAGTTCTAAAGACCTATCCAAAGAAGTTGAAAATACCCATGGCAACGCATCTGTTCATGCCACCTTTTCTTTACTACCCTCACCAGGAGCACTTTTCTTGTAGAATCGAGCGTATCTCGAGAACGGTGCGTCTGCAGTCAGAGTTCTAAAGACCTATCCACAGAAGTTGAAAATACCCATCTGACCATGGCAACGCATCTGTTCATGCCACCTTTTCTTTACTACCCTCACCAGGAGCACTTTCTTTGTAGAATCGACCATATCTCGAGAACGGTGCGTCTGCAGTCAGAGCTCTAAAGACCTATCCACAGAAGTTGAAAATACCCATCTGACCATGGCAACGCATCTGTTCATGCCACCTTTTCTTTACTACCCTCACCAGGAGCACTTTCTTTGTAGAATCGACCATATCTCGAGAACGGTGCGTCTGCAGTCAGAGTTCTAAAGACCTATCCACAGAAGTTGAAAATACCCATCTGACCATGGCAACGCATCTGTTCATGCCACCTTTTCTTTACTACCCTCACCAGGAGCACTTTCTTTGTAGAATCGACCATATCTCGAGAACGGTGCGTCTGCAGTCAGAGTTCTAAAGACCTATCCAAAGAAGTTGTAAATACCCATCTGACCATGGCAACGCATCTGTTCATGCCACCTTTTCTTTACTACCCTCACCAGGAGCACTTTCTTTGTAGAATCGACCATATCTCGAGAACGGTGCGTCTGCAGTCAGAGTTCTAAAGACCTATCCACAGAAGTTGAAAATACCCATCTGACCATGGCAACGCATCTGTTCATGCCACCTTTTCTTTACTACCCTCACCAGGAGCACTTTCTTTGTAGAATCGACCATATCTCGAGAACGGTGCGTCTGCAGTCAGAGTTCTAAAGACCTATCCACAGAAGTTGAAAATACCCATCTGACCATGGCAACGCATCTGTTCATGCCACCTTTTCTTTACTACCCTCACCAGGAGCACTTTTCTTGTAGAATCGAGCGTATCTCGAGAACGGTGCGTCTGCAGTCAGAGTTCTAAAGACCTATCCAAAGAAGTTGAAAATACCCATCTGACCATGGCAACGCATCTGTTCATACCACCTTTTCTTTACTACCCTCACCAGGAGCACTTTTCTTGTAGAATCGAGCGTATCTCGAGAACGATGCGTCTGCAGTCAGAGTTCTAAAGACCTATCCACAGAAGTTGAAAATACCCATCTGACCATGGCAACGCATCTGTTCATGCCACCTTTTCTTTACTACCCTCACCAGGAGCACTTTCTTTGTAGAATCGACCATATCTCGAGAACGGTGCGTCTGCAGTCAGAGTTCTAAAGACCTATCCAAAGAAGTTGAAAATACCCATCTGACCATGGCAACGCATCTGTTCATGCCACCTTTTCTTTACTACCCTCACCAGGAGCACTTTCTTTGTAGAATCGACCATATCTCGAGAACGGTGCGTCTGCAGTCAGAGTTCTAAAGACCTATCCACAGAAGTTGAAAATACCCATCTGACCATGGCAACGCATCTGTTCATGCCACCTTTTCTTTACTACCCTCACCAGGAGCACTTTCTTTGTAGAATCGACCATATCTCGAGAACGGTGCGTCTGCAGTCAGAGTTCTAAAGACCTATCCACAGAAGTTGAAAATACCCATCTGACCATGGCAACGCATCTGTTCATGCCACCTTTTCTTTACTACCCTCACCAGGAGCACTTTCTTTGTAGAATCGACCATATCTCGAGAACGGTGCGTCTGCAGTCAGAGTTCTAAAGACCTATCCACAGAAGTTGAAAATACCCATCTGACCATGGCAACGCATCTGTTCATGCCACCTTTTCTTTACTACCCTCACCAGGAGCACTTTCTTTGTAGAATCGACCATATCTCGAGAACGGTGCGTCTGCAGTCAGAGTTCTAAAGACCTATCCACAGAAGTTGAAAATACCCATCTGACCATGGCAACGCATCTGTTCATGCCACCTTTTCTTTACTACCCTCACCAGGAGCACTTTCTTTGTAGAATCGACCATATCTCGAGAACGGTGCGTCTGCAGTCAGAGTTCTAAAGACCTATCCACAGAAGTTGAAAATACCCATCTGACCATGGCAACGCATCTGTTCATGCCACCTTTTCTTTACTACCCTCACCAGGAGCACTTTCTTTGTAGAATCGACCATATCTCGAGAACGGTGCGTCTGCAGTCAGAGTTCTAAAGACCTATCCACAGAAGTTGAAAATACCCATCTGACCATGGCAACGCATCTGTTCATGCCACCTTTTCTTTACTACCCTCACCAGGAGCACTTTCTTTGTAGAATCGACCATATCTCGAGAACGGTGCGTCTGCAGTCAGAGTTCTAAAGACCTATCCACAGAAGTTGAAAATACCCATCTGACCATGGCAACGCATCTGTTCATGCCACCTTTTCTTTACTACCCTCACCAGGAGCACTTTCCTTGTAGAATCGAGCGTATCTCGAGAACGATGCGTCTGCAGTCAGAGTTCTAAAGACCTATCCAAAGAAGTTGAAAATACCCATCTGACCATGGCAACGCATCTGTTCATGCCACCTTTTCTTTACTACCCTCACCAGGAGCACTTTTCTTGTAGAATCGAGCGTATCTCGAGAACGATGCGTCTGCAGTCAGAGTTCTAAAGACCTATCCACAGAAGTTGAAAATACCCATCTGACCATGGCAACGCATCTGTTCATGCCACCTTTTCTTTACTACCCTCACCAGGAGCACTTTCTTTGTGGAATCGACCATATCTCGAGAACGGTGCGTCTGCAGTCAGAGTTCTAAAGACCTATCCACAGAAGTTGAAAATACCCATCTGACCATGGCAACGCATCTGTTCATGCCACCTTTTCTTTACTACCCTCACCAGGAGCACTTTCTTTGTAGAATCGACCATATCTCGAGAACGGTGCGTCTGCAGTCAGAGTTCTAAAGATCTATCCACAGAAGTTGAAAATACCCATCTGACCATGGCAACGCATCTGTTCATGCCACCTTTTCTTTACTACCCTCACCAGGAGCTCTTTCTTTGTAGAATCGACCATATCTCGAGAACGGTGCGTCTGCAGTCAGAGTTCTAAAGACCTATCCACAGAAGTTGAAAATACCCATCTGACCATGGCAACGCATCTGTTCATGCCACCTTTTCTTTACTACCCTCACCAGGAGCACTTTCTTTGTAGAATCGACCATATCTCGAGAACGGTGCGTCTGCAGTCAGAGTTCTAAAGACCTATCCACAGAAGTTGAAAATACCCATCTGACCATGGCAACGCATCTGTTCATGCCACCTTTTCTTTACTACCCTCACCAGGAGCACTTTTCTTGTAGAATCGAGCGTATCTCGAGAACGATGCGTCTGCAGTCAGAGTTCTAAAGACCTATCCACAGAAGTTGAAAATACCCATCTGACCATGGCAACGCATCTGTTCATGCCACCTTTTCTTTACTACCCACACCAGGAGCACTTTCTTTGTAGAATCGACCATATCTCGAGAACGGTGCGTCTGCAGTCAGAGTTCTAAAGACCTATCCACAGAAGTTGAAAATACCCATCTGACCATGGCAACGCATCTGTTCATGCCACCTTTTCTTTACTACCCTCACCAGGAGCACTTTCTTTGTAGAATCGACCATATCTCGAGAACGGTGCGTCTGCAGTCAGAGTTCTAAAGACCTATCCACAGAAGTTGAAAATACCCATCTGACCATGGCAACGCATCTGTTCATGCCACCTTTTCTTTACTACCCTCACCAGGAGCACTTTTCTTGTAGAATCGAGCGTATCTCGAGAACGATGCGTCTGCAGTCAGAGTTCTAAAGACCTATCCACAGAAGTTGAAAATACCCATCTGACCATGGCAACGCATCTGTTCATGCCACCTTTTCTTTACTACCCTCACCAGGAGCACTTTCTTTGTAGAATCGACCATATCTCGAGAACGGTGCGTCTGCAGTCAGAGTTCTAAAGACCTATCCACAGAAGTTGAAAATACCCATCTGACCATGGCAACGCATCTGTTCATGCCACCTTTTCTTTACTACCCTCACCAGGAGCACTTTTCTTGTAGAATCGAGCGTATCTCGAGAACGATGCGTCTGCAGTCAGAGTTCTAAAGACCTATCCACAGAAGTTGAAAATACCCATCTGACCATGGCAACGCATCTGTTCATGCCACCTTTTCTTTACTACCCTCACCAGGAGCACTTTCTTTGTAGAATCGACCATATCTCGAGAACGGTGCGTCTGCAGTCAGAGTTCTAAAGACCTATCCACAGAAGTTGAAAATACCCATCTGACCATGGCAACGCATCTGTTCATGCCACCTTTTCTTTACTACCCTCACCAGGAGCACTTTCTTTGTAGAATCGACCGTATCTCGAGAACGGTGCGTCTGCAGTCAGAGTTCTAAAGACCTATCCACAGAAGTTGAAAATACCCATCTGACCATGGCAACGCATCTGTTCATGCCACCTTTTCTTTACTACCCTCACCAGGAGCACTTTTCTTGTAGAATCGAGCGTATCTCGAGAACGATGCGTCTGCAGTCAGAGTTCTAAAGACCTATCCACAGAAGTTGAAAATACCCATCTGACCATGGCAACGCATCTGTTCATGCCACCTTTTCTTTACTACCCTCACCAGGAGCTCTTTCTTTGTAGAATCGACCATATCTCGAGAACGGTGCGTCTGCAGTCAGAGTTCTAAAGACCTATCCACAGAAGTTGAAAATACCCATCTGACCATGGCAACGCATCTGTTCATGACACCTTTTCTTTACTACCCTCACCAGGAGCACTTTCTTTGTAGAATCGACCATATCTCGAGAACGGTGCGTCTGCAGTCAGAGTTCTAAAGACCTATCCACAGAAGTTGAAAATACCCATCTGACCATGGCAACGCATCTGTTCATGCCACCTTTTCTTTACTACCCTCACCAGGAGCACTTTCTTTGTAGAATCGACCATATCTCGAGAACGGTGCGTCTGCAGTCAGAGTTCTAAAGACCTATCCACAGAAGTTGAAAATACCCATCTGACCATGGCAACGCATCTGTTCATGCCACCTTTTCTTTACTACCCTCACCAGGAGCTCTTTCTTTGTAGAATCGACCATATCTCGAGAACGGTGCGTCTGCAGTCAGAGTTCTAAAGACCTATCCACAGAAGTTGAAAATACCCATCTGACCATGGCAACGCATCTGTTCATGCCACCTTTTCTTTACTACCCTCACCAGGAGCACTTTCTTTGTAGAATCGACCATATTTCGAGAACGGTGCGTCTGCAGTCAGAGTTCTAAAGACCTATCCACAGAAGTTGAAAATACCCATCTGACCATGGCAACGCATCTGTTCATGCCACCTTTTCTTTACTACCCTCACCAGGAGCACTTTTCTTGTAGAATCGAGCGTATCTCGAGAACGATGCGTCTGCAGTCAGAGTTCTAAAGACCTATCCACAGAAGTTGAAAATACCCATCTGACCATGGCAACGCATCTGTTCATGCCACCTTTTCTTTACTACCCTCACCAGGAGCACTTTCTTTGTAGAATCGACCATATCTCGAGAACGGTGCGTCTGCAGTCAGAGTTCTAAAGACCTATCCACAGAAGTTGAAAATACCCATCTGACCATGGCAACGCATCTGTTCATGCCACCTTTTCTTTACTACCCTCACCAGGAGCACTTTTCTTGTAGAATCGAGCGTATCTCGAGAACGATGCGTCTGCAGTCAGAGTTCTAAAGACCTATCCACAGAAGTTGAAAATACCCATCTGACCATGGCAACGCATCTGTTCATGCCACCTTTTCTTTACTACCCTCACCAGGAGCACTTTTCTTGTAGAATCGAGCGTATCTCGAGAACGATGCGTCTGCAGTCAGAGTTCTAAAGACCTATCCACAGAAGTTGAAAATACCCATCTGACCATGGCAACGCATCTGTTCATGCCACCTTTTCTTTACTACCCCCACCAGGAGCACTTTTCTTGTAGAATCGAGCGTATCTCGAGAACGATGCGTCTGCAGTCAGAGTTCTAAAGACCTATCCACAGAAGTTGAAAATACCCATCTGACCATGGCAACGCATCTGTTCATGCCACCTTTTCTTTACTACCCTCACCAGGAGCACTTTCTTTGTAGAATCGACCATATCTCGAGAACGGTGCGTCTGCAGTCAGAGTTCTAAAGACCTATCCACAGAAGTTGAAAATACCCATCTGACCATGGCAACGCATCTGTTCATGCCACCTTTTCTTTACTACCCTCACCAGGAGCACTTTCTTTGTAGAATCGACCATATCTCGAGAACGGTGCGTCTGCAGTCAGAGTTCTAAAGACCTATCCACAGAAGTTGAAAATACCCATCTGACCATGGCAACGCATCTGTTCATGCCACCTTTTCTTTACTACCCTCACCAGGAGCACTTTCTTTGTAGAATCGACCATATCTCGAGAACGGTGCGTCTGCAGTCAGAGTTCTAAAGACCTATCCACAGAAGTTGAAAATACCCATCTGACCATGGCAACGCATCTGTTCATGCCACCTTTTCTTTACTACCCTCACCAGGAGCACTTTTCTTGTAGAATCGAGCGTATCTCGAGAACGATGCGTCTGCAGTCAGAGTTCTAAAGACCTATCCACAGAAGTTGAAAATACCCATCTGACCATGGCAACGCATCTGTTCATGCCACCTTTTCTTTACTACCCTCACCAGGAGCACTTTTCTTGTAGAATCGAGCGTATCTCGAGAACGATGCGTCTGCAGTCAGAGTTCTAAAGACCTATCCACAGAAGTTGAAAATACCCATCTGACCATGGCAACGCATCTGTTCATGCCACCTTTTCTTTACTACCCTCACCAGGAGCACTTTCTTTGTAGAATCGACCATATCTCGAGAACGGTGCGTCTGCAGTCAGAGTTCTAAAGACCTATCCACAGAAGTTGAAAATACCCATCTGACCATGGCAACGCATCTGTTCATGCCACCTTTTCTTTACTACCCTCACCAGGAGCACTTTTCTTGTAGAATCGAGCGTATCTCGAGAACGATGCGTCTGCAGTCAGAGTTCTAAAGACCTATCCACAGAAGTTGAAAATACCCATCTGACCATGGCAACGCATCTGTTCATGCCACCTTTTCTTTACTACCCTCACCAGGAGCACTTTCTTTGTAGAATCGACCATATCTCGAGAACGGTGCGTCTGCAGTCAGAGTTCTAAAGACCTATCCACAGAAGTTGAAAATACCCATCTGACCATGGCAACGCATCTGTTCATGCCACCTTTTCTTTACTACCCTCACCAGGAGCACTTTCTTTGTAGAATCGACCATATCTCGAGAACGGTGCGTCTGCAGTCAGAGTTCTAAAGACCTATCCACAGAAGTTGAAAATACCCATCTGACCATGGCAACGCATCTGTTCATGCCACCTTTTCTTTACTACCCTCACCAGGAGCACTTTCTTTGTAGAATCGACCATATCTCGAGAACGGTGCGTCTGCAGTCAGAGTTCTAAAGACCTATCCACAGAAGTTGAAAATACCCATCTGACCATGGCAACGCATCTGTTCATGCCACCTTTTCTTTACTACCCTCACCAGGAGCACTTTTCTTGTAGAATCGAGCGTATCTCGAGAACGATGCGTCTGCAGTCAGAGTTCTAAAGACCTATCCACAGAAGTTGAAAATACCCATCTGACCATGGCAACGCATCTGTTCATGCCACCTTTTCTTTACTACCCTCACCAGGAGCACTTTCTTTGTAGAATCGACCATATCTCGAGAACGGTGCGTCTGCAGTCAGAGTTCTAAAGACCTATCCACAGAAGTTGAAAATACCCATCTGACCATGGCAACGCATCTGTTCATGCCACCTTTTCTTTACTACCCTCACCAGGAGCACTTTTCTTGTAGAATCGAGCGTATCTCGAGAACGATGCGTCTGCAGTCAGAGTTCTAAAGACCTATCCACAGAAGTTGAAAATACCCATCTGACCATGGCAACGCATCTGTTCATGCCACCTTTTCTTTACTACCCTCACCAGGAGCACTTTCCTTGTAGAATCGAGCGTATCTCGAGAACGATGCGTCTGCAGTCAGAGTTCTAAAGACCTATCCACAGAAGTTGAAAATACCCATCTGACCATGGCAACGCATCTGTTCATGCCACCTTTTCTTTACTACCCTCACCAGGAGCACTTTCCTTGTAGAATCGAGCGTATCTCGAGAACGATGCGTCTGCAGTCAGAGTTCTAAAGACCTATCCACAGAAGTTGAAAATACCCATCTGACCATGGCAACGCATCTGTTCATGCCACCTTTTCTTTACTACCCTCACCAGGAGCACTTTCTTTGTAGAATCGACCATATCTCGAGAACGGTGCGTCTGCAGTCAGAGTTCTAAAGACCTATCCACAGAAGTTGAAAATACCCATCTGACCATGGCAACGCATCTGTTCATGCCACCTTTTCTTTACTACCCTCACCAGGAGCACTTTCCTTGTAGAATCGAGCGTATCTCGAGAACGGTGCGTCTGCAGTCAGAGTTCTAAAGACCTATCCAAAGAAGTTGAAAATACCCATCTGACCATGGCAACGCATCTGTTCATGCCACCTTTTCTTTACTACCCTCACCAGGAGCACTTTTCTTGTAGAATCGAGCGTATCTCGAGAACGGTGCGTCTGCAGTCAGAGTTCTAAAGACCTATCCAAAGAAGTTGAAAATACCCATCTGACCATGGCAACGCATCTGTTCATGCCACCTTTTCTTTACTACCCTCACCAGGAGCACTTTTCTTGTAGAATCGAGCGTATCTCGAGAACGAAGCGTCTGCAGTCAGAGTTCTAAAGACCTATCCACAGAAGTTGAAAATACCCATCTGACCATGGCAACGCATCTGTTCATGCCACCTTTTCTTTACTACCCTCACCAGGAGCACTTTTCTTGTAGAATCGAGCGTATCTCGAGAACGATGCGTCTGCAGTCAGAGTTCTAAAGACCTATCCACAGAAGTTGAAAATACCCATCTGACCATGGCAACGCATCTGTTCATGCCACCTTTTCTTTACTACCCTCACCAGGAGCACTTTTCTTGTAGAATCGAGCGTATCTCGAGAACGATGCGTCTGCAGTCAGAGTTCTAAAGACCTATCCACAGAAGTTGAAAATACCCATCTGACCATGGTAACGCATCTGTTCATGCCACCTTTTCTTTACTACCCTCACCAGGAGCACTTTCCTTGTAGAATCGAGCGTATCTCGAGAACGATGCGTCTGCAGTCAGAGTTCTAAAGACCTATCCACAGAAGTTGAAAATACCCATCTGACCATGGCAACGCATCTGTTCATGCCACCTTTTCTTTACTACCCTCACCAGGAGCACTTTTCTTGTAGGATCGAGCGTATCTCGAGAACGATGCGTCTGCAGTCAGAGTTCTAAAGACCTATCCACAGAAGTTGAAAATACCCATCTGACCATGGCAACGCATCTGTTCATGCCACCTTTTCTTTACTACCCTCACCAGGAGCACTTTTCTTGTAGAATCGAGCGTATCTCGAGAACGATGCGTCTGCAGTCAGAGTTCTAAAGACCTATCCACAGAAGTTGAAAATACCCATCTGACCATGGCAACGCATCTGTTCATGCCACCTTTTCTTTACTACCCTCACCAGGAGCACTTTTCTTGTAGAATCGAGCGTATCTCGAGAACGATGCGTCTGCAGTCAGAGTTCTAAAGACCTATCCACAGAAGTTGAAAATACCCATCTGACCATGGCAACGCATCTGTTCATGCCACCTTTTCTTTACTACCCTCACCAGGAGCACTTTCTTTGTAGAATCGACCATATCTCGAGAACGGTGCGTCTGCAGTCAGAGTTCTAAAGACCTATCCACAGAAGTTGAAAATACCCATCTGACCATGGCAACGCATCTGTTCATGCCACCTTTTCTTTACTACCCTCACCAGGAGCACTTTCTTTGTAGAATCGACCATATCTCGATAACGGTGCGTCTGCAGTCAGAGTTCTAAAGACCTATCCACAGAAGTTGAAAATACCCATCTGACCATGGCAACGCATCTGTTCATGCCACCTTTTCTTTACTACCCTCACCAGGAGCACTTTCCTTGTAGAATCGAGCGTATCTCGAGAACGATGCGTCTGCAGTCAGAGTTCTAAAGACCTATCCACAGAAGTTGAAAATACCCATCTGACCATGGCAACGCATCTGTTCATGCCACCTTTTCTTTACTACCCTCACCAGGAGCACTTTCTTTGTAGAATCGACCATATCTCGAGAACGGTGCGTCTGCAGTCAGAGTTCTAAAGACCTATCCACAGAAGTTGAAAATACCCATCTGACCATGGCAACGCATCTGTTCATGCCACCTTTTCTTTACTACCCTCACCAGGAGCACTTTCCTTGTAGAATCGAGCGTATCTCGAGAACGATGCGTCTGCAGTCAGAGTTCTAAAGACCTATCCACAGAAGTTGAAAATACCCATCTGACCATGGCAACGCATCTGTTCATGCCACCTTTTCTTTACTACCCTCACCAGGAGCACTTTCCTTGTAGAATCGAGCGTATCTCGAGAACGATGCGTCTGCAGTCAGAGTTCTAAAGACCTATCCACAGAAGTTGAAAATACCCATCTGACCATGGCAACGCATCTGTTCATGCCACCTTTTCTTTACTACCCTCACCAGGAGCACTTTCTTTGTAGAATCGACCATATCTCGAGAACGGTGCGTCTGCAGTCAGAGTTCTAAAGACCTATTCACAGAAGTTGAAAATACCCATCTGACCATGGCAACGCATCTGTTCATGACACCTTTTCTTTACTACCCTCACCAGGAGCACTTTTCTTGTAGAATCGAGCGTATCTCGAGAACGATGCGTCTGCAGTCAGAGTTCTAAAGACCTATCCACAGAAGTTGAAAATACCCATCTGACCATGGCAACGCATCTGTTCATGCCACCTTTTCTTTACTACCCTCACCAGGAGCACTTTTCTTGTAGAATCGAGCGTATCTCGAGAACGATGCGTCTGCAGTCAGAGTTCTAAAGACCTATCCACAGAAGTTGAAAATACCCATCTGACCATGGCAACGCATCTGTTCATGCCACCTTTTCTTTACTACCCTCACCAGGAGCACTTTCCTTGTAGAATCGAGCGTATCTCGAGAACGATGCGTCTGCAGTCAGAGTTCTAAAGACCTATCCACAGAAGTTGAAAATACCCATCTGACCATGGCAACGCATCTGTTCATGCCACCTTTTCTTTACTACCCTCACCAGGAGCACTTTCTTTGTAGAATCGAGCGTATCTCGAGAACGATGCGTCTGCTGTCAGAGTTCTAAAGACCTATCCACAGAAGTTGAAAATACCCATCTGACCATGGCAACGCATCTGTTCATGCCACCATTTCTTTACTACCCTCACCAGGAGCACTTTCTTTGTAGAATCGACCATATCTCGAGAACGGTGCGTCTGCAGTCAGAGTTCTAAAGACCTATCCACAGAAGTTGAAAATACCCATCTGACCATGGCAACGCATCTGTTCATGCCACCTTTTCTTTACTACCCTCACCAGGAGCACTTTTCTTGTAGAATGGAGCGTATCTCGAGAACGATGCGTCTGCAGTCAGAGTTCTAAAGACCTATCCACAGAAGTTGAAAATACCCATCTGACCATGGCAACGCATCTGTTCATGCCACCTTTTCTTTACTACCCTCACCAGGAGCACTTTCTTTGTAGAATCGACCATATCTCGAGAACGGTGCGTCTGCAGTCAGAGTTCTAAAGACCTATCCAAAGAAGTTGAAAATACCCATCTGACCATGGCAACGCATCTGTTCATGCCACCTTTTCTTTACTACCCTCACCAGGAGCACTTTCCTTGTAGAATCGAGCGTATCTCGAGAACGGTGCGTCTGCAGTCAGAGTTCTAAAGACCTATCCAAAGAAGTTGAAAATACCCATCTGACCATGGTAACGCATCTGTTCATGCCACCTTTTCTTTACTACCCTCACCAGGAGCACTTTCTTTGTAGAATCGACCATATCTCGAGAACGGTGCGTCTGCAGTCAGAGTTCTAAAGACCTATCCAAAGAAGTTGAAAATACCCATCTGACCATGGCAACGCATCTGTTCATGCCACCTATTCTTTACTACCCTCACCAGGAGCACTTTCTTTGTAGAATCGACCATATCTCGAGAACGGTGCGTCTGCAGTCAGAGTTCTAAAGACCTATCCACAGAAGTTGAAAATACCCATCTGACCATGGCAACGCATCTGTGCATGCCACCTTTTCTTTACTACCCTCACCAGGAGCACTTTTCTTGTAGAATCGAGCGTATCTCGAGAACGATGCGTCTGCAGTCAGAGTTCTAAAGACCTATCCACAGAAGTTGAAAATACCCATCTGACCATGGCAACGCATCTGTTCATGCCACCTTTTCTTTACTACCCTCACCAGGAGCACTTTTCTTGTAGAATCGAGCGTATCTCGAGAACGATGCGTCTGCAGTCAGAGTTCTAAAGACCTATCCACAGAAGTTGAAAATACCCATCTGACCATGGCAACGCATCTGTTCATGCCACCTTTTCTTTACTACCCTCACCAGGAGCACTTTCTTTGTAGAATCGACCATATCTCGAGAACGGTGCGTCTGCAGTCAGAGTTCTAAAGACCTATCCACAGAAGTTGAAAATACCCATCTGACCATGGCAACGCATCTGTTCATGCCACCTTTTCTTTACTACCCTCACCAGGAGCACTTTCTTTGTAGAATCGACCATATCTCGAGAACGGTGCGTCTGCAGTCAGAGTTCTAAAGACCTATCCAAAGAAGTTGAAAATACCCATCTGACCATGGTAACGCATCTGTTCATGCCACCTTTTCTTTACTACCCTCACCAGGAGCACTTTCCTTGTAGAATCGAGCGTATCTCGAGAACGATGCGTCTGCAGTCAGAGTTCTAAAGACCTATCCAAAGAAGTTGAAAATACCCATCTGACCATGGCAACGCATCTGTTCATGCCACCTTTTCTTTACTACCCTCACCAGGAGCACTTTCTTTGTAGAATCGACCATATCTCGAGAACGGTGCGTCTGCAGTCAGAGTTCTAAAGACCTATCCACAGAAGTTGAAAATACCCATCTGACCATGGCAACGCATCTGTTCATGCCACCTTTTCTTTACTACCCTCACCAGGAGCACTTTTCTTGTAGAATCGAGCGTATCTCGAGAACGATGCGTCTGCAGTCAGAGTTCTAAAGACCTATCCACAGAAGTTGAAAATACCCATCTGACCATGGTAACGCATCTGTTCATGCCACCTTTTCTTTACTACCCTCACCAGGAGCACTTCCTTGTAGAATCGAGCGTATCTCGAGAACGATGCGTCTGCAGTCAGAGTTCTAAAGACCTATCCACAGAAGTTGAAAATACCCATCTGACCATGGCAACGCATCTGTTCATGCCACCTTTTCTTTACTACCCTCACCAGGAGCACTTTTCTTGTAGAATGGAGCGTATCTCGAGAACGATGCGTCTGCAGTCAGAGTTCTAAAGACCTATCCACAGAAGTTGAAAATACCCATCTGACCATGGCAACGCATCTGTTCATGCCACCTTTTCTTTACTACCCTCACCAGGAGCACTTTTCTTGTAGAATCGAGCGTATCTCGAGAACGATGCGTCTGCAGTCAGAGTTCTAAAGACCTATCCACAGAAGTTGAAAATACCCATCTGACCATGGCAACGCATCTGTTCATGCCACCTTTTCTTTACTACCCTCACCAGGAGCACTTTCTTTGTAGAATCGACCATATCTCGAGAACGGTGCGTCTGCAGTCAGAGTTCTAAAGACCTATCCAAAGAAGTTGAAAATACCCATCTGACCATGGCAACGCATCTGTTCATGCCACCTATTCTTTACTACCCTCACCAGGAGCACTTTCTTTGTAGAATCGACCATATCTCGAGAACGGTGCGTCTGCAGTCAGAGTTCTAAAGACCTATCCACAGAAGTTGAAAATACCCATCTGACCATGGCAACGCATCTGTTCATGCCACCTTTTCTTTACTACCCT
Source organism: Eristalis pertinax (assembly GCA_907269125.1). Lineage (NCBI taxonomy): Eukaryota > Metazoa > Arthropoda > Insecta > Diptera > Syrphidae > Eristalis > Eristalis pertinax. The sequence continues at coordinate 105,416,835 of OU026145.1, read as the reverse complement.
CACCAGGAGCACTTTCTTTGTAGAATCGACCATATCTCGAGAACGGTGCGTCTGCAGTCAGAGTTCTAAAGACCTATCCACAGAAGTTGAAAATACCCATCTGACCATGGCAACGCATCTGTTCATGCCACCTTTTCTTTACTACCCTCACCAGGAGCACTTTCCTTGTAGAATCGAGCGTATCTCGAGAACGATGCGTCTGCAGTCAGAGTTCTAAAGACCTATCCAAAGAAGTTGAAAATACCCATCTGACCATGGCAACGCATCTGTTCATGCCACCTTTTCTTTACTACCCTCACCAGGAGCACTTTCTTTGTAGAATCGACCATATCTCGAGAACGGTGCGTCTGCAGTCAGAGTTCTAAAGACCTATCCACAGAAGTTGAAAATACCCATCTGACCATGGCAACGCATCTGTTCATGCCACCTTTTCTTTACTACCCTCACCAGGAGCACTTTTCTTGTAGAATCGAGCGTATCTCGAGAACGATGCGTCTGCAGTCAGAGTTCTAAAGACCTATCCAAAGAAGTTGAAAATACCCATCTGACCATGGTAACGCATCTGTTCATGCCACCTTTTCTTTACTACCCTCACCAGGAGCACTTCCTTGTAGAATCGAGCGTATCTCGAGAACGATGCGTCTGCAGTCAGAGTTCTAAAGACCTATCCATAGAAGTTGAAAATACCCATCTGACCATGGCAACGCATCTGTTCATGCCACCTTTTCTTTACTACCCTCACCAGGAGCACTTTCTTTGTAGAATCGACCATATCTCGAGAACGGTGCGTCTGCAGTCAGAGTTCTAAAGACCTATCCACAGAAGTTGAAAATACCCATCTGACCATGGCAACGCATCTGTTCATGCCACCTTTTCTTTACTACCCTCACCAGGAGCACTTTCTTTGTAGAATCGACCATATCTCGAGAACGGTGCGTCTGCAGTCAGAGTTCTAAAGACCTATCCACAGAAGTTGAAAATACCCATCTGACCATGGTAACGCATCTGTTCATGCCACCTTTTCTTTACTACCCTCACCAGGAGCACTTTCCTTGTAGAATCGAGCGTATCTCGAGAACGATGCGTCTGCAGTCAGAGTTCTAAAGACCTATCCAAAGAAGTTGAAAATACCCATCTGACCATGGCAACGCATCTGTTCATGCCACCTTTTCTTTACTACCCTCACCAGGAGCACTTTCCTTGTAGAATCGAGCGTATCTCGAGAACGATGCGTCTGCAGTCAGAGTTCTAAAGACCTATCCAAAGAAGTTGAAAATACCCATCTGACCATGGCAACGCATCTGTTCATGCCACCTTTTCTTTACTACCCTCACCAGGAGCACTTTCTTTGTAGAATCGACCATATCTCGAGAACGGTGCGTCTGCAGTCAGAGTTCTAAAGACCTATCCACAGAAGTTGAAAATACCCATCTGACCATGGTAACGCATCTGTTCATGCCACCTTTTCTTTACTACCCTCACCAGGAGCACTTTCCTTGTAGAATCGAGCGTATCTCGAGAACGATGCGTCTGCAGTCAGAGTTCTAAAGACCTATCCAAAGAAGTTGAAAATACCCATCTGACCATGGTAACGCATCTGTTCATGCCACCTTTTCTTTACTACCCTCACCAGGAGCACTTTTCTTGTAGAATCGAGCGTATCTCGAGAACGATGCGTCTGCAGTCAGAGTTCTAAAGACCTATCCACAGAAGTTGAAAATACCCATCTGACCATGGCAACGCATCTGTTCATGCCACCTTTTCTTTACTACCCTCACCAGGAGCACTTTTCTTGTAGAATCGAGCGTATCTCGAGAACGATGCGTCTGCAGTCAGAGTTCTAAAGACCTATCCACAGAAGTTGAAAATACCCATCTGACCATGGCAACGCATCTGTTCATGCCACCTTTTCTTTACTACCCTCACCAGGAGCACTTTCTTTGTAGAATCGACCATATCTCGAGAACGGTGCGTCTGCAGTCAGAGTTCTAAAGACCTATCCACAGAAGTTGAAAATACCCATCTGACCATGGCAACGCATCTGTTCATGCCACCTTTTCTTTACTACCCTCACCAGGAGCACTTTCTTTGTAGAATCGACCATATCTCGAGAACGGTGCGTCTGCAGTCAGAGTTCTAAAGACCTATCCAAAGAAGTTGAAAATACCCATCTGACCATGGTAACGCATCTGTTCATGCCACCTTTTCTTTACTACCCTCACCAGGAGCACTTTCTTTGTAGAATCGACCATATCTCGAGAACGGTGCGTCTGCAGTCAGAGTTCTAAAGACCTATCCAAAGAAGTTGAAAATACCCATCTGACCATGGTAACGCATCTGTTCATGCCACCTTTTCTTTACTACCCTCACCATTAGCACTTTCTTTGTAGAATCGACCATATCTCGAGAACGGTGCGTCTGCAGTCAGAGTTCTAAAGACCTATCCACAGAAGTTGAAAATACCCATCTGACCATGGCAACGCATCTGTTCATGCCACCTTTTCTTTACTACCCTCACCAGGAGCACTTTCTTTGTAGAATCGACCATATCTCGAGAACGGTGCGTCTGCAGTCAGAGTTCTAAAGACCTATCCAAAGAAGTTGAAAATACCCATCTGACCATGGTAACGCATCGGTTCATGCCACCTTTTCTTTACTACCCTCACCAGGAGCACTTTCCTTGTAGAATCGAGCGTATCTCGAGAACGATGCGTCTGCAGTCAGAGTTCTAAAGACCTATCCACAGAAGTTGAAAATACCCATCTGACCATGGCAACGCATCTGTTCATGCCACCTTTTCTTTACTACCCTCACCAGGAGCACTTTCTTTGTAGAATCGACCATATCTCGAGAACGGTGCGTCTGCAGTCAGAGTTCTAAAGACCTATCCAAAGAAGTTGAAAATACCCATCTGACCATGGCAACGCATCTGTTCATGCCACCTTTTCTTTACTACCCTCACCAGGAGCACTTTCCTTGTAGAATCGAGCGTATCTCGAGAACGATGCGTCTGCAGTCAGAGTTCTAAAGACCTATCCACAGAAGTTGAAAATACCCATCTGACCATGGCAACGCATCTGTTCATGCCACCTTTTCTTTACTACCCTCACCAGGAGCACTTTTCTTGTAGAATCGAGCGTATCTCGAGAACGATGCGTCTGCAGTCAGAGTTCTAAAGACCTATCCACAGAAGTTGAAAATACCCATCTGACCATGGCAACGCATCTGTTCATGCCACTTTTTCTTTACTACCCTCACCAGGAGCACTTTCTTTGTAGAATCGACCATATCTCGAGAACGGTGCGTCTGCAGTCAGAGTTCTAAAGACCTATCCAAAGAAGTTGAAAATACCCATCTGACCATGGCAACGCATCTGTTCATGCCACCTTTTCTTTACTACCCTCACCAGGAGCACTTTCCTTGTAGAATCGAGCGTATCTCGAGAACGATGCGTCTGCAGTCAGAGTTCTAAAGACCTATCCACAGAAGTTGAAAATACCCATCTGACCATGGCAACGCATCTGTTCATGCCACCTTTTCTTTACTACCCTCACCAGGAGCACTTTCCTTGTAGAATCGAGCGTATCTCGAGAACAATGCGTCTGCAGTCAGAGTTCTAAAGACCTATCCACAGAAGTTGAAAATACCCATCTGACCATGGCAACGCATCTGTTCATGCCACCTTTTCTTTACTACCCTCACCAGGAGCACTTTCCTTGTAGAATCGAGCGTATCTCGAGAACGATGCGTCTGCAGTCAGAGTTCTAAAGACCTATCCAAAGAAGTTGAAAATACCCATCTGACCATGGCAACGCATCTGTTCATGCCACCTTTTCTTTACTACCCTCACCAGGAGCACTTTTCTTGTAGAATCGAGCGTATCTCGAGAACGATGCGTCTGCAGTCAGAGTTCTAAAGACCTATCCACAGAAGTTGAAAATACCCATCTGACCATGGCAACGCATCTGTTCATGCCACCTTTTCTTTACTACCCTCACCAGGAGCACTTTCCTTGTAGAATCGAGCGTATCTCGAGAACGATGCGTCTGCAGTCAGAGTTCTAAAGACCTATCCACAGAAGTTGAAAATACCCATCTGACCATGGCAACGCATCTGTTCATGCCACCTTTTCTTTACTACCCTCACCAGGAGCACTTTCTTTGTAGAATCGACCATATCTCGAGAACGGTGCGTTTGCAGTCAGAGTTCTAAAGACCTATCCAAAGAAGTTGAAAATACCCATCTGACCATGGTAACGCATCTGTTCATGCCACCTTTTCTTTACTACCCCCACCAGGAGCACTTTCCTTGTAGAATCGAGCGTATCTCGAGAACGATGCGTCTGCAGTCAGAGTTCTAAAGACCTATCCACAGAAGTTGAAAATACCCATCTGACCATGGCAACGCATCTGTTCATGCCACCTTTTCTTTACTACCCTCATCAGGAGCACTTTCTTTGTAGAATCGACCATATCTCGAGAACGGTGCGTCTGCAGTCAGAGTTCTAAAGACCTATCCAAAGAAGTTGAAAATACCCATCTGACCATGGTAACGCATCTGTTCATGCCACCTTTTCTTTACTACCCTCACCAGGAGCACTTTCCTTGTAGAATCGAGCGTATCTCGAGAACGATGCGTCTGCAGTCAGAGTTCTAAAGACCTATCCACAGAAGTTGAAAATACCCATCTGACCATGGCAACGCATCTGTTCATGCCACCTTTTCTTTACTACCCTCACCAGGAGCACTTTCTTTGTAGAATCGACCATATCTCGAGAACGGTGCGTCTGCAGTCAGAGTTCTAAAGACCTATCCACAGAAGTTGAAAATACCCATCTGACCATGGCAACGCATCTGTTCATGCCACCTTTTCTTTACTACCCTCACCAGGAGCACTTTTCTTGTAGAATCGAGCGTATCTCGAGAACGATGCGTCTGCAGTCAGAGTTCTAAAGACCTATCCACAGAAGTTGAAAATACCCATCTGACCATGGCAACGCATCTGTTCATGCCACCTTTTCTTTACTACCCTCACCAGGAGCACTTTCCTTGTAGAATCGAGCGTATCTCGAGAACGATGCGTCTGCAGTCAGAGTTCTAAAGACCTATCCACAGAAGTTGAAAATACCCATCTGACCATGGCAACGCATCTGTTCATGCCACCTTTTCTTTACTACCCTCACCAGGAGCACTTTTCTTGTAGAATCGAGCGTATCTCGAGAACGATGCGTCTGCAGTCAGAGTTCTAAAGACCTATCCACAGAAGTTGAAAATACCCATCTGACCATGGTAACGCATCTGTTCATGCCACCTTTTCTTTACTACCCTCACCAGGAGCACTTTCCTTGTAGAATCGAGCGTATCTCGAGAACGATGCGTCTGCAGTCAGAGTTCTAAAGACCTATCCACAGAAGTTGAAAATACCCATCTGACCATGGCAACGCATCTGTTCATGCCACCTTTTCTTTACTACCCTCACCAGGAGCACTTTCTTTGTAGAATCGACCATATCTCGAGAACGGTGCGTTTGCAGTCAGAGTTCTAAAGACCTATCCAAAGAAGTTGAAAATACCCATCTGACCATGGTAACGCATCTGTTCATGCCACCTTTTCTTTACTACCCCCACCAGGAGCACTTTCCTTGTAGAATCGAGCGTATCTCGAGAACGATGCGTCTGCAGTCAGAGTTCTAAAGACCTATCCACAGAAGTTGAAAATACCCATCTGACCATGGCAACGCATCTGTTCATGCCACCTTTTCTTTACTACCCTCATCAGGAGCACTTTCTTTGTAGAATCGACCATATCTCGAGAACGGTGCGTCTGCAGTCAGAGTTCTAAAGACCTATCCAAAGAAGTTGAAAAATACCCATCTGACCATGGTAACGCATCTGTTCATGCACCTTTTCTTTACTACCCTCACCAGGAGCACTTTCCTTGTAGAATCGAGCGTATCTCGAGAACGATGCGTCTGCAGTCAGAGTTCTAAAGACCTATCCACAGAAGTTGAAAATACCCATCTGACCATGGCAACGCATCTGTTCATGCCACCTTTTCTTTACTACCCTCACCAGGAGCACTTTCTTTGTAGAATCGACCATATCTCGAGAACGGTGCGTCTGCAGTCAGAGTTCTAAAGACCTATCCACAGAAGTTGAAAATACCCATCTGACCATGGCAACGCATCTGTTCATGCCACCTTTTCTTTACTACCCTCACCAGGAGCACTTTTCTTGTAGAATCGAGCGTATCTCGAGAACGATGCGTCTGCAGTCAGAGTTCTAAAGACCTATCCACAGAAGTTGAAAATACCCATCTGACCATGGCAACGCATCTGTTCATGCCACCTTTTCTTTACTACCCTCACCAGGAGCACTTTCTTTGTAGAATCGACCATATCTCGAGAACGGTGCGTCTGCAGTCAGAGTTCTAAAGACCTATCCACAGAAGTTGAAAATACCCATCTGACCATGGCAACGCATCTGTTCATGCCACCTTTTCTTTACTACCCTCACCAGGAGCACTTTCTTTGTAGAATCGACCATATCTCGAGAACGGTGCGTCTGCAGTCAGAGTTCTAAAGACCTATCCACAGAAGTTGAAAATACCCATCTGACCATGGCAACGCATCTGTTCATGCCACCTTTTCTTTACTACCCTCACCAGGAGCACTTTCTTTGTAGAATCGACCATATCTCGAGAACGGTGCGTCTGCAGTCAGAGTTCTAAAGACCTATCCACAGAAGTTGAAAATACCCATCTGACCATGGCAACGCATCTGTTCATGCCACCTTTTCTTTACTACCCTCACCAGGAGCACTTTCTTTGTAGAATCGACCATATCTCGAGAACGGTGCGTCTGCAGTCAGAGTTCTAAAGACCTATCCACAGAAGTTGAAAATACCCATCTGACCATGGCAACGCATCTGTTCATGCCACCTTTTCTTTACTACCCTCACCAGGAGCACTTTCTTTGTAGAATCGAGCATATCTCGAGAACGGTGCGTCTGCAGTCAGAGTTCTAAAGACCTATCCACAGAAGTTGAAAATACCCATCTGACCATGGCAACGCATCTGTTCATGCCACCTTTTCTTTACTACCCTCACCAGGAGCACTTTCTTTGTAGAATCGAGCGTATCTCGAGAACGATGCGTCTGCAGTCAGAGTTCTAAAGACCTATCCACAGAAGTTGAAAATACCCATCTGACCATGGCAACGCATCTGTTCATGCCACCTTTTCTTTACTACCCTCACCAGGAGCACTTTCCTTGTAGAATCGAGCGTATCTCGAGAACGATGCGTCTGCAGTCAGAGTTCTAAAGACCTATCCACAGAAGTTGAAAATACCCATCTGACCATGGCAACGCATCTGTTCATGCCACCTTTTCTTTACTACCCTCACCAGGAGCACTTTCTTTGTAGAATCGACCATATCTCGAGAACGGTGCGTCTGCAGTCAGAGTTCTAAAGACCTATCCACAGAAGTTGAAAATACCCATCTGACCATGGCAACGCATCTGTTCATGCCACCTTTTCTTTACTACCCTCACCAGGAGCACTTTTCTTGTAGAATCGAGCGTATCTCGAGAACGATGCGTCTGCAGTCAGAGTTCTAAAGACCTATCCACAGAAGTTGAAAATACCCATCTGACCATGGCAACGCATCTGTTCATGCCACCTTTTCTTTACTACCCTCACCAGGAGCACTTTCTTTGTAGAATCGACCATATCTCGAGAACGGTGCGTCTGCAGTCAGAGTTCTAAAGACCTATCCACAGAAGTTGAAAATACCCATCTGACCATGGCAACGCATCTGTTCATGCCACCTTTTCTTTACTACCCTCACCAGGAGCACTTTCTTTGTAGAATCGACCATATCTCGAGAACGGTGCGTCTGCAGTCAGAGTTCTAAAGACCTATCCACAGAAGTTGAAAATACCCATCTGACCATGGCAACGCATCTGTTCCACCTTGCCACCTTTTCTTTACTACCCTCACCAGGAGCACTTTCCTTGTAGAATCGAGCGTATCTCGAGAACGATGCGTCTGCAGTCAGAGTTCTAAAGACCTATCCACAGAAGTTGAAAATACCCATCTGACCATGGCAACGCATCTGTTCATGCCACCTTTTCTTTACTACCCTCACCAGGAGCACTTTCTTTGTAGAATCGACCATATCTCGAGAACGGTGCGTCTGCAGTCAGAGTTCTAAAGACCTATCCACAGAAGTTGAAAATACCCATCTGACCATGGCAACGCATCTGTTCATGCCACCTTTTCTTTACTACCCTCACCAGGAGCACTTTTCTTGTAGAACCGAGCGTATCTCGAGAACGATGCGTCTGCAGTCAGAGTTCTAAAGACCTATCCACAGAAGTTGAAAATACCCATCTGACCATGGCAACGCATCTGTTCATGCCACCTTTTCTTTACTACCCTCACCAGGAGCACTTTCTTTGTAGAATCGACCATATCTCGAGAACGGTGCGTCTGCAGTCAGAGTTCTACAGACCTATCCACAGAAGTTGAAAATACCCATCTGACCATGGCAACGCATCTGTTCATGCCACCTTTTCTTTACTACCCTCACCAGGAGCACTTTCTTTGTAGAATCGACCATATCTCGAGAACGGTGCGTCTGCAGTCAGAGTTCTAAAGACCTATCCACAGAAGTTGAAAATACCCATCTGACCATGGCAACGCATCTGTTCATGCCACCTTTTCTTTACTACCCTCACCAGGAGCACTTTTCTTGTAGAATCGAGCGTATCTCGAGAACGATGCGTCTGCAGTCAGAGTTCTAAAGACCTATCCACAGAAGTTGAAAATACCCATCTGACCATGGCAACGCATCTGTTCATGCCACCTTTTCTTTACTACCCTCACCAGGAGCACTTTCTTTGTAGAATCGACCATATCTCGAGAACGGTGCGTCTGCAGTCAGAGTTCTAAAGACCTATCCACAGAAGTTGAAAATACCCATCTGACCATGGCAACGCATCTGTTCATGCCACCTTTTCTTTACTACCCTCACCAGGAGCACTTTCCTTGTAGAATCGAGCGTATCTCGAGAACGATGCGTCTGCAGTCAGAGTTCTAAAGACCTATCCACAGAAGTTGAAAATACCCATCTGACCATGGCAACGCATCTGTTCATGCCACCTTTTCTTTACTACCCTCACCAGGAGCACTTTCTTTGTAGAATCGAGCGTATCTCGAGAACGATGCGTCTGCAGTCAGAGTTCTAAAGACCTATCCAAAGAAGTTGAAAATACCCATCTGACCATGGTAACGCATCTGTTCATGCCACCTTTTCTTTACTACCCTCACCAGGAGCACTTTCCTTGTAGAATCGAGCGTATCTCGAGAACGATGCGTCTGCAGTCAGAGTTCTAAAGACCTATCCACAGAAGTTGAAAATACCCATCTGACCATGGCAACGCATCTGTTCATGCCACCTTTTCTTTACTACCCTCACCAGGAGCACTTTCTTTGTAGAATCGACCATATCTCGAGAACGGTGCGTCTGCAGTCAGAGTTCTAAAGACCTATCCAAAGAAGTTGAAAATACCCATCTGACCATGGTAACGCATCTGTTCATGCCACCTTTTCTTTACTACCCTCACCAGGAGCACTTTCCTTGTAGAATCGAGCGTATCTCGAGAACGATGCGTCTGCAGTCAGAGTTCTAAAGACCTATCCACAGAAGTTGAAAATACCCATCTGACCATGGCAACGCATCTGTTCATGCCACCTTTTCTTTACTACCCTCACCAGGAGCACTTTCTTTGTAGAATCGACCATATCTCGAGAACGGTGCGTCTGCAGTCAGAGTTCTAAAGACCTATCCACAGAAGTTGAAAATACCCATCTGACCATGGCAACGCATCTGTTCATGCCACCTTTTCTTTACTACCCTCACCAGGAGCACTTTTCTTGTAGAATCGAGCGTATCTCGAGAACGATGCGTCTGCAGTCAGAGTTCTAAAGACCTATCCACAGAAGTTGAAAATACCCATCTGACCATGGCAACGCATCTGTTCATGCCACCTTTTCTTTACTACCCTCACCAGGAGCACTTTTCTTGTAGAATCGAGCGTATCTCGAGAACGATGCGTCTGCAGTCAGAGTTCTAAAGACCTATCCACAGAAGTTGAAAATACCCATCTGACCATGGCAACGCATCTGTTCATGCCACCTTTTCTTTACTACCCTCACCAGGAGCACTTTTCTTGTAGAATCGAGCGTATCTCGAGAACGATGCGTCTGCAGTCAGAGTTCTAAAGACCTATCCACAGAAGTTGAAAATACCCATCTGACCATGGCAACGCATCTGTTCATGCCACCTTTTCTTTACTACCCTCACCAGGAGCACTTTTCTTGTAGAATCGAGCGTATCTCGAGAACGATGCGTCTGCAGTCAGAGTTCTAAAGACCTATCCACAGAAGTTGAAAATACCCATCTGACCATGGCAACGCATCTGTTCATGCCACCTTTTCTTTACTACCCTCACCAGGAGCACTTTTCTTGTAGAATCGAGCGTATCTCGAGAACGATGCGTCTGCAGTCAGAGTTCTAAAGACCTATCCATAGAAGTTGAAAATACCCATCTGACCATGGCAACGCATCTGTTCATGCCACCTTTTCTTTACTACCCTCACCAGGAGCACTTTTCTTGTAGAATCGAGCGTATCTCGAGAACGATGCGTCTGCAGTCAGAGTTCTAAAGACCTATCCACAGAAGTTGAAAATACCCATCTGACCATGGCAACGCATCTGTTCATGCCACCTTTTCTTTACTACCCTCACCAGGAGCACTTTCTTTGTAGAATCGACCATATCTCGAGAACGGTGCGTCTGCAGTCAGAGTTCTAAGGACCTATCCACAGAAGTTGAAAATACCCATCTGACCATGGCAACGCATCTGTTCATGCCACCTTTTCTTTACTACCCTCACCAGGAGCACTTTTCTTGTAGAATCGAGCGTATCTCGAGAACGATGCGTCTGCAGTCAGAGTTCTAAAGACCTATCCAAAGAAGTTGAAAATACCCATCTGACCATGGCAACGCATCTGTTCATGCCACCTTTTCTTTACTACCCTCACCAGGAGCACTTTCTTTGTAGAATCGACCATATCTCGAGAACGGTGCGTCTGCAGTCAGAGTTCTACAGACCTATCCACAGAAGTTGAAAATACCCATCTGACCATGGCAACGCATCTGTTCATGCCACCTTTTCTTTACTACCCTCACCAGGAGCACTTTCTTTGTAGAATCGACCATATCTCGAGAACGGTGCGTCTGCAGTCAGAGTTCTAAAGACCTATCCACAGAAGTTGAAAATACCCATCTGACCATGGCAACGCATCTGTTCATGCCACCTTTTCTTTACTACCCTCACCAGGAGCACTTTTCTTGTAGAATCGAGCGTATCTCGAGAACGATGCGTCTGCAGTCAGAGTTCTAAAGACCTATCCACAGAAGTTGAAAATACCCATCTGACCATGGCAACGCATCTGTTCATGCCACCTTTTCTTTACTACCCTCACCAGGAGCACTTTTCTTGTAGAATCGAGCGTATCTCGAGAACGATGCGTCTGCAGTCAGAGTTCTAAAGACCTATCCACAGAAGTTGAAAATACCCATCTGACCATGGCAACGCATCTGTTCATGCCACCTTTTCTTTACTACCCTCACCAGGAGCACTTTTCTTGTAGAATCGAGCGTATCTCGAGAACGATGCGTCTGCAGTCAGAGTTCTAAAGACCTATCCATAGAAGTTGAAAATACCCATCTGACCATGACAACGCATCTGTTCATGCCACCTTTTCTTTACTACCCTCACCAGGAGCACTTTTCTTGTAGAATCGAGCGTATCTCGAGAACGATGCGTCTGCAGTCAGAGTTCTAAAGACCTATCCATAGAAGTTGAAAATACCCATCTGACCATGGCAACGCATCTGTTCATGCCACCTTTTCTTTACTACCCTCACCAGGAGCACTTTTCTTGTAGAATCGAGCGTATCTCGAGAACGATGCGTCTGCAGTCAGAGTTCTAAAGACCTATCCATAGAAGTTGAAAATACCCATCTGACCATGGCAACGCATCTGTTCATGCCACCTTTTCTTTACTACCCTCACCAGGAGCACTTTTCTTGTAGAATCGAGCGTATCTCGAGAACGATGCGTCTGCAGTCAGAGTTCTAAAGACCTATCCACAGAAGTTGAAAATACCCATCTGACCATGGCAACGCATCTGTTCATGCCACCTTTTCTTTACTACCCTCACCAGGAGCACTTTTCTTGTAGAATCGAGCGTATCTCGAGAACGATGCGTCTGCAGTCAGAGTTCTAAAGACCTATCCACAGAAGTTGAAAATACCCATCTGACCATGGCAACGCATCTGTTCATGCCACCTTTTCTTTCCTACCCTCACCAGGAGCACTTTTCTTGTAGAATCGAGCGTATCTCGAGAACGATGCGTCTGCAGTCAGAGTTCTAAAGACCTATCCACAGAAGTTGAAAATACCCATCTGACCATGGCAACGCATCTGTTCATGCCACCTTTTCTTTACTACCCTCACCAGGAGCACTTTCCTTGTAGAATCGACCATATCTCGAGAACGGTGCGTCTGCAGTCAGAGTTCTAAAGACCTATCCAAAGAAGTTGAAAATACCCATCTGACCATGGCAACGCATCTGTTCATGCCACCTTTTCTTTACTACCCTCACCAGGAGCACTTTCCTTGTAGAATCGAGCGTATCTCGAGAACGATGCGTCTGCAGTCCGAGTTCTAAAGACCTATCCACAGAAGTTGAAAATACCCATCTGACCATGGCAACGCATCTGTTCATGCCACCTTTTCTTTACTACCCTCACCAGGAGCACTTTCCTTGTAGAATCGAGCGTATCTCGAGAACGATGCGTCTGCAGTCCGAGTTCTAAAGACCTATCCACAGAAGTTGAAAATACCCATCTGACCATGGCAACGCATCTGTTCATGCCACCTTTTCTTTACTACCCTCACCAGGAGCACTTTCTTTGTAGAATCGACCATATCTCGAGAACGGTGCGTCTGCAGTCAGAGTTCTAAAGACCTATCCACAGAAGTTGAAAATACCCATCTGACCATGGCAACGCATCTGTTCATGCCACCTTTTCTTTACTACCCTCACCAGGAGCACTTTCCTTGTAGAATCGAGCGTATCTCGAGAACGATGCGTCTGCAGTCCGAGTTCTAAAGACCTATCCACAGAAGTTGAAAATACCCATCTGACCATGGCAACGCATCTGTTCATGCCACCTTTTCTTTACTACCCTCACCAGGAGCACTTTCCTTGTAGAATCGAGCGTATCTCGAGAACGATGCGTCTGCAGTCCGAGTTCTAAAGACCTATCCACAGAAGTTGAAAATACCCATCTGACCATGGCAACGCATCTGTTCATGCCACCTTTTCTTTACTACCCTCACCAGGAGCACTTTCTTTGTAGAATCGACCATATCTCGAGAACGGTGCGTCTGCAGTCAGAGTTCTAAAGACCTATCCACAGAAGTTGAAAATACCCATCTGACCATGGCAACGCATCTGTTCATGCCACCTTTTCTTTACTACCCTCACCAGGAGCACTTTCTTTGTAGAATCGACCATATCTCGAGAACGGTGCGTCTGCAGTCAGAGTTCTAAAGACCTATCCAAGAAGTTGAAAATACCCATCTGACCATGGCAACGCATCTGTTCATGCCACCTTTTCTTTACTACCCTCACCAGGAGCACTTTCCTTGTAGAATCGAGCGTATCTCGAGAACGATGCGTCTGCAGTCAGAGTTCTAAAGACCTATCCACAGAAGTTGAAAATACCCATCTGACCATGGCAACGCATCTGTTCATGCCACCTTTTCTTTACTACCCTCACCAGGAGCACTTTCCTTGTAGAATCGAGCGTATCTCGAGAACGGTGCGTCTGCAGTCAGAGTTCTAAAGACCTATCCACAGAAGTTGAAAATACCCATCTGACCATGGTAACGCATCTGTTCATGCCACCTTTTCTTTACTACCCTCACCAGGAGCACTTTCCTTGTAGAATCGAGCGTATCTCGAGAACGATGCGTCTGCAGTCCGAGTTCTAAAGACCTATCCACAGAAGTTGAAAATACCCATCTGACCATGGCAACGCATCTGTTCATGCCACCTTTTCTTTACTACCCTCACCAGGAGCACTTTCTTTGTAGAATCGACCATATCTCGAGAACGGTGCGTCTGCAGTCAGAGTTCTAAAGACCTATCCCCAGAAGTTGAAAATACCCATCTGACCATGGCAATGCATCTGTACATGCTTTTCTTTACTAGCCCCTTCAGGAGCACATCATCATCATCATCATCATATTCTGACCCGCATGATCCACTAAAGGGGTCGCGGGGATAAACCACGCACGAGAGATCTCCAAGCAACTCGATCCTCCGCCATCGACTCTAACTGATCAGGAGCTATGTCCAAGCGTAACCCGGCGAGTTTTTGGACTTGGTCCAACCACCTCGTCCTGGGTCTGCCCAGCGGTCGCCTACCTGATGGAATCGCATTCAACGCCCGCCTCGGGCTTTCAGTTCGAAGAAGCAGCTGCTCAAGGTTGAGTTCCTCGCGCACTGCCGTGTTTCTCACCCTATCCCGGCGAGTAATTCCCACAACAGCATGAAGAAATCTTATCTCAGCAGCTTCGCGATCTTATTCTTTCGGTCATTACCCAAATTTCATGACCATAGGTGAGAGTTGGAACAAATGCTGAGTTGAAACCCGCTAACTTGGCTTTGACACCAAGCTCGGCCTTTCTGATTACAGAACTACCTGCTTCAATGGGACTCCACTTACATGCAGAGTGCAATGAAAAGGAGAGGTGACAAGACACACCCTTGGCGAAGTTCAACGCCCACGGGGAATGGTGTTGATTTAGCACCGTTTACTCGAACACAGCTTCTACAGTTTGTCTATAGAGACTGAATGGCCCTCAGAGGAGGACCATCAATCCCATACTCCTGCAGGACACTCCAGAGTTTACCTCGAGGGACTCGGTCATATGCCTTTTCCAAATTTACAAAACAACTGTAGATGGGATTGGCATACTCCCAAGCCTTCTCAAGTACCACTCTTAGAGTGAAAAGCTGGTCGGTTGTACTTCTGCCGGGACGAAAGCCGCACTGTTCATCCCCCATCCTGGGCTCGACTATAGCTTTAGAACGCGCTTCCAACACCTTAGCATAGACTTTCCCGGGGATACTTAAAAGAGCTATGCCCCTGTAGTCGGAGCAATCTCGTTTGTCCCGCTTCTTGAAAAGTGGGACAATCACCCCAGTTTGCCAATCGACAGGTGCCTCACCGCGTTCCCAGGCCACTTTAATGACACGAGAGAGCCATAAAACTCCCTCTTTACCCATTGCCTTAAGCATTTCTGGCCGGATTTCATCCACACCGGCGGATTTGCCAATTTTTAGCGATTCAATCGAAAAAAAAACTTCCTCCACCGTTAGACTATTCTCCGCCCCACTCAAGACTACGGGTCTGTCATCCTCAGTGGCCTGTTCGGGATTGAGCAGCTCTGAAAAGTGCTCGCTCCATCTGCCCAAGATGTCCGCCTCATTGGAAAGCAACAACCCACCTTCGGATTTGACTCCTTCGCTGATGTTGAATTCCGTTCCTCTGAGTTGGCGATCTATGGTCGCTTTCCAGCTTCTCCTTCCAAGACTGCTCTTAAGTTGCTCGCACAGCTAATTTGCAAGTTCTTCGCGCCTCAGTATACCGGTCAGGAGAAGCAGAGTCCCCCAAGAGAAGGTCATACATCAGCTATATATAACTCTGAAGATTTAAATTGATGCAATGTTCGTGGGCAAATTCACGAATTTCCTACAAAATTAATGAATCTGACGCCATTTCCCCACAAAATTCACGAATCGACGAACGTTGTTGTGTGAAATGCAAGGGAATTCCACTACTCCTTCCACACTTTTCTCCGTTGTGGACTGGGGGAAAAAATGGCAGAAGACCAAGAACTACAGAGGCCTGCAGACCTGCTCCCAACGTCGCCTACAAGATTTGTGTGAACGTCTAAAGTCGATTTGCACACCCCTTCCGACTTTAGACCAAATCTTCACACTAAGGCAAATCCTGCAGAAGACACGCACCACCTTTCCATCGATTGTAAAAACAATTATTTGAATGACTTCTGTGTCAGCTGACAAGACGAAATCCAATCAAATACAGTCCCCCATTGACATTTTTGAGATGACAGCGAGATGAGTTAAGAGTAAATAAGAAGAAGAAAATAAAAAACTTAGAAAAAAAATTAAAAAAATCGAAATATCAACAGGCGCCCAGGAGTCCAATTTTCGCAGTAGGTATCCGAAACAAATCTCATACATTTTTTGTTTTTTTTAAATTTCGACGAGACTATGAGGGCCCCCCCTCGGGGCCCTAATGTGTAGCTGTTAAATATTCAGGAAAATAGGCGCGCGGGGCCCTCATAGTCTCGTCGAAATTTAAAAAAACAAAAATGTATGACGTCAGCGTCGTATACCTACTGCGAAAATATGAGTTCTGGGCGCCTGGTGATATTTCAATTTTTTTTATTTATTTATTTATTTTTTTTTATTTTCTTCTTCTTATTTACTCGTAACTCATCTCCCTGTCAAACTGTATTTGATTGGATTTTGTCTTGTCAGCTGACACAGAATGACTGGCTGCCCAGATCCCAGCTGATCTAGTTGTCTTTAAAATTTGGGAAAGGTGGGTGGTGCGGTGCGTATGGATTTGAAACTCGCTGGTCTTCTCCAGGATTTGCCTTAGTGTTCAAACTTTTGTGGATCGAATTTTGCAACTATTTTTCATTTTATTTGTTTGTTTCGTGAATGAGTTGGAATCTGAAAATTAGACCATTGTCTTATTGAAATATAACTTTAAACAAATATTATCGCTTATGGTTTAGAAATAAGAGCTATTTTCTGCCAAATTCCTACGCCATACGCAGACTTTTGAGGGACACTTGTACACACATGCACATGTGTACATTAAGCCTGGGTTGGAATTATCTAAAGGGATTTGTGTTGGTTTTGGTTGATTATCAAAGGCTTCGTAAATCTTCTTTCGCTTGTAGACTGCGATATCTACATATACACATTTTTCATCGAATACAAACCAATGAAGAACTAAAGCCAACCAATTATACCAGAGACACGATCCAACGTCCAGGACATCTGCCCAAAGTGTTGCAAATGCTTATCAAATACACCAACTGAATGGTGAGTGATGCTGCTTGATTGAATTTTCTTGGGGTGAGAAATAGTATGGATTTTCGTCACCTCACTTGCATTCAAGAATACACATTTTGAAATATGTGACGTGACAATTTGTCTTTCAATAGAGCTTCGTTCTTTTTTGAGTGAAATAAGAGGAATGTCATTGAACGTAAGAGAGCGAACTCTCTGTCAGTTTCACGTAACACACCGTCTCCGCTGGACAGGGCGATGCTCAAGATCACATAAACAATCTGAACGGTCATTCATGGCAAGCCATTCCATTTGAAATTGAGTTCCAAAGAGTCAACATCAACCAACCATCAATCAAAAGTCCAGTGCTTATATCGGGTTGTTCAAATCCGTGTTTCCATGTTGGTCCTTTTGGGGTGGGGTGGTGGTGTGGTACCCGATTTAGTCACGATGATGACTGCTATCGCTGCTCTTGTAGAAGCCATGCAACTCGCTGTTGGATGTCGTTGGGAAATTCTGCTCACTTAGCAGATTTAGCGCGTTGAGGTAGTGTTGTCTCAGGTTACTGATTGAGTCGTTAGTATAATTGTTGATGTCTAGAAGCTGCTTTCTGAACAGTGTCACCATGTACTGTTGTAAGGGGATGATGCGTGCTTCGTCGTAAAGCTTCTTGTTGCTGTGGTGCTTTCGTCGGTCCCTGTCGTAGGTGAGACCTGTACATATTCGCAGTAATTTCATTTCGAAAATGGCGAGCTTCTCCATGCTGGTCTTAGAAATGGTGCCATATTGGGAAGCCGTACGTTAAGGGTCGGTTTCGAGTGGCTGTTGAACTTCAGCCTTGCCGTGTAGTTAACGCCAAGATACTTGACCTCTCTGTCAGTTGTTATTTTCGTACCGTTAGGGAGCACTACCTGTGTGTTCCGCCATTTAGCTGCTGATTTCCATCCACCTCGGGATGGTTTCCTTCAGCACATAAGTATCGATTTAATACTCCGTTTGGTGTAGTAGCCAAATTTGTTCGCTGACTAGGAGCTCGGGAGTTGGTATACGTATTCTCGCTACCCGCAAAACGCCTGCAATGAAAAATTGCGTGCTCTGCATCTTCCTCTTCTACCCCGCATTCTGTACAGAAAGGTGAGCTATCGTGACCAAATCTATGGAGGTATTTTCGATAACCTCCGTGCCCCGCAAAGAAATGCGTGAGATGGTAGTTGCAGTTCCCGTGAGCTCTTGATGTCCAGGCTTCTACGGCGGGTATCAGTTGATGGGTCTACCTGCCTTTTTTTTTTTTCCCGTCGCAGAGTACGCAAAACACTACGTTCTCTAAGTGTTAACTCTCAGTATCGCTTTACACAGCAGATTTTGCTGCGCGACTAAGGATCATCTACCGATTTTGCATCTCACAGATTACATCAAATAAACAGTATTAATTATAGCATAGTGCATGGATCAATTTTTTAAACTCCAATCGAGACAAGCTAAAATCAATTTCGTTGCAAAGTTCATTAAAAGTGTTTATACACCTTGTAATAGGTTCATTACAACCATAGTTGGTGCTATGCGTCTTATCGTATAGTAAATTTCTCATCCGAAGAGATCTTTGGGGAGCATATATATTCATGAAAAAAGTAAGTCTGGTGAATTTACACGGCAATTAATAATATCGCGGATGAACATGGCTGACGCTGCCTTACGCCTGAAACTTAAGGTTTGCAAGCCTATTATCTTACATCTATCGTCATATTTAGGGAGTTCTTCGAAGGAATACAATTTACGGACAGCATATCTCGTGAAATTTTTTTGTACTCTTTCGAATCTGAGTTCTTGTGTATCATATGGGGAATCCCAAATGATGGAAGAATATTCTAAATACGGTCTGACTAACGAACAATAGATGGACTTAAGACTAGTTATATCCCGAAAATCTCTACTATTTCTTTTCAGAAAACCTAACATAGCATTAGACTTCGCAATTGTATAACCATAATGTGATGCAAAATTTAAGTTAGTATCAAAAATTACACCCAGATCTTTAACCTGTTCTAGGCGACTAAGTCTATGAAATAATCATAAACAATCGGGGATGTAATTCGATATGCCGTAAAGATATTACATTTTTGAATATTCAGCTCTAGTCCATTGTGCTTGCACCATTCCACTAGTGCATGGATATCCAATTGGAAATTATTACAATCAGTTAAACTATTTATAGATAAATACAATTTAAAGTCGTCTGCGAATGTTAGGATTTTACATTATTTGAAAATTTCGTGAACATCGTTTATAAACAATAGAAAGAGTAATGGCCCCATATGGCTACCTTGTGGAACGCCCGATGTAACTTTTATTACTCTAGATCTAAAACTATCGATCATTACCAATTGCTTCCTATCCTTTAAGTAATTGGAAAACCACAATAACATTGACGAATGGAATCCCAAAGACTTTAGCTTGTTTAAAAGCAAAGTGTGATGTACTTTATCGAAGGCTTTCGAGAAATCGGTGTAAAGTACATCAACTTGTAATTGATGTTCTAAATTTGTATAAATGTAATTTGAAAATAATGATAAATTAGTTGTACAAGACCTGCCTTGCATAAAGCCATGCTGGTTATTAGAAATAATTTCTTTTACCATGAAATATAATTTTTCTTTTACAATACTTTCAAATAACTTTGGTATCGATGAAAGCTTGGATATTGGTCGATAGTTTTCTACATTTTGCCTTAAACAGCTTTTATATATATGCGTCAGAAAAGAATACTTCCATTCATTTAAGAATTCACCCATTTTTATTGACTGATTAAAGATAATTCTTGGTGGACGATAAAGCGAATTCCAATTTTTTTTTAAAATACCAGCCGGGACCCCATCGTGTCCTGGGCTGTAATTTACTTTAAGATTAGTTAAGGCATTTATTACATCCTGATCCGTAAATTCCAATACACCTACATCCAAAACCTCGGGTATATTAGAGTAATGGGTCATCGTTGTCTGGCCCGGAGACCCATTATAGACAGACTCAAAAAAGTTGGCAAATAGGTCACAGGTTTCATCCAAGTTTGTTGAAGTTACGTTACCAAATTCCATTATCTTGAGCAAGCCAAAGGAATATCTTTTTGAAGTTTCTACAGACAAGATGCATTGTTTATATAAAAATCTATTCAAGAACTCATATTCTTTCCTGAATCTCAAAAACCGTTCACGATTTAAACTCGTTTTATTTGAAACATAGTTTGAATATGCTTTCCTTTTAACATTTCGTAGATTTACTAAGCTTTTGTTTGTCCATGGAATTCTAAATCTATTTCTATGACGCGTTTTAGGAACAAATGACTCTAAACCAGAATTAATTTTATTCATAAATATATCATAGTTACCTTTCAAATTGGGGGAATCCAACAAGTCATCCTAATTGAATTGATTTAGGTACTCATTCAGTGCAACAAAATTGGTCTTAGCGAATTTATAAGTTAAGCCGGTGTTGTTATTACTACAACCTTTGGCTGTAGTGTCCCATATGGCTTACCACAGTGGCCTTTATTCTGTCATTAGGCGCCTAGTGCTAGCCTGCGAGTGATTTGCCGTTCGCCTTATGTATACCGTGTACATCTTGTTGGCGAGAATGTCGATAGGGATCTGCTTCGTTCGAGATTGTTCGGAATCCGCTGATTGTTCTCATTGCGCAGAGCCTGTATGCTGACGAAAGCTTCTTTGTTGTCTGCTTGGTGGTGAGAGCTCCTGCCCATACTGGTGCAGCGTAAACAAGGATTCAGCTTACCACTCGGAGGGCAGGATCCTTGTCGCGTACCCCGGCCCACGGTAGCATTCCGGAAAGTGCTTTTTGCTGCAGTACTCAATGTGAGTCTTGAAACTTAGACATTTTTTGATCTGATCTGATTATCTGGAAACCAACACTTAAGTTAGCGTATTCCACAGTCTTTCGGCTGGTTATTAAGACAGCTCCCGTCTTGTGGTCAGCTAGCTCCAGGTTGGTAGATTCCAGCCATACTTTGATTCTGGTGACCGCTTCGTTTTTTGGCGGCTTCCACCTCGTGTATGCCCACTGTTACAACTGCTATGTCTTACCTTAAATTCTTGTGGCAGCGGTAATCGGAGCACTGCTGTTGTACTTCTAAGGACCCAACCATAGAAGTTGAAAATACCCATCTGACCATGGCAACGCATCTGTTCATGCCACCTTTTCTTTACTACCCTCACCAGGAGCACTTTCCTTGTAGAATCGAGCGTTTCTCGAGAACGGTGCGTCTGCAGTCAGAGTTCTAAAGACCTATCCACAGAAGTTGAAAATACCCATCTACCACCATGGCAACGCGTCTGTTCATGCCACCGTTTCTTTACTACCCTCACCAGGAGCACTTTTCTTGTAGAATCGACCATATCTCGAGAACGGTGCGTCTGCAGTCAGAGTTCTAAAGACCTACCCACATAAGTTTAAAATACCCATCTGACCATGGCAACGCATCTGTTCATGCCACCATTTCTTTTCTACCCCCTCCAGGAGCACTTTCTTTGTAGAATCGACCATATCTCGAGAACGGTGCGTCTGCAGTCAGAGTTCTAAAGACCTATCCAAAGAAGTTGAAAATACCCATCTGACCATGGCAACGCATCTGTTCATGCCACCATTTCTTTTCTACCCCCTCCAGGAGCACTTTCTTTGTAGAATCGACCATATCTCGAGAACGGTGCGTCTGCAGTCAGAGTTCTAAAGACCTATCCACAGAAGTTGAAAATACCCATCTGACCATGGCAACGCAGCTGTTCATGCCACCTTTTCTTTACTACCCCCTCCAGGAGCACTTTCTTTGTAGAATCGACCATATCTCGAGAACGGTGCGTCTGCAGTCAGAGTTCTAAAGACCTATCCACAGAAGTTGAAAATACCCATCTGACCATGGCAACGCATCTGTTCATGCCACCTTTTCTTTACTACCCTCACCAGGAGCACTTTCCTTGTAGAATCGAGCGTTTCTCGAGAACGGTGCGTCTGCAGTCAGAGTTCTAAAGACCTATCCACAGAAGTTGAAAATACCCATCTACCACCATGGCAACGCATCTGTTCATGCCACCGTTTCTTTACTACCCTCACCAGGAGCACTTTTCTTGTAGAATCGACCATATCTCGAGAACGGTGCGTCTGCAGTCAGAGTTCTAAAGACCTATCCACAGAAGTTGAAAATACCCATCTGACCATGGCAACGCATCTGTTCATGCCACCTTTTCTTTACTACCCTCACCAGGAGCACTTTCCTTGTAGAATCGACCATATCTCGAGAACGGTGCGTCTGCAGTCAGAGTTCTAAAGACCTATCCACAGAAGTTGAAAATACCCATCTGACCATGGCAACGCATCTGTTCATGCCACCTTTTCTTTACAACCCTCACCAGGAGCACTTTCCTTGTGGAATCGAGCGTATCTCGAGAACGATGCGTCTGCAGTCAGAGTTTTAAAGACCTATCCAAAGAAGTTGAAAATACCCATCTGACCATGGCAACGCATCTGTTCATGCCACCATTTCTTTACTACCCTCACCAGGAGCACTTTCTTTGTAGAATCGACCATATCTCGAGAACGGTGCGTCTGCAGTCAGAGTTCTAAAGACCTATCCAAAGAAGTTGAAAATACCCATCTGACCATGGCAACGCATCTGTTCATGCCACCATTTCTTTTCTACCCCCTCCAGGAGCACTTTCTTTGTAGAATCGACCATATCTCGAGAACGGTGCGTCTGCAGTCAGAGTTCTAAAGACCTATCCAAAGAAGTTGAAAATACCCATCTGACCATGGCAACGCATCTGTTCATGCCACCATTTCTTTTCTACCCCCTCCAGGAGCACTTTCTTTGTAGAATCGACCATATCTCGAGAACGGTGCGTCTGCAGTCAGAGTTCTAAAGACCTATCCAAAGAAGTTGAAAATACCCATCTGACCATGGCAACGCATCTGTTCATGCCACCATTTCTTTTCTACCCCCTCCAGGAGCACTTTCTTTGTAGAATCGACCATATCTCGAGAACGGTGCGTCTGCAGTCAGAGTTCTAAAGACCTATCCACAGAAGTTGAAAATACCCATCTGACCATGGCAACGCATCTGTTCATGCCACCTTTTCTTTACTACCCTCACCAGGAGCACTTTCTTTGTAGAATCGACCATATCTCGAGAACGGTGCGTCTGCAGTCAGAGTTCTAAAGACCTATCCACAGAAGTTGAAAATACCCATCTGACCATGGCAACGCATCTGTTCATGCCACCATTTCTTTTCTACCCCCTCCAGGAGCACTTTCTTTGTAGAATCGACCATATCTCGAGAACGGTGCGTCTGCAGTCAGAGTTCTAAAGACCTATCCAAAGAAGTTGAAAATACCCATCTGACCATGGCAACGCATCTGTTCATGCCACCATTTCTTTTCTACCCCCTCCAGGAGCACTTTCTTTGTAGAATCGACCATATCTCGAGAACGGTGCGTCTGCAGTCAGAGTTCTAAAGACCTATCCACAGAAGTTGAAAATACCCATCTGACCATGGCAACGCATCTGTTCATGCCACCATTTCTTTTCTACCCCCTCCAGGAGCACTTTCTTTGTAGAATCGACCATATCTCGAGAACGGTGCGTCTGCAGTCAGAGTTCTAAAGACCTATCCACAGAAGTTGAAAATACCCATCTGACCATGGCAACGCATCTGTTCATGCCACCTTTTCTTTACTACCCTCACCAGGAGCACTTTTCTTGTAGAATCGAGCGTATCTCGAGAACGGTGCGTCTGCAGTCAGAGTTCTAAAGACCTATCCACAGAAGTTGAAAATACCCATCTGACCATGGCAACGCATCTGTTCATGCCACCTTTTCTTTACTACCCTCACCAGGAGCACTTTCTTTGTAGAATCGACCATATCTCGAGAACGGTGCGTCTGCAGTCAGAGTTCTAAAGACCTATCCACAGAAGTTGAAAATACCCATCTGACCATGGCAACGCATCTGTTCATGCCACCATTTCTTTTCTACCCCCTCCAGGAGCACTTTCTTTGTAGAATCGACCATATCTCGAGAACGGTGCGTCTGCAGTCAGAGTTCTAAAGACCTATCCAAAGAAGTTGAAAATACCCATCTGACCATGGCAACGCATCTGTTCATGCCACCATTTCTTTTCTACCCCCTCCAGGAGCACTTTCTTTGTAGAATCGACCATATCTCGAGAACGGTGCGTCTGCAGTCAGAGTTCTAAAGACCTATCCACAGAAGTTGAAAATACCCATCTGACCATGGCAACGCATCTGTTCATGCCACCTTTTCTTTACTACCCTCACCAGGAGCACTTTCTTTGTAGAATCGACCATATCTCGAGAACGGTGCGTCTGCAGTCAGAGTTCTAAAGACCTATCCACAGAAGTTGAAAATACCCATCTGACCATGGCAACGCATCTGTTCATGCCACCATTTCTTTTCTACCCCCTCCAGGAGCACTTTCTTTGTAGAATCGACCATATCCCGAGAACGGTGCGTCTGCAGTCAGAGTTCTAAAGACCTATCCACAGAAGTTGAAAATACCCATCTGACCATGGCAACGCATCTGTTCATGCCACCTTTTCTTTACTACCCTCACCAGGAGCACTTTCCTTGTAGAATCGAGCGTATCTCGAGAACGATGCGTCTGCAGTCAGAGTTCTAAAGACCTATCCAAAGAAGTTGAAAATACCCATCTGACCATGGCAACGCATCTGTTCATGCCACCTTTTCTTTACTACCCTCACCAGGAGCACTTTCTTTGTAGAATCGACCATATCTCGAGAACGGTGCGTCTGCAGTCAGAGTTCTAAAGACCTATCCAAAGAAGTTGAAAATACCCATCTGACCATGGCAACGCATCTGTTCATGCCACCTTTTCTTTACTACCCTCACCAGGAGCACTTTCTTTGTAGAATCGACCATATCTCGAGAACGGTGCGTCTGCAGTCAGAGTTCTAAAGACCTATCCAAAGAAGTTGAAAATACCCATCTGACCATGGCAACGCATCTGTTCATGCCACCATTTCTTTTCTACCCCCTCCAGGAGCACTTTCTTTGTAGAATCGACCATATCTCGAGAACGGTGCGTCTGCAGTCAGAGTTCTAAAGACCTATCCAAAGAAGTTGAAAATACCCATCTGACCATGGCAACGCATCTGTTCATGCCACCTTTTCTTTACTACCCTCACCAGGAGCACTTTTCTTGTAGAATCGAGCGTATCTCGAGAACGATGCGTCTGCACTCAGAGTTCTAAAGACCTATCCACAGAAGTTGAAAATACCCATCTGACCATGGCAACGCATCTGTTCATGCCACCATTTCTTTTCTACCCCCTCCAGGAGCACTTTCTTTGTAGAATCGACCATATCTCGAGAACGGTGCGTCTGCAGTCAGAGTTCTAAAGACCTATCCAAAGAAGTTGAAAATACCCATCTGAACATGGCAACGCATCTGTTCATGCCACCTTTTCTTTACTACCCTCACCAGGAGCACTTTTCTTGTAGAATCGAGCGTATCTCGAGAACGGTGCGTCTGCAGTCAGAGTTCTAAAGACCTATCCAATGAAGTTGAAAATACCCATCTGACCATGGCAACGCATCTGTTCATGCCACCATTTCTTTTCTACCCCCTCCAGGAGCACTTTCTTTGTAGAATCGACCATATCTCGAGAACGGTGCGTCTGCAGTCAGAGTTCTAAAGACCTATCCAAAGAAGTTGAAAATACCCATCTGACCATGGCAACGCATCTGTTCATGCCACCATTTCTTTTCTACCCCCTCCAGGAGCACTTTCTTTGTAGAATCGACCATATCTCGAGAACGGTGCGTCTGCAGTCAGAGTTCTAAAGACCTATCCAAAGAAGTTGAAAATACCCATCTGACCATGGCAACGCATCTGTTCATGCCACCTTTTCTTTACTACCCTCACCAGGAGCACTTTTCTTGTAGAATCGAGCGTATCTCGAGAACGGTGCGTCTGCAGTCAGAGTTCTAAAGACCTATCCAAAGAAGTTGAAAATACCCATCTGACCATGGCAACGCATCTGTTCATGCCACCATTTCTTTACTACCCTCACCAGGAGCACTTTCCTTGTAGAATCGAGCGTATCTCGAGAACGATGCGTCTGCAGTCAGAGTTCTAAAGACCTATCCAAAGAAGTTGAAAATACCCATCTGACCATGGCAACGCATCTGTTCATGCCACCATTTCTTTACTACCCTCACCAGGAGCACTTTCCTTGTAGAATCGAGCGTATCTCGAGAACGATGCGTCTGCAGTCAGAGTTCTAAAGACCTATCCAAAGAAGTTGAAAATACCCATCTGACCATGGCAACGCATCTGTTCATGCCACCTTTTCTTTACTACCCTCACCAGGAGCACTTTCTTTGTAGAATCGACCATATCTCGAGAACGGTGCGTCTGCAGTCAGAGTTCTAAAGACCTATCCAAAGAAGTTGAAAATACCCATCTGACCATGGCAACGCATCTGTTCATGCCACCATTTCTTTTCTACCCCCTCCAGGAGCACTTTCTTTGTAGAATCGACCATATCTCGAGAACGGTGCGTCTGCAGTCAGAGTTCTAAAGACCTATCCACAGAAGTTGAAAATACCCATCTGACCATGGCAACGCATCTGGTCATGCCACCTTTTCTTTACTACCCTCACCAGGAGCACTTTCTTTGTAGAATCGACCATATCTCGAGAACGGTGCGTCTGCAGTCAGAGTTCTAAAGACCTATCCAAAGAAGTTGAAAATACCCATCTGACCATGGCAACGCATCTGTTCATGCCACCTTTTCTTTACTACCCTCACCAGGAGCACTTTTCTTGTAGAATCGAGCGTATCTCGAGAACGATGCGTCTGCAGTCAGAGTTCTAAAGACCTATCCACAGAAGTTGAAAATACCCATCTGACCATGGCAACGCATCTGTTCATGCCATCTTTTCTTTACTACCCTCACCAGGAGCACTTTCTTTGTAGAATCGACCATATCTCGAGAACGGTGCGTCTGCAGTCAGAGTTCTAAAGACCTATCCACAGAAGTTGAAAATACCCATCTGACCATGGCAACGCATCTGTTCATGCCACCTTTTCTTTACTACCCTCACCAGGAGCACTTTTCTTGTGGAATCGAGCGTATCTCGAGAACGATGCGTCTGCAGTCAGAGTTCTAAAGACCTATCCACAGAAGTTGAAAATACCCATCTGACCATGGCAACGCATCTGTTCATGCCATCTTTTCTTTACTACCCTCACCAGGAGCACTTTCTTTGTAGAATCGACCATATCTCGAGAACGGTGCGTCTGCAGTCAGAGTTCTAAAGACCTATCCACAGAAGTTGAAAATACCCATCTGACCATGGCAACGCATCTGTTCATGCCACCTTTTCTTTACTACCCTCACCAGGAGCACTTTCTTTGTAGAATCGACCATATCTCGAGAACGGTGCATCTGCAGTCAGAATTCTAAAGACCTATCCAAAGAAGTTGAAAATACCCATCTGACCATGGTAACGCATCTGTTCATGCCACGTTTTCTTTACTACCCTCACCAGGAGCACTTTCTTTGTAGAATCGACCATATCTCGAGAACGGTGCGTCTGCAGTCAGAGTTCTAAAGACCTATCCACAGAAGTTGAAAATACCCATCTGACCATGGCAACGCATCTGTTCATGCCACCTTTTCTTTACTACCCTCACCAGGAGCACTTTCCTTGTAGAATCGAGCGTATCTCGAGAACGATGCGTCTGCAGTCAGAGTTCTAAAGACCTATCCACAGAAGTTGAAAATACCCATCTGACCATGGCAACGCATCTGTTCATGCCACCTTTTCCTTACTACCCTCACCAGGAGCACTTTCTTTGTAGAATCGACCATATCTCGAGAACGGTGCGTCTGCAGTCAGAGTTCTAAAGACCTATCCACAGAAGTTGAAAATACCCATCTGACCATGGCAACGCATCTGTTCATGCCACCTTTTCTTTACTACCCTCACCAGGAGCACTTTCTTTGTAGAATCGACCATATCTCGAGAACGGTGCGTCTGCAGTCAGAGTTCTAAATACCTATCCACAGAAGTTGAAAATACCCATCTGACCATGGCAACGCATCTGTTCATGCCACCTTTTCTTTACTACCCTCACCAGGAGCACTTTGCTTGTAGAATCGAGCGTATCTCGAGAACGATGCGTCTGCAGTCAGAGTTCTAAAGACCTATCCAAAGAAGTTGAAAATACCCATCTGACCATGGCAACGCATCTGTTCATGCCACCATTTCTTTTCTACCCCCTCCAGGAGCACTTTCTTTGTAGAATCGACCATATCTCGAGAACGGTGCGTCTGCAGTCAGAGTTCTAAAGACCTATCCACAGAAGTTGAAAATACCCATCTGACCATGGCAACGCATCTGTTCATGCCACCTTTTCTTTACTACCCTCACCAGGAGCACTTTCTTTGTAGAATCGACCATATCTCGAGAACGGTGCGTCTGCAGTCAGAGTTCTAAATACCTATCCACAGAAGTTGAAAATACCCATCTGACCATGGCAACGCATCTGTTCATGCCACCTTTTCTTTACTACCCTCACCAGGAGCACTTTGCTTGTAGAATCGAGCGTATCTCGAGAACGATGCGTCTGCAGTCAGAGTTCTAAAGACCTATCCACAGAAGTTGAAAATACCCATCTGACCATGGCAACGCATCTGTTCATGCCACCTTTTCCTTACTACCCTCACCAGGAGCACTTTCTTTGTAGAATCGACCATATCTCGAGAACGGTGCGTCTGCAGTCAGAGTTCTAAATACCTATCCACAGAAGTTGAAAATACCCATCTGACCATGGCAACGCATCTGTTCATGCCACCTTTTCTTTACTACCCTCACCAGGAGCACTTTCTTTGTAGAATCGACCATATCTCGAGAACGGTGCGTCTGCAGTCAGAGTTCTAAAGACCTATCCACAGAAGTTGAAAATACCCATCTGACCATGGCAACGCATCTGTTCATGCCACCTTTTCTTTACTACCCTCACCAGGAGCACTTTTCTTGTGGAATCGAGCGTATCTCGAGAACGATGCGTCTGCAGTCAGAGTTCTAAAGACCTATCCACAGAAGTTGAAAATACCCATCTGACCATGGCAACGCATCTGTTCATGCCATCTTTTCTTTACTACCCTCACCAGGAGCACTTTCTTTGTAGAATCGACCATATCTCGAGAACGGTGCGTCTGCAGTCAGAGTTCTAAAGACCTATCCACAGAAGTTGAAAATACCCATCTGACCATGGCAACGCATCTGTTCATGCCACCTTTTCTTTACTACCCTCACCAGGAGCACTTTCTTTGTAGAATCGACCATATCTCGAGAACGGTGCATCTGCAGTCAGAATTCTAAAGACCTATCCAAAGAAGTTGAAAATACCCATCTGACCATGGTAACGCATCTGTTCATGCCACGTTTTCTTTACTACCCTCACCAGGAGCACTTTCTTTGTAGAATCGACCATATCTCGAGAACGGTGCGTCTGCAGTCAGAGTTCTAAAGACCTATCCACAGAAGTTGAAAATACCCATCTGACCATGGCAACGCATCTGTTCATGCCACCTTTTCTTTACTACCCTCACCAGGAGCACTTTCCTTGTAGAATCGAGCGTATCTCGAGAACGATGCGTCTGCAGTCAGAGTTCTAAAGACCTATCCACAGAAGTTGAAAATACCCATCTGACCATGGCAACGCATCTGTTCATGCCACCTTTTCCTTACTACCCTCACCAGGAGCACTTTCTTTGTAGAATCGACCATATCTCGAGAACGGTGCGTCTGCAGTCAGAGTTCTAAAGACCTATCCACAGAAGTTGAAAATACCCATCTGACCATGGCAACGCATCTGTTCATGCCACCTTTTCTTTACTACCCTCACCAGGAGCACTTTCTTTGTAGAATCGACCATATCTCGAGAACGGTGCGTCTGCAGTCAGAGTTCTAAATACCTATCCACAGAAGTTGAAAATACCCATCTGACCATGGCAACGCATCTGTTCATGCCACCTTTTCTTTACTACCCTCACCAGGAGCACTTTGCTTGTAGAATCGAGCGTATCTCGAGAACGATGCGTCTGCAGTCAGAGTTCTAAAGACCTATCCAAAGAAGTTGAAAATACCCATCTGACCATGGCAACGCATCTGTTCATGCCACCATTTCTTTTCTACCCCCTCCAGGAGCACTTTCTTTGTAGAATCGACCATATCTCGAGAACGGTGCGTCTGCAGTCAGAGTTCTAAAGACCTATCCACAGAAGTTGAAAATACCCATCTGACCATGGCAACGCATCTGTTCATGCCACCTTTTCTTTACTACCCTCACCAGGAGCACTTTCTTTGTAGAATCGACCATATCTCGAGAACGGTGCGTCTGCAGTCAGAGTTCTAAATACCTATCCACAGAAGTTGAAAATACCCATCTGACCATGGCAACGCATCTGTTCATGCCACCTTTTCTTTACTACCCTCACCAGGAGCACTTTGCTTGTAGAATCGAGCGTATCTCGAGAACGATGCGTCTGCAGTCAGAGTTCTAAAGACCTATCCACAGAAGTTGAAAATACCCATCTGACCATGGCAACGCATCTGTTCATGCCACCTTTTCCTTACTACCCTCACCAGGAGCACTTTCTTTGTAGAATCGACCATATCTCGAGAACGGTGCGTCTGCAGTCAGAGTTCTAAAGACCTATCCACAGAAGTTGAAAATACCCATCTGACCATGGCAACGCATCTGTTCATGCCACCTTTTCTTTACTACCCTCACCAGGAGCACTTTCTTTGTAGAATCGACCATATCTCGAGAACGGTGCGTCTGCAGTCAGAGTTCTAAATACCTATCCACAGAAGTTGAAAATACCCATCTGACCATGGCAACGCATCTGTTCATGCCACCTTTTCTTTACTACCCTCACCAGGAGCACTTTGCTTGTAGAATCGAGCGTATCTCGAGAACGATGCGTCTGCAGTCAGAGTTCTAAAGACCTATCCAAAGAAGTTGAAAATACCCATCTGACCATGGCAACGCATCTGTTCATGCCACCATTTCTTTTCTACCCCCTCCAGGAGCACTTTCTTTGTAGAATCGACCATATCTCGAGAACGGTGCGTCTGCAGTCAGAGTTCTAAAGACCTATCCAAAGAAGTTGAAAATACCCATCTGACCATGGTAACGCATCTGTTCATGCCACCTTTTCTTTACTACCCTCACCAGGAGCACTTTCTTTGTAGAATCGACCATATCTCGAGAACGGTGCGTCTGCAGTCAGAGTTCTAAAGACCTATCCAAAGAAGTTGAAAATACCCGTCTGACCATGGCAACGCATCTGTTCATGCCACCATTTCTTTTCTACCCCCTCCAGGAGCACTTTCTTTGTAGAATCGAGCATATCTCGAGAACGATGCGTCTGCAGTCAGAGTTCTAAAGACCTATCCACAGAAGTTGAAAATACCCATCTGACCATGGCAACGCATCTGTTCATGCCACCTTTTCTTTACTACCCTCACCAGGAGCACTTTTCTTGTAGAATCGAGCGTATCTCGAGAACGATGCGTCTGCAGTCAGAGTTCTAAAGACCTATCCAAAGAAGTTGAAAATACCCATCTGACCATGGCAACGCATCTGTTCATGCCACCTTTTCTTTACAACCCTCACCAGGAGCACTTTCCTTGTGGAATCGAGCGTATCTCGAGAACGATGCGTCTGCAGTCAGAGTTCTAAAGACCTATCCACAGAAGTTGAAAATACCCATCTGACCATGGCAACGCATCTGTTCATGCCACCTTTTCTTTACTACCCTCACCAGGAGCACTTTCCTTGTAGAATCGAGCGTATCTCGAGAACGATGCGTCTGCAGTCAGAGTTCTAAAGACCTATCCAAAGAAGTTGAAAATACCCATCTGACCATGGCAACGCATCTGTTCATGCCACCTTTTCTTTACAACCCTCACCAGGAGCACTTTCCTTGTGGAATCGAGCGTATCTCGAGAACGATGCGTCTGCAGTCAGAGTTCTAAAGACCTATCCACAGAAGTTGAAAATACCCATCTGACCATGGCAACGCATCTGTTCATGCCACCTTTTCTTTACTACCCTCACCAGGAGCACTTTCCTTGTAGAATCGACCATATCTCGAGAACGGTGCGTCTGCAGTCAGAGTTCTAAAGACCTATCCACAGAAGTTGAAAATACCCATCTGACCATGGCAACGCATCTGTTCATGCCACCTTTTCTTTACTACCCTCACCAGGAGCACTTTCCTTGTAGAATCGACCATATCTCGAGAACGGTGCGTCTGCAGTCAGAGTTCTAAAGACCTATCCACAGAAGTTGAAAATACCCATCTGACCATGGCAACGCATCTGTTCATGCCACCTTTTCTTTACAACCCTCACCAGGAGCACTTTCCTTGTGGAATCGAGCGTATCTCGAGAACGATGCGTCTGCAGTCAGAGTTCTAAAGACCTATCCACAGAAGTTGAAAATACCCATCTGACCATGGCAACGCATCTGTTCATGCCACCTTTTCTTTACAACCCTCACCAGGAGCACTTTCCTTGTGGAATCGAGCGTATCTCGAGAACGATGCGTCTGCAGTCAGAGTTCTAAAGACCTATCCACAGAAGTTGAAAATACCCATCTGACCATGGCAACGCATCTGTTCATGCCACCTTTTCTTTACTACCCTCACCAGGAGCACTTTCCTTGTAGAATCGACCATATCTCGAGAACGGTGCGTCTGCAGTCAGAGTTCTAAAGACCTATCCACAGAAGTTGAAAATACCCATCTGACCATGGCAACGCATCTGTTCATGCCACCTTTTCTTTACTACCCTCACCAGGAGCACTTTCCTTGTAGAATCGACCATATCTCGAGAACGGTGCGTCTGCAGTCAGAGTTCTAAAGACCTATCCACAGAAGTTGAAAATACCCATCTGACCATGGCAACGCATCTGTTCATGCCACCTTTTCTTTACAACCCTCACCAGGAGCACTTTCCTTGTGGAATCGAGCGTATCTCGAGAACGATGCGTCTGCAGTCAGAGTTCTAAAGACCTATCCACAGAAGTTGAAAATACCCATCTGACCATGGCAACGCATCTGTTCATGCCACCTTTTCTTTACTACCCTCACCAGGAGCACTTTCTTTGTAGAATCGACCATATCTCGAGAACGGTGCGTCTGCAGTCAGAGTTCTAAAGACCTATCCATAGAAGTTGAAAATACCCATCTGACCATGGCAACGCATCTGTTCATGCCACCTTTTCTTTACAACCCTCACCAGGAGCACTTTCCTTGTGGAATCGAGCGTATCTCGAGAACGATGCGTCTGCAGTCAGAGTTCTAAAGACCTATCCACAGAAGTTGAAAATACCCATCTGACCATGGCAACGCATCTGTTCATGCCACCTTTTCTTTACTACCCTCACCAGGAGCACTTTCTTTGTAGAATCGACCATATCTCGAGAACGGTGCGTCTGCAGTCAGAGTTCTAAAGACCTATCCACAGAAGTTGAAAATACCCATCTGACCATGGCGACGCATCTGTTCATGCCACCTTTTCTTTACTACCCTCACCAGGAGCACTTTCTTTGTAGAATCGACCTTATCTCGAGAACGGTGCGTCTGCAGTCAGAGTTCTAAAGACCTATCCACAGAAGTTGAAAATACCCATCTGACCATGGCAACGCATCTGTTCATGCCACCATTTCTTTTCTACCCCCTCCAGGAGCACTTTCTTTGTAGAATCGACCATATCTCGAGAACGGTGCGTCTGCAGTCAGAGTTCTAAAGACCTATCCACAGAAGTTGAAAATACCCATCTGACCATGGCAACGCATCTGTTCATGCCACCATTTCTTTTCTACCCCCTCCAGGAGCACTTTCTTTGTAGAATCGACCATATCTCGAGAACGGTGCGTCTGCAGTCAGAGTTCTAAAGACCTATCCAAAGAAGTTGAAAATACCCATCTGACCATGACAACGCATCTGTTCATGCCACCTTTTCTTTACTACCCTCACCAGGAGCACTTTCTTTGTAGAATCGACCATATCTCGAGAACGGTGCGTCTGCAGTCAGAGTTCTAAAGACCTATCCACAGAAGTTGAAAATACCCATCTGACCATGGCGACGCATCTGTTCATGCCACCTTTTCTTTACTACCCTCACCAGGAGCACTTTCTTTGTAGAATCGACCATATCTCGAGAACGGTGCGTCTGCAGTCAGAGTTCTAAAGACCTATCCACAGAAGTTGAAAATACCCATCTGACCATGGCAACGCATCTGTTCATGCCACCATTTCTTTTCTACCCCCTCCAGGAGCACTTTCTTTGTAGAATCGACCATATCTCGAGAACGGTGCGTCTGCAGTCAGAGTTCTAAAGACCTATCCACAGAAGTTGAAAATACCCATCTGACCATGGCGACGCATCTGTTCATGCCACCTTTTCTTTACTACCCTCACCAGGAGCACTTTCCTTGTAGAATCGAGCGTATCTCGAGAACGATGCGTCTGCAGTCAGAGTTCTAAAGACCTATCCAAAGAAGTTGAAAATACCCATCTGACCATGGTAACGCATCTGTTCATGCCACCATTTCTTTTCTACCCCCTCCAGGAGCACTTTCTTTGTAGAATCGACCATATCTCGAGAACGGTGCGTCTGCAGTCAGAGTTCTAAAGACCTAGACAACGCATCTGTTCATGCCACCTTTTCTTTACTACCCTCACCAGGAGCACTTTCTTTGTAGAATCGACCATATCTCGAGAACGGTGCGTCTGCAGTCAGAGTTCTAAAGACCTATCCAAAGAAGTTGAAAATACCCATCTGACCATGGCAACGCATCTGTTCATGCCACCATTTCTTTTCTACCCCCTCCAGGAGCACTTTCTTTGTAGAATCGACCATATCTCGAGAACGGTGCGTCTGCAGTCAGAGTTCTAAAGACCTATCCAAAGAAGCTGAAAATACCCATCTGACCATGGCAACGCATCTGTTCATGCCACCATTTCTTTTCTACCCCCCTCCAGGAGCACTTTCTTTGTAGAATCGACCATATCTCGAGAACGGTGCGTCTGCAGTCAGAGTTCTAAAGACCTATCCACAGAAGTTGAAAATACCCATCTGACCATGGCAACGCATCTGTTCATGCCACCTTTTCTTTACTACCCTCACCAGGAGCACTTTCTTTGTAGAATCGACCATATCTCGAGAACGGTGCGTCTGCAGTCAGAGTTCTAAAGACCTATCCACAGAAGTTGAAAATACCCATCTGACCATGGCGACGCATCTGTTCATGCCACCTTTTCTTTACTACCCTCACCAGGAGCACTTTCTTTGTAGAATCGACCATATCTCGAGAACGGTGCGTCTGCAGTCAGAGTTCTAAAGACCTATCCACAGAAGTTGAAAATACCCATCTGACCATGGCAACGCATCTGTTCATGCCACCTTTTCTTTACTACCCTCACCAGGAGCACTTTTCTTGTAGAATCGAGCGTATCTCGAGAACGATGCGTCTGCAGTCAGAGTTCTAAAGACCTATCCACAGAAGTTGAAAATACCCATCTGACCATGGCAACGCATCTGTTCATGCCACCATTTCTTTTCTACCCCCTCCAGGAGCACTTTGTTTGTAGAATCGAGCGTACCTCGAGAACGATGCGTCTGCAGTCAGAGTTCTAAAGACCTATCCATAGAAGTTGCAAATACCCATCTGACCATGGCAACGCATCTGTTCATGCCACCTTTTCTTTACAACCCTCACCAGGAGCACTTTCCTTGTGGAATCGAGCGTATCTCGAGAACGGTGCGTCTGCAGTCAGAGTTCTAAAGACCTATCCATAGAAGTTGAAAATACCCATCTGACCATGGCAACGCATCTGTTCATGCCACCTTTTCTTTACTACCCTCACCAGGAGCACTTTCCTTGTAGAATCGTAGAATCGAGAGTATCTCGAGAACGATGCGTCTGCAGTCAGAGTTCTAAAGACCTATCCATAGAAGTTGAAAATACCCATCTGACCATGGCAACGCATCTGTTCATGCCACCTTTTCTTTACTACCCCCTCGAGGAGCACTTTGTTTGTAGAATCGAGCGTACCTCGAGAACGATGCGTCTGCAGTCAGAGTTCTAAAGACCTATCCATAGAAGTTGAAAATACCCATCTGACCATGGCAACGCATCTGTTCATGCCACCTTTTCTTTACAACCCTCACCAGGAGCACTTTCCTTGTGGAATCGAGCGTATCTCGAGAACGGTGCGTCTGCAGTCAGAGTTCTAAAGACCTATCCATAGAAGTTGAAAATACCCATCTGACCATGGCAACGCATCTGTTCATGCCACCATTTCTTTACTACCCTCACCAGGAGCACTTTTCTTGTAGAATCGAGCGTATCTCGAGAACGGTGCGTCTGCAGTCAGAGTTCTAAAGACCTATCCACAGAAGTTGAAAATACCCATCTGACCATGGCAACGCATCTGTTCATGCCACCTTTTCTTTACTACCCTCACCAGGAGCACTTTTCTTGTAGAATCGAGCGTATCTCGAGAACGGTGCGTCTGCAGTCAGAGTTCTAAAGACCTATCCAAAGAAGTTGAAAATACCCATCTGACCATGGCAACGCATCTGTTCATGCCACCATTTCTTTTCTACCCCCTCCAGGAGCACTTTCTTTGTAGAATCGACCATATCTCGAGAACGGTGCGTCTGCAGTCAGAGTTCTAAAGACCTATCCACAGAAGTTGAAAATACCCATCTGACCATGGCAACGCATCTGTTCATGCCACCTTTTCTTTACTACCCTCACCAGGAGCACTTTCTTTGTAGAATCGACCATATCTCGAGAACGGTGCGTCTGCAGTCAGAGTTCTAAAGACCTATCCACAGAAGTTGAAAATACCCATCTGACCATGGCGACGCATCTGTTCATGCCACCTTTTCTTTACTACCCTCACCAGGAGCACTTTCCTTGTAGAATCGAGCGTATCTCGAGAACGATGCGTCTGCAGTCAGAGTTCTAAAGACCTATCCAAAGAAGTTGAAAATACCCATCTGACCATGGCAACGCATCTGTTCATGCCACCTTTTCTTTACTACCCTCACCAGGAGCACTTTCCTTGTAGAATCGAGCGTATCTCGAGAACGATGCGTCTGCAGTCAGAGTTCTAAAGACCTATCCAAAGAAGTTGAAAATACCCATCTGACCATGGCAACGCATCTGTTCATGCCACCATTTCTTTTCTACCCCCTCTTTCTTTGTAGAATCGACCATAACTCGAGAACGGTGCGTCTGCAGTCAGAGTTCTAAAGACCTATCCAAAGAAGTTGAAAATACCCATCTGACCATGGCAACGCATCTGTTCATGCCACCATTTCTTTTCTACCCCCCTCCAGGAGCACTTTCTTTGTAGAATCGACCATATCTCGAGAACGGTGCGTCTGCAGTCAGAGTTCTAAAGACCTATCCACAGAAGTTGAAAATACATCTGACCATGGCAACGCATCTGTTCATGCCACCATTTCTTTTCTACCCCTCCAGTAGCACTTTCTTTGTAGAATCGACCATATCTCGAGAACGGTGCGTATGCAGTCAGAGTTCTAAAGACCTATCCACAGAAGTTGAAAATACCCATCTGACCATGGCAACGCATCTGTTCATGCCACCCTTTTCTTTACTACC
This sequence comes from Eristalis pertinax, assembly GCA_907269125.1. Classification (NCBI taxonomy): domain Eukaryota; kingdom Metazoa; phylum Arthropoda; class Insecta; order Diptera; family Syrphidae; genus Eristalis; species Eristalis pertinax. Next base: position 105,378,818 of record OU026145.1, on the reverse strand, counting down.
CTCACCAGCGAGCACTTTCCTTGTAGAATCGAGCGTATCTCGAGAACGATGCGTCTGCAGTCAGAGTTCTAAAGACCTATCCAAAGAAGTTGAAAATACCCATCTGACCATGGTAACGCATCTGTTCATTGCCACCTTTTCTTTACTACCCTCACCAGGAGCACTTTCTTGTAGAATCGACCATATCTCGAGAACGTGCGTCTGCAGTCAGAGTTCTAAAGGACCTATCCACAGAAGTTGAAAATACCCATCTGACCATGGCAACGCATCTGTTCATGCCACCTTTTCTTTACTACCCTCACCAGGAGCACTTTCCTTGTAGAATCGAGCGTATCTCGAGAACGATGCGTCTGCAGTCAGAGTTCTAAGACCTATCCAAAGAAGTTGAAAATACCCATCTGACCATGGCAACGCATCTGTTCATGCCACCTTTTCTTTACTACCCTCACCAGGAGCACTTTCTTTGTAGAATCGACCATATCTCGAGAACGGTGCGTCTGCAGTCAGAGTTCTAAGAGACCTATCCAAAGAAGTTGAAAATACCCATCTGACCATGGCAACGCATCTGTTCCATGCCACCATTTCTTTTCTACCCCCTCCAGGAGCACTTTCTTTGTAGAATCGACCATATCTCGAGAACGGTGCGTCTGCAGTCAGAGTCTAAAGACCTATCCACAGAAGTTGAAAATACCCATCTGACCACGGCAACGCATCTGTTCATGCCACCTTTTCTTTACTACCCTCACCAGGAGCACTTTCTTTGTAGAATCGACCATATCTCGAGAACGGTGCGTCTGCAGTCAGAGTTCTAAAGACCTATCCACAGAAGTTGAAAATACCCATCTGACCATGGCAACGCATCTGTTCATGCCACCATTTCTTTACTACCCTCACCAGGAGCACTTTTCTTGTAGAATCGCGCGTATCTCGAGAACGATGCGTCTGCAGTCAGAGTTCTAAAGACCTATCCAAAGAAGTTGAAAATACCCATCTGACCATGGCAACGCATCTGTTCATGCCACCTTTTCTTTACTACCCTCACCAGAGCACTTTCTTTGTAGAATCGACCATATCTCGAGAACGGTGCGTCTGCAGTCAGAGTTCTAAAGACCTATCCACAGAAGTTGAAAATACCCATCTGACCATGGCAACGCATCTGTTCATGCCACCTTTTCTTTTACTACCCTCACCAGGAGCACTTTCTTTGTAGAATCGACCATATCTCGAGAACGGTGCGTCTGCAGTCAGAGTTCTAAAGACCTATCCACAGAAGTTGAAAATACCCATCTGACCATGGCAACGCATCTGTTCATGCCACCTTTTCTTTACTACCCTCACCAGGAGCACTTTCTTTGTAGAATCGACCATATCTCGAGAACGGTGCGTCTGCAGTCAGAGTTCTAAAGACCTATCCACAGAAGTTGAAAATACCCATCTGACCACGGCAACGCATCTGTTCATGCCACCTTTTCTTTACTACCCTCACCAGGAGCACTTTCTTTGTAGAATCGACCATATCTCGAGAACGGTGCGTCTGCAGTCAGAGTTCTAAAGACCTATCCACAGAAGTTGAAAATACCCATCTGACCATGGCAACGCATCTGTTCATGCCACCTTTTCTTTACTACCCTCACCAGGAGCACTTTCTTTGTAGAATCGACCATATCTCGAGAACGGTGCGTCTGCAGTCAGAGTTCTAAAGACCTATCCACAGAAGTTGAAAATACCCATCTGACCATGGCAACGCATCTGTTCATGCCACCATTTCTTTTCTACCCCCTCCGGGAGCACTTTCTTTGTAGAATCGAGCGTATCTCGAGAACGATGCGTCTGCAGTCAGAGTTCTAAAGACCTATCCAAAGAAGTTGAAAATACCCATCTGACCATGGTAACGCATCTGTTCATGCCACCTTTTCTTTACTACCCTCACCAGGAGCACTTTCTTTGTAGAATCGACCATATCTCGAGAACGGTGCGTCTGCAGTCAGAGTTCTAAAGACCTATCCACAGAAGTTGAAAATACCCATCTGACCATGGCAACGCATCTGTTCATGCCACCTTTTCTTTACTACCCTCACCAGGAGCACTTTCTTTGTAGAATCGACCATATCTCGAGAACGGTGCGTCTGCAGTCAGAGTTCTAAAGACCTATCCACAGAAGTTGAAAATACCCATCTGACCATGGCAACGCATCTGTTCATGCCACCATTTCTTTTCTACCCCCTCCAGGAGCACTTTCCTTGTAGAATCGAGCGTATCTCGAGAACGATGCGTCTGCAGTCAGAGTTCTAAAGACCTATCCAAAGAAGTTGAAAATACCCATCTGACCATGGCAACGCATCTGTTCATGCCACCATTTCTTTTCTACCCCCTCCGGGAGCACTTTCTTTGTAGAATCGAGCGTATCTCGAGAACGATGCGTCTGCAGTCAGAGTTCTAAAGACCTATCCAAAGAAGTTGAAAATACCCATCTGACCATGGTAACGCATCTGTTCATGCCACCTTTTCTTTACTACCCTCACCAGGAGCACTTTCTTTGTAGAATCGACCATATCTCGAGAACGGTGCGTCTGCAGTCAGAGTTCTAAAGACCTATCCACAGAAGTTGAAAATACCCATCTGACCATGGCAACGCATCTGTTCATGCCACCATTTCTTTTCTACCCCCTCCAGGAGCACTTTCTTTGTAGAATCGAGCATATCTCGAGAACGATGCGTCTGCAGTCAGAGTTCTAAAGACCTATCCACAGAAGTTGAAAATACCCATCTGACCATGGCAACGCATCTGTTCATGCCACCTTTTCTTTACTACCCTCACCAGGAGCACTTTTCTTGTAGAATCGACCATATCTCGAGAACGTTGCGTCTGCAGTCAGAGTTCTAAAGACCTATCCAAAGAAGTTGAAAATACCCATCTGACCATGGCAACGCATCTGTTCATGCCACCATTTCTTTTCTACCCCCTCCAGGAGCACTTTCTTTGTAGAATCGACCATATCTCGAGAACGGTGCGTCTGCAGTCAGAGTTCTAAAGACCTATCCAAAGAAGTTGAAAATACCCATCTGATCATGGCAACGCATCTGTTCATGCCACCATTTCTTTTCTACCCCCTCCAGGAGCACTTTCTTTGTAAAATCGAGCGTATCTCGAGAACGATGCGTCTGCAGTCAGAGTTCTAAAGACCTATCCAAAGAAGTTGAAAATACCCATCTGACCATGGCAACGCATCTGTTCATGCCACCATTTCTTTTCTACCCCCTCCAGGAGCACTTTCTTTGTAGAATCGACCATATCTCGAGAACGGTGCGTCTGCAGTCAGAGTTCTAAAGACCTATCCACAGAAGTTGAAAATACCCATCTGACCATGGCAACGCATCTGTTCATGCCACCTTTTCTTTACTACCCTCAATAGGAGCACTTTTCTTGTAGAATCGAGCGTATCTCGAGAACGATGCGTCTGCAGTCAGAGTTCTAAAGACCTATCCAAAGAAGTTGAAAATACCCATCTGACCATGGCAACGCATCTGTTCATGCCACCTTTTCTTTACTACCCTCACCAGGAGCACTTTCTTTGTAGAATCGACCATATCTCGAGAACGGTGCGTCTGCAGTCAGAGTTCTAAAGACCTATCCACAGAAGTTGAAAATACCCATCTGACCATGGCAACGCATCTGTTCATGCCACCTTTTCTTTACTACCCTCACCAGGAGCACTTTCTTTGTAGAATCGACCATATCTCGAGAACGGTGCGTCTGCAGTCAGAGTTCTAAAGACCTATCCACAGAAGTTGAAAATACCCATCTGACCATGGTAACGCATCTGTTCATGCCACCTTTTCTTTACTACCCTCACCAGGAGCACTTTCCTTGTAGAAGCGAGCGTATCTCGAGAACGATGCGTCTGCAGTCAGAGTTCTAAAGACCTATCCAAAGAAGTTGAAAATACCCATCTGACCATGGCAACGCATCTGTTCATGCCACCATTTCTTTTCTACCCCCTCCAGGAGCACTTTCTTTGTAGAATCGACCATATCTCGAGAACGGTGCGTCTGCAGTCAGAGTTCTAAAGACCTATCCACAGAAGTTGAAAATACCCATCTGACCATGGCAACGCATCTGTTCATGCCACCTTTTCTTTACTACCCTCACCAGGAGCACTTTCTTTGTAGAATCGACCATATCTCGAGAACGGTGCGTCTGCAGTCAGAGTTCTAAAGACCTATCCACAGAAGTTGAAAATACCCATCTGACCATGGTAACGCATCTGTTCATGCCACCTTTTCTTTACTACCCTCACCAGGAGCACTTTCCTTGTAGAAGCGAGCGTATCTCGAGAACGATGCGTCTGCAGTCAGAGTTCTAAAGACCTATCCAAAGAAGTTGAAAATACCCATCTGACCATGGCAACGCATCTGTTCATGCCACCTTTTCTTTTCTACCCCCTCCAGGAGCACTTTCTTTGTAGAATCGACCATATCTCGAGAACGGTGCGTCTGCAGTCAGAGTTCTAAAGACCTATCCAAAGAAGTTGAAAATACCCATCTGACCATGGCAACGCATTTGTTCATGCCACCATTTCTTTTCTACCCCCTCCAGGAGCACTTTCTTTGTAGAATCGACCATATCTCGAGAACGGTGCGTCTGCAGTCAGAGTTCTAAAGACCTATCCACAGAAGTTGAAAATACCCATCTGACCATGGCAACGCATCTGTTCATGCCACCTTTTCTTTACTACCCTCACCAGGAGCACTTTCTTTGTAGAATCGACCATATCTCGAGAACGGTGCGTCTGCAGTCAGAGTTCTAAAGACCTATCCACAGAAGTTGAAAATACCCATCTGACCATGGCAACGCATCTGTTCATGCCACCTTTTCTTTACTACCCTCACCAGGAGCACTTTCTTTGTAGAATCGACCATATCTCGAGAACGGTGCGTCTGCAGTCAGAGTTCTAAAGACCTATCCACAGAAGTTGAAAATACCCATCTGACCATGGCAACGCATCTGTTCATGCCACCTTTTCTTTTCTACCCCCTCCAGGAGCACTTTCCTTGTAGAATCGAGCGTATCTCGAGAACGATGCGTCTGCAGTCAGAGTTCTAAAGACCTATCCAAAGAAGTTGAAAATACCCATCTGACCATGGCAACGCATCTGTTCATGCCACCATTTCTTTTCTACCCCCTCCGGGAGCACTTTCTTTGTAGAATCGAGCGTATCTCGAGAACGATGCGTCTGCAGTCAGAGTTCTAAAGACCTATCCAAAGAAGTTGAAAATACCCATCTGACCATGGTAACGCATCTGTTCATGCCACCTTTTCTTTACTACCCTCACCAGGAGCACTTTCTTTGTAGAATCGACCATATCTCGAGAACGGTGCGTCTGCAGTCAGAGTTCTAAAGACCTATCCACAGAAGTTGAAAATACCCATCTGACCATGGCAACGCATCTGTTCATGCCACCATTTCTTTTCTACCCCCTCCAGGAGCACTTTCTTTGTAGAATCGAGCATATCTCGAGAACGATGCGTCTGCAGTCAGAGTTCTAAAGACCTATCCACAGAAGTTGAAAATACCCATCTGACCATGGCAACGCATCTGTTCATGCCACCTTTTCTTTACTACCCTCACCAGGAGCACTTTTCTTGTAGAATCGAGCGTATCTCGAGAACGATGCGTCTGCAGTCAGAGTTCTAAAGACCTATCCAAAGAAGTTGAAAATACCCATCTGACCATGGCAACGCATCTGTTCATGCCACCATTTCTTTTCTACCCCCTCCAGGAGCACTTTCTTTGTAGAATCGACCATATCTCGAGAACGGTGCGTCTGCAGTCAGAGTTCTAAAGACCTATCCACAGAAGTTGAAAATACCCATCTGACCATGGCAACGCATCTGTTCATGCCACCTTTTCTTTACTACCCTCACCAGGAGCACTTTCTTTGTAGAATCGACCATATCTCGAGAACGGTGCGTCTGCAGTCAGAGTTCTAAAGACCTATCCACAGAAGTTGAAAATACCCATCTGACCATGGTAACGCATCTGTTCATGCCACCTTTTCTTTACTACCCTCACCAGGAGCACTTTCCTTGTAGAAGCGAGCGTATCTCGAGAACGATGCGTCTGCAGTCAGAGTTCTAAAGACCTATCCAAAGAAGTTGAAAATACCCATCTGACCATGGCAACGCATCTGTTCATGCCACCATTTCTTTTCTACCCCCTCCAGGAGCACTTTCTTTGTAGAATCGACCATATCTCGAGAACGGTGCGTCTGCAGTCAGAGTTCTAAGGACCTATCCACAGAAGTTGAAAATACCCATCTGACCATGGCAACGCATCTGTTCATGCCACCTTTTCTTTACTACCCTCACCAGGAGCACTTTCCTTGTAGAATCGAGCGTATCTCGAGAACGATGCGTCTGCAGTCAGAGTTCTAAAGACCTATCCAAAGAAGTTGAAAATACCCATCTGACCATGGCAACGCATCTGTTCATGCCACCATTTCTTTTCTACCCCCTCCAGGAGCACTTTCTTTGTAGAATCGACCATATCTCGAGAACGGTGCGTCTGCAGTCAGAGTTCTAAAGACCTATCCAAAGAAGTTGAAAATACCCATCTGACCATGGCAACGCATCTGTTCTTGCCACCATTTCTTTTCTACCCCCTCCAGGAGCACTTTCTTTGTAGAATCGACCATATCTCGAGAACGGTGCGTCTGCAGTCAGAGTTCTAAAGACCTATCCACAGAAGTTGAAAATACCCATCTGACCATGGCAACGCATCTGTTCATGCCACCTTTTCTTTACTACCCTCACCAGGAGCACTTTCCTTGTAGACTCGAGCGTATCTCGAGAACGATGCGTCTGCAGTCAGAGTTCTAAAGACCTATCCAAAGAAGTTGAAAATACCCATCTGACCATGGCAACGCATCTGTTCATGCCACCTTTTCTTTACTACCCTCACCAGGAGCACTTTTCTTGTAGAATCGAGCGTATCTCGAGAACGATGCGTCTGCAGTCAGAGTTCTAAAGACCTATCCACAGAAGTTGAAAATACCCATCTGACCATGGCAACGCATCTGTTCATGCCACCTTTTCTTTACTACCCTCACCAGGAGCACTTTTCTTGTAGAATCGAGCGTATCTCGAGAACGATGCGTCTGCAGTCAGAGTTCCAAAGACCTATCCAAAGAAGTTGAAAATACCCATCTGACCATGGCAACGCATCTGTTCATGCCACCTTTTCTTTACTACCCTCACCAGGAGCACTTTTCTTGTAGAATCGAGCGTATCTCGAGAACGATGCGTCTGCAGTCAGAGTTCCAAAGACCTATCCAAAGAAGTTGAAAATACCCATCTGACCATGGCAACGCATCTGTTCATGCCACCTTTTCTTTACTACCCTCACCAGGAGCACTTTCTTTGTAGAATCGACCATATCTCGAGAACGGTGCGTCTGCAGTCAGAGTTCTAAAGACCTATCCAAAGAAGTTGAAAATACCCATCTGACCATGGCAACGCATCTGTTCATGCCACCTTTTCTTTACTACCCTCACCAGGAGCACTTTCCTTGTAGAATCGAGCGTATCTCGAGAACGATGCGTCTGCAGTCAGAGTTTTAAAGACCTATCCAAAGAAGTTGAAAATACCCATCTGACCATGGCAACGCATCTGTTCATGCCACTCTTTCTTTACTACCCTCACCAGGAGCACTTTCTTTGTAGAATCGACCATATCTCGAGAACGGTGCGTCTGCAGTCAGAGTTCTAAAGACCTATCCAAAGAAGTTGAAAATACCCATCTGACCATGGCAACGCATCTGTTCATGCCACCATTTCTTTACTACCCTCACCAGGAGCACTTTCTTTGTAGAATCGACCATATCTCGAGAACGGTGCGTCTGCAGTCAGAGTTCTAAAGACCTATCCAAGGAAGTTGAAAATACCCATCTGACCATGGCAACGCATCTGTTCATGCCACCTTTTCTTTACTACCCCCTCCAGGAGCACTTTCTTTGTAGAATAGACCATATCTCGAGAACGGTGCGTCTGCAGTCAGAGTTCTAAAGACCTATCCAAGGAAGTTGAAAATACCCATCTGACCATGGCAACGCATCTGTTCATGCCACCTTTTCTTTACTACCCTCACCAGGAGCACTTTCTTTGTAGAATCGACCATATCTCGAGAACGGTGCGTCTGCAGTCAGAGTTCTAAAGACCTATCCAAAGAAGTTGAAAATACCCATCTGACCATGGCAACGCATCTGTTCATGCCACCATTTCTTTACTACCCTCACCAGGAGCACTTTCTTTGTAGAATCGACCATATCTCGAGAACGGTGCGTCTGCAGTCAGAGTTCTAAAGACCTATCCAAAGAAGTTGAAAATACCCATCTGACCATGGCAACGCATCTGTTCATGCCACCATTTCTTTACTACCCTCACCAGGAGCACTTTCTTTGTAGAATCGACCATATCTCGAGAACGGTGCGTCTGCAGTCAGAGTTCTAAAGACCTATCCACAGAAGTTGAAAATACCCATCTGACCATGGCAACGCATCTGTTCATGCCACCTTTTCTTTACTACCCTCACCAGGAGCACTTTTCTTGTAGAATCGAGCGTATCTCGAGAACGGTGCGTCTGCAGTCAGAGTTCCAAAGACCTATCCAAAGAAGTTGAAAATACCCATCTGACCATGGCAACGCATCTGTTCATGCCACCTTTTCTTTACTACCCTCACCAGGAGCACTTTTCTTGTAGAATCGAGCGTATCTCGAGAACGATGCGTCTGCAGTCAGAGTTCCAAAGACCTATCCAAAGAAGTTGAAAATACCCATCTGACCATGGCAACGCATCTGTTCATGCCACCTTTTCTTTACTACCCTCACCAGGAGCACTTTCTTTGTAGAATCGACCATATCTCGAGAACGGTGCGTCTGCAGTCAGAGTACTAAAGACCTATCCAAAGAAGTTGAAAATACCCATCTGACCATGGTAACGCATCTGTTCATGCCACCATTTCTTTACTACCCTCACCAGGAGCACTTTCTTTGTAGAATCGACCATATCTCGAGAACGGTGCGTCTGCAGTCAGAGTTCTAAAGACCTATCCAAGGAAGTTGAAAATACCCATCTGACCATGGCAACGCATCTGTTCATGCCACCTTTTCTTTACTACCCCCTCCAGGAGCACTTTCTTTGTAGAATCGACCATATCTCGAGAACGGTGCGTCTGCAGTCAGAGTTCTAAAGACCTATCCAAGGAAGTTGAAAATACCCATCTGACCATGGCAACGCATCTGTTCATGCCACCTTTTCTTTACTACCCTCACCAGGAGCACTTTCTTTGTAGAATCGACCATATCTCGAGAACGGTGCGTCTGCAGTCAGAGTTCTAAAGACCTATCCAAAGAAGTTGAAAATACCCATCTGACCATGGCAACGCATCTGTTCATGCCACCATTTCTTTACTACCCTCACCAGGAGCACTTTCTTTGTAGAATCGACCATATCTCGAGAACGGTGCGTCTGCAGTCAGAGTTCTAAAGACCTATCCAAAGAAGTTGAAAATACCCATCTGACCATGGCAACGCATCTGTTCATGCCACCATTTCTTTACTACCCTCACCAGGAGCACTTTCTTTGTAGAATCGACCATATCTCGAGAACGGTGCGTCTGCAGTCAGAGTTCTAAAGACCTATCCAAAGAAGTTGAAAATACCCATCTGACCATGGCAACGCATCTGTTCATGCCACCTTTTCTTTACTACCCTCACCAGGAGCACTTTTCTTGTAGAATCGAGCGTATCTCGAGAACGATGCGTCTGCAGTCAGAGTTCTAAAGACCTATCCACAGAAGTTGAAAATACCCATCTGACCATGGCAACGCATCTGTTCATGCCACCTTTTCTTTACTACCCTCACCAGGAGCACTTTTCTTGTAGAATCGAGCGTATCTCGAGAACGATGCGTCTGCAGTCAGAGTTCCAAAGACCTATCCAAAGAAGTTGAAAATACCCATCTGACCATGGCAACGCATCTGTTCATGCCACCTTTTCTTTACTACCCTCACCAGGAGCACTTTTCTTGTAGAATCGAGCGTATCTCGAGAACGATGCGTCTGCAGTCAGAGTTCCAAAGACCTATCCAAAGAAGTTGAAAATACCCATCTGACCATGGCAACGCATCTGTTCATGCCACCTTTTCTTTACTACCCTCACCAGGAGCACTTTCTTTGTAGAATCGACCATATCTCGAGAACGGTGCGTCTGCAGTCAGAGTTCTAAAGACCTATCCAAAGAAGTTGAAAATACCCATCTGACCATGGCAACGCATCTATTCATGCCACCATTTCTTTACTACCCTCACCAGGAGCACTTTCTTTGTAGAATCGACCATATCTCGAGAACGGTGCGTCTGCAGTCAGAGTTCTAAAGACCTATCCAAAGAAGTTGAAAATACCCATCTGACCATGGCAACGCATCTGTTCATGCCACCTTTTCTTTACTACCCTCACCAGGAGCACTTTTCTTGTAGAATCGAGCGTATCTCGAGAACGATGCGTCTGCAGTCAGAGTTCTAAAGACCTATCCACAGAAGTTGAAAATACCCATCTGACCATGGCAACGCATCTGTTCATGCCACCTTTTCTTTACTACCCTCACCAGGAGCACTTTTCTTGTAGAATCGAGCGTATCTCGAGAACGATGCGTCTGCAGTCAGAGTTCCAAAGACCTATCCAAAGAAGTTGAAAATACCCATCTGACCATGGCAACGCATCTGTTCATGCCACCTTTTCTTTACTACCCTCACCAGGAGCACTTTTCTTGTAGAATCGAGCGTATCTCGAGAACGATGCGTCTGCAGTCAGAGTTCCAAAGACCTATCCAAAGAAGTTGAAAATACCCATCTGACCATGGCAACGCATCTGTTCATGCCACCTTTTCTTTACTACCCTCACCAGGAGCACTTTCTTTGTAGAATCGACCATATCTCGAGAACGGTGCGTCTGCAGTCAGAGTTCTAAAGACCTATCCAAAGAAGTTGAAAATACCCATCTGACCATGGCAACGCATCTGTTCATGCCACCTTTTCTTTACTACCCTCACCAGGAGCACTTTCCTTGTAGAATCGAGCGTATCTCGAGAACGATGCGTCTGCAGTCAGAGTTTTAAAGACCTATCCAAAGAAGTTGAAAATACCCATCTGACCATGGCAACGCATCTGTTCATGCCACTCTTTCTTTACTACCCTCACCAGGAGCACTTTCTTTGTAGAATCGACCATATCTCGAGAACGGTGCGTCTGCAGTCAGAGTTCTAAAGACCTATCCAAAGAAGTTGAAAATACCCATCTGACCATGGCAACGCATCTGTTCATGCCACCATTTCTTTACTACCCTCACCAGGAGCACTTTCTTTGTAGAATCGACCATATCTCGAGAACGGTGCGTCTGCAGTCAGAGTTCTAAAGACCTATCCAAGGAAGTTGAAAATACCCATCTGACCATGGCAACGCATCTGTTCATGCCACCTTTTCTTTACTACCCTCACCAGGAGCACTTTTCTTGTAGAATCGAGCGTATCTCGAGAACGATGCGTCTGCAGTCAGAGTTTTAAAGACCTATCCAAAGAAGTTGAAAATACCCATCTGACCATGGCAACGCATCTGTTCATGCCACCTTTTCTTTACTACCCTCACCAGGAGCACTTTCTTTGTAGAATCGACCATATCTCGAGAACGGTGCGTCTGCAGTCAGAGTTCTAAAGACCTATCCAAAGAAGTTGAAAATACCCATCTGACCATGGCAACGCATCTGTTCATGCCACCTTTTCTTTACTACCCTCACCAGGAGCACTTTTCTTGTAGAATCGAGCGTATCTCGAGAACGATGCGTCTGCAGTCAGAGTTTTAAAGACCTATCCAAAGAAGTTGAAAATACCCATCTGACCATGGCAACGCATCTGTTCATGCCACCATTTCTTTACTACCCTCACCAGGAGCACTTTCTTTGTAGAATCAACCATATCTCGAGAACGGTGCGTCTGCAGTCAGAGTTCCAAAGACCTATCCAAAGAAGTTGAAAATACCCATCTGACCATGGCAACGCATCTGTTCATGCCACCTTTTCTTTACTACCCTCACCAGGAGCACTTTTCTTGTAGAATCGAGCGTATCTCGAGAACGATGCGTCTGCAGTCAGAGTTTTAAAGACCTATCCAAAGAAGTTGAAAATACCCATCTGACCATGGCAACGCATCTGTTCATGCCACCTTTTCTTTACTACCCTCACCAGGAGCACTTTCTTTGTAGAATCGACCATATCTCGAGAACGGTGCGTCTGCAGTCAGAGTTCTAAAGACCTATCCAAAGAAGTTGAAAATACCCATCTGACCATGGCAACGCATCTGTTCATGCCACCTTTTCTTTACTACCCTCACCAGGAGCACTTTTCTTGTAGAATCGAGCGTATCTCGAGAACGGTGCGTCTGCAGTCAGAGTTTTAAAGACCTATCCAAAGAAGTTGAAAATACCCATCTGACCATGGCAACGCATCTGTTCATGCCACCTTTTCTTTACTACCCTCACCAGGAGCACTTTCTTTGTAGAATCGACCATATCTCGAGAACGGTGCGTCTGCAGTCAGAGTTCTAAAGACCTATCCAAAGAAGTTGAAAATACCCATCTGACCATGGCAACGCATCTGTTCATGCCACCTTTTCTTTACTACCCTCACCAGGAGCACTTTTCTTGTAGAATCGAGCGTATCTCGAGAACGATGCGTCTGCAGTCAGAGTTCTAAAGACCTATCCAAAGAAGTTGAAAATACCCATCTGACCATGGCAACGCATCTGTTCATGCCACCTTTTCTTTACTACCCTCACCAGGAGCACTTTCTTTGTAGAATCGACCATATCTCGAGAACGGTGCGTCTGCAGTCAGAGTTCTAAAGACCTATCCAAAGAAGTTGAAAATACCCATCTGACCATGGCAACGCATCTGTTCATGCCACCATTTCTTTACTACCCTCACCAGGAGCACTTTTCTTGTAGAATCGAGCGTATCTCGAGAACGATGCGTCTGCAGTCAGAGTTTTAAAGACCTATCCAAAGAAGTTGAAAATACCCATCTGACCATGGCAACGCATCTGTTCATGCCACCTTTTCTTTACTACCCTCACCAGGAGCACTTTTCTTGTAGAATCGAGCGTATCTCGAGAACGATGCTTCTGCAGTCAGAGTTTTAAAGACCTATCCAAAGAAGTTGAAAATACCCATCTGACCATGGCAACGCATCTGTTCATGCCACCTTTTCTTTACTACCCTCACCAGGAGCACTTTCCTTGTAGAATCGAGCGTATCTCGAGAACGATGCGTCTGCAGTCAGAGTTTTAAAGACCTATCCAAAGAAGTTGAAAATACCCATCTGACCATGGCAACGCATCTGTTCATGCCACCTTTTCTTTACTACCCTCACCAGGAGCACTTTTCTTGTAGAATCGAGCGTATCTCGAGAACGGTGCGTCTGCAGTCAGAGTTTTAAAGACCTATCCAAAGAAGTTGAAAATACCCATCTGACCATGGCAACGCATCTGTTCATGCCACCATTTCTTTACTACCCTCACCAGGAGCACTTTTCTTGTAGAATCGAGCGTATCTCGAGAACGATGCGTCTGCAGTCAGAGTTTTAAAGACCTATCCAAAGAAGTTGAAAATACCCATCTGACCATGGCAACGCATCTGTTCATGCCACCTTTTCTTTACTACCCTCACCAGGAGCACTTTTCTTGTAGAATCGAGCGTATCTCGAGAACGATGCTTCTGCAGTCAGAGTTTTAAAGACCTATCCAAAGAAGTTGAAAATACCCATCTGACCATGGCAACGCATCTGTTCATGCCACCTTTTCTTTACTACCCTCACCAGGAGCACTTTCCTTGTAGAATCGAGCGTATCTCGAGAACGATGCGTCTGCAGTCAGAGTTTTAAAGACCTATCCAAAGAAGTTGAAAATACCCATCTGACCATGGCAACGCATCTGTTCATGCCACCTTTTCTTTACTACCCTCACCAGGAGCACTTTTCTTGTAGAATCGAGCGTATCTCGAGAACGGTGCGTCTGCAGTCAGAGTTTTAAAGACCTATCCAAAGAAGTTGAAAATACCCATCTGACCATGGCAACGCATCTGTTCATGCCACCTTTTCTTTACTACCCTCACCAGGAGCACTTTCTTTGTAGAATCGACCATATCTCGAGAACGGTGCGTCTGCAGTCAGAGTTCTAAAGACCTATCCAAAGAAGTTGAAAATACCCATCTGACCATGGCAACGCATCTGTTCATGCCACCTTTTCTTTACTACCCTCACCAGGAGCACTTTTCTTGTAGAATCGAGCGTATCTCGAGAACGGTGCGTCTGCAGTCAGAGTTTTAAAGACCTATCCAAAGAAGTTGAAAATACCCATCTGACCATGGTAACGCATCTGTTCATGCCACCTTTTCTTTACTACCCTCACCAGGAGCACTTTCTTTGTAGAATCGACCATATCTCGAGAACGGTGCGTCTGCAGTCAGAGTTCTAAAGACCTATCCAAAGAAGTTGAAAATACCCATCTGACCATGGCAACGCATCTGTTCATGCCACCTTTTCTTTACTACCCTCACCAGGAGCACTTTCTTTGTAGAATCGACCATATCTCGAGAACGGTGCGTCTGCAGTCAGAGTTCTAAAGACCTATCCAAAGAAGTTGAAAATACCCATCTGACCATGGCAACGCATCTGTTCATGCCACCTTTTCTTTACTACCCTCACCAGGAGCACTTTCCTTGTAGAATCGAGCGTATCTCGAGAACGGTGCGTCTGCAGTCAGAGTTTTAAAGACCTATCCAAAGAAGTTGAAAATACCCATCTGACCATGGCAACGCATCTGTTCATGCCACCTTTTCTTTACTACCCTCACCAGGAGCACTTTTCTTGTAGAATCGAGCGTATCTCGAGAACGGTGCGTCTGCAGTCAGAGTTTTAAAGACCTATCCAAAGAAGTTGAAAATACCCATCTGACCATGGCAACGCATCTGTTCATGCCACCATTTCTTTACTACCCTCACCAGGAGCACTTTCCTTGTAGAATCGAGCGTATCTCGAGAACGATGCGTCTGCAGTCAGAGTTTTAAAGACCTATCCAAAGAAGTTTAAAATACCCATCTGACCATGGCAACGCATCTGTTCATGCCACCTTTTCTTTACTACCCTCACCAGGAGCACTTTTCTTGTAGAATCGAGCGTATCTCGAGAACGATGCTTCTGCAGTCAGAGTTTTAAAGACCTATCCAAAGAAGTTGAAAATACCCATCTGACCATGGCAACGCATCTGTTCATGCCACCTTTTCTTTACTACCCTCACCAGGAGCACTTTTCTTGTAGAATCGAGCGTATCTCGAGAACGGTGCGTCTGCAGTCAGAGTTTTAAAGACCTATCCAAAGAAGTTGAAAATACCCATCTGACCATGGCAACGCATCTGTTCATGCCACCTTTTCTTTACTACCCTCACCAGGAGCACTTTTCTTGTAGAATCGACCATATCTCGAGAACGGTGCGTCTGCAGTCAGAGTTCTAAAGACCTATCGAAAGAAGTTGAAAATACCCATCTGACCATGGCAACGCATCTGTTCATGCCACCATTTCTTTACTACCCTCACCAGGAGCACTTTCTTTGTAGAATCGACCATATCTCGAGAACGGTGCGTCTGCAGTCAGAGTTCTAAAGACCTATCCAAAGAAGTTGAAAATACCCATCTGACCATGGCAACGCATCTGTTCATGCCACCTTTTCTTTACTACCCTCACCAGGAGCACTTTCTTTGTAGAATCGACCATATCTCGAGAACGGTGCGTCTGCAGTCAGAGTTCTAAAGACCTATCCACAGAAGTTGAAAATACCCATCTGACCATGGCAACGCATCTGTTCATGCCACCATTTCTTTACTACCCTCACCAGGAGCACTTTCTTTGTAGAATCGACCATATCTCGAGAACGGTGCGTCTGCAGTCAGAGTTCTAAAGACCTATCCAAAGAAGTTGAAAATACCCATCTGACCATGGCAACGCATCTGTTCATGCCACCTTTTCTTTACTACCCTCACCAGGAGCACTTTCCTTGTAGAATCGAGCGTATCTCGAGAACGATGCGTCTGCAGTCAGAGTTCCAAAGACCTATCCAAAGAAGTTGAAAATACCCATCTGACCATGGCAACGCATCTGTTCATGCCACCATTTCTTTACTACCCTCACCAGGAGCACTTTCTTTGTAGAATCGACCATATCTCGAGAACGGTGCGTCCGCAGTCAGAGTTCTAAAGACCTATCCAAAGAAGTTGAAAATACCCATCTGACCATGGCAACGCATCTGTTCATGCCACCTTTTCTTTACTACCCCCTCCAGGAGCACTTTCTTTGTAGAATCGACCATATCTCGAGAACGGTGCGTCTGCAGTCAGAGTTCTAAAGACCTATCCAAAGAAGTTGAAAATACCCATCTGACCATGGCAACGCATCTGTTCATGCCACCTTTTCTTTACTACCCTCACCAGGAGCACTTTCCTTGTAGAATCGAGCGTAGCTCGAGAACGATGCGTCTGCAGTCAGAGTTCCAAAGACCTATCCAAAGAAGTTGAAAATACCCATCTGACCATGGCAACGCATCTGTTCATGCCACCTTTTCTTTACTACCCTCACCAGGAGCACTTTCTTTGTAGAATCGACCATATCTCGAGAACGGTGCGTCTGCAGTCAGAGTTCTAAAGACCTATCCACAGAAGTTGAAAATACCCATCTGACCATGGCAACGCATCTGTTCATGCCACCTTTTCTTTACTACCCTCACCAGGAGCACTTTCTTTGTAGAATCGACCATATCTCGAGAACGGTGCGTCTGCAGTCAGAGTTCTAAAGACCTATCCACAGAAGTTGAAAATACCCATCTGACCATGGCAACGCATCTGTTCATGCCACCATTTCTTTACTACCCTCACCAGGAGCACTTTCTTTGTAGAATCGACCATATCTCGAGAACGGTGCGTCTGCAGTCAGAGTTCTAAAGACCTATCCAAAGAAGTTGAAAATACCCATCTGACCATGGCAACGCATCTGTTCATGCCACCTTTTCTTTACTACCCTCACCAGGAGCACTTTCTTTGTAGAATCGACCATATCTCGAGAACGGTGCGTCTGCAGTCAGAGTTCTAAAGACCTACCCACAGAAGTTGAAAATACCCATCTGACCATGGCAACGCATCTGTTCATGCCACCATTTCTTTACTACCCTCACCAGGAGCACTTTCTTTGTAGAATCGACCATATCTCGAGAACGGTGCGTCTGCAGTCAGAGTTCTAAAGACCTATCCAAAGAAGTTGAAAATACCCATCTGACCATGGTAACGCATCTGTTCATGCCACCATTTCTTTACTACCCTCACCAGGAGCACTTTCTTTGTAGAATCGACCATATCTCGAGAACGGTGCGTCTGCAGTCAGAGTTCTAAAGACCTATCCATAGAAGTTGAAAATACCCATCTGACCATGGCAACGCATCTGTTCATGCCACCTTTTCTTTACTACCCTCACCAGGAGCACTTTCCTTGTAGAATCGACCATATCTCGAGAACGGTGCGTCTGCAGTCAGAGTTCTAAAGACCTATCCATAGAAGTTGAAAATACCCATCTGACCATGGCAACGCATCTGTTCATGCCACCTTTTCTTTACTACCCTCACCAGGAGCACTTTCCTTGTAGAATCGAGCGTATCTCGAGAACGATGCGTCTGCAATCTGAGTTCTAAAGACCTATCCAAAGAAGTTGAAAATACCCATCTGACCATGGCAACGCATCTGTTCATGCCACCTTTTCTTTACTACCCTCACCAGGAGCACTTTCCTTGTAGAATCGAGCGTATCTCGAGAACGATGCGTCTGCAGTCAGAGTTCTAAAGACCTATCCAAAGAAGTTGAAAATACCCATCTGACCATGGCAACGCATCTGTTCATGCCACCTTTTCTTTACTACCCTCACCAGGAGCACTTTCCTTGTAGAATCGAGCGTATCTCGAGAACGATGCGTCTGCAATCTGAGTTCTAAAGACCTATCCAAAGAAGTTGAAAATACCCATCTGACCATGGCAACGCATCTGTTCATGCCACCTTTTCTTTACTACCCTCACCAGGAGCACTTTCCTTGTAGAATCGAGCGTATCTCGAGAACGATGCGTCTGCAGTCAGAGTTCTAAAGACCTATCCAAAGAAGTTGAAAATACCCATCTGACCATGGCAACGCATCTGTTCATGCCACCTTTTCTTTACTACCCTCACCAGGAGCACTTTCCTTGTAGAATCGAGCGTATCTCGAGAACGATGCGTCTGCAATCTGAGTTCTAAAGACCTATCCAAAGAAGTTGAAAATACCCATCTGACCATGGCAACGCATCTGTTCATGCCACCTTTTCTTTACTACCCTCACCAGGAGCACTTTCTTTGTAGAATCGACCATATCTCGAGAACGGTGCGTCTGCAGTCAGAGTTCTAAAGACCTATCCACAGAAGTTGAAAATACCCATCTGACCATGGCAACGCATCTGTTCATGCCACCATTTCTTTACTACCCTCACCAGGAGCACTTTCTTTGTAGAATCGACCATATCTCGAGAACGGTGCGTCTGCAGTCAGAGTTCTAAAGACCTATCCAAAGAAGTTGAAAATACCCATCTGACCATGGCAACGCATCTGTTCATGCCACCATTTCTTTACTACCCTCACCAGGAGCACTTTCTTTGTAGAATCGACCATATCTCGAGAACGGTGCGTCTGCAGTCAGAGTTCTAAAGACCTATCCATAGAAGTTGAAAATACCCATCTGACCATGGCAACGCATCTGTTCATGCCACCTTTTCTTTACTACCCTCACCAGGAGCACTTTCCTTGTAGAATCGACCATATCTCGAGAACGGTGCGTCTGCAGTCAGAGTTCTAAAGACCTATCCATAGAAGTTGAAAATACCCATCTGACCATGGCAACGCATCTGTTCATGCCACCTTTTCTTTACTACCCTCACCAGGAGCACTTTCCTTGTAGAATCGAGCGTATCTCGAGAACGATGCGTCTGCAATCTGAGTTCTAAAGACCTATCCAAAGAAGTTGAAAATACCCATCTGACCATGGCAACGCATCTGTTCATGCCACCTTTTCTTTACTACCCTCACCAGGAGCACTTTCCTTGTAGAATCGAGCGTATCTCGAGAACGATGCGTCTGCAGTCAGAGTTCTAAAGACCTATCCAAAGAAGTTGAAAATACCCATCTGACCATGGCAACGCATCTGTTCATGCCACCTTTTCTTTACTACCCTCACCAGGAGCACTTTCCTTGTAGAATCGAGCGTATCTCGAGAACGATGCGTCTGCAATCTGAGTTCTAAAGACCTATCCAAAGAAGTTGAAAATACCCATCTGACCATGGCAACGCATCTGTTCATGCCACCTTTTCTTTACTACCCTCACCAGGAGCACTTTCCTTGTAGAATCGAGCGTATCTCGAGAACGATGCGTCTGCAGTCAGAGTTCTAAAGACCTATCCAAAGAAGTTGAAAATACCCATCTGACCATGGCAACGCATCTGTTCATGCCACCTTTTCTTTACTACCCTCACCAGGAGCACTTTCCTTGTAGAATCGAGCGTATCTCGAGAACGATGCGTCTGCAATCTGAGTTCTAAAGACCTATCCAAAGAAGTTGAAAATACCCATCTGACCATGGCAACGCATCTGTTCATGCCACCTTTTCTTTACTACCCTCACCAGGAGCACTTTCTTTGTAGAATCGACCATATCTCGAGAACGGTGCGTCTGCAGTCAGAGTTCTAAAGACCTATCCACAGAAGTTGAAAATACCCATCTGACCATGGCAACGCATCTGTTCATGCCACCATTTCTTTACTACCCTCACCAGGAGCACTTTCTTTGTAGAATCGACCATATCTCGAGAACGGTGCGTCTGCAGTCAGAGTTCTAAAGACCTATCCAAAGAAGTTGAAAATACCCATCTGACCATGGCAACGCATCTGTTCATGCCACCATTTCTTTACTACCCTCACCAGGAGCACTTTCTTTGTAGAATCGACCATATCTCGAGAACGGTGCGTCTGCAGTCAGAGTTCTAAAGACCTATCCACAGAAGTTGAAAATACCCATCTGACCATGGCAACGCATCTGTTCATGCCACCTTTTCTTTACTACCCTCACCAGGAGCACTTTCCTTGTAGAATCGAGCGTATCTCGAGAACGATGCGTCTGCAGTCAGAGTTCTAAAGACCTATCCACAGAAGTTGAAAATACCCATCTGACCATGGCAACGCATCTGTTCATGCCACCTTTTCTTTACTACCCTCACCAGGAGCACTTTCCTTGTAGAATCGAGCGTATCTCGAGAACGATGCGTCTGCAATCTGAGTTCTAAAGACCTATCCAAAGAAGTTGAAAATACCCATCTGACCATGGTAACGCATCTGTTCATGCCACCTTTTCTTTACTACCCTCACCAGGAGCACTTTCCTTGTAGAATCGAGCGTATCTCGAGAACGATGCGTCTGCAATCTGAGTTCTAAAGACCTATCCAAAGAAGTTGAAAATACCCATCTGACCATGGCAACGCATCTGTTCATGCCACCTTTTCTTTACTACCCTCACCAGGAGCACTTTCCTTGTAGAATCGAGCGTATCTCGAGAACGATGCGTCTGCAGTCAGAGTTCTAAAGACCTATCCACAGAAGTTGAAAATACCCATCTGACCATGGCAACGCATCTGTTCATGCCACCTTTTCTTTACTACCCTCACCAGGAGCACTTTCCTTGTAGAATCGAGCGTATCTCGAGAACGATGCGTCTGCAGTCAGAGTTCTAAAGACCTATCCAAAGAAGTTGAAAATACCCATCTGACCATGGCAACGCATCTGTTCATGCCACCTTTTCTTTACTACCCTCACCAGGAGCACTTTCCTTGTAGAATCGACCATATCTCGAGAACGGTGCGTCTGCAGTCAGAGTTCTAAAGACCTATCCATAGAAGTTGAAAATACCCATCTGACCATGGCAACGCATCTGTTCATGCCACCTTTTCTTTACTACCCTCACCAGGAGCACTTTCCTTGTAGAATCGAGCGTATCTCGAGAACGATGCGTCTGCAGTCAGAGTTCTAAAGACCTATCCATAGAAGTTGAAAATACCCATCTGACCATGGCAACGCATCTGTTCATGCCACCTTTTCTTTACTACCCTCACCAGGAGCACTTTCCTTGTAGAATCGACCATATCTCGAGAACGGTGCGTCTGCAGTCAGAGTTCTAAAGACCTATCCATAGAAGTTGAAAATACCCATCTGACCATGGCAACGCATCTGTTCATGCCACCTTTTCTTTACTACCCTTACCAGGAGCACTTTCCTTGTAGAATCGAGCGTATCTCGAGAACGATGCGTCTGCAGTCAGAGTTCTAAAGACCTATCCATAGAAGTTGCAAATACCCATCTGACCATGGCAACGCATCTGTTCATGCCACCATTTCTTTTCTACCCCCTCCAGGAGCACTTTCTTTGTAGAATCGACCATATCTCGGGAACGGTGCGTCTGCAGTCAGAGTTCTAAAGACCTATCCATAGAAGTTGAAAATACCCATCTGACCATGGCAACGCATCTTTTCATGCCACCTTTTCTTTACTACCCTCACCAAGAGCACTTTTCTTGTAGAATCGAGCGTATCTCGAGAACGATGCGTCTGCAGTCAGAGTTCTAAAGACCTATCCATAGAAGTTGAAAATACCCATCTGACCATGGCAACGCATCTGTTCATGCCACCTTTTCTTTACTACCCTCACCAGGAGCACTTTCCTTGTAGAATCGAGCGTATCTCGAGAACGATGCGTCTGCAGTCAGAGTTCTAAAGACCTATCCAAAGAAGTTGAAAATACCCATCTGACCATGGCAACGCATCTGTTCATGCCACCTTTTCTTTACTACCCTCACCAGGAGCACTTTCTTTGTAGAATCGACCATATCTCGAGAACGGTGCGTCTGCAGTCAGAGTTCTAAAGACCTATCCAAAGAAGTTGAAAATACCCATCTGACCATGGTAACGCATCTGTTCATGCCACCATTTCTTTACTACCCTCACCAGGAGCACTTTCTTTGTAGAATCGACCATATCTCGAGAACGGTGCGTCTGCAGTCAGAGTTCTAAAGACCTATCCATAGAAGTTGAAAATACCCATCTGACCATGGCAACGCATCTGTTCATGCCACCTTTTCTTTACTACCCTCACCAAGAGCACTTTTCTTGTAGAATCGAGCGTATCTCGAGAACGATGCGTCTGCAGTCAGAGTTCTAAAGACCTATCCAAAGAAGTTGAAAATACCCATCTGACCATGGTAACGCATCTGTTCATGCCACCATTTCTTTACTACCCTCACCAGGAGCACTTTCTTTGTAGAATCGACCATATCTCGAGAACGGTGCGTCTGCAGTCAGAGTTCTAAAGACCTATCCATAGAAGTTGAAAATACCCATCTGACCATGGCAACGCATCTGTTCATGCCACCTTTTCTTTACTACCCTCACCAGGAGCACTTTCCTTGTAGAATCGAGCGTATCTCGAGAACGATGCGTCTGCAGTCAGAGTTCTAAAGACCTATCCAAAGAAGTTGAAAATACCCATCTGACCATGGCAACGCATCTGTTCATTCCACCTGATGTGAATGTACCATTAACATTGTTCCAAAATGTCATGTTCCACTTTTTTTGTCTCTGGCTTGTCATCTTTGAATTGCTTGTCAGACGGATTTCTTCCTCGAGCTTCGCAAACTTAACACTCGCTTTAATTTGTAATATTAACTAACCTTAAAATGAATTATTGCTTTCTTTTATTTTGCTATTCCCACCACTCTCAAATGTAACACCACCCATGAAGACCGGTAAGGAGTTGTGTACGCAGACGGATTAGATAATAATATAATAATAATATGGGTGGCGCTACAGCCCGTAGAGGGCCAAGGCCTAGCTTCTTTTTTTTTTTCTTCGTTTTTGTTTTATCTTATAATTTATTTTTCTTACAGGCTAGACAAAAATAACTAAAACTAGCTTAACTAACTTAACAATCGTTCTTACATCTAACCTACTGACCCTATACGGGTACTCTAAGCTATTCTGAACTAAATTTAATTGTGCCTTTCGGCTTAAACTATAGTTTTTTTTTTATTTTGTCTGAATGTACTTTCTGATTAGTTTGGCCAAGAAAACTGGTAAAAAACTTGACATTATATATCTATCTTAACCTATCTTAAACTTACTTAACATAATATAAAAACTTATAAGCTAACTTAACTATGTCCGTAACAGTACGGCACGTGCACCAGGGCGTATATGTTATGTATATGCCTAACATATAAAATTTAAACGCCGTGGTGCACCTTTTTTTTTTTTTTTTTTTCCTACGCTACCCTAAGATCTATGTAAGTTGGCCACTATGGTCAACTACCGCGTCATTTTGAAAATCCAGCGGCGGCGGGGGCTGGTTTTGGTGTAACCACCAGTAAAATTGCCGTTCTTTGGCAGACTCTCTCCTGTCTCGAGCAGAGATCGCTCTACTGAACCGGAGGAGATCCTCGTGAATGCGAGCGACATCCCGTTCGTATTGGAGTCGCCTGTCCACTGTTCGGCGTACGACGTGGAAGATGACAGGACATCCTTGTGGATCCTGTATTAGGCCAATTGTGTCGAGATAGAGGAACGCTTCAGGAGGAATAAAGCCGGTGAGGCGCACTCTCTCATGGTACATAACATTGGGGTAGTAAGCCCCAAAGATCAGACTGTTGGAAGAAGTCATAGCTCGTGCAATATGCCTTCTGATCAGTTTAATAATAAAATTATCTATCCTGTTCAAGTTTGCCTCGTTGTACAGGACCTCGTTAGGATAGAACTTCTTGTACTCAGACTCGGGTGTACGATACAACCGGAGACAAGTGCGAAGACACTGTCTCTCGAACAACCTCATCTTTTCCATCTGGGAAGGACTCACATTGAACCATAGTGGACAACCGTAGGCCATAACTGGCCGGATGAGGGCCATGTAGCAGATTACCTTTACTCTGGTGTCAAGTTGGCTGCTGTAAAACAACCCCCTTGCCACAGCAAAGGTCTTTTTAGCTTTCGCCAGAGCAATATCTATATGTTTGTCAAAATACAGATATTGGTCCAACCAAATGCCTAGATACCTTACTACACTTTTCACATCTAACGGCCGTCCCTGCGGGTCAATTATGCCGAACTTACGCCAGTTTGTGCGCGTATCCCATGCTGCCATGTACAGCGGGGTCCTGAAAAGGATAGTTTCACACTTCAGGAAGTTGATAATCAACTTCCAATCGTCGCAAAATCGGACCTTCGGACCTGATCTGTACGCTACTAGATCGTCGGCGTACGCAATTAAGTGCGGCATGGAACCTATAAGATCTGCAGTGAATATTGAGAACAAGATCGGCGAACCAACAGCTCCCTGTTGCAGACCATTTTTGATGTTAAAGACCATGGTAGAAGTTACGTCGCCACTTTTCACGACGAACTTTCTGCCTATTATCATGTCATAGATCGTGTATAGCAATGGTTTACTTATGCCGAGCCTGACCAGCTTGAGGAAGAGACCCTCTAACCAAACGGTGTCGAACGCTTTCTCCAAGTCAATGCATTGTTTTTTATCTTTGTTCCACTGAATGTCGGATACCAGTTTGGACGCGGCATGTATAGTTTCATGCCCCGCCCTGAATCCGAACTGGTTGTCCGGTATGATTTTATTTTCCTCAACCCATTGTTTCAGAACTCGAATGACTATCTTTTCAAAAACCTTGCTTATGCAAGGAAGAAGACTGATCGACCGAAGATTTGTCGGGATAGATTTGTCTTTGTCCCGTTTAGGGATTGGTTGCACTACAGCTGTTTTCCAGTGTGCCGGGTAATAAGCATTACTCAGCGCATTATTGAACAGTGTTGTGTAAATCTGCACGGCTTCGGGAGGAAGATAGCGAAGCACAATATTTGGTATACCATCGATTCCCGCCGACTTTTTCTTCTTCAGCGAGTTAAAGATACCCTGAAGATCTTCTTGAGAGATCAAGATGTGATTTCCATCATTGGCGACGGCATTATTTGCCATCTTATCGTCACTGAACCTGGTAAAACCAGGATTCTCAGATCGCCATTGACTTATCTCGTTTCGGAGCTCGAAGTGGTTTAGCGAAGCGCTATGCTCCAGGTCATGATTCGGCCTACGAACCTCATTGACCGTATACACTCGCTGAAACACAGCACCAATTGCTTTCACCTTCTCCTGGGGATCTTCAACCACGAAGAAGTCGTTGTCTAGCACTGCCCCATCTGGATCGATGCCAACTGAAGTCAGTAGTTGTTGGTTATTTGTCGTCCTGGGAAGTCTAACGGCCTGAATGTCGTTTTGATCTTTCCTCCGAAATATTTTATTTACTTGTGGGAACATACCCGGGTTGTTAGAACGTACAGCCCGGATCTTATTGCCCCAGTGCAAGCTTATGGCCAAACTATAATTGATACGTATTAACTGTTGGAGGTTCTTGATCTCCGATTTCAATGCCCTAACTTCCGTGTTTTGTGGGTCTGTAAACCGCCTGTGCAAGAGTTTGAGTCTTGACAGCAGCCTACTTTTGTGCACGTGAAGTGCATCGATGGTAGCATTTCGATAAACATCGCTGTCATCGATTTGTACTACCTTCGGAATAGTCTTGTCCGTGGTACTTTTAATTACGTCGTCCATTTGTAGGAGGTACCTGTCAACCTCTTCGTTCGTTAGGTTTCTGTTTGATGGAGGATTGATCCCACTCGAACGTAGTTCTGTGCATAACGTCCTGGAGAAGCGAGGCCAGCGGGTCTTATTGTAATTATAAGGATTCCTCTGGACATACTCCTCCAGTTCTTCCACCTCGTTCGGGAGCTGAATAGCCGCGAAGAGTCCGCAGTGATCACTCTCGTACTCAACCGCAGTTAAACAGTTCCGCGTGCGTCTCTCCACGTCTAGTATCGTCAGTCGTCTGTCGATCAGCAACAGATCCAGATAGGACTCGGATCTGGGGTACGATGGCCTATCAGTTGCAAGCAAATCTAGCTTGAACTCAATATTGTGCTCTGCCAACCAGTTATACAGTGGGGTCCCCCTGTCGTTGTGCACTCTATTGCCCCATTCTCTATGCTTGGAGTTCAAATCCCCAGCAATTATATAATAGTTTTCCTCCGAGCTCAGTCGAAGGCTAGTGAAAAGAGTATCGAGTTCTGAAATAAAGTTGCGATTGAGTGCAGTATTGTCAGCTGCGTAGATCGCGATCACATATAACCGCTTTCCACCCTGGAGAGGAATGCGTGCAATACACGTTTCTAGCACTTGAAATCTTCGCACTTCACTGCTATACATGACCTTATGGCAGAGGCCTTTTTTGATTAAGAGAGCGACCCCGCCCTCTCGCAAGGATTGGGGCCGGTCTCTTCGAACTACGTGGTAATTCTTGTACCAGAGTGTGCGCGTCTGGTTCAGCTTAGTTTCGCTGGCCATCAGCACGTCTGGATTGTGAGTTTGCATAAGGTTGCCGAGCGTTAATTTGCGTTCTGTCCTAATCAGTGAATTCACATTCACTGCTAGGATCTTAAGGTTACTAGCTGCGTGAGCAGCCATTAGACCGATGATGCGTTTGGCACGTCAAACACCGTCGAGTAGATTAATTCTGCTCGCGCTGCTTGCTCTTGGAACTGTTTCTCGAGCTGAGCGATCTGCCCCTGGATAGAGAGCAGTACCGCCATCATATCCAGATTCGCTTCAGGTTGCCTGGCCACTGGGACCGGGGTCACCTTCGGCACTGTCTGTTGTACCGGTTGCCTTCCTGATGCCATTTGGGCGTAGGAGACGGCCGGCGTAACAGTGGTAGCTGGAACACGGGGCACTGGCCTCGATTCTACCATTTTGAGTTGTTTCTTTGCCTCTACACTCTTTCTGATTTCCTGGACTTTAGGACATCCCCGATAATTTGCAGAGTGCCCATTGGTCTTACAGAGTACGCATGTGAGCATAGCTCTGTCCTCGACTTTTTCCTTCCGTAAACGGCATTCCCCTGGATTGTGGGTTTCTGCGCATTTGACGCAGCGAGACTCCATGTTGCAGTTCGCCGCGACATGCCCAAACCTCTGACAGCGAGCACATTGGAGTATGTGCTTCGTCTTTATTAATGTGTCCCATTTCACAGACAAGGAGCCATTCGCTTTAGGCTCTCTATTCTACTGTCTGGGGTGACCTGAACAAGGAAGAACGGAAGTTTCCTGTTCTCCTTTCTCGTTACCGCAGTGATGAAGGGCTTAACCCCAACGAACGTGACATCGTCGCTCTGCGCCTGGCGCAGCACAGCGAGGATATCCTCGGGATCAGTAGCGGGATCCACATTCTTGAGGAGCATTGTCTTAACTTTTTCCCCTTTTGGGGTATACGAGAAAAACTCGGCCCCCGCCGCCGCTAGCTTTTCTTTTATGATGCGGAAATCTGCCACCTCGGAGCAGTGGACCGAAAGCCTTAAGGGCCCTTTATACCTTAAATAATAAGAATTTTTTGTGGCCAACTTACATAATTTGTCCACCTCCTTCGTCTCCAGTCCGAAGACGTTGATGGGCGGGCACCTCTCCTTCTTGGCTGCTGCTGCTGGTTGCTGCTGCGTCTGCTTCTGAGGAAGTCGTTGTTGTTGTTGTTGCTGCTGCTTCTGCTTCATTGGTTGTTGTTGCTGTCGCGTGGCAGGTGTGGAACGTTGCCCCTTTGCCAGCTGTTGGAAGCGTTCATGTTGCTGCTGCTGCTGTTGCTGCTGCTGCTGCTGCTGCTGCTGCTGGTCTTGCTGCTGCTGCTGCTGTTGCTGCTGCTGCTGCTGCTGTTGTTGTTGCTGCTTTTGTTGTTGCTGCTGTTATTGTTGCTGCTGCTGTTGTTGCTGCTTTTCTTTTTGCTGTTGTTGTTGTCGCTGCTGTTGCGTTTCCTTGGCCGCTTTCCTTGCCTTCAGCTTAGTTTGAAGTGCCAGGATGTGGGCGTCTAGTTCCTCTCTCTCCCTCTGCTTCCTCACCAACTCTTCGCGTTCATCCTCCTCTTCATCATCAGATTCGGATGATGTAAGATCACGGTAGGGGTTCCCGCTACCGCCGTACGAGAATCTCCCCTCACCCTCTGCCGATTCGTACTGGACGTTGTCCAGAGGTTTTTTGCGTAGCGCAGCTGTAGCTGCGATTAAGGCTGTTTCTGCTGCTGCTGCAGCTTTTGTTGTTGTTATAGCTGCTGCTGTTGTTGTTGCTTCTTCTTCCGCAACTTTCGTATCGCCTGAGGCGACAGTGGAACGGCGCTTTACCACATTAGGTTGTGGGTGAAGCTTCTTCCTCCGTTTCTTCCTCTCCTCCGGCTGCGATGCCTGGTGGCCTGATGTGCCAGCCTGGTGGTCTGATGTATCAGGCACCGCTTCGTCACATTTGCCCGCTTTTAAGAGAGCGGACCGCTCTTTCGATGACATTCGTTTTCTTTTATGTTACTATTTTTTTTTAAAAAAAAAAAAACAAAAAACGACGACTGCGTTTCTGGTTTTCGAACCCACACCGCAGGGTTCACTAACTCCGCGGTCTAGCACCACTTCCTCTGAGCCACACTATTGGCTTGCAACTTGCTGTGTTTTTATATATAGTAAGTACTTGCCGAATTCGCACTAAGTCGAAACACGTCTGTATCGGTCGAAGGTCTGTGAACGACTCCCAACCACCTCGTCCTGGGTCTGCCAAGCGGTCGCCTACCTGATGGAATCGCATTCAACGCCCGCCTCGGGCTTTCCGTTCGAAGAAGCAGCTGCTCAATGTTGAGTTCCTCGCGCACTGCCGTTTTTCTCACCCTATCCCGGCGAGTAATTCCTACAACAGCATGAAGAAATCTTATCTCAGCAGCTTGCACTCGCGATCTTATTCTTTCGGTCATTACCCAAATTTCATGACCATAGGTGAGAGTTGGAACAAATGCTGAGTTGAAACCCGCTAACTTGGCTTTGACACCAAGCTCGGCCTTTCTGATTACAGAACTACCAAGCTGTGTCAAAACTGACACAGCTTGACCAATCCTACCGGAAAGCTCAGCAGTACTCCTTCCATCACTCGTGAAAAAGTCCCCGAGATACTTAAACTTCTCCACCTGCTTCAATGGGACTCCACTAACATAACCCTCATTCCAGCATCAGCACATACGGCCACAAACCTATCGAGTGCGCGCTGGAATTCCGTCTGTGAGGATAACTAAGTCATCTGCGAAAAGAAGATTACTTATCCTCAACTCTCCCAAGGTGAAACATTCCTCACCTCGGCTGCGCTGCAACATCCAGTCCATGTATACACTGAAAAGGAGAGGTGACAAGACACACCCTTGGCGAAGTCCAACGTTCACGGTGAAAGGTGTTGATTTAGCACCGTTTACACGAACACAACTGCTGCAGTTTGTGTATAGCGACTGAATGGCCCTCAGAACAGGACCATCAATCCCATACTCCTGCAGGGCACTCCAGAGTTTACCTCGAGGGACTCGGTCATATGCTTTTTCCTAATCTACGAAACAAGTGTAGATGGGTTTGGCATACTCCCAAGCCTTCTCAAGTACCATTCTGAGAGTGAAAAGCTTGTCGGTTGTACTTCTGCCGGGATGAAAGCCGCACTGTTCATCCCCCATCCTGGGCTCGACTATAGCTTTAGAACGCGCTTCCAACACCTTAGCATAGACTTTCCCGGGGATACTTAAAAGAGCTATGCCCCTGTAGTCGGAGCAATCTCGTTTGTCCCGCTTCTTGAAAAGTGGGACAATCACCCCAGTTTGCCAATCGACAGGTGCCTCACCGCGTTCCCAGGCCACTTTAATGACACGAGAGAGCCATAAAACTCCCTCTTTACCCATTGCCTTAAGCATCTCTGGCCGGATTTATCCACACCGGCGGATTTGCCAATTTTTAGCGATTCAATCGCCAAAATGACTTGGACTATTCTCCGCCCCATTCATGACTACGGGTCTGTCATCCTCAGTGGCCTGTTCGGGATTGAGCAGCTCAAAAAATTGCTCGCTCCATCTGCCCAAGCTGTCCGCCTCATTGGAAAGCAACAACCCACCTTCGGATTTGACTCCTTCGCTGATGTTGAATTTCGTTCCTCTGAGTCGGCGCGTTTGCCAGATGCAATATTTCCCAGATCTATGGTCGCTTTCCAGCTTCTCGCCGAACTCCTCCCAAGACTGCTCTTAAGTTGCTCGCACAGCTAATTTGCAAGTTCTTCGCGCCTCAGTGTACCGGTCACTAGAAGCAGAGTCGCCCAAGAGAAGGACATAAATCAGCTATATATAACTCTGAAGATTTAAATTGATGCAAAGTATTCCTGTAAATAGAGCGTGACATTATATTTTTATTCACGCAAACCTCTATTACAAATATATGCCCTCTTCGAAATATGAGTCATCTTTTGAACACCCTCCGAATAATAGTAAAT
The DNA here is from genome assembly GCA_907269125.1 of Eristalis pertinax. Classification (NCBI taxonomy): domain Eukaryota; kingdom Metazoa; phylum Arthropoda; class Insecta; order Diptera; family Syrphidae; genus Eristalis; species Eristalis pertinax. The sequence continues at coordinate 105,348,191 of OU026145.1, read as the reverse complement.
GTTCGTGGGCAAATTCACGAATTTCCCACAAAATTCATGAATCGACGAACGTTGTTGTGTGAAATGCAAGGGAATTCCACTACTCTTTCCACACTTTTCTCCGTTGTGGACTAGGGGTAAAAATGGCAGAAGACCAAGAACTACAGAGGCCTGTAGACCTGCTCCCAACGTCGCCTACAAGATTTGTGTGAACGTCTAAAGTCGATTTGCACCCCTTCCGACTTTAGACCAAATCTTCACACTAAGGCAAATCCTGGAGACGACCAGCGAGTTTCAAATAGACACGCACCACCTTTCCATCGATTTTAAAAACAATTATTTTAATGACTTCTGTGTCAGCTGACAAGACGAAATCCAATCAAATACAGTCCCCCATTGACATTTTTGAGATGACAGCGAGATGAGTTAAGAGTAAATAAGAAGAAGAAAATAAAAAACTTAGAAAAAAAATTAAAAAAATCGAAATATCAACAGGCGCCCAGGAGTCCAATTTTCGCAGTAGGTATCCAAAACCAATCTCATACATTTTTTGTTTTTTAAATTTCGACGAGACTATGAGGGCCCCCCCTCGGGGCCCTAATGTGTAGCTGTCAAATATTCAGGAAAATAGGCGCGCGGGGCCCGCATAGTCTCGTCGAAATTTAAAAAACACAAAGTGTATGACGTCAGCTTCGTATACCTACTGCGAAAATATGAGTTCTGGGCGCCTGGTGATATTTCGATTTTTTTATTTATTTATTTTTTTTTTTTTATTTTCTTCTTCTTATTTACTCTTAACTCATCTCCCTGTCAAACTGTATTTGAATGGATTTTGTCTTGTCAGCTGACACAGAATGACTGGCTGCCCAGATCCCGGCTGATCTAGTTGTCTTTAAAATCGAGGAAAGGTGGGTGGTGCGGTGCGTATGGATTTGAAACTCGCTGGTCTTCTCCAGGATTTGCCTTAGTGTTCAAACTTTTGTGGATCGAATTTTGCAACTATTTTTCATTTTATTTGTTTGTTTCGTGAATGAGTTGGAATCTGAAAGTTAGAGCATTGTCTTATTGAAATATATCTTTAAACAAATATTATCGCTTATGGTTTAGAAATAAGAGCTATTTTCTGCCAAATTCCTACGCCATACGCAGACTTTTGAGGGACACTTGTACACACATGCACATGTGTACATTAAGCCTGGGTTGGATTTGTGTTGGTTTTGGTTGATTATCAAAGGCTTCGTAAATCTTCTTTCGCTTGTGTAGTGCCATATCTACATATACACATTTTTCATCGAATATAAACCAATGAAGAACTAAAGCCAACCAATCATACCAGAGACACGATCGAACGTCCAGGACATCTGCCCAAAGTGTTGCAAATGCAAATGCACCAACTGAATGGCGAGTCATGCTGCTTGATTGAATTTTCTTGGGGTGAGAAATAGTATGGATTTCCGTCACCACACTTGCATTCAAGAATACACATTTTGATGTGAGGTGACAAAAATATGTGACGTGACAATTTGTCTTTCAATAGAGCTTCGTTCTTTTTTGAGTGAAATAAGAGGAATGTCATAGAACGTTAGAGAGCGAACTCTCTGGCAGTTTCACCGTCTCCGCTGGACATGGCGATGCCCAAGATCACATCCACAATCTGAACAGCCATTCATGGTAAGCGATTCCATTTGAAATTGAGTTTCAAAGAGTCAACATCAACCAATCATCAATCAAATGTCCAGTGCTTATATCGGGTTGTTCAAATCCGTGTTTCCATCTTGGTCGTTTTGGGGTGGGGTGGTGGTGTGGTAGCCGATTTAGCCACGATGATGACTGCTATCGCTGCTCTGGTAGAAGCCAGCCAAATCGTTGTTGGATGTCGTTGGGAAATTCTGCTCACTTAGCAGATTTAGCGGGTTAAGGTAGTGTTGTCTCAGGTTCCTGATTGCCTCGTTAGGATGATTGTTGATGCCTAGAAGCTGCTTTCTGAACAGTGTCAGCATGTACTGTTGTAAGGGGATGATGCGTGCTTCATCGTAAAGCTTCTTGTTGCTGTGGTGCTTTCGTCGGTCCCTGTCGTAGGTGAGACCTGTAGATATTCGCAGTAATTTCATTTCGAAAATGGCGAGCTTCTCCATGCTGGTCTTAGAAATGGTGCCATATTGGGAAGCCGTACGTTAAGGGTCGGTTTCGAGTGGCTTGTAGAGTAGCAGCTTTGTCCTCTGGCTTAATCCATTTTGATTGACCTTCTTAAGGGTCAGTTTCGAATGGCTGTCGAAGTTCAGCCTTTCCGTGTAGTTAACGCCAAGATACTTGACCTCTCTGTCAGTTGTTATTTTCGTACCGTTAGGGAGCACTGCCTGTGTGTTCCGCCATTTAGCTGCTGATTTCCATCCACCTCGGGATGGTTTCCTTCAGCACATAAGTATCGATTTAATACCCCGTTTGGTGTAGTAGCCAAATTTGTTCGCTGACTAGGAGCTCGGGAGTTGGTATACGTATTCTCGCTACCCGCAAAACGCCTGCAATGAAAAATTGCGTGCTCTGCATCTTCCTCTTCTACCCCGCATTCTGTACAGAAAGGTGAGCTATCGTGACCAAATCTATGGAGGTATTTTCGATAACCTCCGTGGCCCGCAAAGAACTACGTGAGATGGTAGTTGTAGTTCCCGTGAGCTCTTGATGTCCAGGCTTCTACGGCGGGTATCAGTTGATGGGTCTACCTGCCTTTTTTTTTTCCCGTCGCAGAGTACACAAAACACTACGTTCTCTAAGTGTTAACTCTCAGTATCGCTTTACACAGCAGATTTTGCTGCGCGACTAAGGATCATCTACCGATTTTGCATCTCACAGATTACATCAAATAAACAGTATTAATTATAGCATAGTGCATGGATCAATTTTTTAAACTCCAATCGAGACAAGCTAAAATCAATTTCGTTGCAAAGTTCATTAAAAGTGTTTATACACCTTGTAATAGGTTCATTACAACCATAGTTGGTGCTATGCGTCTTATCGTATAGTAAATTTCTCATCCGAAGAGATCTTTGGGGAGCATATATATTCATGAGAAAAAGTAAGTCTGGTGAATTTACACGGCAATTAATAATATCGCGGATGAACATGGCTGACGCTGCCTTACTCCTGAAACTTAAGGTTTGCAAGCCTATTATTTTACATCTATCGTCATATTTAGGGAGTTCTTCGAAGGAATACAATTTACGGACAGCATATCTCGTGAAATTTTTTTGTACTCTTTCGAATCTGAGTTCTTGTGTATCATATGGGGAATCCCAACGAACAATAGATGGACTTAAGACTAGTTATATCCCGAAAATCTCTACTATTTCTTTTCAGAAAACCTAACATAGCATTAGACTTCGCAATTGTATAACCATAATGTGATGCAAAATTTAAGTTTGTATCAAAAATTACACCCAGATTTTTAACCTCTACTAGGCGACTAAGTCTATGATCATTTATGAAATAATCATAAACAATCGGGGATGTAATTCGATATGCCGTAAAGATTTATTACATTTTTGAATATTCAGCTCTAGTCCATTCCACTAGTGCATGTATATCCAATTGGAAATTATTACAATCAGTTAAACTATTTATAGATAAATACAATTTAAAGTCGTCTGCGAATGATAGAATTTTACAATATTTGAAAATTTCGTGAACATCGTTTATAAACAATAGAAAGAGTAATGGCCCCATATGGCTACCTTGTGGAACGCCCGATGTAACTTTTATTACTCTAGATCTAAAACTATCGATCATTACCAATTGCTTCCTATCCTTTAAGTAATTGGAAAACCACAATAACATTGACGAATGGAATCCCAAAGACTTTAGCTTGTTTAAAAGCAAAGTGTGATGTACTTTATCGAAGGCTTTCGAGAAATCGGTGTAAAGTACATCAACTTGTAATTGATGTTCTAAATTTGTATAAATGTAATTTGAAAATAATGATAAATTAGTTGTACAAGACCTGCCTTGCATAAAGCCATGCTGGTTATTAGAAATAATTTCTTTTACCATGAAATATAATTTTTCTTTTACAATACTTTCAAATAACTTTGGTATCGATGAAAGCTTGGATATTGGTCGATAGTTTTCTACTTTTTGCCTTAAACCGCTTTTATATATAGGCGTCAGAAAAGAATACTTCCATTCATTTAAAAATTCACCCATTTTTATTGACTGATTAAAGATAATTCTTGGTGGACGATAAAGCGAATTCCAATTTTTTTTAAAATACCAGCCGGGACCCCATCGTGGCCTGGGCTGTAATTTACTTTAAGACTAGTTAAGGCATTTATTACATCCTGATCCGTAAATTCCAATACACCTACATCCAGAACCTCGGGTATATTAGAGTAATGGTTCATCGTTGTCTGGCCCGGAGACCCATTATAGACAGACTCAAAAAAGTTGGCAAATAGGTCACAGGTTTCATCCAAGTTTGTTGAAGTTACGTTACCAAATTCCATTATCTTGAGCAAGCCAAAGGAATATCTTTTTGAAGTTTCTACAGACAAGATGCATTGTTTATATAAAAATCTATTCAAGAACTCATATTCTTTCCTGAATCTCAAAAACCGTTCACGATTTAAACTCGTTTTATTTGAAACATAGTTTGAATATACTTTCCTTTTAACATTTCGTAGATTTACTTAGCTTTTGTTTGTCCATGGAATTCTAAATCTATTTCTATGACGCGTTTTAGGAACAAATGACTCTAAGCCAGAATTAATTTTATTCATAAATATATCATAGTTACCTTTCAAATTGGGGGAATCCAACAAGTCATCCTAATTGAATTGATTTAGGTACTCATTCAGTGCAACAAAATTGGTCTTAGCGAATTTATAAGTTAAGCCGGTGTTGTTATTACTAAAACCTTTGGCTGTAGTGTCCCATCTGGCTTACCACAGTGCCCTTTATTCTGTCATTAGGCGCCTAGTGCAAGCCTCCGAATGATTTGCCGTTCGCCTTATGTATACCCTTTACATCTTTTTGGCGAGAATGTCGATAGGGATCTGCTTCGTTCGAGATTGTTCGGAATCCGCTGATTGTTCTCATTGCGCAGAGCCTGTATGCTGACGAAAGCTTCTTTGTTGTCTGCTTGGTGGTGAGAGCTCCTGCCCATACTGGTGCAGCGTAAACAAGGATTCAGCTTACCACTCGGAGGGCAGGATCCTTGTCGCGTACCCCGGCCCACGGTAGCATTCCGGAAAGTGCTTTTTGCTGCAGTACTCAATGTGAGTCTTGAAACTTAGACATTTTTTGATCTGATCTGATTATCTGGAAACCAACACTTAAGTTAGCGTATTCCACAGTCTTTCGGCTGGTTATTAAGACAGCTCCCGTCTTGTGGTCAGCTAGCTCCAGGTTGGTAGATTCCAGCCATACTTTGATTCTGGTGACCGCTTCGTTTTTTGGCGGCTTCCACCTCGTGTTTGCCCACTGTTAAAACTGCTATGTCTTACCTTAAATTCTTGTGGCAGCGGAAATCGGAGCACTGCTGTTGTACTTCTAAGGACCCAACCATAGAAGTTGAAAATACCCATCTGACCATGGCAACGCATCTGTTCATGTCACCTTTTCTTTACTACCCTCACCAGGAGCACTTTCCTTGTAGAATCGAGCGTATCTCGAGAACGGTGCGTCTGCAGTCAGAGTTCTAAAAACCTATCCACAGAAGTTGAAAATACCCATCTGACCATGGCAACGCATCTGTTCATGCCACCTTTTCTTTACTACCCCCTCCAGGGGCACTTTCTTTGTAGAATCGAGAGTATCTTGAGAACGGTGCGTCTGCAGTCACGGTTCTAAAGACCTATCCATAGAAGTTGAAAATGTTCATCTGACCATGGCAACGCATCTGTTCATGTCGCCTTTTCTTTACTACCCCCTCCATGAGCACTTGCTTTGTAGAATCGAGCATATCTCGAGAACGGTGAGTCTGCAGTCAGATTTCTTAAGAATTATCCATAGAAGTTGAAAATACCCATCTGACCATGGCAACGCATCTGTTCTGTAAGCATATGATATATTACTGAAAGCTAAAAATAAATAAAAATATCGTGGCACCCTGCACCCTTCCACGTTCGCACACAAATGTTCTTAACGCAATTCTGCAATCAACTTCCTACAATCCTCTCAATTATGCAATCGTATGATCTCAATTATGTAAGCTCTCATTTATATATTCTCTCATTTACATATGTTCTGTTATACACATTCTGTTATACGCATGTGATAAAAAGGCTGATCGATGTTATTAGCGCTCTCTGTTAAAATAAAGCTGTTGCGGAGATACGTTCTCGAGTGAGTTTGTGATTTATTTGCCCTTACAACCATCAGAAGTGGGATGACTGTACGCAGTCGACTGTACATTTAAGAAATGTGATTTTAATTTCTTGTGAACTTGTGAACATTTATGTTAATTTATGGAATTTTATGTTATGTGTGCTGAAATTTATTAAACAATTTGTTGCTTAATTTTATAAAACTGTTGCAAGTATATAATCCAAAAAATGAATAGTCGCGCTGTAAGATTTATCCAAACAGCAACTGTGCAGCAACTTAAAGACAAGCTGGCTGAAATGGATTTGGCTACAAATGGAGTAAAGTCCACTTTAAAAATTAGACTGGAGGAAGCGCTCGAAAGATTAGACGACGGTCAGATGGAGGAATTCTTTCCAACTAATATTCTCGACGCAGTTAGCTCAGAGGGGAACATAACCCTGGAAGAGGAGAACCGGTCAACGTCACAGCAGCTGGAGCAGTTAAGGGAATTGGTAACGAGGAAAGAAGAAATTGCTTCGCTTCAAAGGAGACTAGCGGAGTTAAATAATCCTGTGCAGACATCGTCATGGCAGTGTTCATTCAGGGACATTGAAGAGTCCTTGCCCAAATTCTCTGGTGACGACAACTTTCCTGTAAGGAGATTTGTCCAATCGTTTGAAGATTCTATTGAACTATACAAGTTGGACTAATGCAAAATCTTCATCTACGCGCAACGATTGCTTACGGGTACAGCGAAGTTGTTTCTGCGATCATCAAAATGTCGCTCATGGGTTGAGCTAAAAGCAGCTTTGCTGACCGAATTTCACCAACACACAACAGCAATGGATGTGCACAATACATTGCGGCATCGGAAAAAACGCAAGGATTAGAATTTCCAGCAGTATGTCCTCGCCATGCAGGAAATTGCTTCCCTAGCCGATCTGGATGAACATGACATAATTAATTACATTGTCAAAGGTATACCTGATTCAGTTTTTAATAAACAAATATTGCTTACAGCCAACAATATAAGTGAGCTCAAGCTGATATTAAGAAAGTACGAAAAGATGAAGTCAGAGTTTCAACCATCGACGTCGGGTCATATCAAGAATTTTCCAGTCGCCAGAAATGTACCTCAACAACGCAACGAAAAAACTAAATGCTACAACTGTAGTGAAGAAGGTCATCTAGCCAGTAATTGTCCCAAGCCACGGCGAGAAAGAGGTTCTTGTTTCCGCTGTGGGCAAAGGGGGCACATCGTCAAACAATGTCCACAATCATCATCGGTTTTAGTTCTCCAAAAGGACAATTCATCGGAGGAAACAAAGGCATCATTCTTGGACAGCTTTCACGGCATCTTCGAGTACAATTTTGTAAGCAGCACTTCAGTTACGTCATTAATGCATGCAATGACGATGATTGACACCGGGAGTCCCATCAGCTTCATTCAAGAAAAGTTCGTGCCACCCTACCTGATGACACCAGATGGATCTGCATCTCAACAATTTATGGGCATTAATAGCAGCCGACTAATTATACTTGGCAAGGTATTTTGTGAAATTAAGATCAATAGTGATGTTTCCAATTTATGTTTGTATGTAGTAAGCAATGACACAATGCAAAATGTAGTTGTCTTAGGACGAGATTTTTTAAAGAATAATAACATAAAGTTACAATTAAAAGATATAAAATTAAAAGAAGCTTGTAATAGTGTGGATTTAGTAGACGATGAAGCATTTGAAATTTTGAATATCGATACGAACGGTGATCGCGACTTTAAATATTCTTTGAAAATTAATGAACATTTGAGATTCGATGAAACGGAAAAATTAAAAGCGCTTATTCTCGGGAGTACTTCAACAAGTAAATTCTTATACGAAGACTGTAATTTTGAAATGATAATTACGTTAACAGACGCGAATAAAGTTTTTAATTGCACTCCAAGACGTTTACCGCATATACACAAGATAGAATTACAGACGTTATTGGACGACCTTATTAAAAACAAAATCATCCGCGAAAGTAATTCACCTTATACGTCACCAGTTGTTTTAGCAAGAAAAAAGAATGACGAGATGCGACTTTGTATAGATTACCGCGAATTAAATAAGTTGACAGTGAAGGATAATTTTCCGCTTCCCCTTATCGAAGACCACCTAGATAGACTCCGTGGTAAAAGATATTTTTCGCTACTTGAAAAAGTGGCTTTCACCACGTTAAGATGACACCTGAGTCTATAAAGTATACATCCTTCGTGACTCTATTAGGTCAGTTTGAATATTTGCGCATGCCGTTCGGGCTTAAAAACGCACCCGCTGTATTCCAGCGTTACATTTGCACCATATTCAAACAACTTATAAATTCCGGAAAACTTTTGGTATATATTGACGATTTACTGGTAGCGTCGGAGACGATTTTCGAACATTTTGAGATTTTACAAGAAGTTTTAGATACAGTTCGAGAGAATAATTTGGAATTGCGGTTTGACAAATGCATGTTCATGACAAATGCATATATGAGAAAATAACCTATTTAGGTTAAGAAGTTTCCGCAGATGGTATAGGACCAAACGCAGGTGGGCTACAGGCCGTAAGAGAGTTCCCTGTCACATCCAACATTAAGAACTTACATTCATTTCTAGGTCTATGTTCATATTTCCGTCGCTTCATCAAAGATTTTTCAATTCACTCAAAACCATTATACGATCTTATAAAGAAGGACGCACAATTTACATTCGGGGATAAAGAGTTAATAGAATTTGAAGAGTTAAAACGAAAATTATTGCATGCACTCTTATTGAGCATATATAATCCACATGCTGATACCGAACTGCACTGTGATGCAAGCAGCCTAGGTTTCGGTGCTGTTTTACTCCAACGCCAGGATGATAAACTGTTTCTATATTCTTTTTCTCAAAACGAGCATCTCCCCCAGAGACGCAAGTGTAAGGTAATCCCTTTAATGCCCGCTGCTTCTTCGTTGGCAGATCTTTTATACATATGTTATGTACAATGTGTGGAGAGTTCAGGTCGTTCACCTGATCGGATGATCGAACATGCATACATAATATGATAACAACTGACTCAAATTATGAGCCCAATATGCAAAAACAGTGGTGCACAAAAGTGCTCATCTGAAAATTCGCTACAGTTCGACCATCCTGACCAAGTAATCGCCCCGATTACAATTCGGTTTAAGATACACTGGTATACAAACTCACTTTAATATCAATTTAACAATTTCATTTAACATTTGCAAAAATAGTAATTCAGTAATAGATCAAAAGATAAAGAGAACAAATATATGATACAAATAATTCAACTATTAAATTCATGGAGTACATAGGAAAAATGAGCTTGGACGTTAACAATAAAAAAGAGTTAAAAGTGAATATTTATATTTCTTCGCAGGAATCAAGATCCTTCAGATGTTCGTCTGCAACTTCCACGTTGTCATCACTCCCAGTATCGTCTAATTCGACTTTATATGGTCTCATATTATTAGGAGAAAATACACCTTTGTATGGTAAACGAGTAAGCTGCAAACCTTCAATATCTGAAACTAGATATCTGTCATTAGGTAATATTTTTAAAACCTGGTATGGGCCGCGATCTTTCGCCAAAAGCTTTTTATTTACCTCTGGTGCAGTCGACATATTTTTGATCATCACATATTGACCTAATGTATACGTCATAGGGTTCTTATGACGACTATCATAATAATGCTTATTACATCTCTGAGCGCATTCTATGTTTGTCTGCGCTTTTCCTCTAACATCTTCCAAGCTAACTCGTTCCTTCTTAAATTTTTCGGTAAGAAACTCCTTAATGCGGTCAGAAAGTTCCCCCTTTGGATTCACACCGAATAAAAGAACACTTGGCGTGAAACCTGTGCTCCTATTAACCGTGTTACTAAAGGCGAATTCAATTTTCGCTAAGTGTTTGTCCCAATCACTAGTGGTACTTGATTCGCATTCCTTGGCAAGCATAGGCACCAGAACTCGATTCAGGCGTTCCACCTGTCCATTTGATTGAGGTGAACATGTTGCCACTTTAATGTGCTTTATATTATTTTCTTGCATAAAGTCACAAAACTCTTTGGACGTGAAACAAGTCCCACGGTCCGATATAATTTGATCAGGTCGTGCGTTGTTTTGACTGGGTACAGCTTTACAAACTTAGTAAAACCATCAACAACAAGCAAAACGTGCTTTCTTTTTGCGTTAGAATTAGGCAGAGGACCAAGATGATCTATGTGCAAAGTGCAAAAAGGGAGATTGCCTTTTGGTATAGAATGCAAAGTCGCTTCAGTTTTGCCAGAGTGAGGTGAGTAATACATACATTTCAAACATTTCTCAATGTACTTTTTGATTTTATTTTTCAATTTTGGAAACCAATAGCCTTCAGACAAATACTGAAAACATTTTTCAACGCCTAAGTGACACATGGCTTCATGGTGCGTACGAATGACCTGTTCTTCCATATGAGATGGTACAAAAAAAGGTATCTTGTCTTTGTACTTCCGATAGATTAATCCGTCTATCATTTCATACAAATTACTTTCATTCTTTTCAAGATCAGAACCAATTGAAATTATTGTAGGGTCCTGTTTTTGCGCAGCAGCTAGAATGAATTCGAAAGACTCATCATCAACGTGCAATACATTGAATGACCGACTCAACGCATCGACATGAGTCATTTTCTCACTTTTCCTATGTTCAACGAAATAGTCGAAACTCTGCAGCTCCAAGGCCCATCGAGCTATTCGCGGATTCAACAATTTCTTCCTGAGGGTTAAAGTAAGAGCTTGAAAATCGGTTACGATTTTGAATGATATGCCTATCAAGTAAATTCGAAACCTTCGAAGAGCATAAATCATAGAAAGCGTTTTCAGCTCGTAGCTGTGATATCTGCTTTCAGGTTCCGTGGCCCGTTTCGAAAAATAAAATATGGGGTGGAATTTCCCATCCAACTGCTTTTGCAGCAAGACTGCTCCAAATCCGATTGTGCTGGCGTCACAATGAAGTTCGGTTGCACTGTGTGGGCTGTATATAGCCAAAACAGGAGATGCAACGAGCTTACTTTTCAACGTATCAAATGCTTCCCTTTCAACCAACCCAAAAACAAAAGGTGCATCCCTTTTTAATAGATCGTAAAGGGGTTTAGATATGCAAGCAAAATTCTTTATGAATTTTCTAAAATAGGAGCAAAGTCCTAAATAGCTATGTACATCCTTGGTTCGCGACGGTATCGGAAAATCTTTTATGGCTTTTAAATTGCTCTCATTTGGTCTTATTCCATTCTCTGTAACTTTATACCCCAAGTACACAATTTCTGTTTGCAAGAACTTACACTTGTCGAGTCTTAAAAGCAATCCATTCTCAACGATCGTTTCAATGACCGTTTTCAAAATCTCCAAGTGTTCTTCGAGAGATGATGTTGCAATAAGTATATCATCCAAGTACGTTAGTATTTTTCCTCTTGAGATCAAACTCCCAAAAACATGCTTCATATATCTCTCGAAGACAGATGGAGCATTTTTTAAGCCAAACGGCATCCGCGTATACTCATATTGCCCCATAGGGGTAACAAAAGATGTGTATTTCATTGAATCAGGAGACAATTTGACATGGTGAAAACCATTCTTAAGATCGAGCGCACTAAAATACCTTTTGTTTCTAAGGCGATCCAGGTGATCTTCTATTAAGGGTAATGGATAATTGTCACGTACAGTGATCTTGTTTAATTCCCTAAAATCAACACAAAGTCTGAGTTCTTTATTCTTTTTTTGAACGAGAACTATAGGCGAAACATATGGAGAATTTGACTCCCGTATTATACCCTTATTCAAAAGATCATCCAAAATATCTTGGAGGTCTTTCTTATGTGCATATGGGAGTCTTCTAGGTGTGCAACGAAAAGGAATGTCCTTGGATAGTCCTATGTTCATAAAAAAATCTGTGAAAATCTATATTCCGAACCGAGAAAAGCGGGGCTAACTATATCCCTAACCCTATTCTTAGTTTCACCACTTACGTTTTCGTTAATATTCAAATGAAACTCACCTTCTTCTACAACATCAATGTTGAGAATTTGTTGAAGTTCGTCGACATCGTCGATATCTAAAGTTGTTTGCAGAGGTGGAGTGTGATGACTGGTGTTGCATGAGATCTGCGGATCTTGATTGCTGCTTACTAGATTTATTTTACGTAGAGCCAAGCCTGTTTTTGCTATGAAGTATCTTCCTAAAATGATGGGATATGTCATTGAAAAGTTTTTAACGACTATAAGATTTAAATTGGTTACTGAACTTTCGAATTGTACACTCGTATTAACGCTTCCAATAACATCTAATGGACTGCCGTTAACTCCACAGTAAGCCTGATTCGTCTTCTCAAGTGTTGTCAACAAAACTGATGGGAGAAATCTCTCCTGAACAAAACTAATTGGACTCCCCGAGTCCAAAAGTGTTAGCATTGTAATGGATATTTCCATGTCTTCATTTGTCCATCTGTAGCAAACGCTGCACTCGAAATCGTTTTCACTTGGTTTCACCGCACTTGTAGCTGGAATGTTTTCGCAAGCTCTTGCATGGCGCTGCAACATCATAACCGGATTTTTGATATCGCACTTCGATGCGATGTGTCCATGCTGGCCACATTTGAAGCAGATGATGTCGCTTTTCTGCGGTTGCACTTTCGCAGGTTTGTAAACATTGCGGTCAGCTGTTTTCGGCATGCTTGAAGGAAAACGATTTGTTTGAAGGATAGGTACGGAAGGTCTGTTTATTCTGTCGGTGGTATTTTCACGATGGTTGTTTTTCAGTTTCGAATATTTCCGCAATGCTGATTTTAGTTCATCGAGGCTCTCAGCGCAATACAAAATACTTTTATTTCCTCCTTCTTTCCGCACAGCCTCCACAGTTTAGATAGCTCTGCATTCAACTCGTCCTCACCTTCGTTGCTCGACTCGTCAGGGGACGCACGATCATATGGCAGCATAGAATCATCTACACTAAGATCTTTGCTGGTCGACGGGATTTCTTTGATTAAATTTGAAAGGTCTTCAGTCGCGAAATCGTGTACAGTTTCTTGAAGACGAACTTTTAACTCGGCCTTAGTGCCTGTAGTTTGACATTTTAATGTTCTAAGGGCACTTTTAAGTTTGGACGTTGCAGTCTCTAGAAACTTGTTCCACTCTTCAGTCATTATAAATGTATCAAAAACAAATGCACTTTACAGAGAAAATTTCGTGATCACACGCCGTATCGATTTCTATTATCAAACTGATTTCGGACAGTAGATCCAACAATCTAATTTTCGAGTGTACATTGACTTAGTACAGTTGATCTGCCCGCCAGATCCCACTTCTGAAAGTTGTAGGCGTATATAAAAACAACAAACGCAAGTGTAAGGTAATCCCTTTAATGCCCGCTGCTTCTTCGTTGGCAGATCTTTTATACATATGTTATGTACAATGTGTGGAGAGTTCAGTTCGTTCACCTGATCGGATGATCGAACATGCATACATAATATGATAACAACTGACTCAAATTCTGAGCCCAATATGCAAAAACAGTGGTGCACAAAAGTGCTCATCTGAAAATTCGCTACAACTCCGAATTTATTTAACAGGCATTAAATTTAAAATCGTAACAGATTGTAAATCTCTCACTCTTACACTTAACAAAAAGTTGCATAATCCAAGAATCTCGCGCTGGGCCCTTAAGCTCCAAGACTGTGATTACTCCATTGAGCATAGAGATGGTAAAAAGATGACTCACGTTGATGCTCTCAGTAGGTGTCATAAATTTTTTTTTTTGGATGTCGAATCAGAAACTTTTGAACACGCACTTGCAGCCTCACAGCAAAAGGACATATTAGTCAGTGGAATTGTAAGAATGTTGGAAGAGAGAGAAAGTCATTCTTATGAATTAATTAACGGATTGGTCTACCGCAAGATCAATCAAAAAGTATTTTTCTACGTCCCATCACAGATGGAAAGAAATGTAATCCAAACACACCATGACTCCTTATGTCATGCTGGTGTTGATAAATGTTATAATCACTTGCGTAAAACATACTGGTTTCCTCAAATGAAACACAAGATTAAGAATTATATAGAGAATTGCCTAAAATGTATTCACTTTTCACCACCTGTAGGAAAAAAGGAAGGAGTTTTATATAGTATTCCAAAGGGCAACAAGCCATTTGAGACTATCCACATAAAAAGCATATATTTTTGATTGTAGATGGATTTTCTAAGTTCTCCAAATTGTATGCAGTAAAAAGTACTAGTACCAAAGAAGTACTTAGATGTTTGGAATCGTATTTTGCAGCATATAGCAAGCCTACTCGTATTGTATCAGACAGAGGAAGTTGTTTCACCTCTGACGAATTCATGAATTTCTGCTTTGGCGCTAATATACAGCACATTAAGGTGGCCACATGGTCACCACAATCGAACGGCCAAGTGGAAAGAATTAACAGAAGCTTAACGCCAATGTTAGCTAAAGAAAGCGAGATTGATCCAAGTGAATTGGCGAAACATCTGACAAAAATAGAATTTGCTTTAAATAACATAGAAAATAAGAGTACAGGCTTTTGTCCGAGTGTATTAGTCTTTGGCGTAATGCAAAAAAGAGCGATAAGCGATAACATACGCGAGTACATAGAGGAGAATATTGTATCAGAACAGGAAAGGAACTTAGAGACTATAAGGGAAAAAGCAAACGAAAATACTGTTCGTAGTCAAAATGTCAACAAAAAGTATTTCGATAAGCGTCACAAAAAACCTTATTCGTATCAAGTTGGTGACCATGTTATGATCAAGAATGTTGTAAATACTCCTGGTCTGAATAAGAAGCTTATTCCGAAATACAAAGGACCATACGAAATCATAAGAATCCTTCCAAATGATAGGTATTTGATTAAAGATTTAGAAAATATGCTAATTTCAAGGATCGCATACGAAGGGGTTGCATCCCCAGAAAACATGAAGCCATACGCGAGTTTTTAAATTTCTCGTACATATCGATATTCTTAATTTACGAAACTCTTACTATATTTTATAAATTGTGTGATTGTATAATGCAAAAAGTTAATTTTAATTGTCAAAGTATTATGTACTTATCGTATTGATTTATGTTCTCATTACGTCATTAATTCGAGACAATATTATAATTCGCATATCATTAAAGAATTGTATCAAATTTGAAACTGTAAGTTTTTATATGGAAGTAAATCGGGGTCGATTTAAAGGTCAGGATGACCGAGCTGTAAGCCTCTGATATGTTACCGAAAGCTAAAAATAAATAAGAATATCGTGTCACCCTGCACCCTTCCACGTACGTACACACAAATGTTCTTAACGCAATTCTGCAATCACCTTCCTACAATCCTCTCAATTATGCAATCGTATGATCTCAATTATGTAAGCTCTCATTTATATATTCTCTCATTTACATATGTTCTGTTATACACATTCTGTTATACGCATGTTATAAAAAGGCTGATCGATGTTATTAGCGCTCTCTGTTAAAATAAAGCTGTTGCGGAGATACGTTCTCGAGTGAGTTTGTGATTTATTTGTCCTTACAGTTCATGCTACCTTTTCTTTACTACCCCCTCCAGGAGCACTTTCTTTGTAGAATCGAGCGTATCTCGAGAACGGTGAGTCTGCAGTCAGAGTTCTAAAGACCTATCCATAGAAGTTGAAAACACCCATCTGACCATGGCAACGCATCTGTTCAGGCCACCTTTTCTTTACTACCCCCTCCAGGAGCACTTTCTTTGTAGAATTGGGAGTATCTCGAGAACGGTGCGTCTGCAGTCAGAGTTCTAAAGACCTATCCACAGAAGTTGAAAATACCCATCTGACCACGGCAACGCATCTGTTCATGCCACCTTTTCCTTACTACCCCCTCCAGGACAACTTTCTTTGTAGAATCGAACATATCTCGAGAACGGTGCGTCTGCAGTCAGAGTTCTAAAGACCTATCCATAGAAGTTGAAAATACCCATCTGACCATGGCAACGCATCTGTACATGCCACCTTTTCCTTACTAGCCCCTTCAGGAGCACATCATCATCATCATCATCATCTTCCGACCCGCATGATCCACTAACAGGGTCGCGGGGGTAAACCACGCACGAGAGATCTCCAGGCAACCCGATCCTCCGCCATCGACTCTAACTCATCAGCTATGCCTAAGCGTAACCCGGCGAGTTTTTGGACTTGGTCCAACCACCTCGTCCTGGGTCTGCCAAGCGGTCGCCTACATGATGGAATCGCATTCAACGCCCGCGTCGGGCTTTCCGTTCGAAGAAGCAGCTGCTCAATGTTGAGTTCCTCGCGCACTGCCGTGTTTCTCACCCTATCCCGGCGAGTAATTCCAACAACAGCACGAAGAAATCTCATCTCAGCAGCTTGCACTCGCGATCTTTTTCTTTCGGTCATTACCGAAATTTCATGACCATAGGTGAGAGTTTTTTTTTTTCCATCACAGAGTACACAAAACACTACGTTCTCTAAGTGTTAACTCTCAGTATCGCTTTACACAGCAGATTTTGCTGCGCGACTAAGGATCATCTACCGATTTTGCATCTCACAGATTACATCAAATAAACAGTATTAATTATAGCATAGTGCATGGATCAATTTTTTAAACTCCAATCGAGACAAGCTAAAATCAATTTCGTTGCAAAGTTCATTAAAAGTGTTTATACACCTTGTAATAGGTTCATTACAACCATAGTTGGTGCTATGCGTCTTATCGTATAGTAAATTTCTCATCCGAAGAGATCTTTGGGGAGCATATATATTCATGAAAAAAAGTAAGTCTGGTGAATTTACACGGCAATTAATAATATCGCGGATGAACATGGCTGACGCTGCCTTACGCCTGAAACTTAAGGTTTGCAAGCCTATTATTTTACATCTATCGTCATATTTAGGCAGTTCTTCAAAGGAATACAATTTACGGACAGCATATCTCGTGAAATTTGTTTGTACTCTTTCGAATCTGAGTTCTTGTGTATCATACGGGGAATCCCAACGAACAATAGATGGACTTAAGACTAGTTATATCCCGAAAATCTCTACTATTTCTTTTCAGAAAACCTAACATAGCATTAGACTTCGCAATTGTATAATCATAATGTGATGAAAAATTTAAGTTAGTATCAAAAATTACATCCAGATCTTTAACCTCTTCTAGGCGACTAAGTCTATGAAATAATCATAAACAATCGGGGATGTAATTCGATATGCCGTAAAGATATTACATTTTTGAATATTCAGCTCTAGTCCATTGTGCTTGCACCATTCCACTAGTGCATGGATATCCAATTGGAAATTATTACAATCAGTTAAACTATTTATAGATAAATACAATTTAAAGTCGTCTGCGAATGTTAGAATTTTACAATATTTGAAAATTTCGTGAACATCGTTTATAAACAATAGAAAGAGTAATGGCCCCATATGGCTACCTTGTGGAACGCCCAATGTAACTTTTATTACTCTAGATCTAAAACTATCGATCATTACCAATTGCTTCCTATCCTTTAAGTAATTGGAAAACCACTCTAACATTGACGAATGGAATCCCAAAGACTTTAGCTTGTTTAAAAGCAAAGTGTGATGTACTTTATCGAAGGCTTTCGAGAAATCGGTGTAAAGTACATCAACTTGTAATTGATTTTCTAAATTTGTATAAATGTAATTTGAAAATAATGATAAATTAGTTGTACAAGACCTGCCTTGCATAAAGCCATGCTGGTTATTAGAAATAATTTCTTTTACCATGAAATATAATTTTTCTTTTACAATACTTTCAAATAACTTTGGTATCGATGAAAGCTTGGATATTGGTCGATAGTTTTCTACTTTCTGCTTAAACCGCTTTTATATATAGGCGTCAGAAAAGAATACTTCCATTCATTTAAGAGAATTCCAATTTTTTTTTAAAATACCAGCCGGAACCCCATCGTGTCCTGGGCTGTAATTTACTTTAAGATTAGTTAAGGCATTTATTACATCCTGATCCGTAAATTCCAATACACCTATATCCAGAACCTCGGGTATATTAGAGTAATGGGTCATCGTTGTCTGGCCCGGAGACCCATTATAGACAGACTCAAAAAAGTTGGCAAATAGGTCACAGGTTTCATCCAAGTTTGTTGAAGTTACGTTACCAAATTCCATTATCTTGAGCAAGCCAAAGGAATATCTTTTTGAAGTTTCTACAGACAAGATGCATTGTTTATATAAAAATCTATTCAAGAACTCATATTCTTTCCTGAATCTCAAAAACCGTTCACGATTTAAACTCGTTTTATTTGAAACATAGTTTGAATATACTTTCCTTTTAACATTTCGTAGATTTACTTAGCTTTTGTTTGTCCATGGAATTCTAAATCTATTTCTATGACGCGTTTTAGGAACAAATGACTCTAAGCCAGAATTAATTTTATTCATAAATATATCATAGTTACCTTTCAAATTGGGGGAATCCAACAAGTCATCCTAATTGAATTGATTTAGGTACTCATTCAGTGCAACAAAATTGGTCTTAGCGAATTTATAAGTTAAGCCGGTGTTGTTATTACTAAAACCTTTGGCTGTAGTGTCCCATCTGGCTTACCACAGTGCCCTTTATTCTGTCATTAGGCGCCTAGTGCAAGCCTCCGAATGATTTGCCGTTCGCCTTATGTATACCCTTTACATCTTTTTGGCGAGAATGTCGATAGGGATCTGCTTCGTTCGAGATTGTTCGGAATCCGCTGATTGTTCTCATTGCGCAGAGCCTGTATGCTGACGAAAGTTTCTTTGTCGCGTACCCCGGCCCACGGTAGCATTCCGGAAAGTGCTTTTTGCTGCAGTACTCAATGTGAGTCTTGAAACTTAGACATTTTTTGATCTGATCTGATTATCTGGAAACCAACACTTAAGTTAGCGTATTCCACAGCCTTTCGGCTGGTTATTAAGACAGCTCCCGTCTTGTGGTCAGCTAGCTCCAGGTTGGTAGATTCCAGCCATACTTTGATTCTGGTGACCGCTTCTTTTTTTGGCGGCTTCCACCTCGTGTTTGCCCACTGTTAAAACTGCTATGTCTTACCTTAAATTCTTGTGACAGCGGTAATCGGAGCACTGCTGTTGTACTTCTAAGGACCCAACCATAGAAGTTGAAAATACCCATCTGACCATGGCAACGCATCTGTTCATGCCACCTTTTCTTTACTACCCTCACCAGGAGCACTTTTCTTGTAGAATCGAGCGTATCTCGAGAACGATGCGTCTGCAGTCAGAGTTCTAAAGACCTATCCATAGAAGTTGAAAATACCCATCTGACCATGGCAACGCATCTGTTCATGCCACCTTTTCTTTATTACCCTCACCAGGAGCACTTTTCTTGTAGAATCGAGCGTATCTCGAGAACGATGCGTCTGCAGTCAGAGTTCTAAAGACCTATCCACAGAAGTTGAAAATACCCATCTGACCATGGCAACGCATCTGTTCATGCCACCTTTTCTTTACTACCCTCACCAGGAGCACTTTTCTTGTAGAATCGAGCGTATCTCGAGAACGATGCGTCTGCAGTCAGAGTTCTAAAGACCTATCCAAAGAAGTTGAAAATACCCATCTGACCATGGTAACGCATCTGTTCATGCCACCTTTTCTTTACTACCCTCACCAGGAGCACTTTCCTTGTAGAATCGAGCGTATCTCGAGAACGGTGCGTCTGCAGTCAGAGTTCTAAAGACCTATCCACAGAAGTTGAAAATACCCATCTGACCATGGCAACGCATCTGTTCATGCCACCTTTTCTTTACTACCCTCACCAGGAGCACTTTCTTTGTAGAATCGACCATATCTCGAGAACGGTGCGTCTGCAGTCAGAGTTCTAAAGACCTATCCAAAGAAGTTGAAAATACCCATCTGACCATGGCAACGCATCTGTTCTTGCCACCATTTCTTTTCTACCCCCTCCAGGAGCACTTTCTTTGTAGAATCGACCATATCTCGAGAACGGTGCGTCTGCAGTCAGAGTTCTAAAGACCTATCCAAAGAAGTTGAAAATACCCATCTGACCATGGCAACGCATCTGTTCATGCCACCTTTTCTTTACTACCCTCACCAGGAGCACTTTTCTTGTAGAATCGAGCGTATCTCGAGAACGATGCGTCTGCAGTCAGAGTTCTAAAGACCTATCCAAAGAAGTTGAAAATACCCATCTGACCATGGCAACGCATCTGTTCATGCCACCATTTCTTTACTACCCTCACCAGGAGCACTTTTCTTGTAGAATCGAGCGTATCTCGAGAACGATGCGTCTGCAGTCAGAGTTCTAAAGACCTATCCATAGAAGTTGAAAATACCCATCTGACCATGGCAACGCATCTGTTCATGCCACCTTTTCTTTACTACCCTCACCAGGAGCACTTTTCTTGTAGAATCGAGCGTATCTCGAGAACGATGCGTCTGCAGTCAGAGTTCTAAAGACCTATCCAAAGAAGTTGAAAATACCCATCTGACCATGGTAACGCATCTGTTCATGCCACCTTTTCTTTACTACCCTCACCAGGAGCACTTTCTTTGTAGAATCGACCATATCTCGAGAACGGTGCGTCTGCAGTCAGAGTTCTAAAGACCTATCCAAAGAAGTTGAAAATACCCATCTGACCATGGTAACGCATCTGTTCATGCCACCTTTTCTTTACTACCCTCACCAGGAGCACTTTCCTTGTAGAATCGAGCGTATCTCGAGAACGGTGCGTCTGCAGTCAGAGTTCTAAAGACCTATCCACAGAAGTTGAAAATACCCATCTGACCATGGCAACGCATCTGTTCATGCCACCTTTTCTTTACTACCCTCACCAGGAGCACTTTCTTTGTAGAATCGACCATATCTCGAGAACGGTGCGTCTGCAGTCAGAGTTCTAAAGACCTATCCAAAGAAGTTGAAAATACCCATCTGACCATGGCAACGCATCTGTTCATGCCACCATTTCTTTTCTACCCCCTCCAGGAGCACTTTCTTTGTAGAATCGACCATATCTCGAGAACGGTGCGTCTGCAGTCAGAGTTCTAAAGACCTATCCACAGAAGTTGAAAATACCCATCTGACCATGGCAACGCATCTGTTCATGCCACCTTTTCTTTACTACCCTCACCAGGAGCACTTTCTTTGTAGAATCGACCATATCTCGAGAACGGTGCGTCTGCAGTCAGAGTTCTAAAGACCTATCCAAAGAAGTTGAAAATACCCATCTGACCATGGCAACGCATCTGTTCATGCCACCATTTCTTTTCTACCCCCTCCAGGAGCACTTTCTTTGTAGAATCGACCATATCTCGAGAACGGTGCGTCTGCAGTCAGAGTTCTAAAGACCTATCCACAGAAGTTGAAAATACCCATCTGACCATGGCAACGCATCTGTTCATGCCACCTTTTCTTTACTACCCTCACCAGGAGCACTTTCCTTGTAGAATCGAGCGTATCTCGAGAACGATGCGTCTGCAGTCAGAGTTCTAAAGACCTATCCACAGAAGTTGAAAATACCCATCTGACCATGGCAACGCATCTGTTCATGCCACCTTTTCTTTACTACCCTCACCAGGAGCACTTTCCTTGTAGAATCGAGCGTATCTCGAGAACGATGCGTCTGCAGTCAGAGTTCTAAAGACCTATCCACAGAAGTTGAAAATACCCATCTGACCATGGCAACGCATCTGTTCATGCCACCTTTTCTTTACTACCCTCACCAGGAGCACTTTCCTTGTAGAATCGAGCGTATCTCGAGAACGATGCGTCTGCAGTCAGAGTTCTAAAGACCTATCCACAGAAGTTGAAAATACCCATCTGACCATGGCAACGCATCTGTTCATGCCACCTTTTCTTTACTACCCTCACCAGGAGCACTTTTCTTGTAGAATCGAGCGTATCTCGAGAACGATGCGTCTGCAGTCAGAGTTCTAAAGACCTATCCACAGAAGTTGAAAATACCCATCTGACCATGGCAACGCATCTGTTCATGCCACCTTTTCTTTACTACCCTCACCAGGAGCACTTTTCTTGTAGAATCGAGCGTATCTCGAGAACGATGCGTCTGCAGTCAGAGTTCTAAAGACCTATCCACAGAAGTTGAAAATACCCATCTGACTTTGGCAACGCATCTGTTCATGCCACCTTTTCTTTACTACCCTCACCAGGAGCACTTTTCTTGTAGAATCGAGCGTATCTCGAGAACGATGCGTCTGCAGTCAGAGTTTTAAAGACCTATCCAAAGAAGTTGAAAATACCCATCTGACCATGGTAACGCATCTGTTCATGCCACCTTTTCTTTACTACCCTCACCAGGAGCACTTTCCTTGTAGAATCGAGCGTATCTCGAGAACGATGCGTCTGCAGTCAGAGTTCTAAAGACCTATCCAAAGAAGTTGAAAATACCCATCTGACCATGGCAACGCATCTGTTCATGCCACCTTTTCTTTACTACCCTCACCAGGAGCACTTTTCTTGTAGAATCGAGCGTATCTCGAGAACGATGCGTCTGCAGTCAGAGTTCTAAAGACCTATCCACAGAAGTTGAAAATACCCATCTGACCATGGCAACGCATCTGTTCATGCCACCATTTCTTTTCTACCCCCTCCAGGAGCACTTTCTTTGTAGAATCGACCATATCTCGAGAACGGTGCGTCTGCAGTCAGAGTTCTAAAGACCTATCCACAGAAGTTGAAAATACCCATCTGACCATGGCAACGCATCTGTTCATGCCACCATTTCTTTTCTACCCCCTCCAGGAGCACTTTCTTTGTAGAATCGACCATATCTCGAGAACGGTGCGTCTGCAGTCAGAGTTCTAAGGACCTATCCACAGAAGTTGAAAATACCCATCTGACCATGGCAACGCATCTGTTCATGCCACCTTTTCTTTACTACCCTCACCAGGAGCACTTTCCTTGTAGAATCGAGCGTATCTCGAGAACGATGCGTCTGCAGTCAGAGTTCTAAAGACCTATCCACAGAAGTTGAAAATACCCATCTGACCATGGCAACGCATCTGTTCATGCCACCTTTTCTTTACTACCCTCACCAGGAGCACTTTCCTTGTAGAATCGAGCGTATCTCGAGAACGATGCGTCTGCAGTCAGAGTTCTAAAGACCTATCCACAGAAGTTGAAAATACCCATCTGACCATGGCAACGCATCTGTTCATGCCACCTTTTCTTTACTACCCTCACCAGGAGCACTTTCCTTGTAGAATCGAGCGTATCTCGAGAACGATGCGTCTGCAGTCAGAGTTCTAAAGACCTATCCACAGAAGTTGAAAATACCCATCTGACCATGGCAACGCATCTGTTCATGCCACCTTTTCTTTACTACCCTCACCAGGAGCACTTTTCTTGTAGAATCGAGCGTATCTCGAGAACGATGCGTCTGCAGTCAGAGTTCTAAAGACCTATCCACAGAAGTTGAAAATACCCATCTGACCATGGCAACGCATCTGTTCATGCCACCTTTTCTTTACTACCCTCACCAGGAGCACTTTCCTTGTAGAATCGAGCGTATCTCGAGAACGATGCGTCTGCAGTCAGAGTTCTAAAGACCTATCCAAAGAAGTTGAAAATACCCATCTGACCATGGCAACGCATCTGTTCATGCCACCTTTTCTTTACTACCCTCACCAGGAGCACTTTTCTTGTAGAATCGAGCGTATCTCGAGAACGATGCGTCTGCAGTCAGAGTTCTAAAGACCTATCCACAGAAGTTGAAAATACCCATCTGACCATGGCAACGCATCTGTTCATGCCACCATTTCTTTTCTACCCCCTCCAGGAGCACTTTCTTTGTAGAATCGACCATATCTCGAGAACGGTGCGTCTGCAGTCAGAGTTCTAAAGACCTATCCACAGAAGTTGAAAATACCCATCTGACCATGGCAACGCATCTGTTCATGCCACCATTTCTTTTCTACCCCCTCCAGGAGCACTTTCTTTGTAGAATCGACCATATCTCGAGAACGGTGCGTCTGCAGTCAGAGTTCTAAAGACCTATCCACAGAAGTTGAAAATACCCATCTGACCATGGCAACGCATCTGTTCATGCCACCTTTTCTTTTCTACCCCCTCCAGGAGCACTTTCTTTGTAGAATCGACCATATCTCGAGAACGGTGCGTCTGCAGTCAGAGTTCTAAAGACCTATCCACAGAAGTTGAAAATACCCATCTGACCATGGCAACGCATCTGTTCATGCCACCTTTTCTTTACTACCCTCACCAGGAGCACTTTCTTTGTAGAATCGACCATATCTCGAGAACGGTGCGTCTGCAGTCAGAGTTCTAAAGACCTATCCACAGAAGTTGAAAATACCCATCTGACCATGGTAACGCATCTGTTCATGCCACCTTTTCTTTACTACCCTCACCAGGAGCACTTTCCTTGTAGAATCGAGCGTATCTCGAGAACGATGCGTCTGCAGTCAGAGTTCTAAAGACCTATCCAAAGAAGTTGAAAATACCCATCTGACCATGGCAACGCATCTGTTCATGCCACCTTTTCTTTACTACCCTCACCAGGAGCACTTTCTTTGTAGAATCGAGCGTATCTCGAGAACGATGCGTCTGCAGTCAGAGTTCTAAAGACCTATCCAAAGAAGTTGAAAATACCCATCTGACCATGGCAACGCATCTGTTCATGCCACCTTTTCTTTACTACCCTCACCAGGAGCACTTTCCTTGTAGAATCGAGCGTATCTCGAGAACGATGCGTCTGCAGTCAGAGTTCTAAAGACCTATCCAAAGAAGTTGAAAATACCCATCTGACCATGGCAACGCATCTGTTCATGCCACCTTTTCTTTACTACCCTCACCAGGAGCACTTTCTTTGTAGAATCGACCATATCTCGAGAACGGTGCGTCTGCAGTCAGAGTTCTAAAGACCTATCCAAAGAAGTTGAAAATACCCATCTGACCATGGCAACGCATCTGTTCATGCCACCTTTTCTTTACTACCCTCACCAGGAGCACTTTCCTTGTAGAATCGAGCGTATCTCGAGAACGATGCGTCTGCAGTCAGAGTTCTAAAGACCTATCCAAAGAAGTTGAAAATACCCATCTGACCATGGCAACGCATCTGTTCATGCCACCTTTTCTTTACTACCCTCACCAGGAGCACTTTCTTTGTAGAATCGACCATATCTCGAGAACGGTGCGTCTGCAGTCAGAGTTCTAAAGACCTATCCAAAGAAGTTGAAAATACCCATCTGACCATGGCAACGCATCTGTTCATGCCACCATTTCTTTTCTACCCCCTCCAGGAGCACTTTCTTTGTAGAATCGACCATATCTCGAGAACGGTGCGTCTGCAGTCAGAGTTCTAAAGACCTATCCAAAGAAGTTGAAAATACCCATCTGACCATGGCAACGCATCTGTTCATGCCACCTTTTCTTTACTACCCTCACCAGGAGCACTTTCCTTGTAGAATCGAGCGTATCTCGAGAACGATGCGTCTGCAGTCAGAGTTCTAAAGACCTATCCAAAGAAGTTGAAAATACCCATCTGACCATGGCAACGCATCTGTTCATGCCACCTTTTCTTTTCTACCCCCTCCAGGAGCACTTTCTTTGTAGAATCGACCATATCTCGAGAACGGTGCGTCTGCAGTCAGAGTTCTAAAGACCTATCCAAAGAAGTTGAAAATACCCATCTGACCATGGCAACGCATCTGTTCATGCCACCTTTTCTTTACTACCCTCACCAGGAGCACTTTCCTTGTAGAATCGAGCGTATCTCGAGAACGATGCGTCTGCAGTCAGAGTTCTAAAGACCTATCCAAAGAAGTTGAAAATACCCATCTGACCATGGCAACGCATCTGTTCATGCCACCTTTTCTTTTCTACCCCCTCCAGGAGCACTTTCTTTGTAGAATCGACCATATCTCGAGAACGGTGCGTCTGCAGTCAGAGTTCTAAAGACCTATCCACAGAAGTTGAAAATACCCATCTGACCATGGCAACGCATCTGTTCATGCCACCTTTTCTTTACTACCCTCACCAGGAGCACTTTCTTTGTAGAATCGACCATATCTCGAGAACGGTGCGTCTGCAGTCAGAGTTCTAAAGACCTATCCACAGAAGTTGAAAATACCCATCTGACCATGGTAACGCATCTGTTCATGCCACCTTTTCTTTACTACCCTCACCAGGAGCACTTTCCTTGTAGAATCGAGCGTATCTCGAGAACGATGCGTCTGCAGTCAGAGTTCTAAAGACCTATCCAAAGAAGTTGAAAATACCCATCTGACCATGGCAACGCATCTGTTCATGCCACCTTTTCTTTACTACCCTCACCAGGAGCACTTTCTTTGTAGAATCGACCATATCTCGAGAACGGTGCGTCTGCAGTCAGAGTTCTAAAGACCTATCCACAGAAGTTGAAAATACCCATCTGACCATGGCAACGCATCTGTTCATGCCACCTTTTCTTTACTACCCTCACCAGGAGCACTTTTCTTGTAGAATCGAGCGTATCTCGAGAACGATGCGTCTGCAGTCAGAGTTCTAAAGACCTATCCAAAGAAGTTGAAAATACCCATCTGACCATGGCAACGCATCTGTTCATGCCACCATTTCTTTTCTACCCCCTCCAGGAACACTTTCTTTGTAGAATCGAGCGTATCTCGAGAACGATGCGTCTGCAGTCAGAGTTCTAAAGACCTATCCAAAGAAGTTGAAAATACCCATCTGACCATGGTAACGCATCTGTTCATGCCACCTTTTCTTTACTACCCTCACCAGGAGCACTTTTCTTGTAGAATCGAGCGTATCTCGAGAACGATGCGTCTGCAGTCAGAGTTCTAAAGACCTATCCAAAGAAGTTGAAAATACCCATCTGACCATGGTAACGCATCTGTTCATGCCACCTTTTCTTTACTACCCTCACCAGGAGCACTTTCTTTGTAGAATCGACCATATCTCGAGAACGGTGCGTCTGCAGTCAGAGTTCTAAAGACCTATCCACAGAAGTTGAAAATACCCATCTGACCATGGCAACGCATCTGTTCATGCCACCTTTTCTTTACTACCCTCACCAGGAGCACTTTCTTTGTAGAATCGACCATATCTCGAGAACGGTGCGTCTGCAGTCAGAGTTCTAAAGACCTATCCACAGAAGTTGAAAATACCCATCTGACCATGGCAACGCATCTGTTCATGCCACCTTTTCTTTACTACCCTCACCAGGAGCACTTTCTTTGTAGAATCGACCATATCTCGAGAACGGTGCGTCTGCAGTCAGAGTTCTAAAGACCTATCCACAGAAGTTGAAAATACCCATCTGACCATGGCAACGCATCTGTTCATGCCACCTTTTCTTTACTACCCTCACCAGGAGCACTTTCTTTGTAGAATCGACCATATCTCGAGAACGGTGCGTCTGCAGTCAGAGTTCTAAAGACCTATCCACAGAAGTTGAAAATACCCATCTGACCATGGCAACGCATCTGTTCATGCCACCTTTTCTTTACTACCCTCACCAGGAGCACTTTCTTTGTAGAATCGACCATATCTCGAGAACGGTGCGTCTGCAGTCAGAGTTCTAAAGACCTATCCACAGAAGTTGAAAATACCCATCTGACCATGGCAACGCATCTGTTCATGCCACCTTTTCTTTACTACCCTCACCAGGAGCACTTTCTTTGTAGAATCGACCATATCTCGAGAACGGTGCGTCTGCAGTCAGAGTTCTAAAGACCTATCCACAGAAGTTGAAAATACCCATCTGACCATGGCAACGCATCTGTTCATGCCACCTTTTCTTTACTACCCTCACCAGGAGCACTTTCTTTGTAGAATCGACCATATCTCGAGAACGGTGCGTCTGCAGTCAGAGTTCTAAAGACCTATCCAAAGAAGTTGAAAATACCCATCTGACCATGGCAACGCATCTGTTCATGCCACCTTTTCTTTACTACCCTCACCAGGAGCACTTTCTTTGTAGAATCGACCATATCTCGAGAACGATGCGTCTGCAGTCAGAGTTCTAAAGACCTATCCAAAGAAGTTGAAAATACCCATCTGACCATGGCAACGCATCTGTTCATGCCACCTTTTCTTTACTACCCTCACCAGGAGCACTTTCTTTGTAGAATCGACCATATCTCGAGAACGGTGCGTCTGCAGTCAGAGTTCTAAAGACCTATCCAAAGAAGTTGAAAATACCCATCTGACCATGGCAACGCATCTGTTCATGCCACCTTTTCTTTACTACCCTCACCAGGAGCACTTTCTTTGTAGAATCGACCATATCTCGAGAACGGTGCGTCTGCAGTCAGAGTTCTAAAGACCTATCCACAGAAGTTGAAAATACCCATCTGACCATGGCAACGCATCTGTTCATGCCACCTTTTCTTTACTACCCTCACCAGCAGCACTTTCTTTGTAGAATCGACCATATCTCGAGAACGGTGCGTCTGCAGTCAGAGTTCTAAAGACCTATCCACAGAAGTTGAAAATACCCATCTGACCATGGCAACGCATCTGTTCATGCCACCTTTTCTTTACTACCCTCACCAGGAGCACTTTCTTTGTAGAATCGACCATATCTCGAGAACGGTGCGTCTGCAGTCAGAGTTCTAAAGACCTATCCAAAGAAGTTGAAAATACCCATCTGACCATGGTAACGCATCTGTTCATGCCACCTTTTCTTTACTACCCTCACCAGGAGCACTTTCTTTGTAGAATCGACCATATCTCGAGAACGGTGCGTCTGCAGTCAGAGTTCTAAAGACCTATCCAAAGAAGTTGAAAATACCCATCTGACCATGGCAACGCATCTGTTCATGCCACCATTTCTTTTCTACCCCCTCCAGGAGCACTTTCTTTGTAGAATCGACCATATCTCGAGACCGGTGCGTCTGCAGTCAGAGTTCTAAAGACCTATCCAAAGAAGTTGAAAATACCCATCTGACCATGGCAACGCATCTGTTCATGCCACCATTTCTTTTCTACCCCCTCCAGGAGCACTTTCTTTGTAGAATCGACCATATCTCGAGAACGGTGCGTCTGCAGTCAGAGTTCTAAAGACCTATCCACAGAAGTTGAAAATACCCATCTGACCATGGCAACGCATCTGTTCATGCCACCTTTTCTTTACTACCCTCACCAGGAGCACTTTCTTTGTAGAATCGACCATATCTCGAGAACGGTGCGTCTGCAGTCAGAGTTCTAAAGACCTATCCACAGAAGTTGAAAATACCCATCTGACCATGGCAACGCATCTGTTCATGCCACCTTTTCTTTACTACCCTCACCAGGAGCACTTTCTTTGTAGAATCGACCATATCTCGAGAACGGTGCGTCTGCAGTCAGAGTTCTAAAGACCTATCCAAAGAAGTTGAAAATACCCATCTGACCATGGCAACGCATCTGTTCATGCCACCATTTCTTTTCTACCCCCTCCAGGAGCACTTTCTTTGTAGAATCGACCATATCTCGAGAACGGTGCGTCTGCAGTCAGAGTTCTAAAGACCTATCCACAGAAGTTGAAAATACCCATCTGACCATGGCAACGCATCTGTTCATGCCGCCATTTCTTTTCTACCCCCTCCAGGAGCACTTTCTTTGTAGAATCGACCATATCTCGAGAACGGTGCGTC
Source organism: Eristalis pertinax (assembly GCA_907269125.1). Classification (NCBI taxonomy): domain Eukaryota; kingdom Metazoa; phylum Arthropoda; class Insecta; order Diptera; family Syrphidae; genus Eristalis; species Eristalis pertinax. The sequence continues at coordinate 105,318,255 of OU026145.1, read as the reverse complement.
TGCAGTCAGAGTTCTAAAGACCTATCCACAGAAGTTGAAAATACCCATCTGACCATGGCAACGCATCTGTTCATGCCACCTTTTCTTTACTACCCTCACCAGGAGCACTTTCTTTGTAGAATCGACCATATCTCGAGAACGGTGCGTCTGCAGTCAGAGTTCTAAAGACCTATCCACAGAAGTTGAAAATACCCATCTGACCATGGCAACGCATCTGTTCATGCCACCTTTTCTTTACTACCCTCACCAGGAGCACTTTCTTTGTAGAATCGACCATATCTCGAGAACGGTGCGTCTGCAGTCAGAGTTCTAAAGACCTATCCACAGAAGTTGAAAATACCCATCTGACCATGGCAACGCATCTGTTCATGCCACCTTTTCTTTACTACCCTCACCAGCAGCACTTTTCTTGTAGAATCGACCATATCTCGAGAACGGTGCGTCTGCAGTCAGAGTTCTAAAGACCTATCCAAAGAAGTTGAAAATACCCATCTGACCATGGCAACGCATCTGTTCATGCCACCATTTCTTTTCTACCCCCTCCAGGAGCACTTTCTTTGTAGAATCGACCATATCTCGAGAACGGTGCGTCTGCAGTCAGAGTTCTAAAGACCTATCCACAGAAGTTGAAAATACCCATCTGACCATGGCAACGCATCTGTTCATGCCACCTTTTCTTTACTACCCTCACAAGGAGCACTTTCTTTGTAGAATCGACCATATCTCGAGAACGGTGCGTCTGCAGTCAGAATTCTAAAGACCTATCCACAGAAGTTGAAAATACCCATCTGACCATGGCAACGCATCTGTTCATGCCACCTTTTCTTTACTACCCTCACCAGGAGCACTTTTCTTGTAGAATCGAGCGTATCTCGAGAACGGTGCGTCTGCAGTCAGAGTTCTAAAGACCTATCCACAGAAGTTGAAAATACCCATCTGACCATGGCAACGCATCTGTTCATGCCACCTTTTCTTTACTACCCTCACCAGGAGCACTTTTCTTGTAGAATCGAGCGTATCTCGAGAACGGTGCGTCTGCAGTCAGAGTTCTAAAGACCTATCCACAGAAGTTGAAAATACCCATCTGACCATGGCAACGCATCTGTTCATGCCACCTTTTCTTTACTACCCTCACCAGGAGCACTTTCTTTGTAGAATCGACCATATCTCGAGAACGGTGCGTCTGCAGTCAGAGTTCTAAAGACCTATCCAAAGAAGTTGAAAATACCCATCTGACCATGGCAACGCATCTGTTCATGCCACCTTTTCTTTACTACCCTCACCAGGAGCACTTTTCTTGTAGAATCGAGCGTATCTCGAGAACGATGCGTCTGCAGTCAGAGTTCTAAAGACCTATCCAAAGAAGTTGAAAATACCCATCTGACCATGGCAACGCATCTGTTCATGCCACCATTTCTTTTCTACCCCCTCCAGGAGCACTTTCTTTGTAGAATCGACCATATCTCGAGAACGGTGCGTCTGCAGTCAGAGTTCTAAAGACCTATCCAAAGAAGTTGAAAATACCCATCTGACCATGGTAACGCATCTGTTAATGCCACCTTTTCTTTACTACCCTCACCAGGAGCACTTTCTTTGTAGAATCGACCATATCTCGAGAACGGTGCGTCTGCAGTCAGAGTTCTAAAGACCTATCCACAGAAGTTGAAAATACCCATCTGACCATGGCAACGCATCTGTTCATGCCACCATTTCTTTTCTACCCCCTCCAGGAGCACTTTCTTTGTAGAATCGACCATATCTCGAGAACGGTGCGTCTGCAGTCAGAGTTCTAAAGACCTATCCACAGAAGTTGAAAATACCCATCTGACCATGGCAACGCATCTGTTCATGCCACCTTTTCTTTACTACCCTCACCAGGAGCACTTTCCTTGTAGAATCGAGCGTATCTCGAGAACGATGCGTCTGCAGTCAGAGTTCTAAAGACCTATCCAAAGAAGTTGAAAATACCCATCTGACCATGGTAACGCATCTGTTCATGCCACCATTTCTTTTCTACCCCCTCCACGAGCACTTTCTTTGTAGAATCGAGCGTATCTCGAGAACGATGCGTCTGCAGTCAGAGTTCTAAAGACCTATCCATAGAAGTTGAAAATACCCATCTGACCATGGCAACGCATCTGTTCATGCCACCATTTCTTTTCTACCCCCTCCAGGAGCACTTTCTTTGTAGAATCGACCATATCTCGAGAACGGTGCGTCTGCAGTCAGAGTTCTAAAGACCTATCCAAAGAAGTTGAAAATACCCATCTGACCATGGTAACGCATCTGTTTATGCCACCTTTTCTTTACTACCCTCACCAGGAGCACTTTTCTTGTAGAATCGAGCGTATCTCGAGAACGATGCGTCTGCAGTCAGAGTTCTAAAGACCTATCCATGGAAGTTGAAAATACCCATCTGACCATGGCAACGCATCTGTTCATGCCACCATTTCTTTTCTACCCCCTCCAGGAGCACTTTCTTTGTAGAATCGAGCGTATCTCGAGAACGATGCGTCTGCAGTCAGAGTTCTAAAGACCTATCCACAGAAGTTGAAAATACCCATCTGACCATGGCAACGCATCTGTTCATGCCACCATTTCTTTTCTACCCCCTCCAGGAGCACTTTCTTTGTAGAATCGAGCGTATCTCGAGAACGATGCGTCTGCAGTCAGAGTTCTAAAGACCTATCCAAAGAAGTTGAAAATACCCATCTGACCATGGTAACGCATCTGTTCATGCCACCTTTTCTTTACTACCCTCACCAGGAGCACTTTCCTTGTAGAATCGAGCGTATCTCGAGAACGATGCGTCTGCAGTCAGAGTTCTCTCTCTCAACTGACAGAGAAGTCAAGTATCTCGGCATTAACTTCACGGAATGGCTGAAGTTCAACAGCCACTCGAAACTGATCCTTAAGAAGGTCAAACAAAATTTATTAAGTCACTCTACAAGCAGCTGATACGGACGATCTTAACGTACGGCTTCCCAATATGGCACCATTTCTAAGACCAGCATGGAGAAGCTCGCCATTTTCGAAATGAAATTACTGCGAATATGTACAGGTCTCACCTACGACAGGGACCGACGAAAGCACCACAGCAACAAGAAGCTTTACGACGAAGCACGCATCATCCCCTTACAACAGTACATGGTGACACTGTTCAGAAAGCAGCTTCTAGACATCAACAATTATCCGAACGACTCAATCAGTAACCTGAGACAACGCTACCTTAACGCGCTAAATCTGCTAAGTGAGCACAATTTCCCAACGACATCCAACAACGATTTGGCTGGCTTCTACCAGAGCAGCGATAGCAGTCATCATCGTGGCTAAATCGGGTACCACACCACCACCCCACCCCAAAAGGACCAACATGGAAACACGGATTAGAACAACCCGATATAAGCACTGGACTTTTGATTGATGGTTGGTTGATGTTGACTCTTTGGAACTCAATTTCAAATGGAATCGCTTACCATGAATGGCTGTTCAGATTGTGGATGTGATCTTGGGCATCGCCATGTCCAACGGAGACGGTGAAACTGCCAGGGAGCTCGCTCTCTTACGTTCTATGACATTCCTCTTATTTCACTCAAAAACGAAGCTCTATTGAAAGACAAATTGTCACGTCACATATTTTTGTCACCTCACATCAAAATGTGTATTCTTGAATGCAAGTGAGGTGACGAAAATCCATACTATTTCTCACCCCAAGAAAATTCAATCAAGCAGCATCACTCGCCATTCAGTTGGTGTATTTGATACGCATTTGCAACACTTTGGGCAGATGTCCTGGACGTTGGATCGTGTCTGTGGTATAATTGGTTGGCTTTAGTTCTTCATTGGTTTATATTCGATGAAAAATGTGTATATGTTGATATCGCACAATACAAGCGAAAGAAGATTTACGAAGCCTTTGACAATCAACCAAAACCAACACAAATCCAACCCAGGTTTAATGTACATATGTGCATGTGTGTACAAGTGTCCCTCAAAAGTCTGCGTATGGCGTAGGAATTTGGCAGAAAATAGCTCTTATTTCTAAACCATAAGCGATAATATTTGTTTAAAGATATATTTCAATAAGACAATGCTCTAACTTTCAGATTCCAACTCATTTACGTGTTTATTTTAAAATGAAAAATAGTTGCAAAATTCGATCCACAAAAGTTTGAACACTAAGGCAAATCCTGGAGAAGACCAGCGAGTTTCAAACCCATACGCACCGCACCACCCACCTTTCCAACAACTATTTGAATGACTTCTCACAAAATGGATATTTATTTTCTGTCAGCTGGGATCTGGGAAGCCAGTCATTCTGTGTCAGCTGACAAGACAAAATCCAATCAAATACAGTTTGACAGGGAGATGAGTTAAGAGTAAATAAGAAGAAGAAAATAAAAAAAAATAAATAAATAAATAAAAAAAATCGAAATATCACCAGGCGCCCAGAACTCATATTTTCGCAGTAGGTATACGAAGCTGACGTCATACACTTTGTGTTTTTTAAATTTCGACGAGACTATGCGGGCCCCGCGCGCCTATTTTCCTGAATATTTGACAGCTACACATTAGGGCCCCGAGGGGGGGCCCTCATAGTCTCGTCGAAATTTAAAAAACAAAAAATGTATGAGATTGGTTTCGGATACCTACTGCGAAAATTAGACTCCTGGGCGCCTGTTGATATTTCGATTTTTTTAATTTTTTTTCTATGTTTTTTATTTTCTTCTTCTTATTTACTCTTAACTCATCTCGCTGTCATCTCAAAAATGTCAATGGGGGACTGTACTTGATTGGATTTCGTCTTGTCAGCTGACACAGAAGTCATTCAAATAATTGTTTTTAAAATCGATGGAAAGGTGGTGCGTGTCGATTTGAAACTCGCTGGTCTCCTGCAGGATTTGCCTTAGTGTGGAGATTTGGTCTAAAGTCGACTTTAGACGTTCACACAAATCCTGTAGGCGACGTTGGGAGCAGGTCTACAGGCCTCTGTAGTTGTTACCAGAAATAAATGAGTAACGAGATATTCAACTTCGGCCATTTTTACCCCTAGTCCACAACGAAGAAAAGTGTGGAAAGAGTAGTGGAATTCGCTTGTATTTCACAAATGCTTTAACAACGTTCGCCGATTCGTGAATTTTGTGGAGAAATGGCGTTAGATTCATGAATTTTGTAGGAATTCGTGAATTTGCCCACGAACATTTACTATTATTCGGAGGGTGTTCAAAAGATGACTCACATTTTGAAGAGGGCATATATTTGTTATAGAGTTTTGCGTGAATAAAAATATAATATCACGCTCTATTTACAGGAATACTTTTCATCAATTTAAATCTTCAGAGTTATATATAGCTGATTTATGACCTTCTCTTGGGGGACTCTGCTTCTAGTGACCGGTACACTGAGACGCGAAGAACTTGCAAATTAGCTGTGCGAGCAACTTAAGAGCAGTCTTGGAAGGAGTTCGGCGAGAAGCTGGAAAGCGACCATAGATCGCCAACTCAGAGGAACGGAATTCAACATCAGCGAAGGAGTCAAATCCGAAGGTGGGTTGTTGCTTTCCAATGAGGCGGACAGCTTGGGCAGATGGAGCGAGCACTTTTCGGAGCTGCTCAATCCCGAACAGGCCACTGAGGATGACAGACCCGTAGTCTTGAGTGGGGCGGAGAATAGTCCAAGTCATTTTGGCGATTGAATCGCTAAAAATTGGCAAATCCGCCGGTGTGGATGAAATCCGGCCAGAAATGCTTAAGGCAATGGGTAAAGAGGGAGTTTTATGGCTCTCTCGTGTCATTAAAGTGGCCTGGGAACGCGGTGAGACACCTGGCGATTGGCAAACTGGGGTGATTGTCCCACTTTTCAAGAAGGGGGACAAATGAGATTGCTCTAGCTACAAGAGCATATCTCTTTTAAGTATCCCCGGGAAAGTCTATGCTAAGGTGTTGGAAGCGCGTTCTAGAGCTATGGTCGAGCCCAGGATGGGGTATGAACTGCGCGGCTTTCGTCCCGGCAGAAGTACAACCGACCAGCTTTTCACTCTAAGAACGGTACTCGAGAAGGCTTGGGAGTATGCCAAATCCATCTACAGTTGTTTTGTAGATTTGGAAAAGGCATATGACCGAGTCCCTCGAGGTAAACTCTGGAGTGTCCTGCAGGAGTATGGGATTGATGGTCCTCTTCTGAGGGCCATTCAGTCTCTATAGACAAACTGTAGAAGCTGTGTTCTGGTAAACGGTGCTAAATCAACACCTTTCCCCGTGGGCGTTGAACTTCGCCAAGGGTGTGTCTTGTCACCTCTCCTTTTCATTGCACTCTGCATGTAAGTGGAGTCCCATTGAAGCAGGTGGAGAAGTTTAAGTATCTCAGGGCCTTTTTCACGAGTGATGGAAGGAGTACTGCTGAGCTTTCCGGTAGGATTGGTCAAGCTGTGTCAGTTTTGACACAGCTTGGTAGTTCTGTAATCAGAAAGGCCGAGCTTGGTGTCAAAGCCAAGTTAGCGGGTTTCAACTCAGCATTTGTTCCAACTCTCACCTATGGTCATGAAATTTGGGTAATGACCGAAAGAATAAGATCGCGAGTGCAAGCTGCTGAGATGAGATTTCTTCGTGCTGTTGTTGGAATTACTCGCCGGGATAGGGTGAGAAACACGGCAGTGCGCGAGGAACTCAACATTGAGCAGCTGCTTCTCCGAACGGAAAGGCCGAGGCGGGCGTTGAATGCGATTCCATCAGGTAGGCGACCGCTTGGCAGGCCCAGGACGAGGTGGTTGGACCCACAAGTCCAAAAACTCGCCGGGTTACGCTTGGGCATAGCTCCTGATGAGTTAGAGTCGATGGCGGAGGATCGAGTTGCTTGGAGATCTCTCGTGCGTGGTTTATCCCCGCGACCCCTTTAGTGGATCATGCGGGTCAGAAGATGATGATGATGATGATATATTTGTAATAGAGGATTTGCGTGAATAAAAATATAACGCAACGCTCTATTTACGATAGTACTTTGCATCTATTTAAATCTTCAGAGTTATTTATAGCTGATTTATATCCCACGGTTGGCAAATTAGCCTTCATTTATGAATTGTGAAAACTTATGAATTTAAATTACATTATTTGTTAAAAACAATGGCAACAACTATACCTAACTCATACAAATTTGTAATTAACTTTCATCCCTATTTCTGTAAAAAAAAAATGAGCAAGGAAGCTGTTTTTTTTAGTGATGCAAGCAAATGTTTCAGCAAATCTTGTCATTATTAGTTACCGGTACACATGTTTCATGGGAACGCCTTTCCGGTTTCCGGTATTATGCATATGCAAAAATACATGTAGTGTATTCATTAATAATTAATGTAAATAAAGGCAAAATTATTTATCCCTAGTACCTCAGACTTTAACTCGCAGAAAGCTAGTTCATTGTTCGTTTGTTTACCCCTCCTTACTGTGTTGAAAATTTAACACCGAAATTTGAAAGAGGTTCAAGTAACGAGCGAATTTTCAAATAAGAACTCGAATTCACCTCACTACTACGGTTGGGGAAGGGTATCAGCTGTTGGCAGGCTGTTAGCAAGAGCTCACACGTATTCACAGACAGGGGACGAAAGCGTATAAAGAACGCAGTCAGATGCAATCAAGGGACATGAGAGGAAGAAGTTGAATATCCCTTTACTCATTTATTTCTGGTTGTTACAAGAGATAGGATCGTATTTTTTGTTGATGAGGCAAATGGAGCTGATATTACAGTCATCGAACTTGCTTTCGTCTTCCCAAATTCAAGATGATCTGGTGCATGCTCCCTAGTAGAACATCGCCCCTGGCCTTGAAGTGCGCCGATGGAAAACCATCTGACCTTGCGGCTTTGTTCTTCAGCCTTTTAAGGCCAGTTTTTTTTTCAAACTAATTTTATTTATTGCTGAAACACATCCCTTTTGTTGGTGGGTGACATGATAACTCAACAACGAATCATCTGAAAGCAAAAATCAAAACGGTTTTTTATTCTGTATCACATTGGCTATGGTCGGTACTACAATGAAACATTTTCACCAAAAAAACAAAATGGTGGCTTTTCTTACCCTTTTTACACTTTTAATTGTTTATATAAGTTCACATAAGTTTTTTAAATAACAATGAATATTTTTGATTGTAGTACCAACCATAGAGAGCCATTTTAAATACAAAATGCCGTTTGGTTCACGTTGATAAGTGCAATCATAAGAGTGTCACCCAGTGGTTGAAAAAAACGTCGTTTCGAGAAATTTACTGAATTTTACTCACATATCTATTATCTAATAATATGTGGTGGCCCGTGGCGTTGTGGGTATGGGTAGGTTCGAAAAAGCTTCTCAAACTTGGCCGTTCGGAGTCGGCATAAAACTGCAGCCCCCTTCCACTCGTGATAGAACAATAGCACGCACAACACAAGTGGTTGCTGAGATTCCTTGGCCTTCTACGGTCTGTAGCGCCACCCATATTATTATTATATTATTATCTAATCCGTCTGCGTACACAACTCCTTCCCGTTCTCGAGATATGCATGTTTCTACAAAGAAACTGCTCCTGGAGGGGGTAGTAAAGAAAAGGTGGTATGAACAGATGCGTTGCCATGGTCAGATGGGTATTTTCAACTTCTGTGGATAGGTCCTTAGAACTCTGACTGCAGACGCACCGTTCTCGAGATATTATCGATTCTACAAAGAAAGTGCTCCTGGTGAGGGTAGTAAAGAAATGGTGGCATGAACAGATGCGTTGCCATGGTCAGATGGGTATTTTCAACTTCTATGGATAGGTCTTTAGAACTCTGACTGCAGACGCATCGTTCTCGAGATACGCTCGATTCTACAAAGAAAGTGCTCCTGGAGGGGGTAGTTAGGAAAAGGTGCCATGAACAGATGCGTTGCCATGGTCAGATGGGTATTTTCAACTTCTATGGATAGGTCTTTAGAACTCTGACTGCAGACGCATCGCTCTCGAGATACGCTCGATTCTACAAGGAAAGTGCTCCTGGTGAGGGTAGTAAAGAAAAGGTGGCATGAACAGATGCGTTGCCATGGTCAGATGGGTATTTTCAACTTCTGTGGATAGGTCTTTAGAACTCTGACTGCAGACGCATCGTTCTCGAGATACGCTCGATTCTACAAAGAAAGTGCTCCTGGAGGGGGTAGAAAAGAAAAGGTGGCATGAACAGATGCGTTGCCATGGTCAGATGGGTATTTTCAACTTCTTTGGATAGGTCTTTAGAACTCTGACTGCAGACGCACCGTTCTCGAGATATGGTCGATTCTACAAAGAAAGTGCTCCTGGAGGGGGTAGAAAAGAAAAGGTGGCATGAACAGATGCGTTGCCATGGTCAGATGGGTATTTTCAACTTCTTTGGATAGGTCTTTAGAACTCTGACTGCAGACGCATCGTTCTCGAGATACGCTCGATTCTACAAGGAAAGTGCTCCTGGTGAGGGTAGTAAAGAAAAGGTGGCATGAACAGATGCGTTGCCATGGTCAGATGGGTATTTTCAACTTCTGTGGATAGGTCTTTAGAACTCTGACTGCAGACGCACCGGTCTCGAGATATGGTCGATTCTACAAAGAAAGTGCTCCTGGAGGGGGTAGAAAAGAAATGGTGGCATGAACAGATGCGTTGCCATGGTCAGATGGGTATTTTCAACTTCTTTGGATAGGTCTTTAGAACTCTGACTGCAGACGCACCGTTCTCGAGATATGGTCGATTCTACAAAGAAAGTGCTCCTGGTGAGGGTAGTAAAGAAAAGGTGGCATGAACAGATGCGTTGCCATGGTCAGATGGGTATTTTCAACTTCTGTGGATAGGTCTTTAGAACTCTGACTGCAGACGCATCGTTCTCGAGATACGCTCGATTCTACAAGAAAAGTGCTCCTGGTGAGGGTAGTAAAGAAATGGTGGCATGAACAGATGCGTTGCCATGGTCAGATGGGTATTTTCAACTTCTTTGGATAGGTCTTTAGAACTCTGACTGCAGACGCATCGTTCTCGAGATACGCTCGATTCTACAAGAAAAGTGCTCCTGGTGAGGGTAGTAAAGAAAAGGTGGCATGAACAGATGCGTTGCCATGGTCAGATGGGTATTTTCAACTTCTTTGGATAGGTCTTTAGAACTCTGACTGCAGACGCACCGTTCTCGAGATATGGTCGATTCTACAAAGAAAGTGCTCCTGGAGGGGGTAGAAAAGAAATGGTGGCAAGAACAGATGCGTTGCCATGGTCAGATGGGTATTTTCAACTTCTTTGGATAGGTCTTTAGAACTCTGACTGCAGACGCACCGTTCTCGAGATATGGTCGATTCTACAAAGAAAGTGCTCCTGGTGAGGGTAGTAAAGAAAAGGTGGCATGAACAGATGCGTTGCCATGGTCAGATGGGTATTTTCAACTTCTGTGGATAGGTCTTTAGAACTCTGACTGCAGACGCACCGTTCTCGAGATATGGTCGATTCTACAAAGAAAGTGCTCCTGGAGGGGGTAGAAAAGAAATGGTGGCATGAACAGATGCGTTGCCATGGTCAGATGGGTATTTTCAACTTCTTTGGATAGGTCTTTAGAACTCTGACTGCAGACGCACCGTTCTCGAGATATGGTCGATTCTACAAAGAAAGTGCTCCTGGTGAGGGTAGTAAAGAAAAGGTGGCATGAACAGATGCGTTGCCATGGTCAGATGGGTATTTTCAACTTCTGTGGATAGGTCTTTAGAACTCTGACTGCAGACGCACCGTTCTCGAGATACGCTCGATTCTACAAGGAAAGTGCTCCTGGTGAGGGTAGTAAAGAAAAGGTGGCATGAACAGATGCGTTACCATGGTCAGATGGGTATTTTCAACTTCTTTGGATAGGTCTTTAGAACTCTGACTGCAGACGCATCGTTCTCGAGATACGCTCGATTCTACAAGAAAAGTGCTCCTGGTGAGGGTAGTAAAGAAAAGGTGGCATGAACAGATGCGTTGCCATGGTCAGATGGGTATTTTCAACTTCTGTGGATAGGTCTTTAGAACTCTGACTGCAGACGCATCGTTCTCGAGATACGCTCGATTCTACAAGAAAAGTGCTCCTGGTGAGGGTAATAAAGAAAAGGTGGCATGAACAGATGCGTTGCCATGGTCAGATGGGTATTTTCAACTTCTTTGGATAGGTCTTTAGAACTCTGACTGCAGACGCATCGTTCTCGAGATACGCTCGATTCTACAAGAAAAGTGCTCCTGGTGAGGGTAGTAAAGAAAAGGTGGCATGAACAGATGCGTTGCCATGGTCAGATGGGTATTTTCAACTTCTATGGTTGGGTCCTTAGAAGTACAACAGCAGTGCTCCGATTACCGCTGTCACAAGAATTTAAGGTAAGACATAGCAGTTTTAACAGTGGGCAAACACGAGGTGGAAGCCGCCAAAAAAAGAAGCGGTCACCAGAATCAAAGTATGGCTGGAATCTACCAACCTGGAGCTAGCTGACCACAAGACGGGAGCTGTCTTAATAACCAGCCGAAAGGCTGTGGAATACGCTAACTTAAGTGTTGGTTTCCAGATAATCAGATCAGATCAAAAAATGTCTAAGTTTCAAGACTCACATTGAGTACTGCAGCAAAAAGCACTTTCCGGAATGCTACCGTGGGCCGGGGTACGCGACAAAGAAACTTTCGTCAGCATACAGGCTCTGCGCAATGAGAACAATCAGCGGATTCCGAACAATCTCGAACGAAGCAGATCCCTATCGACATTCTCGCCAAAAAGATGTAAAGGGTATACATAAGGCGAACGGCAAATCACTCGGAGGCTTGCACTAGGCGCCTAATGACAGAATAAAGGCCACTGTGGTAAGCCATATGGGACACTACAGCCAAAGGTTGTAGTAATAACAACACCGGCTTAACTTATAAATTCGCTGAGACCAATTTTGTTGCCCTGAATGAGTACCTAAATGAATTCAATTGGGATGACTTGTTGGATTCCCCCAATTTGAAAGGTAATTATGATATATTTATGAATAAAATTAATTCTGGTTTAGAGTCAGTTGTTCCTAAAACGCGTCATAGAAATCGATTTAGAATTCCATGGCCAAACAAAAGCTTAGTAAATCTACGAAATGCTAAAAGGAAAGCATATTCAAACTATGTTTCAAATAAAACGAGTTTAAATCGTGAACGGTTTTTGAGATTCAGGAAAGAATATGAGTTCTTGAATAGATTTTTATATAAACAATGCATCTTGTCTGTAGAAACTTCAAAAAGATATTCCTTTGGCTTGCTCAAGATAATGGAATTTGGTAACGTAACTTCAACAAACTTGGATGAAACCTGTGACCTATTTGCCAACTTTTTTGAGTCTGTCTATAATGGGTCTCCGGGCCAGACAACGATGACCCATTACTCTAATATACCCGAGGTTCTGGATATAGGTGTATTGGAATTTACGGATCAGGATGTAATAAATGCCTTAACTAATCTTAAAGTAAATTACAGCCCAGGACACGATGGGGTTCCGGCTGGTATTTTAAAAAAAAATTGGAATTCTCTTAAATGAATGGAAGTATTCTTTTCTGACGCCTATATATAAAAGCGGTTTAAGCAGAAAGTAGAAAACTATCGACCAATATCCAAGCTTTCATCGATACCAAAGTTATTTGAAAGTATTGTAAAAGAAAAATTATATTTCATGGTAAAAGAAATTATTTCTAATAACCAGCATGGCTTTATGCAAGGCAGGTCTTGTACAACTAATTTATCATTATTTTCAAATTACATTTATACAAATTTAGAAAATCAATTACAAGTTGATGTACTTTACACCGATTTCTCGAAAGCCTTCGATAAAGTACATCACACTTTGCTTTTAAACAAGCTAAAGTCTTTGGGATTCCATTCGTCAATGTTAGAGTGGTTTTCCAATTACTTAAAGGATAGGAAGCAATTGGTAATGATCGATAGTTTTAGATCTAGAGTAATAAAAGTTACATCGGGCGTTCCACAAGGTAGCCATATGGGGCCATTACTCTTTCTATTGTTTATAAACGATGTTCACGAAATTTTCAAATATTGTAAAATTCTATCATTCGCAGACGACTTTAAATTGTATTTATCTATAAATAGTTTAACTGATTGTAATAATTTCCAATTGGATATACATGCACTAGTGGAATGGACTAGAGCTGAATATTCAAAAATGTAATAAATCTTTACGGCATATCGAATTACATCCCCGATTGTTTATGATTATTTCATAAATGATCATAGACTTAGTCGCCTAGTAGAGGTTAAAAATCTGGGTGTAATTTTTGATACAAACTTAAATTTTGCATCACATTATGGTTATACAATTGCGAAGTCTAATGCTATGTTAGGTTTTCTGAAAAGAAATAGTAGAGATTTTCGGGATATAACTAGTCTTAAGTCCATCTATTGTTCGTTGGGATTCCCCATATGATACACAAGAACTCAGATTCGAAAGAGTACAAAAAAATTTCACGAGATATGCTGTCCGTAAATTGTATTCCTTCGAAGAACTCCCTAAATATGACGATAGATGTAAAATAATAGGCTTGCAAACCTTAAGTTTCAGGAGTAAGGCAGCGTCAGCCATGTTCATCCGCGATATTATTAATTGCCGTGTAAATTCACCAGACTTACTTTTTCTCATGAATATATATGCTCCCCAAAGATCTCTTCGGATGAGAAATTTACTATACGATAAGACGCATAGCACCAACTATGGTTGTAATGAACCTATTACAAGGTGTATAAACACTTTTAATGAACTTTGCAACGAAATTGATTTTAGCTTGTCTCGATTGGAGTTTAAAAAATTGATCCATGCACTATGCTATAATTAATACTGTTTATTTGATGTAATCTGTGAGATGCAAAATCGGTAGATGATCCTTAGTCGCGCAGCAAAATCTGCTGTGTAAAGCGATACTGAGAGTTAACACTTAGAGAACGTAGTGTTTTGTGTACTCTGCGACGGGAAAAAAAAAAAGGCAGGTAGACCCATCAACTGATACCCGCCGTAGAAGCCTGGACATCAAGAGCTCACGGGAACTGCAACTACCATCTCACGTAGTTCTTTGCGGGCCACGGAGGTTATCGAAAATACCGCCATAGATTTGGTCAGGATAGCTCACCTTTCTGTACAGAATGCGGGGTAGAAGAGGAAGATGCAGAGCCAATTTTTCATTGCAGGCGTTTTGCGGGTAGCGAGAATACGTATACCAACTCCCGAGCTCCTAGTCAGCGAACAAATTTGGCAACTACACCAAACGGGGTATGAAATCGATACTTATGTGCTGAAGGAAACCATCCCGAGGTGGATGGAAATCAGCAGCTAAATGGCGGAACACACAGGTAGTGCTCCCTAACGGTACGAAAATAACAACTGACAGAGAGGTCAAGTATCTTGGCGTTAACTACACGGCAAGGCTGAAGTTCAACAGCCACTCGAAACCGACCCTTAGCGTACGGCTTCCCAATATGGCACCATTTCTAAGACCAGCATGGAGGAGCTCGCCATTTTCGAAATGAAATTACTGCGAATATGTACAGGTCTTACCTTCGACAGGGACCGACAAAAGCACCACAACAACAAGAAGCTTTACGACGAAGCACGCATCATCCCCTTACAACGGTACATGGTGACACTGTTCAGAAAGCAGCTTCTAGACATCAACAATCATCCTAACGAGGCAATCAGGAACCTGAGACAACGCTACCTCAACACGCTAAATCTGCTAAGTGAGCAGAATTTGCCAACGACATCCAACAACGAGTTGCATGGCTTCTACCAGAGCAGCGATAGCAGTCATCATCTAATCTAAATCCGCTACCACACCACCACCCCATCCCAAAAGGACCAACATGGAAACACGGATTTGAACAATCCGATGTAAGCACTGGACATTTTGTTGATGTTGACTCTTTGGAACTCAATTTCAAATGGAATCGCTTACCATGAATGGCTGTTCAGATTGTGGATGTGGTCTTGGGCATCGCCATGTCCATCGGAGACGGTGTGTTACGTGAAACTGCCAGAGAGCTCGATCTCTTACGTTCTGTGACATTCCTCTTATTTCACTCAAAAAAGAACGAAGCTCTATTGAAAGACAAATTGTCACGTCACATATGTTTGTCACCTCACATCAAAATGTGTATTCTTGAATGCAAGTGAGGTGACGAAAATCCATACTATTTCTCACCCCAAGAAAATTCAATCAAGCAGCATCACTCGCCATTCAGTTGGTGTATTTGATACGCATTTGCAACACTTTGGGCAGATGTCCTGGACGTTGGATCGTGTCTGTGGTATAATTGGTTGGCTTTAGTTCTTCATTGGTTTATATTCGATGAAAAATGTGTATATGTTGATATCGCACAATACAAGCGAAAGAAGATTTACGAAGCCTTTGACAATCAACCAAAACCAACACAAATCCAACCCAGGTTTAATGTACATATGTGCATGTGTGTACAAGTGTCCCTCAAAAGTCTGCGTATGGCGTAGGAATTTGGCAGAAAATAGCTCTTATTTCTAAACCATAAGCGATAATATTTGTTTAAAGATATATTTCAATAAGACAATGCTCTAATTTTCAGATTCCAACTCATTCACGAAACAAACAAATAAAATGAAAAATAGTTGCAAAATTCGATCCACAAAAGTTTGAACACTAAGGCAAATCCTGGAGAAGACCAGCGAGTTTCAAATCCATACGCACCGCACCACCCACCTTTCCACGATTTTAAAGACAACTAGATCAGCCGGGATCTGGGCAGCCAGTCATTCTGTGTCAGCTGACAAGACAAAATCCATTCAAATACAGTTTGACAGGGAGATGAGTTAAGAGTAAATAAGAAGAAGAAAATAAAAAAAAAAAAATAAATAAATAAAAAAAATCGAAATATCACCAGGCGCCCAGAACTCATATTTTCGCAGTAGGTATACGAAGCTGACGTCATACATTTTTTGTTTTTTAAATTTCGAGGTGACTATGAGGGCCCCGCTTGCCTATTTTCCTGAATATTTGACAGCTACACATTAGGGCCCCGAGGGCGGGGGCCCTCATAGTCTCGTCGAAATTTAAAAAAAACAAAAAATGTATGAGATTGGTTTCGGATACCTACTGCGAAAATTGAATCCTTGGCGCCTGTTGATATTTCGATTTTTTTAAATTTTTTTCTAAGTTTTTTATTTTCTTCTTCTTATTTACTCTTAACTCATCTCGCTGTCATCTCAAAAATGTCAATGGGGGACTGTATTTGATTGGATTTCGTCTTGTCAGCTGACACAGAAGTCATTCAAATAATTGTTTTTAAAATCGATGGAAAGGTGGTGCGTGTCTTCTGCAGGATTTGCCTTAGTGTGAAGATTTGGTCTAAAGTCGGAAGGGGTGCAATCGACTTTAGACGTTCACACAAATCTTGTAGGCGACGTTGGGAGCAGGTCTACAGGCCTCTGTAGTTGTTACCAGAAATAAATGAGTAACGAGATATTCAACTTCGGCCATTTTTACCCCTAGTCCACAACGGAGAAAAGTGTGGAAAGAGTAGTGGAATTCCCTTGCATTTCACACATACTTTTACAACGTTCGTAGATTCGTGAATTTTGTGGGGAAATGGCGTCAGGTTCATGAATTTTGTGGGAAATTCGTGAATTTGCCCACGAACATTTACTATTACTCGGAGGGTGTTCAAAAGATGACTCACATTTTGAAGAGGGCATATATTTGTAATAGAGGTTTCCGTGAATAAAAATGTAATGTCACGCTCTATTTGCAAGAATAGTTTTCATCAATTTAAATATTCAGAGTTATATATAGCTGATTTATGTCCTTCTCTTGGGGGCTCTGCTTCTAGTGACCGGTACACTGAGGCGCGAAGAACTTGCAAATTAGCTGTGCGAGCAACTTAAGAGCAGTCTTGGAAGGAGTTCGGCGAGAAGCTGGAAAGCGACCATAGATCTGGGAAATAGGGCATCTGGCAAACGCGCCGACTCAGAGGAACGAAATTCAACGAAGGAGTCAAATCCGAAGGTGGGTTGTTGCTTTCCAATGAGGCGGACATCTTGGGCAGATGGAGGGAGCACTTTTCGGAGCTGCTCAATCCCGAACAGGGCACTGAGGATGACATAGCTGTAGTCTTGAGTGGGGCGGAGAATAGTCCAACGGTGGAGGAAGTCATTTTGGCGATTGAATCGCTAAAAATTGGCAAATCCGCCGGTGTGGATAAATCCGGCCAGAAATGCTTAAGGCAATGGGTAAAGAGGGAGTTTTATGGCTCTCTCGTGTCATTAAAGCGACAGGTGGTGAGGCACCTGTCGATTGGCAAACTGGGGTGATTGTCCCACTTTTCAAGAAGAGGGACAAAAGAGATTGCTTCAACTACAGGGGCATATCTCTTTTAAGTATCCCCGGGAAAGTCTATGCTAAGGTGTTGGAAGCGCGTTCTAGAGCTATGGTCGAGCCCAGGATGGGGTATGAACTGCGCGGCTTTCGTCCCGGCAGAAGTACAACCGACCAGCTTTTCACTCTAAGAATGGTACTTGAGAAGGCTTGGGAGTATGCCAAACCCATCTACAGTTGTTTTGTAGATTTGGAAAAGGCATATGACCGAGTCCCTCGAGGTAAACTCTGGAGTGTCCTGCAGGAGTATGGGATTGATGGTCCTCTTCTGAGGGCCATTCAGTCTCTATAGACAAACTGCAAAAGCTGTGTTCGGGTAAACGGTGCTAAATCAACACCTTTCCCCGTGGGCGTTGGACTTCGCCAAGGGTGTGTCTTGTCACCTCTCCTTTTCATTGCACTCTGCATGTAAGTGGAGTCCCATTGAAGCAGGTGGAGAAGTTTAAGTATCTCGGGGTCTTTTTCACGAGTGATGGAAGGAGTAATGCTGAGCTTTCCGGTAGGATTGGTCAAGCTGGGTCAGTTTTGACACAGCTTGGTAGTTCTGTAATCAGAAAGGCCGAGCTTGGTGTCAAAGCCAAGTTAGCGGTCTTCAACTCAGTATTTGTTCCAACTCTCACCTATGGTCATGAACTTTGGGTAATGACCGAAAGAATAATATCGCGAGTGCAAGCTGCTGAGATGAGATTTCTTCGTGCTGTTGTGGGAATTACTAGCCGGGATAGGGTGAGAAACACGGCAGTGAGCGAGGAACTCAACATTGAGCAGCTGCTTCTTCGAACGGAAAGGGCTATGCTTCGGTCATCATCTCAACTTCCGAGGCGGGCGTTGAATGCGATTCCATCAGGTAGGCGACCGCTTGGCAGACCCAGGACGAGGTGGTTGGATCAAGTCCAAAAACTCGCCGCTCCTGATCAGTTAGAGTCGATGGCGGAGGATCGAGTTGCTTGGAGATCTCTCGTGTGTGGTTTACCCCCGCGACCCCTTTAGTGGATCATGCGGGTCAGAAGATGATGATGATGATTTATGTCCCACGGTTGGCAAATTAACTTATTTTCTTAGCCTTCATTCATTAAATGTGAAAACTTATGGATTTAAATTACATAATTTGTTAAAAACAACGGCAACAGCTATACCTAAGCGAATTTTCAAATAAGAACTCTAATTCCCGACTACTGCTGGGAAAGAGTATTAGCTGTTGGCCAGCTGTTAGCAAGAGCTCACACGTATTCACAGACAGGGGACGAAAGCGTATAAAGAACGCAGTCAGATGCAATCAAGGGACAAGAGGGGAAGAAGTTGAATATCCCTTTACTCATTCATTTCTGGTTGTTACAAGAGGTAGGATCGTATTTTTTGTGGATGAGGCAAATGGAGCTGATATGACAGTCATCGAACATGCTTTCGTCTTCCCAAATTCAAGATGATCTGGTACATGCTTCCTAGTAGAACATCGCCCCTGGCCTTGAAGTGCGCCGATGGAAAACCATCTGACCTTGCGGCCTTGTTGTTCTTCAGCCTTTTAAGGCCAGTTTTTTTTTCAAACTAATTTTATTTATTAATAGCTCATAAAATCGCTGCTGAAACACGTTCCTTTTGTTGGTGGGTCACACGATAACTCACCAACGAATCATCTGAAAGCAAAAATGAAAAAGGCTTCTTATTCTGTATCATATTGGCTATGGTCAATACTACAATGAAATATTTTCACCAAAAACAAAAACAAAATGGCGGATTTTTTACCCTTTTTTTCATTTGCAATTGTTTATAACTTTTCTAAATAACAATGAATATTTTTGATTGTAGTACCGACCATAGAGAGTCGTTTTTAGAGCAAAATGCCGTTTGGTTCAAGTTGATTAGTGCAATAGTTTCTAAATAAGAGTGTCACCCAGTGGTTGAAAAAACGTGGTTTCGAGAAAAAGGCAATTTAAGTTTTTGTTCGTGAAAAATCGGGAAAAAAAACGTGAACACAACTTCTTCCCAGTCTTCATAGGCGTCATTTTCAAGAATGTTTGCATTTCTTGCTGCAATCCTGTGCTCTTTAGACGCTTTAGTTGTTTCAAGCTCGGCTCTATTCACACGCTTGTCGTTGGCTTTATCAGGAAACTGTTTTGCCTGCGGACCGATTTTGACACCCACAACTTTCAATATCGGTGAAAGCCCCTTACCACTAAGAGTAGCAATTTCAAGTGGTTAAACTTGTGTTTAGGAGCTATGTTCCAGACTAGAGATCTGCATGAATGTACTCATTTGAATTTTCTTACAGTGTACAGTACTTGAGTCTCTCTCTACTCTATTCATTGAAATCATTCGGTATAGTGTGCACTGAAAATGAGTACTGCTATTCGAGAAACAAACACTGTACAACATTCGATCACCTGATAACGAAACGAATACACTGTTCGATTTCGCTCTGATTCATGTGTGTTTTACTCAAATGAATCAAGTTCACGCATAGCTGGTCAAAATACACCGCGTGCACCGAATGAAATACAAAAGAATTGGGTGCTGTCTGTCTCTTACTTCCATCGAGTGTAGGAGTTATGATCGTATTATCTATTAACAAACGAACAGAGCAAGTGAAGTAAGAATAAGTTCACGCAGTAAAGACGCCATGACATTGCGCGTTTTTCGCCTTTCTGGTCTGTGTGTAGTAAATATGTAAGTTACCTTATGAAGATATTGAAGATATTGAAGACGCGTCATAGAATAAAGACCTGTAGCAAGTGAAATTGTGTTTTAGTTTGTGTATCAGAGTGCTGTGTATTCATACATATAGATATAACTAAAAAATAACATTGTGTCTTACTACGATCACTTCAACTCTATAAAATGGATCTTAATGAAGTAAGTTAATTTGCATGGTCGTGAAAATATATGTATATAAAATGCATTTTAGGACACAACAAATGATTCGGACATATTTCAAAAATCGAAAGCGGCGAATTTAAAACAAGCAATAAGAGAGGTAGGAGTAAAGTTTGGGATGTCTTCGGCGTTATTGAAGATAAAAAAGGGTGGAACAATTGAACATTTAGTTACATGCAGAAGTTGTTTAAATGTTTATAAATATAATCAAAAATGTACTTCAAATTTGGTAAAGCATAAGTGCTATATATTAAAAAAATCCAAAAACAATGAAAGGATTGAACAAATTAAAGTAAATAATGACGACAAAAAAAAATAGTGTACGCGTAGTAACACAGTGAACAATAGACAATTGTCGGCCTTTCAAAATTGTTGAAGACTCGGGGTTAAAAAAATTAGCACAGTTCCTAATAACAGTCGGTGCCAAACATGGGCCATATGTAGACGTGGACAAATTATTACCGCATGCAACAACTATTTCGCGAAATATAAAAAAAACTTGTTCAATAAATACGTGGAAATCTTAAAAGATGAACTAAGAAGTGTGAAATGGACTGGATATGGACTCACATCGGATATATGGACTGACAACTACCTGAGAACTGCATATATATGTTTGACAATCCACTATATAATGGAGGGAAAATTAAATACAATACATCCTGCGCAGGTTATTAATTTTTTTAATGGTTTTTTAAGTTCAAAATAATTTTGTAAGTTTCTAGGTCTAAACATAAAGTCCAAGATCAGCAATCTGTTAAGTGAATTTGAATTCGACCTGAATGACACGTCCCTCGTAGTCACCGACAGAGGGGCAAACATGATTGCCGCATTCCGTTCGCTTAGAAACATATTTTGTATTAACCACTTAATACATAATGCCATTGAAAAGGCAATCAAAGAAAATCCTCAAATAGGTCACGTAATTGATATGTGCACCAAAGTTGTTAAGTATTTAAAAAAATCTTATACGAACTCTGCTTTGAAAGCATCTTTAAAAAGTAGAGTATGCACAAGATGGAATTCAATTTATTATTTATTGGTTTCAATTGAAAAAAACTTGCCGACATCAATATATCAAATATACTACAGGAAAAAATCGAATTGCAAAGAATTGTTAGTATAAATTTAAGTCACATTAGTGCGTTAACCCTTGCCAATCGCTGCTTCTTTGGGCTAAGAACGCAACTGGTAAACAAAGCCCTCTCTCGAACAACCAAGATAACGCTCTACAAGACCTTAATCGTCCCAGTCCTGCTATATGGCGCGGAGGAATGGACTTTGTCAAAAGCGGATGAAGCTGCCCTTGGTTGCTTCGAGAGGAAAATTCTTCGTGTGATTTTCGGTCCCGTCTGCATAGACGGTGAGTGGAGGAGGAGATATAATGACGAACTATACGGGCTGTTCAGCGACATCGACTTAGCCAGAAGAGTGAAGATCCAAAGACTGAGATGGCTAGGTCATGTAGAGCGGATGGAAACCAATACTCCGGCCCGAAAAGTCTTCGAATCCACCCCCGAGGGACGGCGCAGTAGAGGAAGACCGCGACTCAGGTGGCGCACGCATGTGGAAAGGGACCTCAACCAACTATGCGTGCGAAACTGGAGACAGCTAGCTAAAGATCGAGCTGGCTGGAGACGCTTGTTGGTTGAGGCCCAGGTCCACCCCGGACTGTAGCGCCACCTTAAGTAAGTAAGTAAGTGCGTTAACTAGTATGTTAAAACA
Source organism: Eristalis pertinax (assembly GCA_907269125.1). Classification (NCBI taxonomy): domain Eukaryota; kingdom Metazoa; phylum Arthropoda; class Insecta; order Diptera; family Syrphidae; genus Eristalis; species Eristalis pertinax. The sequence continues at coordinate 105,296,264 of OU026145.1, read as the reverse complement.
TTTTGAGGAAAGTTCTAAACAGTTAGAAGGTGAGACTTATGCAACTCTTCATTTAACGATTGTCCACATTCATCGTTTGAATTTAGAAGATTTGGATATAATTGCAAAATCAAGATAAAATTGAATACTTTTTTGGACACTGTTGTATTTATTACAAAATTTAACAATAATTCACAAAATAGCCCCATTTTTGTTTCCTCCAGCTAATAAACTCATTCAATTTAATAAAAACGAAAAACAAGACATTAAAGAGGAATGCAAACGCTTCATGGAAATTTATTTAAATGAACCACCTGAAAAACCATTTGAATCGCTAGAACAATCGTTAAATGAAGAGTTGCAGAGCTTATTTTCAGATGATAAAGAACTTTTTTCTGACTTCATTCCACCCGTAGAAGTTGTAAATTCAGTTGATAAAGTTAACAAGGACCTTCGTGAATATCAAAACACAAATGTGACTTTTTTTTGACGAGTTTAATGTATTACAGTGGTGGCACATGCATCAGCTCGAGTTCCCCCTTTTATAGAAAACAAGCTATAAAATATTAGCTACCAGTAAGCAGTGCTGCTTCAGAGCGGGTGTTTTCTTTGGCTAGACAGTTGATCTCAGAAAAACGTAGTGTCATTGGTCCGACCCAGTTTTGGTAAACCAAATAATGTTCTTAAATTATAATGCTAACAAAACCGAAAGTTGTATTAATTTCAATGAAGATTGAAATGTGTAGTATTTAGGAAAAAAAAGCACAAAGTTTTTCACAGTTTTCTTGGCTAAACCAAAAAAACAAAAACAGAATGAAAAAAAAAAAAAGAAAAAAAACAGACTAAACCGAAAGGCAAACTTAAATGATATATCAGAAAAGCTTAGAGTACCCGTATAGGGTCAGTAGGTTAGATGTAAGAACAATTGTTAAGATAGTTAAGCTAGTTTTAAGTATTTTTGTCTAGCACGTAAGTAAATGAATTAAAAATAAAACAAAAAAGAACTAAAAAAAAAAAAAAAAATGTTGTTAATCCTATCTTTTATTTCAATGTATTGCACATCCTTATTATTCTGCAACATTCTGCAACATGACATCCTTATTATTTACATAATAATAATATTAACCCAACATTCAGTGTACTCGAGCAGGCACACCGAGTATTCGGTGTTCTCGGTGTACTCGGTGCAGTGTACCCGCTCTATCCGAGTACACTGAACCTAATGTTTGGTTATTAGAGGGTGAAGTACTCACTCAGTAATCATAACGATTCATTCATTTCACTTTTCAAGATGTGAGTCCAATGAATAATGTACTCGAAAAAATATGAAGGTCTTGAAACTGGTTTTGGTATTCCAGACACACGAATTATAACTTTCGTTATTGTATTGAGTATTAGCCCCTAAGCATTTTTCGAGCAGCTTTTCGTCAGTCAATTCTTCATAAATTGGTTTGCAAAAGATCTTTCACTTCTTCATCGAAAGCCGCAGGATGGACCACACCATGAATCTGGTCCGGCTGGGCAGTACTCGTGTTGCGGCTTAGCGTCGGTGGAACACTTGTGATAAAGTCAGGCCAGAATGGGGCTTTCTTCATGTCTGCTACAAAATCGGAGTGAGCAAGCACAGCTTTTTTAAAATAGCGAGATAATTTTGACAGTTGCGCTTCAGTCAATTGCAAAGGTTTTACTGCAGATTGCTCACTTTTTTTAGCCCTCTACTATTTGGGTACTTTTTCACCTCTCTCTCTAATTTCTTGTGCTTCCTGAGCTCTCTTTATTTTCGCAAGGTTTTTTTTTTGCTTCTTTACCACATCTATATATACCATTGCCTACGTGTAAGCCACATGCTTTTTCTTCATTTTGAGAGCCTCACCATACGGTTCACAGTCTTCGAGCCGCTTAAAAGTTTTACTGTCACCGGCCGACATAACACCGTACTGCTCCACAGATCTCAGAAACATCTCTTCCACTCGTTCAACTTCTATAAGACCGGCACTACCATTATGATCTCTTGTACAATTTCCTGCTTCACAGTGCTCCGTAAAACAAGCATCAAACTCTGGCGTATTTTCGGGAAAACTTTTGCGAATAATTACTGCGTGCTTGACATTTATGACCTTGTTCGTACACTTGCCGATTAAACTAACAATACCAAGTAAAGCTGTGAATCCTCTTTTTGGCCAGGAACCATCGCCCGAAACAGTAAGCCTGTCTCCGGGTAATCCTTTATCTTTAGTCTTTTCTTGTTCTTCGCTGACAGCTTTTTTTAAACTGTTTCAGTAACAGCCTTCACTGCAATATCGGATGTTTCTGAACTGGAACTGGAACTGGAGCACTCAGACTCAAAAAAACTGCTCCATTGTACTAACAGGCAGCAACCTACATTTGCTGAAATGACATGGTATTCCGGAGGAATACCAGCAGGCGCTTCTGTTGTGAGGAGCCTAGACCATCAGCTCATCAGCACCAAATAACTATCACATGATCCGAGCAAAGGTGGGACAGTGGCAGAGGAAGTGCTCTGCAGTGTCGTCGTCTTCTCCACAGGCGTCGCAGAGGGTTTCGTCATTTAGGTGTTTGGCGAAGGTGTTGTGGCCCGTTAGTACGCCGGTAAGTCGTCTGCAGTCTTTTATGTAAAGAGATAACAAGAATGCCACGAAATTCTTACAGGCATTACGTAGCATGCGCTTGGTTTGTCTACATCCTGGAGAGTCATGCCACCTCCGGTTGTGCTCTCGAGAAGTCCAGCCATCGATGGAGGAGTATCTCCTCTGATCCTTGTCCAGCAAGTTCATCGGCGATCTCATTTCCCGTGATCCCGTGGTGGCCCGGGAGCCAGACAAGTCTTCGCGATTTGAACCTGACAATCCAATTTAGAGAAGACTCGCATTCTAGGACTATCCTGGAAGTGGTTAAAGGGCTTAGTAGGGTCTTCAGCACAGATTTGCTGTCGCTACAGACACAAATACTTCGCAGCTTTCATCTGTTCTTCACTATATAGTTCGTGGCCATCCCCTTCATTGGCCCTGGAGCCATCCGTGAATATTCGAATACCTTCTTTTCCTGACTCATATTCTGGCCAGAGCCAGTCCTGAGTGCAGGGAAAGTCGACTTTGCATGTGCGTCGCTGCTGGTGTCCTTGCGTCAGAAGGCATATCCATGAGTCTGTGGTCAAAAGAAATACGGTGCGCAGGGTCCTCGAAACTGCAGTGCGAGTTGTACCAAAGACCACTTCTTTTTAAACGGAATATGGCCTTGAGAGTGCACCCCATGCCGAGACAAACCGTTCTTTGAAGCTTAGTGAAAGCAGCAGGTACGTATTTGCGCGAAAGCTTATTCCACCAAACGACCGATTCATATTACAGAAGAGGCCTCACCATAGCAATGTGGAGCCAAAAAAATCTTTTAGGTCCAAGATGTGCCGAAAAGACCCATCTGACCATGGCAAAGCATCTGTTCATGCCACCATTTCTTTTCTACCCCCTCCAGGAGCACTTTCCTTGTAGAATCGACCATATCTCGAGAACGGTGCGTCTGCAGTCAGAGTTCTAAAGACCTATCCACAGAAGTTGAAAATACCCATCTGACCATGGCAACGCATCTGTTCATGCCACCTTTTCTTTACTACCCTCACCAGGAGCACTTTCTTTGTAGAATCGACCATATCTCGAGAACGGTGCGTCTGCAGTCAGAGTTCTAAAGACCTATCCACAGAAGTTGAAAATACCCATCTGACCATGGCAACGCATCTGTTCATGCCACCTTTTCTTTACTACCCTCACCAGGAGCACTTTCTTTGTAGAATCGACCATATCTCGAGAACGGTGCGTCTGCAGTCAGAGTTCTAAAGACCTATCCACAGAAGTTGAAAATACCCATCTGACCATGGTAACGCATCTGTTCATGCCACCTTTTCTTTACTACCCTCACCAGGAGCACTTTCCTTGTAGAATCGAGCGTATCTCGAGAACGATGCGTCTGCAGTCAGAGTTCTAAAGACCTATCCACAGAAGTTGAAAATACCCATCTGACCATGGCAACGCATCTGTTCATGCCACCTTTTCTTTACTACCCTCACCAGGAGCACTTTCTTTGTAGAATCGACCATATCTCGAGAACGGTGCGTCTGCAGTCAGAGTTCTAAAGACCTATCCACAGAAGTTGAAAATACCCATCTGACCATGGCAACGCATCTGTTCATGCCACCTTTTCTTTACTACCCTCACCAGGAGCACTTTCTTTGTAGAATCGACCATATCTCGAGAACGGTGCGTCTGCAGTCAGAGTTCTAAAGACCTATCCACAGAAGTTGAAAATACCCATCTGACCATGGCAACGCATCTGTTCATGCCACCTTTTCTTTACTACCCTCACCAGGAGCACTTTCTTTGTAGAATCGACCATATCTCGAGAACGGTGCGTCTGCAGTCAGAGTTCTAAAGACCTATCCACAGAAGTTGAAAATACCCATCTGACCATGGTAACGCATCTGTTCATGCCACCTTTTCTTTACTACCCTCACCAGGAGCACTTTCCTTGTAGAATCGAGCGTATCTCGAGAACGATGCGTCTGCAGTCAGAGTTCTAAAGACCTATCCACAGAAGTTGAAAATACCCATCTGACCATGGCAACGCATCTGTTCATGCCACCTTTTCTTTACTACCCTCACCAGGAGCACTTTCTTTGTAGAATCGACCATATCTCGAGAACGGTGCGTCTGCAGTCAGAGTTCTAAAGACCTATCCACAGAAGTTGAAAATACCCATCTGACCATGGCAACGCATCTGTTCATGCCACCTTTTCTTTACTACCCTCACCAGGAGCACTTTCTTTGTAGAATCGACCATATCTCGAGAACGGTGCGTCTGCAGTCAGAGTTCTAAAGACCTATCCAAAGAAGTTGAAAATACCCATCTGACCATGGCAACGCATCTGTTCATGCCACCTTTTCTTTACTACCCTCAATAGGAGCACTTTTCTTGTAGAATCGAGCGTATCTCGAGAACGATGCGTCTGCAGTCAGAGTTTTAAAGACCTATCCAAAGAAGTTGAAAATACCCATCTGACCATGGCAACGCATCTGTTCATGCCACCTTTTCTTTACTACCCTCACCAGGAGCACTTTTCTTGTAAAATCGAGCGTATCTCGAGAACGGTGCGTCTGCATTCAGAGTTCTAAAGACCTATCCAAAGAAGTTGAAAATACCCATCTGACCATGGCAACGCATCTGTTCATGCCACCATTTCTTTTCTACCCCCTCCAGGAGCACTTTCTTTGTAGAATCGACCATATCTCGAGAACGGTGCGTCTGCAGTCAGAGTTCTAAAGACCTATCCACAGAAGTTGAAAATACCCATCTGACCATGGCAACGCATCTGTTCATGCCACCTTTTCTTTACTACCCTCACCAGGAGCACTTTCTTTGTAGAATCGACCATATCTCGAGAACGGTGCGTCTGCAGTCAGAGTTCTAAAGACCTATCCACAGAAGTTGAAAATACCCATCTGACCATGGCAACGCATCTGTTCATGCCACCTTTTCTTTACTACCCTCACCAGGAGCACTTTCCTTGTAGAATCGAGCGTATCTCGAGAACGATGCGTCTGCAGTCAGAGTTCTAAAGACCTATCCACAGAAGTTGAAAATACCCATCTGACCATGGCAACGCATCTGTTCATGCCACCTTTTCTTTACTACCCTCACCAGGAGCACTTTTCTTGTAGAATCGAGCGTATCTCGAGAACGGTGCGTCTGCAGTCAGAGTTCTAAAGACCTATCCAAAGAAGTTGAAAATACCCATCTGACCATGGCGACGCATCTGTTCATGCCACCTTTTCTTTACTACCCTCACCAGGAGCACTTTCTTTGTAGAATCGACCATATCTCGAGAACGGTGCGTCTGCAGTCAGAGTTCTAAAGACCTATCCACAGAAGTTGAAAATACCCATCTGACCATGGCAACGCATCTGTTCATGCCACCTTTTCTTTACTACCCTCACCAGGAGCACTTTCTTTGTAGAATCGACCATATCTCGAGAACGGTGCGTCTGCAGTCAGAGTTCTAAAGACCTATCCACAGAAGTTGAAAATACCCATCTGACCATGGCAACGCATCTGTTCATGCCACCTTTTCTTTACTACCCTCACCAGGAGCACTTTCTTTGTAGAATCGACCATATCTCGAGAACGGTGCGTCTGCAGTCAGAGTTCTAAAGACCTATCCACAGAAGTTGAAAATACCCATCTGACCATGGCAACGCATCTGTTCATGCCACCTTTTCTTTACTACCCTCACCAGGAGCACTTTCTTTGTAGAATCGACCATATCTCGAGAACGGTGCGTCTGCAGTCAGAGTTCTAAAGACCTATCCACAGAAGTTGAAAATACCCATCTGACCATGGCAACGCATCTGTTCATGCCACCATTTCTTTACTACCCTCACCAGGAGCACTTTTCTTGTAGAATCGAGCGTATCTCGAGAACGATGCGTCTGCAGTCAGAGTTCTAAAGACCTATCCACAGAAGTTGAAAATACCCATCTGACCATGGCAACGCATCTGTTCATGCCACCTTTTCTTTACTACCCTCACCAGGAGCACTTTTCTTGTAGAATCGAGCGTATCTCGAGAACGGTGCGTCTGCAGTCAGAGTTCTAAAGACCTATCCAAAGAAGTTGAAAATACCCATCTGACCATGGCGACGCATCTGTTCATGCCACCTTTTCTTTACTACCCTCACCAGGAGCACTTTCTTTGTAGAATCGACCATATCTCGAGAACGGTGCGTCTGCAGTCAGAGTTCTAAAGACCTATCCACAGAAGTTGAAAATACCCATCTGACCATGGCAACGCATCTGTTCATGCCACCTTTTCTTTACTACCCTCACCAGGAGCACTTTCTTTGTAGAATCGACCATATCTCGAGAACGGTGCGTCTGCAGTCAGAGTTCTAAAGACCTATCCAAAGAAGTTGAAAATACCCATCTGACCATGGCAACGCATCTGTTCATGCCACCATTTCTTTACTACCCTCACCAGGAGCACTTTTCTTGTAGAATCGAGCGTATCTCGAGAACGATGCGTCTGCAGTCAGAGTTCTAAAGACCTATCCACAGAAGTTGAAAATACCCATCTGACCATGGCAACGCATCTGTTCATGCCACCTTTTCTTTACTACCCTCACCAGGAGCACTTTCTTTGTAGAATCGACCATATCTCGAGAACGGTGCGTCTGCAGTCAGAGTTCTAAAGACCTATCCACAGAAGTTGAAAATACCCATCTGACCATGGCAACGCATCTGTTCATGCCACCTTTTCTTTACTACCCTCACCAGGAGCACTTTCTTTGTAGAATCGACCATATCTCGAGAACGGTGCGTCTGCAGTCAGAGTTCTAAAGACCTATCCACAGAAGTTGAAAATACCCATCTGACCATGGCAACGCATCTGTTCAAGCCACCTTTTCTTTACTACCCTCACCAGGAGCACTTTCTTTGTAGAATCGAGCGTATCTCGAGAACGGTGCGTCTGCAGTCAGAGTTCTAAAGACCTATCCACAGAAGTTGAAAATACCCATCTGACCATGGTAACGCATCTGTTCATGCCACCATTTCTTTTCTACCCCCTCCAGGAGCACTTTCTTTGTAGAATCGACCATATCTCGAGAACGGTGAGTCTGCAGTCAGAGTTCTAAAGACCTATCCACAGAAGTTGAAAATACCCATCTGACCATGGCAACGCATCTGTTCAAGCCACCTTTTCTTTACTACCCTCACCAGGAGCACTTTCTTTGTAGAATCGAGCGTATCTCGAGAACGGTGCGTCTGCAGTCAGAGTTCTAAAGACCTATCCATAGAAGTTGAAAATACCCATCTGACCATGGTAACGCATCTGTTTATGCCACCTTTTCTTTACTACCCTCACCAGGAGCACTTTCCTTGTAGAATCGAGCGTATCTCGAGAACGATGCGTCTGCAGTCAGAGTTCTAAAGACCTATCCACAGAAGTTGAAAATACCCATCTGACCATGCCAACGCATCTGTTCATGCCACCTTTTCTTTACAACCCTCACAAGGAGCACTTTCCTTGTGGAATCGAGCGTATCTCGAGAACGATGCGTCTGCAGTCAGAGTTCTAAAGACCTATCCATAGAAGTTGAAAATACCCATCTGACCATGGCAACGCATCTGTTCATGCCACCTTTTCTTTACTACCCTCACCAGGAGCACTTTCCTTGTAGAATCGAGCGTATCTCGAGAACGATGCGTCTGCAGTCAGAGTTCTAAAGACCTATCCATAGAAGTTGAAAATACCCATCTGACCATGGCAACGCATCTGTTCATGCCACCATTTCTTTTCTACCCCCTCCAGGAGCACTTTCTTTGTAGAATCGACCATATCTCGAGAACGGTGCGTCTGCAGTCAGAGTTCTAAAGACCTATCCATAGAAGTTGAAAATACCCATCTGACCATGGCAACGCATCTGTTCATGCCACCTTTTCTTTACTACCCTCACCAGGAGCACTTTCCTTGTAGAATCGAGCGTATCTCGAGAACGATGCGTCTGCAGTCAGAGTTCTAAAGACCTATCCATAGAAGTTGAAAATACCCATCTGACCATGGCAACGCATCTGTTCATGCCACCATTTCTTTTCTACCCCCTCCAGGAGCACTTTCTTTGTAGAATCGACCATATCTCGAGAACGGTGCGTCTGCAGTCAGAGTTCTAAAGACCTATCCAAAGAAGTTGAAAATACCCATCTGACCATGGCAACGCATCTGTTCATGCCACCATTTCTTTTCTACCCCCTCCAGGAGCACTTTCTTTGTAGAATCGAGCGTATCTCGAGAACGATGCGTCTGCAGTCAGAGTTCTAAAGACCTATCCAAAGAAGTTGAAAATACCCATCTGACCATGGCAACGCATCTGTTCATGCCACCTTTTCTTTTCTACCCCCTCCAGGAGCACTTTCTTTGTAGAATCGAGCGTATCTCGAGAACGATGCGTCTGCAGTCAGAGTTCTAAAGACCTATCCAAAGAAGTTGAAAATACCCATCTGACCATGGCAACGCATCTGTTCATGCCACCTTTTCTTTACTACCCTCACCAGGAGCACTTTCTTTGTAGAATCGACCATATCTCGAGAACGGTGCGTCTGCAGTCAGAGTTCTAAAGACCTATCCAAAGAAGTTGAAAATACCCATCTGACCATGGCAACGCATCTGTTCATGCCACCATTTCTTTTCTACCCCCTCCAGGAGCACTTTCTTTGTAGAATCGAGCGTATCTCGAGAACGATGCGTCTGCAGTCAGAGTTCTAAAGACCTATCCAAAGAAGTTGAAAATACCCATCTGACCATGGCAACGCATCTGTTCATGCCACCTTTTCTTTACTACCCTCACCAGGAGCACTTTCTTTGTAGAATCGACCATATCTCGAGAACGGTGCGTCTGCAGTCAGAGTTCTAAAGACCTATCCACAGAAGTTGAAAATACCCATCTGACCATGGCAACGCATCTGTTCATGCCACCATTTCTTTTCTACCCCCTCCAGGAGCACTTTCTTTGTAGAATCGACCATATCTCGAGAACGGTGCGTCTGCAGTCAGAGTTCTAAAGACCTATCCAAAGAAGTTGAAAATACCCATCTGACCATGGCAACGCATCTGTTCATGCCACCTTTTCTTTACTACCCTCACCAGGAGCACTTTCTTTGTAGAATCGACCATATCTCGAGAACGGTGCGTCTGCAGTCAGAGTTCTAAAGACCTATCCATAGAAGTTGAAAATACCCATCTGACCATGGCAACGCATCTGTTCATGCCACCTTTTCTTTACTACCCTCACCAGGAGCACTTTCCTTGTAGAATCGAGCGTATCTCGAGAACGATGCGTCTGCAGTCAGAGTTCTAAAGACCTATCCATAGAAGTTGAAAATACCCATCTGACCATGGCAACGCATCTGTTCATGCCACCATTTCTTTTCTACCCCCTCCAGGAGCACTTTCTTTGTAGAATCGACCATATCTCGAGAACGGTGCGTCTGCAGTCAGAGTTCTAAAGACCTATCCATAGAAGTTGAAAATACCCATCTGACCATGGCAACGCATCTGTTCATGCCACCTTTTCTTTACTACCCTCACCAGGAGCACTTTCCTTGTAGAATCGAGCGTATCTCGAGAACGATGCGTCTGCAGTCAGAGTTCTAAAGACCTATCCATAGAAGTTGAAAATACCCATCTGACCATGGCAACGCATCTGTTCATGCCACCATTTCTTTTCTACCCCCTCCAGGAGCACTTTCTTTGTAGAATCGACCATATCTCGAGAACGGTGCGTCTGCAGTCAGAGTTCTAAAGACCTATCCAAAGAAGTTGAAAATACCCATCTGACCATGGCAACGCATCTGTTCATGCCACCATTTCTTTTCTACCCCCTCCAGGAGCACTTTCTTTGTAGAATCGAGCGTATCTCGAGAACGATGCGTCTGCAGTCAGAGTTCTAAAGACCTATCCAAAGAAGTTGAAAATACCCATCTGACCATGGCAACGCATCTGTTCATGCCACCATTTCTTTTCTACCCCCTCCAGGAGCACTTTCTTTGTAGAATCGAGCGTATCTCGAGAACGATGCGTCTGCAGTCAGAGTTCTAAAGACCTATCCAAAGAAGTTGAAAATACCCATCTGACCATGGCAACGCATCTGTTCATGCCACCTTTTCTTTACTACCCCCTCCAGGAGCACTTTCTTTGTAGAATCGACCATATCTCGAGAACGGTGCGTCTGCAGTCAGAGTTCTAAAGACCTATCCAAAGAAGTTGAAAATACCCATCTGACCATGGCAACGCATCTGTTCTTGCCACCATTTCTTTTCTACCCCCTCCAGGAGCACTTTCTTTGTAGAATCGAGCGTATCTCGAGAACGATGCGTCTGCAGTCAGAGTTCTAAAGACCTATCCAAAGAAGTTGAAAATACCCATCTGACCATGGCAACGCATCTGTTCATGCCACCTTTTCTTTACTACCCTCACCAGGAGCACTTTCTTTGTAGAATCGACCATATCTCGAGAACGGTGCGTCTGCAGTCAGAGTTCTAAAGACCTATCCACAGAAGTTGAAAATACCCATCTGACCATGGCAACGCATCTGTTCATGCCACCATTTCTTTTCTACCCCCTCCAGGAGCACTTTCTTTGTAGAATCGACCATATCTCGAGAACGGTGCGTCTGCAGTCAGAGTTCTAAAGACCTATCCAAAGAAGTTGAAAATACCCATCTGACCATGGCAACGCATCTGTTCATGCCACCATTTCTTTACTACCCTCACCAGGAGCACTTTCTTTGTAGAATCGACCATATCTCGAGAACGGTGCGTCTGCAGTCAGAGTTCTAAAGACCTATCCAAAGAAGTTGAAAATACCCATCTGACCATGGCAACGCATCTGTTCATGCCACCATTTCTTTTCTACCCCCTCCAGGAGCACTTTCTTTGTAGAATCGACCATATCTCGAGAACGGTGCGTCTGCAGTCAGAGTTCTAAAGACCTATCCAAAGAAGTTGAAAATACCCATCTGACCATGGCAACGCATCTGTTCATGCCACCATTTCTTTTCTACCCCCTCCAGGAGCACTTTCTTTGTAGAATCGAGCGTATCTCGAGAACGATGCGTCTGCAGTCAGAGTTCTAAAGACCTATCCAAAGAAGTTGAAAATACCCATCTGACCATGGCAACGCATCTGTTCATGCCACCTTTTCTTTACTACCCTCACCAGGAGCACTTTCTTTGTAGAATCGACCATATCTCGAGAACGGTGCGTCTGCAGTCAGAGTTCTAAAGACCTATCCAAAGAAGTTGAAAATACCCATCTGACCATGGCAACGCATCTGTTCATGCCACCTTTTCTTTACTACCCTCACCAGGAGCACTTTCTTTGTAGAATCGACCATATCTCGAGAACGGTGCGTCTGCAGTCAGAGTTCTAAAGACCTATCCAAAGAAACTGAAAATACCCATCTGACCATGGCAACGCATCTGTTCATGCCACCTTTTCTTTACTACCCTCACCAGGAGCACTTTCTTTGTAGAATCGACCATATCTCGAGAACGGTGCGTCTGCAGTCAGAGTTCTAAAGACCTATCCAAAGAAGTTGAAAATACCCATCTGACCATGGCAACGCATCTGTTCATGCCACCATTTCTTTTCTACCCCCTCCAGGAGCACTTTCTTTGTAGAATCGACCATATCTCGAGAACGGTGCGTCTGCAGTCAGAGTTCTAAAGACCTATCCAAAGAAGTTGAAAATACCCATCTGACCATGGCAACGCATCTGTTCATGCCACCTTTTCTTTACTACCCTCACCAGGAGCACTTTCTTTGTAGAATCGACCATATCTCGAGAACGGTGCGTCTGCAGTCAGAGTTCTAAAGACCTATCCACAGAAGTTGAAAATACCCATCTGACCATGGCAACGCATCTGTTCATGCCACCATTTCTTTACTACCCTCACCAGGAGCACTTTCTTTGTAGAATCGACCATATCTCGAGAACGGTGCGTCTGCAGTCAGAGTTCTAAAGACCTATCCAAAGAAGTTGAAAATACCCATCTGACCATGGCAACGCATCTGTTCATGCCACCATTTCTTTTCTACCCCCTCCAGGAGCACTTTCTTTGTAGAATCGACCATATCTCGAGAACGGTGCGTCTGCAGTCAGAGTTCTAAAGACCTATCCAAAGAAGTTGAAAATACCCATCTGACCATGGCAACGCATCTGTTCATGCCACCATTTCTTTTCTACCCCCTCCAGGAGCACTTTCTTTGTAGAATCGACCATATCTCGAGAACGTTGCGTCTGCAGTCAGAGTTCTAAAGACCTATCCAAAGAAGTTGAAAATACCCATCTGACCATGGCAACGCATCTGTTCATGCCACCATTTCTTTTCAACCCCCTCCAGGAGCACTTTCTTTGTAGAATCGACCATATCTCGAGAACGGTGCGTCTGCAGTCAGAGTTCTAAAGACCTATCCAAAGAAGTTGAAAATACCCATCTGACCATGGCAACGCATCTGTTCATGCCACCTTTTCTTTACTACCCTCACCAGGAGCACTTTCTTTGTAGAATCGACCATATCTCGAGAACGGTGCGTCTGCAGTCAGAGTTCTAAAGACCTATCCAAAGAAGTTGAAAATACCCATCTGACCATGGCAACGCATCTGTTCATGCCACCATTTCTTTTCTACCCCCTCCAGGAGCACTTTCTTTGTAGAATCGACCATATCTCGAGAACGGTGCGTCTGCAGTCAGAGTTCTAAAGACCTATCCAAAGAAGTTGAAAATACCCATCTGACCATGGCAACGCATCTGTTCATGCCACCATTTCTTTTCTACCCCCTCCAGGAGCACTTTCTTTGTAGAATCGACCATATCTCGAGAACGGTGCGTCTGCAGTCAGAGTTCTAAAGACCTATCCAAAGAAGTTGAAAATACCCATCTGACCATGGCAACGCATCTGTTCATGCCACCTTTTCTTTACTACCCTCACCAGGAGCACTTTCTTTGTAGAATCGACCATATCTCGAGAACGGTGCGTCTGCAGTCAGAGTTCTAAAGACCTATCCACAGAAGTTGAAAATAACCATCTGACCATGGCAACGCATCTGTTCATGCCACCATTTCTTTTCTACCCCCTCCAGGAGCACTTTCTTTGTAGAATCGACCATATCTCGAGAACGGTGCGTCTGCAGTCAGAGTTCTAAAGACCTATCCAAAGAAGTTGAAAATACCCATCTGACCATGGCAACGCATCTGTTCATGCCACCTTTTCTTTACTACCCTCACCAGGAGCACTTTCTTTGTAGAATCGACCATATCTCGAGAACGGTGCGTCTGCAGTCAGAGTTCTAAAGACCTATCCAAAGAAGTTGAAAATACCCATCTGACCATGGCAACGCACCTGTTCATGCCACCTTTTCTTTACTACCCTCACCAGGAGCACTTTCTTTGTAGAATCGACCATATCTCGAGAACGGTGCGTCTGCAGTCAGAGTTCTAAAGACCTATCCAAAGAAGTTGAAAATACCCATCTGACCATGGCAACGCATCTGTTCATGCCACCATTTCTTTTCTACCCCCTCCAGGAGCACTTTCTTTGTAGAATCGACCATATCTCGAGAACGGTGCGTCTGCAGTCAGAGTTCTAAAGACCTATCCAAAGAAGTTGAAAATACCCATCTGACCATGGCAACGCATCTGTTCATGCCACCATTTCTTTTCTACCCCCTCCAGGAGCACTTTCTTTGTAGAATCGACCATATCTCGAGAACAGTGCGTCTGCAGTCAGAGTTCTAAAGACCTATCCAAAGAAGTTGAAAATACCCATCTGACCATGGCAACGCATCTGTTCATGCCACCTTTTCTTTACTACCCTCACCAGGAGCACTTTCTTTGTAGAATCGACCATATCTCGAGAACGGTGCGTCTGCAGTCAGAGTTCTAAAGACCTATCCAAAGAAGTTGAAAATACCCATCTGACCATGGCAACGCATCTGTTCATGCCACCATTTCTTTTCTACCCCCTCCAGGAGCACTTTCTTTGTAGAATCGACCATATCTCGAGAACGGTGCGTCTGCAGTCAGAGTTCTAAAGACCTATCCAAAGAAGTTGAAAATACCCATCTGACCATGGCAACGCATCTGTTCATGCCACCATTTCTTTACTACCCTCACCAGGAGCACTTTCTTTGTAGAATCGACCATATCTCGAGAATGGTGCGTCTGCAGTCAGAGTTCTAAAGACCTATCCACAGAAGTTGAAAATACCCATCTGACCATGGCAACGCATCTGTTCATGCCACCATTTCTTTTCTACCCCCTCCAGGAGCACTTTCTTTGTAGAATCGACCATATCTCGAGAACGGTGCGTCTGCAGTCAGAGTTCTAAAGACCTATCCACAGAAGTTGAAAATACCCATCTGACCATGGCAACGCATCTGTTCATGCCACCATTTCTTTTCTACCCCCTCCAGGAGCACTTTCTTTGTAGAATCGACCATATCTCGAGAACGGTGCGTCTGCAGTCAGAGTTCTAAAGACCTATCCAAAGAAGTTGAAAATACCCATCTGACCATGGCAACGCATCTGTTCATGCCACCATTTCTTTTCTACCCCCTCCAGGAGCACTTTCTTTGTAGAATCGACCATATCTCGAGAACGGTGCGTCTGCAGTCAGAGTTCTAAAGACCTATCCAAAGAAGTTGAAAATACCCATCTGACCATGGCAACGCATCTGTTCATGCCACCTTTTCTTTACTACCCTCACCAGGAGCACTTTCTTTGTAGAATCGACCATATCTCGAGAACGGTGCGTCTGCAGTCAGAGTTCTAAAGACCTATCCACAGAAGTTGAAAATACCCATCTGACCATGGCAACGCATCTGTTCATGCCACCATTTCTTTTCTACCCCCTCCAGGAGCACTTTCTTTGTAGAATCGACCATATCTCGAGAACGGTGCGTCTGCAGTCAGAGTTCTAAAGACCTATCCAAAGAAGTTGAAAATACCCATCTGACCATGGCAACGCATCTGTTCATGCCACCATTTCTTTTCTACCCCCTCCAGGAGCACTTTCTTTGTAGAATCGACCATATCTCGAGAACGGTGCGTCTGCAGTCAGAGTTCTAAAGACCTATCCAAAGAAGTTGAAAATACCCATCTGACCATGGCAACGCATCTGTTCATGCCACCATTTCTTTTCTACCCCCTCCAGGAGCACTTTCTTTGTAGAATCGACCATATCTCGAGAACGGTGCGTCTGCAGTCAGAGTTCTAAAGACCTATCCACAGAAGTTGAAAATACCCATCTGACCATGGCAACGCATCTGTTCATGCCACCTTTTCTTTACTACCCTCACCAGGAGCACTTTCTTTGTAGAATCGACCATATCTCGAGAACGGTGCGTCTGCAGTCAGAGTTCTAAAGACCTATCCAAAGAAGTTGAAAATACCCATCTGACCATGGCAACGCATCTGTTCATGCCACCTTTTCTTTACTACCCTCACCAGGAGCACTTTCTTTGTAGAATCGACCATATCTCGAGAACGGTGCGTCTGCAGTCAGAGTTCTAAAGACCTATCCAAAGAAGTTGAAAATACCCATCTGACCATGGCAACGCATCTGTTCATGCCACCTTTTCTTTACTACCCTCACCAGGAGCACTTTCTTTGTAGAATCGACCATATCTCGAGAACGGTGCGTCTGCAGTCAGAGTTCTAAAGACCTATCCAAAGAAGTTGAAAATACCCATCTGACCATGGCAACGCATCTGTTCATGCCACCTTTTCTTTACTACCCTCACCAGGAGCACTTTCTTTGTAGAATCGACCATATCTCGAGAACGGTGCGTCTGCAGTCAGAGTTCTAAAGACCTATCCAAAGAAGTTGAAAATACCCATCTGACCATGGCAACGCATCTGTTCATGCCACCATTTCTTTTCTACCCCCTCCAGGAGCACTTTCTTTGTAGAATCGACCATATCTCGAGAACGGTGCGTCTGCAGTCAGAGTTCTAAAGACCTATCCAAAGAAGTTGAAAATACCCATCTGACCATGGCAACGCATCTGTTCATGCCACCATTTCTTTTCTACCCCCTCCAGGAGCACTTTCTTTGTAGAATCGACCATATCTCGAGAACGGTGCGTCTGCAGTCAGAGTTCTAAAGACCTATCCACAGAAGTTGAAAATACCCATCTGACCATGGCAACGCATCTGTTCATGCCACCTTTTCTTTACTACCCTCACCAGGAGCACTTTCTTTGTAGAATCGACCATATCTCGAGAACGGTGCGTCTGCAGTCAGAGTTCTAAAGACCTATCCAAAGAAGTTGAAAATACCCATCTGACCATGGCAACGCATCTGTTCATGCCACCATTTCTTTTCTACCCCCTCCAGGAGCACTTTCTTTGTAGAATCGACCATATCTCGAGAACGGTGCGTCTGCAGTCAGAGTTCTAAAGACCTATCCAAAGAAGTTGAAAATACCCATCTGACCATGGCAACGCATCTGTTCATGCCACCATTTCTTTTCTACCCCCTCCAGGAGCACTTTCTTTGTAGAATCGACCATATCTCGAGAACGGTGCGTCTGCAGTCAGAGTTCTAAAGACCTATCCACAGAAGTTGAAAATACCCATCTGACCATGGCAACGCATCTGTTCATGCCACCTTTTCTTTACTACCCTCACCAGGAGCACTTTCTTTGTAGAATCGACCATATCTCGAGAACGGTGCGTCTGCAGTCAGAGTTCTAAAGACCTATCCAAAGAAGTTGGAAATACCCATCTGACCATGGCAACGCATCTGTTCTTGCCACCATTTCTTTTCTACCCCCTCCAGGAGCACTTTCTTTGTAGAATCGACCATATCTCGAGAACGGTGCGTCTGCAGTCAGAGTTCTAAAGACCTATCCAAAGAAGTTGAAAATACCCATCTGACCATGGCAACGCATCTGTTCATGCCACCATTTCTTTTCTACCCCCTCCAGGAGCACTTTCTTTGTAGAATCGACCATATCTCGAGAACGGTGCGTCTGCAGTCAGAGTTCTAAAGACCTATCCAAAGAAGTTGAAAATACCCATCTGACCATGGCAACGCATCTGTTCATGCCACCTTTTCTTTACTACCCTCACCAGGAGCACTTTCTTTGTAGAATCGACCATATCTCGAGAACGGTGCGTCTGCAGTCAGAGTTCTAAAGACCTATCCACAGAAGTTGAAAATACCCATCTGACCATGGCAACGCATCTGTTCATGCCACCTTTTCTTTACTACCCTCACCAGGAGCACTTTCTTTGTAGAATCGACCATATCTCGAGAACGGTGCGTCTGCAGTCAGAGTTCTAAAGACCTATCCAAAGAAGTTGAAAATACCCATCTGACCATGGCAACGCATCTGTTCATGCCACCATTTCTTTTCTACCCCCTCCAGGAGCACTTTCTTTGTAGAATCGACCATATCTCGAGAACGGTGCGTCTGCAGTCAGAGTTCTAAAGACCTATCCAAAGAAGTTGAAAATACCCATCTGACCATGGCAACGCATCTGTTCATGCCACCATTTCTTTTCTACCCCCTCCAGGAGCACTTTCTTTGTAGAATCGACCATATCTCGAGAACGGTGCGTCTGCAGTCAGAGTTCTAAAGACCTATCCACAGAAGTTGAAAATACCCATCTGACCATGGCAACGCATCTGTTCATGCCACCTTTTCTTTACTACCCTCACCAGGAGCACTTTCTTTGTAGAATCGACCATATCTCGAGAACGGTGCGTCTGCAGTCAGAGTTCTAAAGACCTATCCAAAGAAGTTGAAAATACCCATCTGACCATGGCAACGCATCTGTTCATGCCACCATTTCTTTTCTACCCCCTCCAGGAGCACTTTCTTTGTAGAATCGACCATATCTCGAGAACGGTGCGTCTGCAGTCAGAGTTCTAAAGACCTATCCAAAGAAGTTGAAAATACCCATCTGACCATGGCAACGCATCTGTTCATGCCACCTTTTCTTTACTACCCTCACCAGGAGCACTTTCTTTGTAGAATCGACCATATCTCGAGAACGGTGCGTCTGCAGTCAGAGTTCTAAAGACCTATCCAAAGAAGTTGAAAATACCCATCTGACCATGGCAACGCATCTGTTCATGCCACCTTTTCTTTACTACCCTCACCAGGAGCACTTTCTTTGTAGAATCGACCATATCTCGAGAACGGTGCGTCTGCAGTCAGAGTTCTAAAGACCTATCTACAGAAGTTGAAAATACCCATCTGACCATGGCAACGCATCTGTTCATGCCACCTTTTCTTTACTACCCTCACCAGGAGCACTTTCTTTGTAGAATCGACCATATCTCGAGAACGGTGCGTCTGCAGTCAGAGTTCTAAAGACCTATCCAAAGAAGTTGAAAATACCCATCTGACCATGGCAACGCATCTGTTCATGCCACCATTTCTTTTCTACCCCCTCCAGGAGCACTTTCTTTGTAGAATCGACCATATCTCGAGAACGGTGCGTCTGCAGTCAGAGTTCTAAAGACCTATCTACAGAAGTTGAAAATACCCATCTGACCATGGCAACGCATCTGTTCATGCCACCTTTTCTTTACTACCCTCACCAGGAGCACTTTCTTTGTAGAATCGACCATATCTCGAGAACGGTGCGTCTGCAGTCAGAGTTCTAAAGACCTATCCAAAGAAGTTGAAAATACCCATCTGACCATGGCAACGCATCTGTTCATGCCACCTTTTCTTTACTACCCTCACCAGGAGCACTTTCTTTGTAGAATCGACCATATCTCGAGAACGGTGCGTCTGCAGTCAGAGTTCTAAAGACCTATCCAAAGAAGTTGAAAATACCCATCTGACCATGGCAACGCATCTGTTCATGCCACCTTTTCTTTACTACCCTCACCAGGAGCACTTTCTTTGTAGAATCGACCATATCTCGAGAACGGTGCGTCTGCAGTCAGAGTTCTAAAGACCTATCCAAAGAAGTTGAAAATACCCATCTGACCATGGCAACGCATCTGTTCATGCCACCATTTCTTTACTACCCTCACCAGGAGCACTTTCTTTGTAGAATCGAACATATCTCGAGAACGGTGCGTCTGCAGTCAGAGTTCTAAAGACCTATCCAAAGAAGTTGAAAATACCCATCTGACCATGGCAACGCATCTGTTCATGCCACCTTTTCTTTACTACCCTCACCAGGAGCACTTTCTTTGTAGAATCGACCATATCTCGAGAACGGTGCGTCTGCAGTCAGAGTTCTAAAGACCTATCCAAAGAAGTTGAAAATACCCATCTGACCATGGCAACGCATCTGTTCATGCCACCTTTTCTTTACTACCCTCACCAGGAGCTTTTTCCTTGTAGAATCGAGCGTATCTCGAGAACGATGCGTCTGCAGTCAGAGTTCTAAAGACCTATCCACAGAAGTTGAAAATACCCATCTGACCATGGTAACGCATCTGTTCATGCCACCTTTTCTTTACTACCCTCACCAGGAGCACTTTCTTTGTAGAATCGACCATATCTCGAGAACGGTGCGTCTGCAGTCAGAGTTCTAAAGACCTATCCACAGAAGTTGAAAATACCCATCTGACCATGGTAACGCATCTGTTCATGCCACCTTTTCTTTACTACCCTCACCAGGAGCACTTTCTTTGTAGAATCGACCATATCTCGAGAACGGTGCGTCTGCAGTCAGAGTTCTAAAGACCTATCTACAGAAGTTGAAAATACCCATCTGACCATGGCAACGCATCTGTTCATGCCACCTTTTCTTTTCTACCCCCTCCAGGAGCACTTTCTTTGTAGAATCGACCATATCTCGAGAACGGTGCGTCTGCAGTCAGAGTTCTAAAGACCTATCCACAGAAGTTGAAAATACCCATCTGACCATGGTAACGCATCTGTTCATGCCACCTTTTCTTTACTACCCTCACCAGGAGCACTTTCTTTGTAGAATCGACCATATCTCGAGAACGGTGCGTCTGCAGTCAGAGTTCTAAAGACCTATCTACAGAAGTTGAAAATACCCATCTGACCATGGCAACGCATCTGTTCATGCCACCTTTTCTTTTCTACCCCCTCCAGGAGCACTTTCTTTGTAGAATCGACCATATCTCGAGAACGGTGCGTCTGCAGTCAGAGTTCTAAAGACCTATCCAAAGAAGTTGAAAATACCCATCTGACCATGGCAACGCATCTGTTCATGCCACCATTTCTTTTCTACCCCCTCCAGGAGCACTTTCTTTGTAGAATCGACCATATCTCGAGAACGGTGCGTCTGCAGTCAGAGTTCTAAAGACCTATCCAAAGAAGTTGAAAATACCCATCTGACCATGGCAACGCATCTGTTCTTGCCACCATTTCTTTTCTACCCCCTCCAGGAGCACTTTCTTTGTAGAATCGACCATATCTCGAGAACGGTGCGTCTGCAGTCAGAGTTCTAAAGACCTATCCAAAGAAGTTGAAAATACCCATCTGACCATGGCAACGCATCTGTTCATGCCACCATTTCTTTTCTACCCCCTCCAGGAGCACTTTCTTTGTAGAATCGACCATATCTCGAGAACGGTGCGTCTGCAGTCAGAGTTCTAAAGACCTATCCACAGAAGTTGAAAATACCCATCTGACCATGGTAACGCATCTGTTCATGCCACCATTTCTTTTCTACCCCCTCCAGGAGCACTTTCTTTGTAGAATCGACCATATCTCGAGAACGGTGCGTCTGCAGTCAGAGTTCTAAAGACCTATCCATAGAAGTTGAAAATACCCATCTGACCATGGCAACGCATCTGTTCATGCCACCATTTCTTTTCTACCCCCTCCAGGAGCACTTTCTTTGTAGAATCGACCATATCTCGAGAACGGTGCGTCTGCAGTCAGAGTTCTAAAGACCTATCCAAAGAAGTTGAAAATACCCATCTGACCATGGTAACGCATCTGTTCATGCCACCTTTTCTTTACTACCCTCACCAGGAGCACTTTCTTTGTAGAATCGACCATATCTCGAGAACGGTGCGTCTGCAGTCAGAGTTCTAAAGACCTATCCACAGAAGTTGAAAATACCCATCTGACCATGGTAACGCATCTGTTCATGCCACCTTTTCTTTACTACCCTCACCAGGAGCACTTTCCTTGTAGAATCGAGCGTATCTCGAGAACGGTGCGTCTGCAGTCAGAGTTCTAAAGACCTATCCACAGAAGTTGAAAATACCCATCTGACCATGGTAACGCATCTGTTCATGCCACCTTTTCTTTACTACCCTCACCAGGAGCACTTTCTTTGTAGAATCGACCATATCTCGAGAACGGTGCGTCTGCAGTCAGAGTTCTAAAGACCTATCCACAGAAGTTGAAAATACCCATCTGACCATGGCAACGCATCTGTTCATGCCACCATTTCTTTACTACCCTCACCAGGAGCACTTTCTTTGTAGAATCGACCATATCTCGAGAACGGTGCGTCTGCAGTCAGAGTTCTAAAGACCTATCCATAGAAGTTGAAAATACCCATCTGACCATGGCAACGCATCTGTTCATGCCACCTTTTCTTTACTACCCCCTCCAGGAGCACTTTCTTTGTAGAATCGACCATATCTCGAGAACGGTGCGTCTGCAGTCAGAGTTCTAAAGACCTATCCACAGAAGTTGAAAATACCCATCTGACCATGGCAACGCATCTGTTCATGCCACCATTTCTTTTCTACCCCCTCCAGGAGCACTTTCTTTGTAGAATCGACCATATCTCGAGAACGGTGCGTCTGCAGTCAGAGTTCTAAAGACCTATCCACAGAAGTTGAAAATACCCATCTGACCATGGCAACGCATCTGTTCTTGCCACCATTTCTTTTCTACCCCCTCCAGGAGCACTTTCTTTGTAGAATCGACCATATCTCGAGAACGGTGCGTCTGCAGTCAGAGTTCTAAAGACCTATCCACAGAAGTTGAAAATACCCATCTGACCATGGCAACGCATCTGTTCATGCCACCTTTTCTTTACTACCCTCACCAGGAGCACTTTTCTTGTAGAATCGAGCGTATCTCGAGAACGATGCGTCTGCAGTCAGAGTTCTAAAGACCTATCCACAGAAGTTGAAAATACCCATCTGACCATGGCAACGCATCTGTTCATGCCACCTTTTCTTTACTACCCTCACCAGGAGCACTTTAATTGTAGAATCGAGCGTATCTCGAGAACGATGCGTCTGCAGTCAGAGTTCTAAAGACCTATCCAAAGAAGTTGAAAATACCCATCTGACCATGGCAACGCATCTGTTCATGCCACCTTTTCTTTACTACCCTCACCAGGAGCACTTTCTTTGTAGAATCGACCATATCTCGAGAACGGTGCGTCTGCAGTCAGAGTTCTAAAGACCTATCCACAGAAGTTGAAAATACCCATCTGACCATGGCAACGCATCTGTTCATGCCACCATTTCTTTTCTACCCCCTCCAGGAGCACTTTCTTTGTAGAATCGACCATATCTCGAGAACGGTGCGTCTGCAGTCAGAGTTCTAAAGACCTATCCACAGAAGTTGAAAATACCCATCTGACCATGGCAACGCATCTGTTCATGCCACCTTTTCTTTACTACCCTCACCAGGAGCACTTTCTTTGTAGAATCGACCATATCTCGAGAACGGTGCGTCTGCAGTCAGAGTTCTAAAGACCTATCCACAGAAGTTGAAAATACCCATCTGACCATGGCAACGCATCTGTTCATGCCACCTTTTCTTTACTACCCCCACCAGGAGCACTTTCTTTGTAGAATCGACCATATCTCGAGAACGGTGCGTCTGCAGTCAGAGTTCTAAAGACCTATCCACAGAAGTTGAAAATACCCATCTGACCATGGCAACGCATCTGTTCATGCCACCATTTCTTTTCTACCCCCTCCAGGAGCACTTTCTTTGTAGAATCGACCATATCTCGAGAACGGTGCGTCTGCAGTCAGAGTTCTAAAGACCTATCCAAAGAAGTTGAAAATACCCATCTGACCATGGCAACGCATCTGTTCATGCCACCATTTCTTTTCTACCCCCTCCAGGAGCACTTTCTTTGTAGAATCGAGCGTATCTCGAGAACGATGCGTCTGCAGTCAGAGTTCTAAAGACCTATCCAAAGAAGTTGAAAATACCCATCTGACCATGGCAACGCATCTGTTCATGCCACCATTTCTTTTCTACCCCCTCCAGGACCACTTTCTTTGTAGAATCGACCATATCTCGAGAACGGTGCGTCTGCAGTCAGAGTTCTAAAGACCTATCCAAAGAAGTTGAAAATACCCATCTGACCATGGCAACGCATCTGTTCATGCCACCTTTTCTTTACTACCCTCACCAGGAGCACTTTTCTTGTAGAATCGAGCGTATCTCGAGAACGATGCGTCTGCAGTCAGAGTTCTAAAGACCTATCCAAAGAAGTTGAAAATACCCATCTGACCATGGCAACGCATCTGTTCATGCCACCTTTTCTTTACTACCCTCACCAGGAGCACTTTTCTTGTAGAATCGAGCGTATCTCGAGAACGATGCGTCTGCAGTCAGAGTTCTAAAGACATATCCAAAGAAGTTGAAAATACCCATCTGACCATGGCAACGCATCTGTTCATGCCACCTTTTCTTTACTACCCTCACCAGGAGCACTTTCTTTGTAGAATCGACCATATCTCGAGAACGGTGCGTCTGCAG
The DNA here is from genome assembly GCA_907269125.1 of Eristalis pertinax. NCBI lineage: Eukaryota > Metazoa > Arthropoda > Insecta > Diptera > Syrphidae > Eristalis > Eristalis pertinax. Next base: position 105,272,025 of record OU026145.1, on the reverse strand, counting down.
TCAGAGTTCTAAAGACCTATCCAAAGAACTTGAAAATACCCATCTGACCATGGCAACGCATCTGTTCATGCCACCTTTTCTTTACTACCCTCACCAGGAGCACTTTCTTTGTAGAATCGACCATATCTCGAGAACGGTGCGTCTGCAGTCAGAGTTCTAAAGACCTATCCAAAGAAGTTGAAAATACCCATCTGACCATGGCAACGCATCTGTTCATGCCACCTTTTCTTTACTACCCTCACCAGGAGCACTTTCTTTGTAGAATCGACCATATCTCGAGAACGGTGCGTCTGCAGTCAGAGTTCTAAAGACCTATCCAAAGAAGTTGAAAATACCCATCTGACCAAGGCAACGCATCTGTTCATGCCACCTTTTCTTTACTACCCTCACCAGGAGCACTTTCTTTGTAGAATCGACCATATCTCGAGAACGGTGCGTCTGCAGTCAGAGTTCTAAAGACCTATCCAAAGAAGTTGAAAATACCCATCTGACCATGGCAACGCATCTGTTCATGCCACCTTTTCTTTACTACCCTCACCAGGAGCACTTTCTTTGTAGAATCGACCATATCTCGAGAACGGTGCGTCTGCAGTCAGAGTTCTAAAGACCTATCCAAAGAAGTTGAAAATACCCATCTGACCATGGCAACGCATCTGTTCATGCCACCTTTTCTTTACTACCCTCACCAGGAGCACTTTTCTTGTAGAATCGAGCGTATCTCGAGAACGATGCGTCTGCAGTCAGAGTTCCAAAGACCTATCCAAAGAAGTTGAAAATACCCATCTGACCATGGCAACGCATCTGTTCATGCCACCTTTTCTTTACTACCCTCACCAGGAGCACTTTCTTTGTAGAATCGACCATATCTCGAGAACGGTGCGTCTGCAGTCAGAGTTCTAAAGACCTATCCAAAGAAGTTGAAAATACCCATCTGACCATGGCAACGCATCTGTTCATGCCACCTTTTCTTTACTACCCTCACCAGGAGCACTTTCTTTGTAGAATCGACCATATCTCGAGAACGGTGCGTCTGCAGTCAGAGTTCTAAAGACCTATCCAAAGAAGTTGAAAATACCCATCTGACCATGGCAACGCATCTGTTCATGCCACCATTTCTTTACTACCCTCACCAGGAGCACTTTCTTTGTAGAATCGACCATATCTCGAGAACGGTGCGTCTGCAGTCAGAGTTCTAAAGACCTATCCACAGAAGTTGAAAATACCCATCTGACCATGGCAACGCATCTGTTCATGCCACCTTTTCTTTACTACCCTCACCAGGGGCACTTTCTTTGTAGAATCGACCATATCTCGAGAACGGTGCGTCTGCAGTCAGAGTTCTAAAGACCTATCCAAAGAAGTTGAAAATACCCATCTGACCATGGCAACGCATCTGTTCATGCCACCATTTCTTTACTACCCTCACCAGGAGCACTTTCTTTGTAGAATCGACCATATCTCGAGAACGGTGCGTCTGCAGTCAGAGTTCTAAAGACCTATCCAAAGAAGTTGAAAATACCCATCTGACCATGGCAACGCATCTGTTCATGCCACCTTTTCTTTACTACCCTCACCAGGAGCACTTTCTTTGTAGAATCGACCATATCTCGAGAACGGTGCGTCTGCAGTCAGAGTTCTAAAGACCTATCCAAAGAAGTTGAAAATACCCATCTGACCATGGCAACGCATCTGTTCATGCCACCATTTCTTTACTACCCTCACCAGGAGCACTTTCTTTGTAGAATCGACCATATCTCGAGAACGGTGCGTCTGCAGTCAGAGTTCTAAAGACCTATCCAAAGAAGTTGAAAATACCCATCTGACCATGGCAACGCATCTGTTCATGCCACCTTTTCTTTACTACCCTCACCAGGAGCACTTTTCTTGTAGAATCGAGCGTATCTCGAGAACGATGCGTCTGCAGTCAGAGTTTTAAAGACCTATCCAAAGAAGTTGAAAATACCCATCTGACCATGGTAACGCATCTGTTCATGCCACCTTTTCTTTACTACCCTCACCAGGAGCACTTTTCTTGTAGAATCGAGCGTATCTCGAGAACGATGCGTCTGCAGTCAGAGTTCCAAAGACCTATCCAAAGAAGTTGAAAATACCCATCTGACCATGGCAACGCATCTGTTCATGCCACCTTTTCTTTACTACCCTCACCAGGAGCACTTTCTTTGTAGAATCGACCATATCTCGAGAACGGTGCGTCTGCAGTCAGAGTTCTAAAGACCTATCCAAAGAAGTTGAAAATACCCATCTGACCATGGCAACGCATCTGTTCATGCCACCTTTTCTTTACTACCCTCACCAGGAGCACTTTCCTTGTAGAATCGAGCGTATCTCGAGAACGATGCGTCTGCAGTCAGAGTTTTAAAGACCTATCCAAAGAAGTTGAAAATACCCATCTGACCATGGTAACGCATCTGTTCATGCCACCTTTTCTTTACTACCCTCACCAGGAGCACTTTCTTTGTAGAATCGACCATATCTCGAGAACGGTGCGTCTGCAGTCAGAGTTCTAAAGACCTATCCAAAGAAGTTGCAAATACCCATCTGACCATGGCAACGCATCTGTTCATGCCACCTTTTCTTTACTACCCTCACCAGGAGCACTTTCTTTGTAGAATCGACCATATCTCGAGAACGGTGCGTCTGCAGTCAGAGTTCTAAAGACCTATCCAAAGAAGTTGAAAATACCCATCTGACCATGGCAACGCATCTGTTCATGCCACCTTTTCTTTACTACCCTCACCAGGAGCACTTTCTTTGTAGAATCGACCATATCTCGAGAACGGTGCGTCTGCAGTCAGAGTTCTAAAGACCTATCCACAGAAGTTGAAAATACCCATCTGACCATGGCAACGCATCTGTTCATGCCACCTTTTCTTTACTACCCTCACCAGGAGCACTTTTCTTGTAGAATCGAGCGTATCTCGAGAACGATGCGTCTGCAGTCAGAGTTTTAAAGACCTATCCAAAGAAGTTGAAAATACCCATCTGACCATGGCAACGCATCTGTTCATGCCACCTTTTCTTTACTACCCTCACCAGGAGCACTTTTCTTGTAGAATCGAGCGTATCTCGAGAACGATGCGTCTGCAGTCAGAGTTTTAAAGACCTATCCAAAGAAGTTGAAAATACCCATCTGACCATGGCAACGCATCTGTTCATGCCACCATTTCTTTACTACCCTCACCAGGAGCACTTTCTTTGTAGAATCGACCATATCTCGAGAACGGTGCGTCTGCAGTCAGAGTTCTAAAGACCTATCCAAAGAAGTTGAAAATACCCATCTGACCATGGCAACGCATCTGTTCATGCCACCTTTTCTTTACTACCCTCACCAGGAGCACTTTCTTTGTAGAATCGACCATATCTCGAGAACGGTGCGTCTGCAGTCAGAGTTCTAAAGACCTATCCAAAGAAGTTGAAAATACCCATCTGACCATGGCAACGCATCTGTTCATGCCACCTTTTCTTTACTACCCTCACCAGGAGCACTTTCTTTGTAGAATCGACCATATCTCGAGAACGGTGCGTCTGCAGTCAGAGTTCTAAAGACCTATCCACAGAAGTTGAAAATACCCATCTGACCATGGCAACGCATCTGTTCATGCCACCTTTTCTTTACTACCCTCACCAGGAGCACTTTCTTTGTAGAATCGACCATATGTCGAGAACGGTGCGTCTGCAGTCAGAGTTCTAAAGACCTATCCAAAGAAGTTGAAAATACCCATCTGACCATGGCAACGCATCTGTTCATGCCACCTTTTCTTTACTACCCTCACCAGGAGCACTTTCTTTGTAGAATCGACCATATCTCGAGAACGGTGCGTCTGCAGTCAGAGTTCTAAAGACCTATCCAAAGAAGTTGCAAATACCCATCTGACCATGGCAACGCATCTGTTCATGCCACCTTTTCTTTACTACCCTCACCAGGAGCACTTTCTTTGTAGAATCGACCATATCTCGAGAACGGTGCGTCTGCAGTCAGAGTTCTAAAGACCTATCCAAAGAAGTTGAAAATACCCATCTGACCATGGCAACGCATCTGTTCATGCCACCTTTTCTTTACTACCCTCACCAGGAGCACTTTCTTTGTAGAATCGACCATATCTCGAGAACGGTGCGTCTGCAGTCAGAGTTCTAAAGACCTATCCAAAGAAGTTGAAAATACCCATCTGACCATGGCAACGCATCTGTTCATGCCACCTTTTCTTTACTACCCTCACCAGGAGCACTTTTCTTGTAGAATCGAGCGTATCTCGAGAACGATGCGTCTGCAGTCAGAGTTTTAAAGACCTATCCAAAGAAGTTGAAAATACCCATCTGACCATGGCAACGCATCTGTTCATGCCACCTTTTCTTTACTACCCTCACCAGGAGCACTTTCTTTGTAGAATCGACCATATCTCGAGAACGGTGCGTCTGCAGTCAGAGTTCTAAAGACCTATCCACAGAAGTTGAAAATACCCATCTGACCATGGCAACGCATCTGTTCATGCCACCTTTTCTTTACTACCCTCACCAGGAGCACTTTCTTTGTAGAATCGACCATATCTCGAGAACGGTGCGTCTGCAGTCAGAGTTCTAAAGACCTATCCAAAGAAGTTGAAAATACCCATCTGACCATGGCAACGCATCTGTTCATGCCACCTTTTCTTTACTACCCTCACCAGGAGCACTTTCTTTGTAGAATCGACCATATCTCGAGAACGGTGCGTCTGCAGTCAGAGTTCTAAAGACCTATCCAAAGAAGTTGAAAATACCCATCTGACCATGGCAACGCATCTGTTCATGCCACCTTTTCTTTACTACCCTCACCAGGAGCACTTTCTTTGTAGAATCGACCATATCTCGAGAACGGTGCGTCTGCAGTCAGAGTTCTAAAGACCTATCCACAGAAGTTGAAAATACCCATCTGACCATGGCAACGCATCTGTTCATGCCACCTTTTCTTTACTACCCTCACCAGGAGCACTTTCTTTGTAGAATCGACCATATGTCGAGAACGGTGCGTCTGCAGTCAGAGTTCTAAAGACCTATCCAAAGAAGTTGAAAATACCCATCTGACCATGGCAACGCATCTGTTCATGCCACCTTTTCTTTACTACCCTCACCAGGAGCACTTTTCTTGTAGAATCGAGCGTATCTCGAGAACGATGCGTCTGCAGTCAGAGTTTTAAAGACCTATCCAAAGAAGTTGAAAATACCCATCTGACCATGGTAACGCATCTGTTCATGCCACCTTTTCTTTACTACCCTCACCAGGAGCACTTTTCTTGTAGAATCGAGCGTATCTCGAGAACGATGCGTCTGCAGTCAGAGTTCCAAAGACCTATCCAAAGAAGTTGAAAATACCCATCTGACCATGGCAACGCATCTGTTCATGCCACCTTTTCTTTACTACCCCCACCAGGAGCACTTTCTTTGTAGAATCGACCATATCTCGAGAACGGTGCGTCTGCAGTCAGAGTTCTAAAGACCTATCCAAAGAAGTTGAAAATACCCATCTGACCATGGCAACGCATCTGTTCATGCCACCTTTTCTTTACTACCCTCACCAGGAGCACTTTTCTTGTAGAATCGAGCGTATCTCGAGAACGATGCGTCTGCAGTCAGAGTTCCAAAGACCTATCCAAAGAAGTTGAAAATACCCATCTGACCATGGCAACGCATCTGTTCATGCCACCTTTTCTTTACTACCCTCACCAGGAGCACTTTCTTTGTAGAATCGACCATATCTCGAGAACGGTGCGTCTGCAGTCAGAGTTCTAAAGACCTATCCAAAGAAGTTGAAAATACCCATCTGACCATGGCAACGCATCTGTTCATGCCACCTTTTCTTTACTACCCTCACCAGGAGCACTTTCCTTGTAGAATCGAGCGTATCTCGAGAACGATGCGTCTGCAGTCAGAGTTCCAAAGACCTATCCAAAGAAGTTGAAAATACCCATCTGACCATGGCAACGCATCTGTTCATGCCACCTTTTCTTTACTACCCTCACCAGGAGCACTTTCTTTGTAGAATCGACCATATCTCGAGAACGGTGCGTCTGCAGTCAGAGTTCTAAAGACCTATCCAAAGAAGTTGAAAATACCCATCTGACCATGGCAACGCATCTGTTCATGCCACCTTTTCTTTACTACCCTCACCAGGAGCACTTTCTTTGTAGAATCGACCATATCTCGAGAACGGTGCGTCTGCAGTCAGAGTTCTAAAGACCTATCCACAGAAGTTGAAAATACCCATCTGACCATGGCAACGCATCTGTTCATGCCACCTTTTCTTTACTACCCTCACCAGGAGCACTTTTCTTGTAGAATCGAGCGTATCTCGAGAACGATGCGTCTGCAGTCAGAGTTCCAAAGACCTATCCAAAGAAGTTGAAAATACCCATCTGACCATGGCAACGCATCTGTTCATGCCACCTTTTCTTTACTACCCTCACCAGGAGCACTTTCTTTGTAGAATCGACCATATCTCGAGAACGGTGCGTCTGCAGTCAGAGTTCTAAAGACCTATCCAAAGAAGTTGAAAATACCCATCTGACCATGGCAACGCATCTGTTCATGCCACCTTTTCTTTACTACCCTCACCAGGAGCACTTTTCTTGTAGAATCGAGCGTATCTCGAGAACGATGCGTCTGCAGTCAGAGTTTTAAAGACCTATCCAAAGAAGTTGAAAATACCCATCTGACCATGGCAACGCATCTGTTCATGCCACCTTTTCTTTACTACCCTCACCAGGAGCACTTTCTTTGTAGAATCGACCATATCTCGAGAACGGTGCGTCTGCAGTCAGAGTTCTAAAGACCTATCCAAAGAAGTTGAAAATACCCATCTGACCATGGCAACGCATCTGTTCATGCCACCTTTTCTTTACTACCCTCACCAGGAGCACTTTTCTTGTAGACTCGAGCGTATCTCGAGAACGATGCGTCTGCAGTCAGAGTTCTAAAGACCTATCCAAAGAAGTTGAAAATACCCATCTGACCATGGCAATGCATCTGTTCATGCCACCATTTCTTTACTACCCTCACCAGGAGCACTTTCTTTGTAGAATCGACCATATCTCGAGAACGGTGCGTCTGCAGTCAGAGTTCTAAAGACCTATCCAAAGAAGTTGAAAATACCCATCTGACCATGGCAATGCATCTGTTCATGCCACCATTTCTTTACTACCCTCACCAGGAGCACTTTTCTTGTAGAATCGAGCGTATCTCGAGAACGATGCGTCTGCAGTCAGAGTTCCAAAGACCTATCCAAAGAAGTTGAAAATACCCATCTGACCATGGCAACGCATCTGTTCATGCCACCTTTTCTTTACTACCCTCACCAGGAGCACTTTCCTTGTAGAATCGAGCGTATCTCGAGAACGATGCGTCTGCAGTCAGAGTTTTAAAGACCTATCCAAAGAAGTTGAAAATACCCATCTGACCATGGCAACGCATCTGTTCATGCCACCTTTTCTTTACTACCCTCACCAGGAGCACTTTCTTTGTAGAATCGACCATATCTCGAGAACGGTGCGTCTGCAGTCAGCGTTCTAAAGACCTATCCAAAGAAGTTGAAAATACCCATCTGACCATGGCAATGCATCTGTTCATGCCACCTTTTCTTTACTACCCTCACCAGGAGCACTTTCCTTGTAGAATCGAGCGTATCTCGAGAACGATGCGTCTGCAGTCAGAGTTTTAAAGACCTATCCAAAGAAGTTGAAAATACCCATCTGACCATGGCAACGCATCTGTTCATGCCACCTTTTCTTTACTACCCTCACCAGGAGCACTTTTCTTGTAGAATCGAGCGTATCTCGAGAACGGTGCGTCTGCAGTCAGAGTTCTAAAGACCTATCCAAAGAAGTTGAAAATACCCATCTGACCATGGCAACGCATCTGTTCATGCCACCATTTCTTTACTACCCTCACCAGGAGCACTTTCTTTGTAGAATCGACCATATCTCGAGAACGGTGCGTCTGCAGTCAGAGTTCTAAAGACCTATCCAAAGAAGTTGAAAATACCCATCTGACCATGGCAACGCATCTGTTCATGCCACCATTTCTTTACTACCCTCACCAGGAGCACTTTCTTTGTAGAATCGACCATATCTCGAGAACGGTGCGTCTGCAGTCAGAGTTCTAAAGACCTATCCAAAGAAGTTGAAAATACCCATCTGACCATGGCAACGCATCTGTTCATGCCACCATTTCTTTACTACCCTCACCAGGAGCACTTTCTTTGTAGAATCGACCATATCTCGAGAACGGTGCGTCTGCAGTCAGAGTTCTAAAGACCTATCCAAAGAAGTTGAAAATACCCATCTGACCATGGCAACGCATCTGTTCATGCCACCTTTTCTTTACTACCCTCACCAGGAGCACTTTTCTTGTAGAATCGAGCGTATCTCGAGAACGATGCGTCTGCAGTCAGAGTTTTAAGGACCTATCCAAAGAAGTTGAAAATACCCATCTGACCATGGCAACGCATCTGTTCATGCCACCTTTTCTTTACTACCCTCACCAGGAGCACTTTCTTTGTAGAATCGACCATATCTCGAGAACGGTGCGTCTGCAGTCAGAGTTCTAAAGACCTATCCAAAGAAGTTGAAAATACCCATCTGACCATGGCAACGCATCTGTTCATGCCACCTTTTCTTTACTACCCTCACCAGGAGCACTTTTCTTGTAGAATCGAGCGTATCTCGAGAACGATGCGTCTGCAGTCAGAGTTCTAAAGACCTATCCAAAGAAGTTGAAAATACCCATCTGACCATGGCAACGCATCTGTTCATGCCACCTTTTCTTTACTACCCTCACCAGGAGCACTTTCCTTGTAGAATCGAGCGTATCTCGAGAACGATGCGTCTGCAGTCAGTTTTCTTTACTACCCTCACCAGGAGCACTTTTCTTGTAGAATCGAGCGTATCTCGAGAACGATGCGTCTGCAGTCAGAGTTTTAAAGACCTATCCAAAGAAGTTGAAAATACCCATCTGACCATGGCAACGCATCTGTTCATGCCACCTTTTCTTTACTACCCTCACCAGGAGCACTTTCTTTGTAGAATCGACCATATCTCGAGAACGGTGCGTCTGCAGTCAGAGTTCTAAAGACCTATCCAAAGAAGTTGAAAATACCCATCTGACCATGGCAACGCATCTGTTCATGCCACCTTTTCTTTACTACCCTCACCAGGAGCACTTTCTTTGTAGAATCTACCATATCTCGAGAACGGTGCGTCTGCAGTCAGAGTTCTAAAGACCTATCCAAAGAAGTTGAAAATACCCATCTGACCATGGCAACGCATCTGTTCATGCCACCTTTTCTTTACTACCCTCACCAGGAGCACTTTCCTTGTAGAATCGAGCGTATCTCGAGAACGATGCGTCTGCAGTCAGAGTTTTAAAGACCTATCCAAAGAAGTTGAAAATACCCATCTGACCATGGTAACGCATCTGTTCATGCCACCTTTTCTTTACTACCCTCACCAGGAGCACTTTCTTTGTAGAATCGACCATATCTCGAGAACGGTGCGTCTGCAGTCAGAGTTCTAAAGACCTATCCAAAGAAGTTGAAAATACCCATCTGACCATGGCAACGCATCTGTTCATGCCACCTTTTCTTTACTACCCTCACCAGGAGCACTTTCTTTGTAGAATCTACCATATCTCGAGAACGGTGCGTCTGCAGTCAGAGTTCTAAAGACCTATCCAAAGAAGTTGAAAATACCCATCTGACCATGGCAACGCATCTGTTCATGCCACCTTTACTTTACTACCCTCACCAGGAGCACTTTTCTTGTAGAATCGAGCGTATCTCGAGAACGATGCGTCTGCAGTCAGAGTTTTAAAGACCTATCCAAAGAAGTTGAAAATACCCAGCTGACCATGGTAACGCATCTGTTCATGCCACCATTTCTTTACTACCCTCACCAGGAGCACTTTCTTTGTAGAATCGACCATATCTCGAGAACGGTGCGTCTGCAGTCAGAGTTCTAAAGACCTATCCAAAGAAGTTGAAAATACCCATCTGACCATGGCAACGCATCTGTTCATGCCACCTTTTCTTTACTACCCTCACCAGGAGCACTTTCCTTGTAGAATCGAGCGTATCTCGAGAACGATGCGTCTGCAGTCAGAGTTTTAAAGACCTATCCAAAGAAGTTGAAAATACCCATCTGACCATGGTAACGCATCTGTTCATGCCACCTTTTCTTTACTACCCTCACCAGGAGCACTTTCTTTGTAGAATCGACCATATCTCGAGAACGGTGCGTCTGCAGTCAGAGTTCTAAAGACCTATCCAAAGAAGTTGAAAATACCCATCTGACCATGGCAACGCATCTGTTCATGCCACCTTTTCTTTACTACCCTCACCAGGAGCACTTTCCTTGTAGAATCGAGCGTATCTCGAGAACGATGCGTCTGCAGTCAGAGTTTTAAAGACCTATCCAAAGAAGTTGAAAATACCCATCTGACCATGGCAACGCATCTGTTCATGCCACCTTTTCTTTACTACCCTCACCAGGAGCACTTTTCTTGTAGAATCGAGCGTTTCTCGAGAACGGTGCGTCTGCAGTCAGAGTTCTAAAGACCTATCCACAGAAGTTGAAAATACCCATCTGACCATGGTAACGCATCTGTTCATGCCACCTTTTCTTTACTACCCTCACCAGGAGCACTTTCTTTGTAGAATCGACCATATCTCGAGAACGGTGCGTCTGCAGTCAGAGTTCTAAAGACCTATCCAAAGAAGTTGAAAATACCCATCTGACCATGGCAACGCATCTGTTCATGCCACCTTTTCTTTACTACCCTCACCAGGAGCACTTTTCTTGTAGAATCGAGCGTTTCTCGAGAACGGTGCGTCTGCAGTCAGAGTTCTAAAGACCTATCCACAGAAGTTGAAAATACCCATCTGACCATGGTAACGCATCTGTTCATGCCACCTTTTCTTTACTACCCTCACCAGGAGCACTTTCTTTGTAGAATCGACCATATCTCGAGAACGGTGCGTCTGCAGTCAGAGTTCTAAAGACCTATCCAAAGAAGTTGAAAATACCCATCTGACCATGGCAACGCATCTGTTCATGCCACCTTTTCTTTACAACCCTCACCAGGAGCACTTTTCTTGTAGAATCGAGCGTATCTCGAGAACGGTGCGTCTGCAGTCAGAGTTCTAAAGACCTATCCACAGAAGTTGAAAATACCCATCTGACCATGGCAACGCATCTGTTCATGCCACCATTTCTTTACTACCCTCACCAGGAGCACTTTCTTTGTAGAATCGACCATATCTCGAGAACGGTGCGTCTGCAGTCAGAGTTCTAAAGACCTATCCACAGAAGTTGAAAATACCCATCTGACCATGGCAACGCATCTGTTCATGCCACCTTTTCTTTACTACCCTCACCAGGAGCACTTTCTTTGTAGAATCGACCATATCTCGAGAACGGTGCGTCTGCAGTCAGAGTTCTAAAGACCTATCCAAAGAAGTTGAAAATACCCATCTGACCATGGCAACGCATCTGTTCATGCCACCTTTTCTTTACTACCCTCACCAGGAGCACTTTTCTTGTAGAATCGAGCGTATCTCGAGAACGGTGCGTCTGCAGTCAGAGTTCTAAAGACCTATCCACAGAAGTTGAAAATACCCATCTGACCATGGCAACGCATCTGTTCATGCCACCTTTTCTTTACTACCCTCACCAGGAGCACTTTCTTTGTAGAATCGACCATATCTCGAGAACGGTGCGTCTGCAGTCAGTGTTCTAAAGACCTATCCACAGAAGTTGAAAATACCCATCTGACCATGGCAACGCATCTGTTCATGCCACCTTGTCTTTACTACCCTCACCAGGAGCACTTTCTTTGTAGAATCGACCATATCTCGAGAACGGTGCGTCTGCAGTCAGAGTTCTAAAGACCTATCCAAAGAAGTTGAAAATACCCATCTGACCATGGCAACGCATCTGTTCATGCCACCATTTCTTTTCTACCCCCTCCAGGAGCACTTTCTTTGTAGAATCGACCATATCTCGAGAACGGTGCGTCTGCAGTCAGAGTTCTAAAGACCTATCCACAGAAGTTGAAAATACCCATCTGACCATGGCAACGCATCTGTTCATGCCACCTTTTCTTTACTACCCTCACCAGGAGCACTTTCTTTGTAGAATCGACCATATCTCGAGAACGGTGCGTCTGCAGTCAGAGTTCTAAAGACCTATCCACAGAAGTTGAAAATACCCATCTGACCATGGCAACGCATCTGTTCATGCCACCATTTCTTTTCTACCCCCTCCAGGAGCACTTTCTTTGTAGAATCGACCATATCTCGAGAACGGTGCGTCTGCAGTCAGAGTTCTAAAGACCTATCCACAGAAGTTGAAAATACCCATCTGACCATGGCAACGCATCTGTTCATGCCACCTTTTCTTTACTACCCTCACCAGGAGCACTTTTCTTGTAGAATCGACCATATCTCGAGAACGGTGCGTCTGCAGTCAGAGTTCTAAAGACCTATCCACAGAAGTTGAAAATACCCATCTGACCATGGCAACGCATCTGTTCATGCCACCTTTTCTTTACTACCCTCACCAGGAGCACTTTTCTTGTAGAATCGAGCGTATCTCGAGAACGATGCGTCTGCAGTCAGAGTTCTAAAGACCTATCCAAAGAAGTTGAAAATACCCATCTGACCATGGCAACGCATCTGTTCATGCCACCTTTTCTTTACTACCCTCACCAGGAGCACTTTCTTTGTAGAATCGACCATATCTCGAGAACGGTGCGTCTGCAGTCAGAGTTCTAAAGACCTATCCACAGAAGTTGAAAATACCCATCTGACCATGGCAACGCATCTGTTCATGCCACCTTTTCTTTACTACCCTCACCAGGAGCACTTTTCTTGTAGAATCGAGCGTATCTCGAGAACGATGCGTCTGCAGTCAGAGTTCTAAAGACCTATCCATAGAAGTTGAAAATACCCATCTGACCATGGCAACGCATCTGTTCATGCCACCTTTTCTTTACTACCCTCACCAGGAGCACTTTCTTTGTAGAATCGACCATATCTCGAGAACGGTGCGTCTGCAGTCAGAGTTCTAAAGACCTATCCACAGAAGTTGAAAATACCCATCTGACCATGGCAACGCATCTGTTCATGCCACCTTTTCTTTACTACCCTCACCAGGAGCACTTTTCTTGTAGAATCGACCATATCTCGAGAACGGTGCGTCTGCAGTCAGAGTTCTAAAGACCTATCCACAGAAGTTGAAAATACCCATCTGACCATGGCAACGCATCTGTTCATGCCACCTTTTCTTTACTACCCTCACCAGGAGCACTTTTCTTGTAGAATCGAGCGTATCTCGAGAACGATGCGTCTGCAGTCAGAGTTCTAAAGACCTATCCAAAGAAGTTGAAAATACCCATCTGACCATGGCAACGCATCTGTTCATGCCACCTTTTCTTTACTACCCTCACCAGGAGCACTTTTCTTGTAGAATCGAGCGTATCTCGAGAACGATGCGTCTGCAGTCAGAGTTCTAAAGACCTATCCAAAGAAGTTGAAAATACCCATCTGACCATGGTAACGCATCTGTTCATGCCACCTTTTCTTTACTACCCTCACCAGGAGCACTTTTCTTGTAGAATCGAGCGTATCTCGAGAACGATGCGTCTGCAGTCAGAGTTCTAAAGACCTATCCAAAGAAGTTGAAAATACCCATCTGACCATGGCAACGCATCTGTTCATGCCACCTTTTCTTTACTACCCTCACCAGGAGCACTTTTCTTGTAGAATCGAGCGTATCTCGAGAACGATGCGTCTGCAGTCAGAGTTCTAAAGACCTATCCAAAGAAGTTGAAAATACCCATCTGACCATGGCAACGCATCTGTTCATGCCACCATTTCTTTTCTACCCCCTCCAGGAGCACTTTCTTTGTAGAATCGAGCGTATCTCGAGAACGGTGCGTCTGCAGTCAGAGTTCTAAAGACCTATCCACAGAAGTTGAAAATACGCATCTGACCATGGCAACGCATCTGTTCATGCCACCTTTTCTTTACTACCCTCACCAGGAGCACTTTCTTTGTAGAATCGACCATATCTCGAGAACGGTGCGTCTGCAGTCAGAGTTCTAAAGACCTATCCAAAGAAGTTGAAAATACCCATCTGACCATGGCAACGCATCTGTTCATGCCACCATTTCTTTTCTACCCCCTCCAGGAGCACTTTCTTTGTAGAATCGACCATATCTCGAGAACGGTGCGTCTGCAGTCAGAGTTCTAAAGACCTATCCAAAGAAGTTGAAAATACCCATCTGACCATGGCAACGCATCTGTTCATGCCACCATTTCTTTTCTACCCCCTCCAGGAGCACTTTCTTTGTAGAATCGACCATATCTCGAGAACGGTGCGTCTGCAGTCAGAGTTCTAAAGACCTATCCAAAGAAGTTGAAAATACCCATCTGACCATGGCAACGCAGAAGTTGAAAATACCCATCTGACCATGGCAACGCATCTGTTCATGCCACCTTTTCTTTACTACCCTCACCAGGAGCACTTTCCTTGTAGAATCGAGCGTATCTCGAGAACGATGCGTCTGCAGTCAGAGTTCTAAAGACCTATCCAAAGAAGTTGAAAATACCCATCTGACCATGGCAACGCATCTGTTCATGCCACCATTTCTTTTCTACCCCCTCCAGGAGCACTTTCTTTGTAGAATCGACCATATCTCGAGAACGGTGCGTCTGCAGTCAGAGTTCTAAAGACCTATCCACAGAAGTTGAAAATACCCATCTGACCATGGCAACGCATCTGTTCATGCCACCTTTTCTTTACTACCCTCACCAGGAGCACTTTTCTTGTAGAATCGAGCGTATCTCGAGAACGATGCGTCTGCAGTCAGAGTTCTAAAGACCTATCCACAGAAGTTGAAAATACCCATCTGACCATGGCAACGCATCTGTTCATGCCACCTTTTCTTTACTACCCTCACCAGGAGCACTTTTCTTGTAGAATCGAGCGTATCTCGAGAACGATGCGTTTGCAGTCAGAGTTCTAAAGACCTATCCACAGAAGTTGAAAATACCCATCTGAGCATGGCGACGCATCTGTTCATGCCACCATTTCTTTTCTACCCCCTCCAGGAGCACTTTCTTTGTAGAATCGACCATATCTCGAGAACGGTGCGTCTGCAGTCAGAGTTCTAAAGACCTATCCACAGAAGTTGAAAATACCCATCTGACCATGGCAACGCATCTGTTCATGCCACCTTTTCTTTACACCTTTTCTCATGTTTTGCTAGTGAGCTTAGTGTGACTGGACGTGTTTTTTAATCGCTCTGTGAATTAGTGATCTGATTGCCTATTCTCAAAGTTTAATTTCTCTATTAGTATTAAGAAAACAACCCAAAGACAGTGACTTTTTATTAAAACAAGCTTATATAAAACAACAGAGTACTTATTCTTCCTTTACAGTATATTTGTTTTTCTTTAAATCATTTCTTTAAATCACTCATTTTTGAGTTTGAATTCCCCCGTTACCATGGATGTGTGCGGTTATTGCAGTGAAGACCTCCCCCCTGAAAGCGATTTTGCTGTATGTTCATCGTGCAAGCGAAAGCTCCACTTTGATTGCACCACGGTAACCGAGAAGTCGTGGAGAACCATGGGCACGAGAAGAGACGCATGGAAGTGCCAAATATGCCGGAACTGTGGAGATGTCCAATCTACAGCTGCAGCCAACTATGTTCCCCAGACAACAAAAGAACAACCGTCGAAGAGAATGCGTAAACTCAGCAGCCCCGGTATACCAACTAACACCATCTCAACTGACAACAGCTCAGCTGTTATAGCGGAAATCCGTCTTCTTAGAGGGGAAGTTAAAGAAATTTCGGCAAGCTGTGATTTCCTAGCCGCCAAATACGAAGAACTCAACTCCAACATAAGAAAAAACAATGACCTTATGGACAACATAATAAAAGAACTAAACGATGTGAAAGAATCCAACAAAAGAAAAGATGTCATCATTGAAAATTTACAAACACAGATCAACACACTTGAGCAACAAATGATCAAAAACAGTATTGACATCAAAAACATTCTCCCTACTCCACAAGAAAATCTGATTGAGGTAGTAAAGGGAATAGGAAAAACTGTCAACTATGAAATCAACGACACCGACATCACTGACATATATCGAACAAAAACAAAAAACCCCGAAAAATCAATGATAATTGCTACATTTGCGTCCAGCATAAAGAAAATACAATTTATGAAACAAACGCGCTCCACTCGCTCCATCAAACTGAAAACTGTCATGCAGAAAACAAGCAACAACTCAAGCGCTGGTGCAGCTTTTCCTGATGCTACGGTTTACGTTAACAACCAGCTGACAAAGCACAATAAACACTTGATGTGGATGGCAAAGGAGAGAGCGAGAAAGGAAAACTGGAGATTTGTGTGGGAGAGTGCGGGAAGAATACTCGCTAGACTGAATGAGAGTACGCAGCCGATTCTGATAAGTACGGTTGCCGATGTGAGCAAAATTTCTCGCACTCAATAACTGCATTGTGCGTAAGCAAAAAGAAAATCAAAACTCTTTATACCAAAATGGATTCGAATCAAGTACTAGTTGATTTAAATTGTAGAGTAATTAGTGGTTTTAGCGGCATCAAAACAAACAAATTAAATGAAAATAAATGTTGCTGCCTTAGTTTTAATATAACATCATTACGAAAGAATTGGAATGATTTTTGCATTAACGTTAGCTACTTCATCAATATGTTAAAAATAATAATACTAGTTGAGACTAATATAGATGAAGATGAAAAAGGACTTTACAGTATAGATGGTTTCCAAGCGGAGTTTCTGAATCGAGATAAACGTAGAGGAGGTGGAATTCTAATGTTAATACGTAAAGACTTACCATATGTACGATTAACATCTGACAGTGTGTCATATGAAAATATCCTAATCCAAATTAAAGAAGACAACAAGTACAAGTATGTAATAGGGATATACAGACCACCAGGTTACAGCCGAAAAGCGTTTATTGAAGAATTCGGAAACAACGTTGGACAACTGGGAAAAAGGGACGAGATTATGGTAATGGGTGATATGAATATCAATGTGAATGATCTGGAATTGTATGGCGTGAAAGAATATCTGGAGATGCTGGCGTCACTTGGGTTGACTAATGTGATAACGGAGTATACCAGAGTAGATCCAAACACAGGATCAAAAACAACGATTGACCACATCTTAACGAACGCTATGCAAAACCAAATCAATTCAGCTGTAATTGAAAGTTGTATCACAGATCATTACCCAATAATATACTTCCCACCAATGAAAAAATCTGCTGTTAAAGAAAGTACAGTCAGCTTGTCCTATATATCTAACGCAAAGGTTAACGAATTAATTACAGAAACAAATTGGGAGGAAGTCGTGAATGAAAGTGATGCTGGTTCACTTTATCAGAAACTTCTCGATAAAATGACATATATATATGATCGAGCGACATCTATCAAGCAAATAAAATACAGAAGAAAGTTTAACCCATGGATGTCTACTGAAATTATTGATAAATGTAGAAAAAGGGATGAACTTTACAGAAGGTGGAAAAACAATCGACTGAACAAATCTTATGAAATGGAGTATAAGTCTTTTAGAAACAAACTCAACAATGAAATAATTGCTCAAAAAGCCTGTTTTTATAAAACCAAGTTCAGCCAAATCAGGCATGACCCTCGTAGAACATGGAGTCTTATTAACGAAATACTGGGAAGGAAAAAACCTGGTCTTGATGAAACTGTAACAAAGAACTTCTCTGGCAAAATGTGTCTGAATAATCTTGCTGGTGCATTTGCAAACAATTTTGGCACTCAGATAAAAAACATTATTCATCAATGCGACACTGTTACATCGACACATCCGAGTTCAACATTAGATCCAGATCTGTATTCGTACAAGAAACAAGTTTTTCGGAAATACGGGGAATAATTCATTCACTCAGTGATAAAAAATCGCCAGGCTTCGACGGAATAAGAGCCGTTGATATAAAAAGACACTCGGGCATATTTACGCCAATGCTGTGTAAATTCGTTAACCTTAGCTTAAATCAAGCAAAAATTCCTGCAACTTTGAAAACAGCTGTAGTCAGGCCAATATATAAAGGAGGTATCAAAAGCGAGCTCAGCAATTACAGGCCTATATCAATATTGCTGATAATTGAAAAGTGCCTTGAAGAGGTAGTAACAAAGAGACTTCAAGATTTCATAGATAAAAATTCTATCATACATACAAGCCGGTACGGCTTTCAGAAAAATAAAAGCACTTGTAAACTTTTAGGACAATTTCCCAATTGTGTTAACGAAGGCCTAAACAAAAGCTACCATATACTTGTGCTGTTCGTTGATTTCAGCAAGGCTTTTGACACACTGAACCATGATAAACTAATAGAAGCACTTGAAAACATTGGAATAAGAGGTCTGATGGCAGACTGGCTAAGAGAATACTTAAACAACAGACAATTCTGTGTCAAAATCAACCAGACATATAGCCAACAGAAACGCGTGCAATATGGAGTCCCTCATGGTTCAAAATTGGGTCCGCTCCTCTTCATTTTATACACCAACGAGTTGTTAAAAGTATTCAAACAGGCCATCTCATTCGCGTATGCAGACTACACGGCGATAGTAGTGCGACACAGATCTTTGCATACGGCAACATCAATTATGTAGGAGGAGTTTGATGATGCAGTAAAATGGTGTCATAATAACGGATTAGTGATTAACGCTTCGAAAACAAAAATGATGCACATCAGAAACCCGCAATTCAAGGCTACCGAACAGCAAATATACTGTAGGAATGACTCCTGTCGTACCTCTACTAGCTGTCCTATGGATATAGTAGAAAGTTACAAGTATCTAGGAGTAACAATTGACAGTCATTTCTTATGGGATAAGCATATTGATCAATTACGATCGAGTATTAAGGGAGCACTATACGCACTAACCCATCTGCAGTACTATGCACCAACATCAGTTCTAAGGAATGTGTACTTTGCGCTAGTGGAATCTAAACTGAGATATGGAATACTGGCATGGGGTAATTCATCAGCCACACATATAAGAAAGTTACAAAAACTGCAAAATGTTGCACTGAAAAAAATAAATGTACATTCTCATCGAAATTTTGCTGAGCGACAAAGGTTCAATGTTCTTCAAGTGGAAGACATCTTCAAAATGACGCTCATATTAGAATACCAAGACGATCGACGATTCACCACACCAATTAACCATGGGATAAATACAAGAAGACGTGCACAAGGTATGCTCCAAGAACCTCGGTTTTACAATAACTATGGAAGAAGAGAGTTGAAATGCAGTGTTCCTGAAGCTCTCAACACAATTCCGCAAGAGCTTAGACAAATTAGAAATTTTAAAACTCGAAAAAAAAGCTTAAAAGACTTTCTATTAAATCGAAATTCCATCAATTGAAATTAAATGTATTAATTTATTAAAATTTATTAATTTTTTCGTAAACTTTTATTGAATGTTTATTAAACTAAGCTTACTTAATCTCAGTTATCAATGTTAGAAGCACAACATTCTGCAGAAAAGCCAGTAAGGCTTCGCGGAAATTTATAACCAATGTTGATTTGAAATTGAAAATAAAAAATTAATTGAATTGAATTGAAAAAAAAGAATCGACCATATCTCGAGAACGGTGCGTCTGCAGTCAGAGTTCTAAAGACCTATCCACAGAAGTTGGAAATACCCATCTGACCATGGCAACGCATCTGTTCATGCCACCTTTTCTTTACTACCCTCACCAGGAGCACTTTTCTTGTAGAATCGAGCGTATCTCGAGAACGGTGCGTCTGCAGTCAGAGTTCTAAAGACCTATCCAAAGAAGTTGAAAATACCCATCTGACCATGGCAACGCATCTGTTCATGCCACCATTTCTTTTCTACCAACTCCAGGAGCACTTTCTTTGTAGAATCGACCATATCTCGAGAACGGTGCGTCTGCAGTCAGAGTTCTAAAGACCTATCCAAAGAAGTTGAAAAT
Source organism: Eristalis pertinax (assembly GCA_907269125.1). Taxonomy (NCBI): domain Eukaryota; kingdom Metazoa; phylum Arthropoda; class Insecta; order Diptera; family Syrphidae; genus Eristalis; species Eristalis pertinax. The sequence goes on along the minus strand of OU026145.1, from coordinate 105,251,939 downwards.
ACCCATCTGACCATGGCAACGCATCTGTTCATGCCACCTTTTCTTTACTACCCTCACCAGGAGCACTTTCTTTGTAGAATCGACCATATCTCGAGAACGGTGCGTCTGCAGTCAGAGTTCTAAAGACCTATCCAAAGAAGTTGAAAATACCCATCTGACCATGGCAACGCATCTGTTCATGCCACCATTTCTTTTCTACCCCCTCCAGGAGCACTTTCCTTGTAGAATCGAGCGTATCTCGAGAACGATGCGTCTGCAGTCAGAGTTCTAAAGACCTATCCAAAGAAGTTGAAAATACCCATCTGACCATGGCAACGCATCTGTTCATGCCACCATTTCTTTTCTACCCCCTCCAGGAGCACTTTCTTTGTAGAATCGACCATATCTCGAGAACGGTGCGTCTGCAGTCAGAGTTCTAAAGACCTATCCACAGAAGTTGAAAATACCCATCTGACCATGGCAACGCATCTGTTCATGCCACCATTTCTTTTCTACCCCCTCCAGGAGCACTTTCTTTGTAGAATCGACCATATCTCGAGAACGGTGCGTCTGCAGTCAGAGTTCTAAAGACCTATCCATAGAAGTTGAAAATACCCATCTGACCATGGCAACGCATCTGTTCATGCCACCTTTTCTTTACTACCCTCACCAGGAGCACTTTTCTTGTAGAATCGAGCGTATCTCGAGAACGGTGCGTCTGCAGTCAGAGTTCTAAAGACCTATCCAAAGAAGTTGAAAATACCCATCTGACCATGGCAACGCATCTGTTCATGCCACCATTTCTTTTCTACCCCCTCCAGGAGCACTTTCTTTGTAGAATCGAGCGTATCTCGAGAACGATGCGTCTGCAGTCAGAGTTCTAAAGACCTATCCAAAGAAGTTGAAAATACCCATCTGACCATGGTAACGCATCTGTTCATGCCACCTTTTCTTTACTACCCCCTCCAGGAGCACTTTCTTTGTAGAATCGACCATATCTCGAGAACGGTGCGTCTGCAGTCAGAGTTCTAAAGACCTATCCAAAGAAGTTGAAAATACCCATCTGACCATGGCAACGCATCTGTTCATGCCACCATTTCTTTTCTACCCCCTCCAGGAGCACTTTCTTTGTAGAATCGACCATATCTCGAGAACGGTGCGTCTGCAGTCAGAGTTCTAAAGACCTATCCATAGAAGTTGAAAATACCCATCTGACCATGGCAACGCATCTGTTCATGCCACCTTTTCTTTACTACCCTCACCAGGAGCACTTTTCTTGTAGAATCGAGCGTATCTCGAGAACGGTGCGTCTGCAGTCAGAGTTCTAAAGACCTATCCAAAGAAGTTGAAAATACCCATCTGACCATGGCAACGCATCTGTTCATGCCACCATTTCTTTTCTACCCCCTCCAGGAGCACTTTCTTTGTAGAATCGAGCGTATCTCGAGAACGATGCGTCTGCAGTCAGAGTTCTAAAGACCTATCCAAAGAAGTTGAAAATACCCATCTGACCATGGTAACGCATCTGTTCATGCCACCTTTTCTTTACTACCCCCTCCAGGAGCACTTTCTTTGTAGAATCGACCATATCTCGAGAACGGTGCGTCTGCAGTCAGAGTTCTAAAGACCTATCCAAAGAAGTTGAAAATACCCATCTGACCATGGCAACGCATCTGTTCATGCCACCATTTCTTTTCTACCCCCTCCAGGAGCACTTTCTTTGTAGAATCGACCATATCTCGAGAACGGTGCGTCTGCAGTCAGAGTTCTAAAGACCTATCCAAAGAAGTTGAAAATACCCATCTGACCATGGTAACGCATCTGTTCATGCCACCATTTCTTTTCTACCCCCTCCAGGAGCACTTTCTTTGTAGAATCGACCATATCTCGAGAACGGTGCGTCTGCAGTCAGAGTTCTAAAGACCTATCCAAAGAAGTTGAAAATACCCATCTGACCATGGCAACGCATCTGTTCATGCCACCTTTTCTTTACTACCCTCACCAGGAGCACTTTCTTTGTAGAATCGACCATATCTCGAGAACGGTGCGTCTGCAGTCAGAGTTCTAAAGACCTATCCAAAGAAGTTGAAAATACCCATCTGACCATGGCAACGCATCTGTTCATGCCACCTTTTCTTTACTACCCTCACCAGGAGCACTTTTCTTGTAGAATCGAGCGTATCTCGAGAACGGTGCGTCTGCAGTCAGAGTTCTAAAGACCTATCCAAAGAAGTTGAAAATACCCATCTGACCATGGCAACGCATCTGTTCATGCCACCTTTTCTTTACTACCCTCACCAGGAGCACTTTTCTTGTAGAATCGAGCGTATCTCGAGAACGATGCGTCTGCAGTCAGAGTTCTAAAGACCTATCCACAGAAGTTGAAAATACCCATCTGACCATGGCAACGCATCTGTTCATGCCACCTTTTCTTTACTACCCTCACCAGGAGCACTTTCTTTGTAGAATCGACCTTATCTCGAGAACGGTGCGTCTGCAGTCAGAGTTCTAAAGACCTATCCAAAGAAGTTGAAAATACCCATCTGACCATGGTAACGCATCTGTTCATGCCACCTTTTCTTTACTACCCTCACCAGGAGCACTTTCCTTGTAGAATCGAGCGTATCTCGAGAACGATGCGTCTGCAGTCAGAGTTCTAAAGACCTATCCACAGAAGTTGAAAATACCCATCTGACCATGGCAACGCATCTGTTCATGCCACCTTTTCTTTACTACCCTCACCAGGAGCACTTTTCTTGTAGAATCGAGCGTATCTCGAGAACGATGCGTCTGCAGTCAGAGTTCTAAAGACCTATCCAAAGAAGTTGAAAATACCCATCTGACCATGGCAACGCATCTGTTCATGCCACCATTTCTTTTCTACCCCCTCCAGGAGCACTTTCTTTGTAGAATCGACCATATCTCGAGAACGGTGCGTCTGCAGTCAGAGTTCTAAAGACCTATCCACAGAAGTTGAAAATACCCATCTGACCATAGCAACGCATCTGTTCATGCCACCTTTTCTATACTACCCTCACCAGGAGCACTTTTCTTGTAGAATCGAGCGTATCTCGAGAACGATGCGTCTGCAGTCAGAGTTCTAAAGACCTATCCACAGAAGTTGAAAATACCCATCTGACCATGGTAACGCATCTGTTCATGCCACCTTTTCTTTACTACCCTCACCAGGAGCACTTTCTTTGTAGAATCGACCATATCTCGAGAACGGTGCGTCTGCAGTCAGAGTTCTAAAGACCGATCCACAGAAGTTGAAAATACCCATCTGACCATGGCAACGCATCTGTTCATGCCACCTTTTCTTTACTACCCTCACCAGGAGCACTTTCTTTGTAGAATCGACCATATCTCGAGAACGGTGCGTCTGCAGTCAGAGTTCTAAAGACCTATCCACAGAAGTTGAAAATACCCATCTGACCATGGCAACGCATCTGTTCATGCCACCTTTTCTTTACTACCCTCACCAGGAGCACTTTTCTTGTAGAATCGAGCGTATCTCGAGAACGATGCGTCTGCAGTCAGAGTTCTAAAGACCTATCCACAGAAGTTGAAAATACCCATCTGACCATGGTAACGCATCTGTTCATGCCACCTTTTCTTTACTACCCTCACCAGGAGCACTTTCTTTGTAGAATCGACCATATCTCGAGAACGGTGCGTCTGCAGTCAGAGTTCTAAAGACCTATCCAAAGAAGTTGAAAATACCCATCTGACCATGGCGAGCGTATCTCGAGAACGATGCGTCTGCAGTCAGAGTTCTAAAGACCTATCCAAAGAAGTTGAAAATACCCATCTGACCATGGCGAGCGTATCTCGAGAACGATGCGTCTGCAGTCAGAGTTCTAAAGACCTATCCAAAGAAGTTGAAAATACCCATCTGACCATGGCAACGCATCTGTTCATGCCACCTTTTCTTTACTACCCTCACCAGGAGCACTTTCCTTGTAGAATCGAGCGTATCTCGAGAACGATGCGTCTGCAGTCAGAGTTCTAAAGACCTATCCAAAGAAGTTGAAAATACCCATCTGACCATGGCAACGCATCTGTTCATGCCACCTTTTCTTTACTACCCTCACCAGGAGCACTTTCCTTGTAGAATCGAGCGTATCTCGAGAACGATGCGTCTGCAGTCAGAGTTCTAAAGACCTATCCAAAGAAGTTGAAAATACCCATCTGACCATGGCAACGCATCTGTTCATGCCACCTTTTCTTTACTACCCTCACCAGGAGCACTTTCCTTGTAGAATCGGGCGTATCTCGAGAACGATGCGTCTGCAGTCAGAGTTCTAAAGACCTATCCACAGAAGTTGAAAATACCCATCTGACCATGGCAACGCATCTGTTCATGCCACCTTTTCTTTACTACCCTCACCAGGAGCACTTTCTTTGTAGAATCGACCGTATCTCGAGAACGGTGCGTCTGCAGTCAGAGTTCTAAAGACCTATCCAAAGAAGTTGAAAATACCCATCTGACCATGGCAACGCATCTGTTCATGCCACCTTTTCTTTACTACCCTCACCAGGAGCACTTTCTTTGTAGAATCGACCATATCTCGAGAACGGTGCGTCTGCAGTCAGAGTTCTAAAGACCTATCCACAGAAGTTGAAAATACCCATCTGACCATGGCAACGCATCTGTTCATGCCACCTTTTCTTTACTACCCTCACCAGGAGCACTTTCTTTGTAGAATCGACCATATCTCGAGAACGGTGCGTCTGCAGTCAGAGTTCTAAAGACCTATCCACAGAAGTTGAAAATACCCATCTGACCATGGCAACGCATCTGTTCATGCCACCTTTTCTTTACTACCCTCACCAGGAGCACTTTCTTTGTAGAATCGACCATATCTCGAGAACGGTGCGTCTGCAGTCAGAGTTCTAAAGACCTATCCAAAGAAGTTGAAAATACCCATCTGACCATGGTAACGCATCTGTTCATGCCACCTTTTCTTTTCTACCCCCTCCAGGAGCACTTTCTTTGTAGAATCGACCATATCTCGAGAACGGTGCGTCTGCAGTCAGAGTTCTAAAGACCTATCCACAGAAGTTGAAAATACCCATCTGACCATGGCAACGCATCTGTTCATGCCACCTTTTCTTTACTACCCTCACCAGGAGCACTTTCCTTGTAGAATCGGGCGTATCTCGAGAACGATGCGTCTGCAGTCAGAGTTCTAAAGACCTATCCACAGAAGTTGAAAATACCCATCTGACCATGGCAACGCATCTGTTCATGCCACATTTTCTTTACTACCCTCACCAGGAGCACTTTTCTTGTAGAATCGAGCGTATCTCGAGAACGATGCGTCTGCAGTCAGAGTTCTAAAGACCTATCCACAGAAGTTGAAAATACCCATCTGACCATGGCAACGCATCTGTTCATGCCACCATTTCTTTTCTACCCCCTCCAGGAGCACTTTCTTTGTAGAATCGACCATATCTCGAGAACGATGCGTCTGCAGTCAGAGTTCTAAACACCTATCCAAAGAAGTTGAAAATACCCATCTGACCATGGCAACGCATCTGTTCATGCCACCATTTCTTATCTACCCCCTCCAGGAGCACTTTCTTTGTGGAATCGACCATATCTCGAGAACGGTGCGTCTGCAGTCAGAGTTCTAAAGACCTATCCACAGAAGTTGAAAATACCCATTTGACCATGGCAACGCATCTGTTCATGCCACCATTTCTTTACTACCCTCACCAGGAGCACTTTCTTTGTAGAATCGACCATATCTCGAGAACGGTGCGTCTGCAGTCAGAGTTCTAAAGACCTATCCACAGAAGTTGAAAATACCCATCTGACCATGGCAACGCATCTGTTCATGCCACCTTTTCTTTACTACCCTCACCAGGAGCACTTTCTTTGTAGAATCGACCATATCTCGAGAACGGTGCGTCTGCAGTCAGAGTTCTAAAGACCTATCCATAGAAGTTGAAAATACCCATCTGACCATGGCAACGCATCTGTTCATGCCACCATTTCTTTTCTACCCCCTCCAGGAGCACTTTCTTTGTAGAATCGACCATATCTCGAGAACGGTGCGTCTGCAGTCAGAGTTCTAAAGACCTATCCATAGAAGTTGAAAATACCCATCTGACCATGGTAAAGCATCTGTTCATGCCACCTTTTCTTTACTACCCTCACCAGGAGCACTTTCCTTGTAGAATCGAGCGTATCTCGAGAACGATGCGTCTGCAGTCAGAGTTCTAAAGACCTATCCAAAGAAGTTGAAAATACCCATCTGACCATGGCAACGCATCTGTTCATGCCACCTTTTCTTTACTACCCCCTCCAGGAGCACTTTCCTTGTAGAATCGAGCGTATCTCGAGAACGGTGCGTCTGCAGTCAGAGTTCTAAAGACCTATCCACAGAAGTTGAAAATACCCATCTGACCATGGCAACGCATCTGTTCATGCCACATTTTCTTTACTACCCTCACCAGGAGCACTTTTCTTGTAGAATCGAGCGTATCTCGAGAACGATGCGTCTGCAGTCAGAGTTCTAAAGACCTATCCACAGAAGTTGAAAATACCCATCTGACCATGGCAACGCATCTGTTCATGCCACCATTTCTTTACTACCCTCACCAGGAGCACTTTCTTTGTAGAATCGACCATATCTCGAGAACGGTGCGTCTGCAGTCAGAGTTCTAAAGACCTATCCACAGAAGTTGAAAATACCCATCTGACCATGGCAACGCATCTGTTCATGCCACCTTTTCTTTACTACCCTCACCAGGAGCACTTTCCTTGTAGAATCGAGCGTATCTCGAGAACGATGCGTCTGCAGTCAGAGTTCTAAAGACCTATCCAAAGAAGTTGAAAATACCCATCTGACCATGGCAACGCATCTGTTCATGCCACCATTTCTTTTCTACCCCCTCCAGGAGCACTTTCTTTGTAGAATCGACCATATCTCGAGAACGGTGCGTCTGCAGTCAGAGTTCTAAAGACCTATCCAAAGAAGTTGAAAATACCCATCTGACCATGCCAACGCATCTGTTCATGCCACCTTTTCTTTACTACCCTCACCAGGAGCACTTTTCTTGTAGAATCGAGCGTATCTCGAGAACGATGCGTCTGCAGTCAGAGTTCTAAAGACCTATCCACAGAAGTTGAAAATACCCATCTGACCATGGCAACGCATCTGTTCATGCCACCTTTTCTTTACTACCCTCACCAGGAGCACTTTCTTTGTAGAATCGACCATATCTCGAGAACGGTGCGTCTGCAGTCAGAGTTCTAAAGACCTATCCACAGAAGTTGAAAATACCCATCTGACCATGGCAACGCATCTGTTCATGCCACCTTTTCTTTACTACCCTCACCAGGAGCACTTTCTTTGTAGAATCGACCATATCTCGAGAACGGTGCGTCTGCAGTCAGAGTTCTAAAGACCTATCCACAGAAGTTGAAAATACCCATCTGACCATGGCAACGCATCTGTTCATGCCACCATTTCTTTACTACCCTCACCAGGAGCACTTTCCTTGTAGAATCGAGCGTATCTCGAGAACGGTGCGTCTGCAGTCAGAGTTCTAAAGACCTATCCACAGAAGTTGAAAATACCCATCTGACCATGGTAACGCATCTGTTCATGCCACCTTTTCTTTACTACCCTCACCAGGAGCACTTTCCTTGTAGAATCGAGCGTGTCTCGAGAACGATGCGTCTGCAGTCAGAGTTCTAAAGACCTATCCACAGAAGTTGAAAATACCCATCTGACCATGGCAACGCATCTGTTCATGCCACCTTTTCTTTACTACCCTCACCAGGAGCACTTTCTTTGTAGAATCGACCATATCTCGAGAACGGTGCGTCTGCAGTCAGAGTTCTAAAGACCTATCCAAAGAAGTTGAAAATACCCATCTGACCATGGTAACGCATCTGTTCATGCCACCTTTTCTTTACTACCCTCACCAGGAGCACTTTCCTTGTAGAATAGAGCGTGTCTCGAGAACGATGCGTCTGCAGTCAGAGTTCTAAAGACCTATCCACAGAAGTTGAAAATACCCATCTGACCATGGCAACGCATCTGTTCATGCCACCTTTTCTTTACTACCCTCACCAGGAGCACTTTCTTTGTAGAATCGACCATATCTCGAGAACGGTGCGTCTGCAGTCAGAGTTCTAAAGACCTATCCACAGAAGTTGAAAATACCCATCTGACCATGGCGACGCATCTGTTCATGCCACCTTTTCTTTACTACCCTCACCAGGAGCACTTTCTTTGTAGAATCGACCATATCTCGAGAACGGTGCGTCTGCAGTCAGAGTTCTAAAGACCTATCCAAAGAAGTTGAAAATACCCATCTGACCATGGCAACGCATCTGTTCATGCCACCTTTTCTTTACTACCCTCACCAGGAGCACTTTCTTTGTAGAATCGACCATATCTCGAGAACGGTGCGTCTGCAGTCAGAGTTCTAAAGACCTATCCAAAGAAGTTGAAAATACCCATCTGACCATGGCAACGCATCTGTTCATGCCACCTTTTCTTTACTACCCTCACCAGGAGCACTTTCTTTGTAGAATCGACCATATCTCGAGAACGGTGCGTCTGCAGTCAGAGTTCTAAAGACCTATCCAAAGAAGTTGAAAATACCCATCTGACCATGGCAACGCATCTGTTCATGCCACCATTTCTTTACTACCCTCACCAGGAGCACTTTCTTTGTAGAATCGACCATATCTCGAGAACGGTGCGTCTGCAGTCAGAGTTCTAAAGACCTATCCACAGAAGTTGAAAATACCCATCTGACCATGGCAACGCATCTGTTCATGCCACCATTTCTTTTCTACCCCCTCCAGGAGCACTTTCTTTGTAGAATCGACCATATCTCGAGAACGGTGCGTCTGCAGTCAGAGTTCTAAAGACCTATCCACAGAAGTTGAAAATACCCATCTGACCATGGCAACGCATCTGTTCATGCCACCTTTTCTTTACTACCCTCACCAGGAGCACTTTCTTTGTAGAATCGACCATATCTCGAGAACGGTGCGTCTGCAGTCAGAGTTCTAAAGACCTATCCACAGAAGTTGAAAATACCCATCTGACCATGGCAACGCATCTGTTCATGCCACCATTTCTTTACTACCCTCACCAGGAGCACTTTCTTTGTAGAATCGACCATATCTCGAGAACGGTGCGTCTGCAGTCAGAGTTCTAAAGACCTATCCAAAGAAGTTGAAAATACCCATCTGACCATGGCAACGCATCTGTTCATGCCACCTTTTCTTTACTACCCTCACCAGGAGCACTTTTCTTGTAGAATCGAGCGTATCTCGAGAACGATGCGTCTGCAGCCAGAGTTCTAAAGACCTATCCACAGAAGTTGAAAATACCCATCTGACCATGGTAACGCATCTGTTCATGCCACCATTTCTTTTCTACCCCCTCCAGGAGCACTTTCTTTGTAGAATCGACCATATCTCGAGAACGGTGCGTCTGCAGTCAGAGTTCTAAAGACCTATCCACAGAAGTTGAAAATACCCATCTGACCATGGCAACGCATCTGTTCATGCCACCTTTTCTTTACTACCCTCACCAGGAGCACTTTCTTTGTAGAATCGACCATATCTCGAGAACGGTGCGTCTGCAGTCAGAGTTCTAAAGACCTATCCACAGAAGTTGAAAATACCCATCTGACCATGGCAACGCATCTGTTCATGCCACCATTTCTTTTCTACCCCCTCCAGGAGAACTTTCTTTGTAGAATCGACCATATCTCGAGAACGGTGCGTCTGCAGTCAGAGTTCTAAAGACCTATCCACAGAAGTTGAAAATACCCATCTGACCATGGCAACGCATCTGTTCATGCCACCTTTTCTTTACTACCCTCACCAGGAGCACTTTCTTTGTAGAATCGACCATATCTCGAGAACGGTGCGTCTGCAGTCAGAGTTCTAAAGACCTATCCACAGAAGTTGAAAATACCCATCTGACCATGGCAACGCATCTGTTCATGCCACCTTTTCTTTACTACCCTCACCAGGAGCACTTTCTTTGTAGAATCGACCATATCTCGAGAACGGTGCGTCTGCAGTCAGAGTTCTAAAGACCTATCCAAAGAAGTTGAAAATACCCATCTGACCATGGCAACGCATCTGTTCATGCCACCATTTCTTTACTACCCTCACCAGGAGCACTTTCTTTGTAGAATCGACCATATCTCGAGAACGGTGCGTCTGCAGTCAGAGTTCTAAAGACCTATCCACAGAAGTTGAAAATACCCATCTGACCATGGCGACGCATCTGTTCATGCCACCTTTTCTTTACTACCCTCACCAGGAGCACTTTCTTTGTAGAATCGACCATATCTCGAGAACGGTGCGTCTGCAGTCAGAGTTCTAAAGACCTATCCAAAGAAGTTGAAAATACCCATCTGACCATGGCAACGCATCTGTTCATGCCACCTTTTCTTTACTACCCTCACCAGGAGCACTTTTCTTGTAGAATCGAGCGTATCTCGAGAACGGTGCGTCTGCAGTCAGAGTTCTAAAGACCTATCCAAAGAAGTTGAAAATACCCATCTGACCATGGCAACGCATCTGTTCATGCCACCTTTTCTTTACTACCCTCACCAGGAGCACTTTTCTTGTAGAATCGAGCGTATCTCGAGAACGATGCGTCTGCAGCCAGAGTTCTAAAGACCTATCCACAGAAGTTGAAAATACCCATCTGACCATGGTAACGCATCTGTTCATGCCACCATTTCTTTTCTACCCCCTCCAGGAGCACTTTCTTTGTAGAATCGACCATATCTCGAGAACGGTGCGTCTGCAGTCAGAGTTCTAAAGACCTATCCAAAGAAGTTGAAAATACCCATCTGACCATGGTAACGCATCTGTTCATGCCACCTTTTCTTTACTACCCTCACCAGGAGCACTTTTCTTGTAGAATCGAGCGTATCTCGAGAACGGTGCGTCTGCAGTCAGAGTTCTAAAGACCTATCCAAAGAAGTTGAAAATACCCATCTGACCATGGTAACGCATCTGTTCATGCCACCATTTCTTTTCTACCCCCTCCAGGAGCACTTTCTTTGTAGAATCGACCATATCTCGAGAACGGTGCGTCTGCAGTCAGAGTTCTAAAGACCTATCCAAAGAAGTTGAAAATACCCATCTGACCATGGCAACGCATCTGTTCATGCCACCTTTTCTTTACTACCCTCACCAGGAGCACTTTCTTTGTAGAATCGACCATATCTCGAGAACGGTGCGTCTGCAGTCAGAGTTCTAAAGACCTATCCAAAGAAGTTGAAAATACCCATCTGACCATGGTAACGCATCTGTTCATGCCACCTTTTCTTTACTACCCTCACCAGGAGCACTTTTCTTGTAGAATCGAGCGTATCTCGAGAACGGTGCGTCTGCAGTCAGAGTTCTAAAGACCTATCCAAAGAAGTTGAAAATACCCATCTGACCATGGCAACGCATCTGTTCATGCCACCTTTTCTTTACTACCCTCACCAGGAGCACTTTTCTTGTAGAATCGAGCGTATCTCGAGAACGATGCGTCTGCAGCCAGAGTTCTAAAGACCTATCCACAGAAGTTGAAAATACCCATCTGACCATGGTAACGCATCTGTTCATGCCACCATTTCTTTTCTACCCCCTCCAGGAGCACTTTCTTTGTAGAATCGACCATATCTCGAGAACGGTGCGTCTGCAGTCAGAGTTCTAAAGACCTATCCAAAGAAGTTGAAAATACCCATCTGACCATGGCAACGCATCTGTTCATGCCACCTTTTCTTTACTACCCTCACCAGGAGCACTTTTCTTGTAGAATCGAGCGTATCTCGAGAACGATGCGTCTGCAGCCAGAGTTCTAAAGACCTATCCACAGAAGTTGAAAATACCCATCTGACCATGGCAACGCATCTGTTCATGCCACCATTTCTTTTCTACCCCCTCCAGGAGCACTTTCTTTGTAGAATCGACCATATCTCGAGAACGGTGCGTCTGCAGTCAGAGTTCTAAAGACCTATCCAAAGAAGTTGAAAATACCCATCTGACCATGGCAACGCATCTGTTCATGCCACCTTTTCTTTACTACCCTCACCAGGAGCACTTTCTTTGTAGAATCGACCATATCTCGAGAACGGTGCGTCTGTAGTCAGAGTTCTAAAGACCTATCCACAGAAGTTGAAAATACCCATCTGACCATGGTAACGCATCTGTTCATGCCACCTTTTCTTTACTACCCTCACCAGGAGCACTTTCTTTGTAGAATCGACCATATCTCGAGAACGGTGCGTCTGCAGTCAGAGTTCTAAAGACCTATCCACAGAAGTTGAAAATACCCATCTGACCATGGCAACGCATCTGTTCATGCCACCTTTTCTTTACTACCCTCACCAGGAGCACTTTCCTTGTAGAATCGAGCGTATCTCGAGAACGGTGCGTCTGCAGTCAGAGTTCTTCATGCCACCTTTTCTTTACTACCCTCACCAGGAGCACTTTCTTTGTAGAATCGACCATATCTCGAGAACGGTGCGTCTGCAGTCAGAGTTCTAAAGACCTATCCACAGAAGTTGAAAATACCCATCTGACCATGGCAACGCATCTGTTCATGCCACCATTTCTTTACTACCCTCACCAGGAGCACTTTCTTTGTAGAATCGACCATATCTCGAGAACGGTGCGTCTGCAGTCAGAGTTCTAAAGACCTATCCAAAGAAGTTGAAAATACCCATCTGACCATGGCAACGCATCTGTTCATGCCACCATTTCTTTACTACCCTCACCAGGAGCACTTTCTTTGTAGAATCGACCATATCTCGAGAACGGTGCGTCTGCAGTCAGAGTTCTAAAGACCTATCCAAAGAAGTTGAAAATACCCATCTGACCATGGCAACGCATCTGTTCATGCCACCTTTTCTTTACTACCCTCACCAGGAGCACTTTCCTTGTAGAATCGAGCGTATCTCGAGAACGGTGCGTCTGCAGTCAGAGTTCTTCATGCCACCTTTTCTTTACTACCCTCACCAGGAGCACTTTCTTTGTAGAATCGACCATATCTCGAGAACGGTGCGTCTGCAGTCAGAGTTCTAAAGACCTATCCACAGAAGTTGAAAATACCCATCTGACCATGGCAACGCATCTGTTCATGCCACCATTTCTTTTCTACCCCCTCCAGGAGCACTTTCTTTGTAGAATCGACCATATCTCGAGAACGGTGCGTCTGCAGTCAGAGTTCTAAAGACCTCTCCAAAGAAGTTGAAAATACCCATCTGACCATGGCAACGCATCTGTTCATGCCACCTTTTCTTTACTACCCTCACCAGGAGCACTTTCCTTGTAGAATCGAGCGTATCTCGAGAACGGTGCGTCTGCAGTCAGAGTTCTAAAGACCTATCCACAGAAGTTGAAAATACCCATCTGACCATGGCAACGCATCTGTTCATGCCACCTTTTCTTTACTACCCTCACCAGGAGCACTTTCTTTGTAGAATCGACCATATCTCGAGAACGGTGCGTCTGCAGTCAGAGTTCTAAAGACCTATCCACAGAAGTTGAAAATACCCATCTGACCATGGCAACGCATCTGTTCATGCCACCTTTTCTTTACTACCCTCACCAGGAGCACTTTCTTTGTAGAATCGACCATATCTCGAGAACGGTGCGTCTGCAGTCAGAGTTCTAAAGACCTATGCAAAGAAGTTGAAAATACCCATCTGAACATGGTAACGCATCTGTTCATGCCACCTTTTCTTTACTACCCTCACCAGGAGCACTTTCCTTGTAGAATCGAGCGTATCTCGAGAACGATGCGTCTGCAGTCAGAGTTCTAAAGACCTATCCAAAGAAGTTGAAAATACCCATCTGACCATGGCAACGCATCTGTTCATGCCACCTTTTCTTTACTACCCTCACCAGGAGCACTTTTCATATAGAATCGAGCGTATCTCGAGAACGATGCGTCTGCAGTCAGAGTTCTAAAGACCTATCCACAGAAGTTGAAAATACCCATCTGACCATGGCAACGCATCTGTTCATGCCACCTTTTCTTTACTACCCTCACCAGGAGCACTTTCCTTGTAGAATCGAGCGTATCTCGAGAACGGTGCGTCTGCAGTCAGAGTTCTTCATGCCACCTTTTCTTTACTACCCTCACCAGGAGCACTTCCTTTGTAGAATCGACCATATCTCGAGAACGGTGCGTCTGCAGTCAGAGTTCTAAAGACCTATCCACAGAAGTTGAAAATACCCATCTGACCATGGCAACGCATCTGTTCATGCCACCATTTCTTTACTACCCTCACCAGGAGCACTTTCTTTGTAGAATCGACCATATCTCGAGAACGGTGCGTCTGCAGTCAGAGTTCTAAAGACCTATCCAAAGAAGTTGAAAATACCCATCTGACCATGGCAACGCATCTGTTCATGCCACCTTTTCTTTACTACCCTCACCAGGAGCACTTTCCTTGTAGAATCGAGCGTATCTCGAGAACGGTGCGTCTGCAGTCAGAGTTCTTCATGCCACCTTTTCTTTACTACCCTCACCAGGAGCACTTTCTTTGTAGAATCGACCATATCTCGAGAACGGTGCGTCTGCAGTCAGAGTTCTAAAGACCTATCCACAGAAGTTGAAAATACCCATCTGACCATGGCAACGCATCTGTTCATGCCACCATTTCTTTACTACCCTCACCAGGAGCACTTTCTTTGTAGAATCGACCATATCTCGAGAACGGTGCGTCTGCAGTCAGAGTTCTAAAGACCTATCCAAAGAAGTTGAAAATACCCATCTGACCATGGCAACGCATCTGTTCATGCCACCTTTTCTTTACTACCCTCACCAGGAGCACTTTCCTTGTAGAATCGAGCGTATCTCGAGAACGGTGCGTCTGCAGTCAGAGTTCTAAAGACCTATCCACAGAAGTTGAAAATACCCATCTGACCATGGCAACGCATCTGTTCATGCCACCTTTTCTTTACTACCCTCACCAGGAGCACTTTCTTTGTAGAATCGACCATATCTCGAGAACGGTGCGTCTGCAGTCAGAGTTCTAAAGACCTATCCACAGAAGTTGAAAATACCCATCTGACCATGGCAACGCATCTGTTCATGCCACCATTTCTTTACTACCCTCACCAGGAGCACTTTCTTTATAGAATCGACCATATCTCGAGAACGGTGCGTCTGCAGTCAGAGTTCTAAAGACCTATCCAAAGAAGTTGAAAATACCCATCTGACCATGGCAACGCATCTGTTCATGCCACCTTTTCTTTACTACCCTCACCAGGAGCACTTTCTTTGTAGAATCGACCATATCTCGAGAACGGTGCGTCTGCAGTCAGAGTTCTAAAGACCTATCCACAGAAGTTGAAAATACCCATCTGACCATGGCAACGCATCTGTTCATGCCACCATTTCTTTACTACCCTCACCAGGAGCACTTTTCTTGTAGAATCGAGCGTATCTCGAGAACGGTGCGTCTGCAGTCAGAGTTCTAAAGACCTATTCAAAGAAGTTGAAAATACCCATCTGACCATGGCAACGCATCTGTTCATGGCACCATTTCTTTTCTACCCCCTCCAGGAGCACTTTCTTTGTAGAATCGACCATATCTCGAGAACGATGCGTCTGCAGTCAGAGTTCTAAAGACCTATCCACAGAAGTTGAAAATACCCATCTGACCATGGCAACGCATCTGTTCATGCCACCTTTTCTTTACTACCCTCACCAGGAGCACTTTCTTTGTAGAATCGACCATATCTCGAGAACGGTGCGTCTGCAGTCAGAGTTCTAAAGACCTATCCACAGAAGTTGAAAATACCCATCTGACCATGGCAACGCATCTGTTCATGCCACCATTTCTTTACTACCCTCACCAGGAGCACTTTCTTTGTAGAATCGACCATATCTCGAGAACGGTGCGTCTGCAGTCAGAGTTCTAAAGACCTATCCACAGAAGTTGAAAATACCCATCTGACCATGGCAACGCATCTGTTCATGCCACCTTTTCTTTACTACCCTCACCAGGAGCACTTTTCTTGTAGAATCGAGCGTATCTCGAGAACGATGCGTCTGCAGTCAGAGTTCTAAAGACCTATCCAAAGAAGTTGAAAATACCCATCTGACCATGGCAACGCATCTGTTCATGCCACCTTTTCTTTACTACCCTCACCAGGAGCACTTTCTTTGTAGAATCGACCATATCTCGAGAACGGTGCGTCTGCAGTCAGAGTTCTAAAGACCTATCCAAAGAAGTTGAAAATACCCATCTGACCATGGCAACGCATCTGTTCATGCCACCTTTTCCTTACTACCCTCACCAGGAGCACTTTTCTTGTAGAATCGAGCGTATCTCGAGAACGGTGCGTCTGCAGTCAGAGTTCTAAAGACCTATCCACAGAAGTTGAAAATACCCATCTGACCATGGCAACGCATCTGTTCATGCCACCATTTCTTTACTACCCTCACCAGGAGCACTTTCTTTATAGAATCGACCATATCTCGAGAACGGTGCGTCTGCAGTCAGAGTTCTAAAGACCTATCCAAAGAAGTTGAAAATACCCATCTGACCATGGCAACGCATCTGTTCATGCCACCTTTTCTTTACTACCCTCACCAGGAGCACTTTCTTTGTAGAATCGAGCGTATCTCGAGAACGATGCGTCTGCAGTCAGAGTTCTAAAGACCTATCCAAAGAAGTTGAAAATACCCATCTGACCATGGCAACGCATCTGTTCATGCCACCTTTTCCTTACTACCCTCACCAGGAGCACTTTTCTTGTAGAATCGAGCGTATCTCGAGAACGATGCGTCTGCAGTCAGAGTTCTAAAGACCTATCCAAAGAAGTTGAAAATACCCATCTGACCATGGCAACGCATCTGTTCATGCCACCTTTTCTTTACTACCCTCACCAGGAGCACTTTCTTTGTAGAATCGACCATATCTCGAGAACGGTGCGTCTGCAGTCAGAGTTCTAAAGACCTATCCAAAGAAGTTGAAAATACCCATCTGACCATGGCAACGCATCTGTTCATGCCACCTTTTCCTTACTACCCTCACCAGGAGCACTTTTCTTGTAGAATCGAGCGTATCTCGAGAACGGTGCGTCTGCAGTCAGAGTTCTAAAGACCTATCCACAGAAGTTGAAAATACCCATCTGACCATGGCAACGCATCTGTTCATGCCACCATTTCTTTTCTACCCCCTCCAGGAGCACTTTCTTTGTAGAATCGACCATATCTCGAGAACGGTGCGTCTGCAGTCAGAGTTCTAAAGACCTATCCACAGAAGTTGAAAATACCCATCTGACCATGGCAACGCATCTGTTCATGCCACCTTTTCTTTACTACCCTCACCAGGAGCACTTTTCTTGTAGAATCGAGCGTATCTCGAGAACGATGCGTCTGCAGTCAGAGTTCTAAAGACCTATCCAAAGAAGTTGAAAATACCCATCTGACCATGGCAACGCATCTGTTCATGCCACCTTTTCTTTACTACCCTCACCAGGAGCACTTTCTTTGTAGAATCGACCATATCTCGAGAACGGTGCGTCTGCAGTCAGAGTTCTAAAGACCTATCCAAAGAAGTTGAAAATACCCATCTGACCATGGCAACGCATCTGTTCATGCCACCTTTTCCTTACTACCCTCACCAGGAGCACTTTTCTTGTAGAATCGAGCGTATCTCGAGAACGGTGCGTCTGCAGTCAGAGTTCTAAAGACCTATCCACAGAAGTTGAAAATACCCATCTGACCATGGCAACGCATCTGTTCATGCCACCATTTCTTTTCTACCCCCTCCAGGAGCACTTTCTTTGTAGAATCGACCATATCTCGAGAACGGTGCGTCTGCAGTCAGAGTTCTAAAGACCTATCCACAGAAGTTGAAAATACCCATCTGACCATGGCAACGCATCTGTTCATGCCACCTTTTCTTTACTACCCTCACTAGGAGCACTTTTCTTGTAGAATCGAGCGTATCTCGAGAACGGTGCGTCTGCAGTCAGAGTTCTAAAGACCTATCCACAGAAGTTGAAAATACCCATCTGACCATGGCAACGCATCTGTTCATGCCACCATTTCTTTTCTACCCCCTCCAGGAGCACTTTCTTTGTAGAATCGACCATATCTCGAGAACGGTGCGTCTGCAGTCAGAGTTCTAAAGACCTATCCACAGAAGTTGAAAATACCCATCTGACCATGGCAACGCATCTGTTCATGCCACCTTTTCTTTACTACCCTCACCAGGAGCACTTTTCTTGTAGAATCGAGCGTATCTCGAGAACGATGCGTCTGCAGTCAGAGTTCTAAAGACCTATCCAAAGAAGTTGAAAATACCCATCTGACCATGGCAACGCATCTGTTCATGCCACCTTTTCTTTACTACCCTCACCAGGAGCACTTTTCTTGTAGAATCGAGCGTATCTCGAGAACGGTGCGTCTGCAGTCAGAGTTCTAAAGACCTATCCACAGAAGTTGAAAATACCCATCTGACCATGGCAACGCATCTGTTCATGCCACCTTTTCTTTACTACCCTCACCAGGAGCACTTTCTTTGTAGAATCGACCATATCTCGAGAACGGTGCGTCTGCAGTCAGAGTTCTAAAGACCTATCCAAAGAAGTTGAAAATACCCATCTGACCATGGCAACGCATCTGTTCATGCCACCATTTCTTTTCTACCCCCTCCAGGAGCACTTTCTTTGTAGAATCGACCATATCTCGAGAACGGTGCGTCTGCAGTCAGAGTTCTAAAGACCTATCCACAGAAGTTGAAAATACCCATCTGACCATGGCAACGCATCTGTTCATGCCACCTTTTCTTTACTACCCTCACCAGGAGCACTTTTCTTGTAGAATCGAGCGTATCTCGAGAACGATGCGTCTGCAGTCAGAGTTCTAAAGACCTATCCAAAGAAGTTGAAAATACCCATCTGACCATGGCAACGCATCTGTTCATGCCACCATTTCTTTTCTACCCCCTCCAGGAGCACTTTCTTTGTAGAATCGACCATATCTCGAGAACGGTGCGTCTGCAGTCAGAGTTCTAAAGACCTATCCACAGAAGTTGAAAATACCTATCTGACCATGGCAACGCATCTGTTCATGCCACCTTTTCTTTACTACCCTCACCAGGAGCACTTTTCTTGTAGAATCGAGCGTATCTCGAGAACGGTGCGTCTGCAGTCAGAGTTCTAAAGACCTATCCAAAGAAGTTGAAAATACCCATCTGACCATGGCAACGCATCTGTTCATGCCACCTTTTCTTTACTACCCTCACCAGGAGCACGTTTCTTGTAGAATCGAGCGTATCTCGAGAACGATGCGTCTGCAGTCAGAGTTCTAAAGACCTATCCAAAGAAGTTGAAAATACCCATCTGACCATGGTAACGCATCTGTTCATGCCACCTTTTCTTTACTACCCTCACCAGGAGCACTTTTCTTGTAGAATCGAGCGTATCTCGAGAACGGTGCGTCTGCAGTCAGAGTTCTTCATGCCACCTTTTCTTTACTACCCTCACCAGGAGCACTTTCTTTGTAGAATCGACCATATCTCGAGAACGGTGCGTCTGCAGTCAGAGTTCTAAAGACCTATCCAAAGAAGTTGAAAATACCCATCTGACCATGGCAACGCATCTGTTCATGCCACCATTTCTTTTCTACCCCCTCCAGGAGCACTTTCTTTGTAGAATCGACCATATCTCGAGAACGGTGCGTCTGCAGTCAGAGTTCTAAAGACCTATCCAAAGAAGTTGAAAATACCCATCTGACCATGGCAACGCATCTGTTCATGCCACCATTTCTTTTCTACCCCCTCCAGGAGCACTTTCTTTGTAGAATCGACCATATCTCGAGAACGGTGCGTCTGCAGTCAGAGTTCTAAAGACCTATCCAGAGAAGTTGAAAATACCCATCTGACCATGGCAACGCATCTGTTCATGCCACCATTTCTTTTCTACCCCCTCCAGGAGCACTTTCTTTGTAGAATCGACCATATCTCGAGAACGGTGCGTCTGCAGTCAGAGTTCTAAAGACCTATCCACAGAAGTTGAAAATACCCATCTGACCATGGCAACGCATCTGTTCATGCCACCTTTTCTTTACTACCCTCACCAGGAGCACTTTCTTTGTAGAATCGACCATATCTCGAGAACGGTGCGTCTGCAGTCAGAGTTCTAAAGACCTATCCACAGAAGTTGAAAATACCCATCTGTTCATGCCACCTTTTCTTTACTACCCTCACCAGGAGCACTTTCCTTGTAGAATCGAGCGTATCTCGAGAACGGTGCGTCTGCAGTCAGAGTTCTAAAGACCTATCCACAGAAGTTGAAAATACCCATCTGACCATGGCAACGCATCTGTTCATGCCACCTTTTCTTTACTACCCTCACCAGGAGCACTTTTCTTGTAGAATCGAGCGTATCTCGAGAACGATGCGTCTGCAGTCAGAGTTCTAAAGACCTATCCAAAGAAGTTGAAAATACCCATCTGACCATGGCAACGCATCTGTTCATGCCACCTTTTCTTTACTACCCTCACCAGGAGCACTTTCTTTGTAGAATCGACCATATCTCGAGAACGGTGCGTCTGCAGTCAGAGTTCTAAAGACCTATCCAAAGAAGTTGAAAATACCCATCTGACCATGGCAACGCATCTGTTCATGCCACCTTTTCCTTACTACCCTCACCAGGAGCACTTTTCTTGTAGAATCGAGCGTATCTCGAGAACCGTGCGTCTGCAGTCAGAGTTCTAAAGACCTATCCACAGAAGTTGAAAATACCCATCTGACCATGGTAACGCATCTGTTCATGCCACCATTTCTTTTCTACCCCCTCCAGGAGCACTTTCTTTGTAGAATCGACCATATCTCGAGAACGGTGCGTCTGCAGTCAGAGTTCTAAAGACCTATCCACAGAAGTTGAAAATACCCATCTGACCATGGCAACGCATCTGTTCATGCCACCTTTTCTTTACTACCCTCACCAGGAGCACTTTTCTTGTAGAATCGAGCGTATCTCGAGAACGATGCGTCTGCAGTCAGCGTTCTAAAGACCTATCCAAAGAAGTTGAAAATACCCATCTGACCATGGCAACGCATCTGTTCATGCCACCATTTCTTTTCTACCCCCTCCAGGAGCACTTTCTTTGTAGAATCGAGCGTATCTCGAGAACGATGCGTCTGCAGTCAGAGTTCTAAAGACCTATCCAAAGAAGTTGAAAATACCCATCTGACCATGGTAACGCATCTGTTCATGCCACCTTTTCTTTACTACCCTCACCAGGAGCACTTTCCTTGTAGAATCGAGCGTATCTCGAGAACGATGCGTCCGCAGTCAGAGTTCTAAAGACCTATCCAAAGAAGTTGAAAATACCCATCTGACCATGGCAACGCATCTGTTCATGCCACCTTTTCTTTACTACCCTCACCAGGAGCACTTTCCTTGTAGAATCGAGCGTATCTCGAGAACGATGCGTCTGCAGTCAGAGTTCTAAAGACCTATCCACAGAAGTTGAAAATATCCATCTGACCATGGCAACGCATCTGTTCATGCCACCTTTTCTTTACTACCCTCACCAGGAGCACTTTCTTTGTAGAATCGACCATATCTCGAGAACGGTGCGTCTGCAGTCAGAGTTCTAAAGACCTATCCACAGAAGTTGAAAATACCTATCTGACCATGGTAACGCATGTGTTCATGCCACCTTTTCTTTACTACCCTCACCAGGAGCACTTTCCTTGTAGAATCGAGCGTATCTCGAGAACGATGCGTCTGCAGTCAGAGTTCTAAAGACCTATCCAAAGAAGTTGAAAATACCCATCTGACCATGGCAACGCATCTGTTCATGCCACCATTTCTTTTCTACCCCCTCCAGGAGCACTTTCTTTGTAGAATCGACCATATCTCGAGAACTGTGCGTCTGCAGTCAGAGTTCTAAAGACCTATCCACAGAAGTTGAAAATATCCATCTGACCATGGCAACGCATCTGTTCATGCCACCTTTTCTTTACTACCCTCACCAGGAGCACTTTCCTTGTAGAATCGAGCGTATCTCGAGAACGGTGCGTCTGCAGTCAGAGTTCTAAAGACCTATCCACAGAAGTTGAAAATACCTATCTGACCATGGTAACGCATGTGTTCATGCCACCTTTTCTTTACTACCCTCACCAGGAGCACTTTCCTTGTAGAATCGAGCGTATCTCGAGAACGATGCGTCTGCAGTCAGAGTTCTAAAGACCTATCCACAGAAGTTGAAAATACCTATCTGACCATGGTAACGCATGTGTTCATGCCACCTTTTCTTTACTACCCTCACCAGGAGCACTTTCGTTGTAGAATCGAGCGTATCTCGAGAACGATGCGTCTGCAGTCAGAGTTCTAAAGACCTATCCAAAGAAGTTGAAAATACCCATCTGACCATGGCAACGCAGCTGTTCATGCCACCTTTTCTTTACTACCCTCACCAGGAGCACTTTCTTTGTAGAATCGACCATATCTCGAGAACGGTGCGTCTGCAGTCAGAGTTCTAAAGACCTATCCACAGAAGTTGAAAATACCCATCTGACCATGGCAACGCATCTGTTCATGCCACCATTTCTTTTCTACCCCCTCCAGGAGCACTTTCTTTGTAAAATCGACCATATCTCGAGAACGGTGCGTCTGCAGTCAGAGTTCTAAAGACCTATCCACAGAAGTTCAAAATACCCATCTGACCATGGCAACGCATCTGTTCATGCCACCTTTTCTTTACTACCCTCACCAGGAGCACTTTCTTTGTAGAATCGACCATATCTCGAGAACGGTGCGTCTGCAGTCAGAGTTCTAAAGACCTATCCACAGAAGTTGAAAATACCCATCTGACCATGGCAACGCATCTGTTCATGCCACCATTTCTTTTCTACCCCCTCCAGGAGCACTTTCTTTGTAAAATCGACCATATCTCGAGAACGGTGCGTCTGCAGTCAGAGTTCTAAAGACCTATCCACAGAAGTTCAAAATACCCATCTGACCATGGCAACGCATCTGTTCATGCCACCTTTTCTTTACTACCCTCACCAGGAGCACTTTCTTTGTAGAATCGACCATATCTCGAGAACGGTGCGTCTGCAGTCAGAGTTCTAAAGACCTATCCACAGAAGTTGAAAATACCCATCTGACCATGGCAACGCATCTGTTCATGCCACCTTTTCTTTACTACCCTCACCAGGAGCACTTTCATTGTAGAATCGAGCGTATCTCGAGAACGATGCGTCTGCAGTCAGAGTTCTAAAGACCTATCCACAGAAGTTGAAAATACCCATCTGAGCATGGCAACGCATCTGTTCATGCCACCTTTTCTTTACTACCCTCACTAGGAGCACTTTTCTTGTAGAATCGAGCGTATCTCGAGAACGGTGCGTCTGCAGTCAGAGTTCTAAAGACCTATCCATAGAAGTTGAAAATACCCATCTGACCATGGCAACGCATCTGTTCATGCCACCTTTTCTTTACTACCCTCACCAGGAGCACTTTCTTTGTAGAATCGACCATATCTCGAGAACGGTGCGTCTGCAGTCAGAGTTCTAAAGACCTATCCAAAGAAGTTGAAAATACCCATCTGACCATGGCAACGCATCTGTTCATGCCACCTTTTCTTTACTACCCTCACCAGGAGCACTTTCTTTGTAGAATCGACCATATCTCGAGAACGGTGCGTCTGCAGTCAGAGTTCTAAAGACCTATCCAAAGAAGTTGAAAATACCCATCTGACCATGGCAACGCATCTGTTCATGCCACCTTTTCTTTACTACCCTCACCAGGAGCACTTTTCTTGTAGAATCGAGCGTATCTCGAGAACGATGCGTCTGCAGTCAGAGTTCTAAAGACCTATCCACAGAAGTTCAAAATACCCATCTGACCATGGCAACGCATCTGTTCATGCCACCTTTTCTTTACTACCCTCACCAGGAGCACTTTTCTTGTAGAATCGACCATATCTCGAGAACGGTGCGTCTGCAGTCAGAGTTCTAAAGACCTATCCACAGAAGTTGAAAATACCCATCTGACCATGGCAACGCATCTGTTCATGCCACCATTTCTTTTCTACCCCCTCCAGGAGCACTTTCCTTGTAGAATCGAGCGTATCTCGAGAACGATGCGTCTGCAGTCAGAGTTCTAAAGACCTATCCACAGAAGTTGAAAATACCCATCTGACCATGGCAACGCATCTGTTCATGCCACCTTTTCTTTACTACCCTCACCAGGAGCACTTTCTTTGTAGAATCGACCATATCTCGAGAACGGTGCGTCTGCAGTCAGAGTTCTAAAGACCTATCCACAGAAGTTGAAAATACCCATCTGACCATGGCAACGCATCTGTTCATGCCACCATTTCTTTTCTACCCCCTCCAGGAGCACTTTCTTTGTAAAATCGACCATATCTCGAGAACGGTGCGTCTGCAGTCAGAGTTCTAAAGACCTATCCACAGAAGTTCAAAATACCCATCTGACCATGGCAACGCATCTGTTCATGCCACCTTTTCTTTACTACCCTCACCAGGAGCACATTCTTTGTAGAATCGACCATATCTCGAGAACGGTGCGTCT
Source organism: Eristalis pertinax (assembly GCA_907269125.1). NCBI lineage: Eukaryota > Metazoa > Arthropoda > Insecta > Diptera > Syrphidae > Eristalis > Eristalis pertinax. Next base: position 105,227,389 of record OU026145.1, on the reverse strand, counting down.
GCAGTCAGAGTTCTAAAGACCTATCCACAGAAGTTGAAAATACCCATCTGACCATGGCAACGCATCTGTTCATGCCACCTTTTCTTTACTACCCTCACCAGGAGCACTTTCATTGTAGAATCGAGCGTATCTCGAGAACGATGCGTCTGCAGTCAGAGTTCTAAAGACCTATCCACAGAAGTTGAAAATACCCATCTGAGCATGGCAACGCATCTGTTCATGCCACCTTTTCTTTACTACCCTCACTAGGAGCACTTTTCTTGTAGAATCGAGCGTATCTCGAGAACGGTGCGTCTGCAGTCAGAGTTCTAAAGACCTATCCAAAGAAGTTGAAAATACCCATCTGACCATGGCAACGCATCTGTTCATGCCACCTTTTCTTTACTACCCTCACCAGGAGCACTTTCTTTGTAGAATCGACCATATCTCGAGAACGGTGCGTCTGCAGTCAGAGTTCTAAAGACCTATCCACAGAAGTTGAAAATACCCATCTGAGCATGGCAACGCATCTGTTCATGCCACCTTTTCTTTACTACCCTCACTAGGAGCACTTTTCTTGTAGAATCGAGCGTATCTCGAGAACGGTGCGTCTGCAGTCAGAGTTCTAAAGACCTATCCAAAGAAGTTGAAAATACCCATCTGACCATGGCAACGCATCTGTTCATGCCACCTTTTCTTTACTACCCTCACCAGGAGCACTTTCTTTGTAGAATCGACCATATCTCGAGAACGGTGCGTCTGCAGTCAGAGTTCTAAAGACCTATCCAAAGAAGTTGAAAATACCCATCTGACCATGGCAACGCATCTGTTCATGCCACCATTTCTTTACTACCCTCGCCAGGAGCACTTTCTTTGTAGAATCGACCATATCTCGAGAACGGTGCGTCTGCAGTCAGAGTTCTAAAGACCTATCCACAGAAGTTGAAAATACCCATCTGACCATGGCAACGCATCTGTTCATGCCACCTTTTCTTTACTACCCTCACCAGGAGCACTTTCTTTGCAGAATCGACCATATCTCGAGAACGGTGCGTCTGCAGTCAGAGTTCTAAAGACCTATCCACAGAAGTTGAAAATACCCATCTGACCATGGCAACGCATCTGTTCATGCCACCTTTTCTTTACTACCCTCACCAGGAGCACTTTCTTTGTAGAATCGAGCGTATCTCGAGAACGATGCGTCTGCAGTCAGAGTTCTAAAGACCTATCCACAGAAGTTGAAAATACCCATCTGACCATGGCAACGCATCTGTTCATGCCACCTTTTCTTTACTACCCTCACCAGGAGCACTTTCTTTGTAGAATCGACCATATCTCGAGAACGGTGCGTCTGCAGTCAGAGTTCTAAAGACCTATCCACAGAAGTTGAAAATACCCATCTGACCATGGCAACGCATCTGTTCATGCCACCTTTTCTTTACTACCCTCACCAGGAGCACTTTCTTTGTAGTATCGACCATATCTCGAGAACGGTGCGTCTGCAGTCAGAGTTCTAAAGACCTATCCAAAGAAGTTGAAAATACCCATCTGACCATGGCAACGCATCTGTTCATGCCACCTTTTCTTTACTACCCTCACCAGGAACACTTTTCTTGTAGAATCGAGCGTATCTCGAGAACGATGCGTCTGCAGTCAGAGTTCTAAAGACCTATCCAAAGAAGTTGAAAATACCCATCTGACCATGGCAACGCATCTGTTCATGCCACCTTTTCTTTACTACCCTCACCAGGAGCACTTTCCTTGTAGAATCGAGCGTATCTCGAGAACGATGCGTCTGCAGTCAGAGTTCTAAAGACCTATCCAAAGAAGTTGAAAATACCCATCTGACCATGGCAACGCATCTGTTCATGCCACCTTTTCTTTACTACCCTCACCAGGAGCACTTTCTTTGTAGAATCGACCATATCTCGAGAACGGTGCGTCTGCAGTCAGAGTTCTAAAGACCTATCCAAAGAAGTTGAAAATACCCATCTGACCATGGTAACGCATGTGTTCATGCCACCTTTTCTTTACTACCCTTACCAGGAGCACTTTTCTTGTAGAATCGAGCGTATCTCGAGAACGATGCGTCTGCAGTCAGAGTTCTAAAGACCTATCCACAGAAGTTGAAAATACCCATCTGACAATGGCAACGCATCTGTTCATGCCACCTTTTCTTTACTACCCTCACCAGGAGCACTTTCTTTGTAGAATCGACCATATCTCGAGAACGGTGCGTCTGCAGTCAGAGTTCTAAAGACCTATCCAAAGAAGTTGAAAATACCCATCTGACCATGGTAACGCATGTGTTCATGCCACCTTTTCTTTACTACCCTCACCAGGAGCACTTTTCTTGTAGAATCGAGCGTATCTCGAGAACGATGCGTCTGCAGTCAGAGTTCTAAAGACCTATCCACAGAAGTTGAAAATACCCATCTGACAATGGCAACGCATCTGTTCATGCCACCTTTTCTTTACTACCCTCACCAGGAGCACTTTCTTTGTAGAATCGACCATATCTCGAGAACGGTGCGTCTGCAGTCAGAGTTCTAAAGACCTATCCACAGAAGTTGAAAATACCCATCTGACCATGGCAACGCATCTGTTCATGCCACCTTTTCTTTACTACCCTCACCAGGAGCACTTTTCTTGTAGAATCGAGCGTATCTCGAGAACGATGCGTCTGCAGTCAGAGTTCTAAAGACCTATCCACAGAAGTTGAAAATACCCATCTGACCATGGCAACGCATCTGTTCATGCCACCTTTTCTTTACTACCCTCACCAGGAGCACTTTTCTTGTAGAATCGAGCGTATCTCGAGAACGATGCGTCTGCAGACAGAGTTCTAAAGACCTATCCACAGAAGTTGAAAATACCCATCTGACCATGGCAACGCATCTGTTCATGCCACCTTTTCTTTACTACCCTCACCAGGAGCACTTTCTTTGTAGAATCGACCATATCTCGAGAACGGTGCGTCTGCAGTCAGAGTTCTAAAGACCTATCCACAGAAGTTGAAAATACCCATCTGACCATGGCAACGCATCTGTTCATGCCACCTTTTCTTTACTACCCTCACCAGGAGCACTTTTCTTGTAGAATCGAGCGTATCTCGAGAACGATGCGTCTGCAGTCAGAGTTCTAAAGACCTATCCATAGAAGTTGAAAATACCCATCTGACCATGGCAACGCATCTGTTCATGCCACCTTTTCTTTACTACCCTCACCAGGAGCACTTTTCTTGTAGAATCGAGCGTATCTCGAGAACGATGCGTCTGCAGTCAGAGTTCTAAAGACCTATCCACAGAAGTTGAAAATACCCATCTGACCATGGCAACGCATCTGTTCATGCCACCTTTTCTTTACTACCCTCACCAGGAGCACTTTCTTTGTAGAATCGACCATATCTCGAGAACGGTGCGTCTGCAGTCAGAGTTCTAAAGACCTATCCAAAGAAGTTGAAAATACCCATCTGACCATGGCAACGCATCTGTTCATGCCACCTTTTCTTTACTACCCTCACCAGGAGCACTTTCTTTGTAGAATCGACCATATCTCGAGAACGGTGCGTCTGCAGTCAGAGTTCTAGAGACCTATCCACAGAAGTTGAAAATACCCATCTGACCATGGCAACGCATCTGTTCATGCCACCTTTTCTTTACTACCCTCACCAGGAGCACTTTTCTTGTAGAATCGAGCGTATCTCGAGAACGATGCGTCTGCAGTCAGAGTTCTAAAGACCTATCCACAGAAGTTGAAAATACCCATCTGACCATGGCAACGCATCTGTTCATGCCACCTTTTCTTTACTACCCTCACCAGGAGCACTTTCCTTGTAGAATCGAGCGTATCTCGAGAACGATGCGTCTGCAGTCAGAGTTCTAAAGACCTATCCACAGAAGTTGAAAATACCCATCTGACCATGGCAACGCATCTGTTCATGCCACCATTTCTTGTCTACCCCCTCCAGGAGCACTTTCTTTGTAGAATCGACCATATCTCGAGAACGGTGCGTCTGCAGTCAGAGTTCTAAAGACCTATCCAAAGAAGTTGAAAATACCCATCTGACCACGGCAACGCATCTGTTCATGCCACCTTTTCTTTACTACCCTCACCAGGAGCACTTTCTTTGTAGAATCGACCATATCTCGAGAACGGTGCGTCTGCAGTCAGAGTTCTAAAGACCTATCCACAGAAGTTGAAAATACCTTTTCTTTACTACCCTCACCAGGAGCACTTTTCTTGTAGAATCGAGCGTATCTCGAGAACGATGCGTCTGCAGTCAGAGTTCTAAAGACCTATCCACAGAAGTTGAAAATACCCATCTGACCATGGCAACGCATCTGTTCATGCCACCTTTTCTTTACTACCCTCACCAGGAGCACTTTTCTTGTAGAATCGAGCGTATCTCGAGAACGATGCGTCTGCAGTCAGAGTTCCAAAGACCTATCCACAGAAGTTGAAAATACCCATCTGACCATGGCAACGCATCTGTTCATGCCACCTTTTCTTTACTACCCTCACCAGGAGCACTTTCTTTGTAGAATCGACCATATCTCGAGAACGGTGCGTCTGCAGTCAGAGTTCTAAAGACCTATCCACAGAAGTTGAAAATACCCATCTGACCATGGCAACGCATCTGTTCATGCCACCTTTTCTTTACTACCCTCACCAGGAGCACTTTCTTTGTAGAATCGACCATATCTCGAGAACGGTGCGTCTGCAGTCAGAGTTCTAAAGACCTATCCACAGAAGTTGAAAATACCCATCTGACCATGGCAACGCATCTGTTCATGCCACCTTTTCTTTACTACCCTCACCAGGAGCACTTTCTTTGTAGAATCGACCATATCTCGAGAACGGTGCGTCTGCAGTCAGAGTTCTAAAGACCTATCCACAGAAGTTGAAAATACCTTTTCTTTACTACCCTCACCAGGAGCACTTTTCTTGTAGAATCGAGCGTATCTCGAGAACGATGCGTCTGCAGTCAGAGTTCCAAAGACCTATCCACAGAAGTTGAAAATACCCATCTGACCATGGCAACGCATCTGTTCATGCCACCTTTTCTTTACTACCCTCACCAGGAGCACTTTCTTTGTAGAATCGACCATATCTCGAGAACGGTGCGTCTGCAGTCAGAGTTCTAAAGACCTATCCACAGAAGTTGAAAATACCCATCTGACCATGGCAACGCATCTGTTCATGCCACCTTTTCTTTACTACCCTCACCAGGAGCACTTTTCTTGTAGAATCGAGCGTATCTCGAGAACGATGCGTCTGCAGTCAGAGTTCCAAAGACCTATCCACAGAAGTTGAAAATACCCATCTGACCATGGCAACGCATCTGTTCATGCCACCTTTTCTTTACTACCCTCAGCAGGAGCACTTTCTTTGTAGAATCGACCATATCTCGAGAACGGTGCGTCTGCAGTCAGAGTTCTAAAGACCTATCCACAGAAGTTGAAAATACCCATCTGACCATGGCAACGCATCTGTTCATGCCACCTTTTCTTTACTACCCTCACCAGGAGCACTTTCTTTGTAGAATCGACCATATCTCGAGAACGGTGCGTCTGCAGTCAGAGTTCTAAAGACCTATCCACAGAAGTTGAAAATACCCATCTGACCATGGCAACGCATCTGTTCATGCCACCTTTTCTTTACTACCCTCACCAGGAGCACTTTCTTTGTAGAATCGACCATATCTCGAGAACGGTGCGTCTGCAGTCAGAGTTCTAAAGACCTATCCACAGAAGTTGAAAATACCTTTTCTTTACTACCCTCACCAGGAGCACTTTTCTTGTAGAATCGAGCGTATCTCGAGAACGATGCGTCTGCAGTCAGAGTTCTAAAGACCTATCCACAGAAGTTGAAAATACCCATCTGACCATGGCAACGCATCTGTTCATGCCACCTTTTCTTTACTACCCTCACCAGGAGCACTTTTCTTGTAGAATCGAGCGTATCTCGAGAACGATGCGTCTGCAGTCAGAGTTCCAAAGACCTATCCACAGAAGTTGAAAATACCCATCTGACCATGGCAACGCATCTGTTCATGCCACCTTTTCTTTACTACCCTCACCAGGAGCACTTTTCTTGTAGAATCGAGCGTATCTCGAGAACGATGCGTCTGCAGTCAGAGTTCTAAAGACCTATCCACAGAAGTTGAAAATACCCATCTGACCATGGCAACGCATCTGTTCATGCCACCTTTTCTTTACTACCCTCACCAGGAGCACTTTTCTTGTATAATCGAGCGTATCTCGAGAACGATGCATCTGCAGTCAGAGTTCTAAAGACCTATCCACAGAAGTTGAAAATACCCATCTGACCATGGCAACGCATCTGTTCATGCCACCTTTTCTTTACTACCCTCACCAGGAGCACTTTCTTTGTAGAATCGACCATATCTCGAGAACGGTGCGTCTGCAGTCAGAGTTCTAAAGACCTATCCACAGAAGTTGAAAATACCCATCTGACCATGGCAACGCATCTGTTCATGCCACCTTTTCTTTACTACCCTCACCAGGAGCACTTTCTTTGTAGAATCGACCATATGCCACCTTTTCTTTACTACCCTCACCAGGAGCACTTTCTTTGTAGAATCGACCATATCTCGAGAACGGTGCGTCTGCAGTCAGAGTTCTAAAGACCTATCCACAGAAGTTGAAAATACCCATCTGACCATGGCAACGCATCTGTTCATGCCACCTTTTCTTTACTACCCTCACCATGAGCACTTTCTTTGTAGAATCGACCATATCTCGAGAACGGTGCGTCTGCAGTCAGAGTTCTAAAGACCTATCCACAGAAGTTGAAAATACCCATCTGACCATGGCAACGCATCTGTTCATGCCACCTTTTCTTTACTACCCTCACCAGGAGCACTTTTCTTGTAGAATCGAGCGTATCTCGAGAACGATGCGTCTGCAGTCAGAGTTCTAAAGACCTATCCACAGAAGTTGAAAATACCCATCTGACCATGGCAACGCATCTGTTCATGCCACCTTTTCTTTACTACCCTCACCAGGAGCACTTTTCTTGTAGAATCGAGCGTATCTCGAGAACGATGCGTCTGCAGTCAGAGTTCTAAAGACCTATCCACAGAAGTTGAAAATACCCATCTGACCATGGCAACGCATCTGTTCATGCCACCTTTTCTTTACTACCCTCACCAGGAGCACTTTCTTTGTAGAATCGAGCGTATCTCGAGAACGATGCGTCTGCAGTCAGAGTTCTAAAGACCTATCCACAGAAGTTGAAAATACCCATCTGACCATGGCAACGCATCTGTTCATGCCACCTTTTCTTTACTACCCTCACCAGGAGCACTTTCTTTGTAGAATCGACCATATCTCGAGAACGGTGCGTCTGCAGTCAGAGTTCTTAAGAGCTATCCAAAGAAGTTGAAAATACCCATCTGACCATGGTAACGCATCTGTTCATGCCACCTTTTCTTTACTACCCTCACCAGGAGCACTTTCCTTGTAGAATCGAGCGTATCTCGAGAACGATGCGTCTGCAGTCAGAGTTCTAAAGACCTATCCACAGAAGTTGAAAATACCCATCTGACCATGGCAACGCATCTGTTCATGCCACCTTTTCTTTACTACCCTCACCAGGAGCACTTTCTTTGTAGAATCGACCATATCTCGAGAACGGTGCGTCTGCAGTCAGAGTTCTAAAGACCTATCCAAAGAAGTTGAAAATACCCATCTGACCATGGCAACGCATCTGTTCATGCCACCTTTTCTTTACTACCCTCACCAGGAGCACTTTCCTTGTAGAATCGAGCGTATCTCGAGAACGGTGCGTCTGCAGTCAGAGTTCTTCATGCCACCTTTTCTTTACTACCCTCACCAGGAGCACTTTCTTTGTAGAATCGACCATATCTCGAGAACGGTGCGTCTGCAGTCAGAGTTCTAAAGACCTATCCACAGAAGTTGAAAATACCCATCTGACCATGGCAACGCATCTGTTCATGCCACCTTTTCTTTACTACCCTCACCAGGAGCACTTTCCTTGTAGAATCGAGCGTATCTCGAGAACGATGCGTCTGCAGTCAGAGTTCTAAAGACCTATCCACAGAAGTTGAAAATACCCATCTGACCATGGCAACGCATCTGTTCATGCCACCTTTTCTTTACTACCCTCACCAGGAGCACTTTCTTTGTAGAATCGACCATATCTCGAGAACGGTGCGTCTGCAGTCAGAGTTCTAAAGACCTATCCAAAGAAGTTGAAAATACCCATCTGACCATGGCAACGCATCTGTTCATGCCACCTTTTCTTTACTACCCTCACCAGGAGCACTTTCCTTGTAGAATCGAGCGTATCTCGAGAACGGTGCGTCTGCAGTCAGAGTTCTTCATGCCACCTTTTCTTTACTACCCTCACCAGGAGCACTTTCTTTGTAGAATCGACCATATCTCGAGAACGGTGCGTCTGCAGTCAGAGTTCTAAAGACCTATCCACAGAAGTTGAAAATACCCATCTGACCATGGCAACGCATCTGTTCATGCCACCTTTTCTTTACTACCCTCACCAGGAGCACTTTCTTTGTAGAATCGACCATATCTCGAGAACGGTGCGTCTGCAGTCAGAGTTCTAGAGACCTATCCACAGAAGTTGAAAATACCCATCTGACCATGGCAACGCATCTGTTCATGCCACCTTTTCTTTACTACCCTCACCAGGAGCACTTTTCTTGTAGAATCGAGCGTATCTCGAGAACGATGCGTCTGCAGTCAGAGTTTTAAAGACCTATCCAAAGAAGTTGAAAATACCCATCTGACCATGGTAACGCATCTGTTCATGCCACCTTTTCTTTACTACCCTCACCAGGAGCACTTTCTTTGTAGAATCGACCATATCTCGAGAACGGTGCGTCTGCAGTCAGAGTTCTAAAGACCTATCCAAAGAAGTTGAAAATACCCATCTGACCATGGCAACGCATCTGTTCATGCCACCTTTTCTTTACTACCCTCACCAGGAGCACTTTCTTTGTAGAATCGACCATATCTCGAGAACGGTGCGTCTGCAGTCAGAGTTCTAAAGACCTATCCAAAGAAGTTGAAAATACCCATCTGACCATGGCAACGCATCTGTTCGTGCCACCTTTTCTTTACTACCCTCACCAGGCGCACTTTCTTTGTAGAATCGACCATATCTCGAGAACGGTGCGTCTGCAGTCAGAGTTCTAAAGACCTATCCAAAGAAGTTGAAAATACCCATCTGACCATGGCAACGCATCTGTTCATGCCACCTTTTCTTTACTACCCTCACCAGGAGCACTTTCTTTGTAGAATCGACCATATCTCGAGAACGGTGCGTCTGCAGTCAGAGTTCTAAAGACCTATCCAAAGAAGTTGAAAATACCCATCTGACCACGGCAACGCATCTGTTCATGCCACCTTTTCTTTACTACCCTCACCAGGAGCACTTTTCTTGTAGAATCGAGCGTATCTCGAGAACGATGCGTCTGCAGTCAGAGTTCCAAAGACCTATCCAAAGAAGTTGAAAATACCCATCTGACCATGGTAACGCATCTGTTCATGCCACCTTTTCTTTACTACCCTCACCAGGAGCACTTTTCTTGTAGAATCGAGCGTATCTCGAGAACGATGCGTCTGCAGTCAGAGTTCCAAAGACCTATCCAAAGAAGTTGAAAATACCCATCTGACCATGGTAACGCATCTGTTCATGCCACCTTTTCTTTACTACCCTCACCAGGAGCACTTTTCTTGTAGAATCGAGCGTATCTCGAGAACGATGCGTCTGCAGTCAGAGTTTTAAAGACCTATCCAAAGAAGTTGAAAATACCCATCTGACCATGGCAACGCATCTGTTCATGCCACCTTTTCTTTACTACCCTCACCAGGAGCACTTTCCTTGTAGAATCGAGCGTATCTCGAGAACGATGCGTCTGCAGTCAGAGTTTTAAAGACCTATCCAAAGAAGTTGAAAATACCCATCTGACCATGGCAACGCATCTGTTCATGCCACCTTTTCTTTACTACCCTCACCAGGAGCACTTTCCTTGTAGAATCGAGCGTATCTCGAGAACGATGCGTCTGCAGTCAGAGTTCTAAAGACCTATCCAAAGAAGTTGAAAATACCCATCTGACCATGGCAACGCATCTGTTCATGCCACCTTTTCTTTACTACCCTCACCAGGAGCACTTTCCTTGTAGAATCGAGCGTATCTCGAGAACGATGCGTCTGCAGTCAGAGTTTTAAAGACCTATCCAAAGAAGTTGAAAATACCCATCTGACCATGGCAACGCATCTGTTCATGCCACCTTTTCTTTACTACCCTCACCAGGAGCACTTTCCTTGTAGAATCGAGCGTATCTCGAGAACGATGCGTCTGCAGTCAGAGTTCCAAAGACCTATCCAAAGAAGTTGAAAATACCCATCTGACCATGGCAACGCATCTGTTCATGCCACCTTTTCTTTACTACCCTCACCAGGAGCACTTTTCTTGTAGAATCGAGCGTATCTCGAGAACGATGCGTCTGCAGTCAGAGTTTTAAAGACCTATCCAAAGAAGTTGAAAATACCCATCTGACCATGGCAACGCATCTGTTCATGCCACCTTTTCTTTACTACCCTCACCAGGAGCACTTTCTTTGTAGAATCGACCATATCTCGAGAACGGTGCGTCTGCAGTCAGAGTTCTAAAGACCTATCCAAAGAAGTTGAAAATACCCATCTGACCATGGCAACGCATCTGTTCATGCCACCTTTTCTTTACTACCCTCACCAGGAGCACTTTTCTTGTAGAATCGAGCGTATCTCGAGAACGATGCGTCTGCAGTCAGAGTTTTAAAGACCTATCCAAAGAAGTTGAAAATACCCATCTGACCATGGTAACGCATCTGTTCATGCCACCATTTCTTTACTACCCTCACCAGGAGCACTTTCCTTGTAGAATCGAGCGTATCTGGAGAACGATGCGTCTGCAGTCAGAGTTCTAAAGACCTATCCAAAGAAGTTGAAAATACCCATCTGACCATGGCAACGCATCTGTTCATGCCACCTTTTCTTTACTACCCTCACCAGGAGCACTTTTCTTGTAGAATCGAGCGTATCTCGAGAACGATGCGTCTGCAGTCAGAGTTCCAAAGACCTATCCAAAGAAGTTGAAAATACCCATCTGACCATGGCAACGCATCTGTTCATGCCACCTTTTCTTTACTACCCTCACCAGGAGCACTTTTCTTGTAGAATCGAGCGTATCTCGAGAACGGTGCGTCTGCAGTCAGAGTTCTAAAGACCTATCCAAAGAAGTTGAAAATACCCATCTGACCATGGCAACGCATCTGTTCATGCCACCTTTTCTTTACTACCCTCACCAGGAGCACTTTCTTTGTAGAATCGACCATATCTCGAGAACGGTGCGTCTGCAGTCAGAGTTCTAAAGACCTATCCAAAGAAGTTGAAAATACCCATCTGACCATGGCAACGCATCTGTTCATGCCACCTTTTCTTTACTACCCTCACCAGGAGCACTTTCTTTGTAGAATCGACCATATCTCGAGAACGGTGCGTCTGCAGTCAGAGTTCTAAAGACCTATCCAAAGAAGTTGAAAATACCCATCTGACCATGGCAACGCATCTGTTCATGCCACCTTTTCTTTACTACCCTCACCAGGAGCACTTTCTTTGTAGAATCGACCATATCTCGAGAACGGTGCGTCTGCAGTCAGAGTTCTAAAGACCTATCCAAAGAAGTTGAAAATACCCATCTGACCATGGCAACGCATCTGTTCATGCCACCTTTTCTTTACTACCCTCACCAGGAGCACTTTCTTTGTAGAATCGACCATATCTCGAGAACGGTGCGTCTGCAGTCAGAGTTCTAAAGACCTATCCAAAGAAGTTGAAAATACCCATCTGACCATGGCAACGCATCTGTTCATGCCACCTTTTCTTTACTACCCTCACCAGGAGCACTTTTCTTGTAGAATCGAGCGTATCTCGAGAACGATGCGTCTGCAGTCAGAGTTTTAAAGACCTATCCAAAGAAGTTGAAAATACCCATCTGACCATGGTAACGCATCTGTTCATGCCACCTTTTCTTTACTACCCTCACCAGGAGCACTTTCTTTGTAGAATCGACCATATCTCGAGAACGGTGCGTCTGCAGTCAGAGTTCTAAAGACCTATCCAAAGAAGTTGAAAATACCCATCTGACCATGGCAACGCATCTGTTCATGCCACCTTTTCTTTACTACCCTCACCAGGAGCACTTTCTTTGTAGAATCGACCATATCTCGAGAACGGTGCGTCTGCAGTCAGAGTTCTAAAGACCTATCCAAAGAAGTTGAAAATACCCATCTGACCATGGCAACGCATCTGTTCATGCCACCTTTTCTTTACTACCCTCACCAGGAGCACTTTCTTTGTAGAATAGACCATATCTCGAGAACGATGCGTCTGCAGTCAGAGTTTTAAAGACCTATCCAAAGAAGTTGAAAATACCCATCTGACCATGGCAACGCATCTGTTCATGCCACCTTTTCTTTACTACCCTCACCAGGAGCACTTTCCTTGTAGAATCGAGCGTATCTCGAGAACGATGCGTCTGCAGTCAGAGTTCTAAAGACCTATCCAAAGAAGTTGAAAATACCCATCTGACCATGGCAACGCATCTGTTCATGCCACCTTTTCTTTACTACCCTCACCAGGAGCACTTTCCTTGTAGAATCGAGCGTATCTCGAGAACGATGCGTCTGCAGTCAGAGTTCTAAAGACCTATCCACAGAAGTTGAAAATACCCATCTGACCATGGCAACGCATCTGTTCATACCACCTTTTCTTTACTACCCTCACCAGGAGCACTTTCTTTGTAGAATCGACCATATCTCGAGAACGGTGCGTCTGCAGTCAGAGTTCTAAAGACCTATCCACAGAAGTTGAAAATACCCATCTGACCATGGCAACGCATCTGTTCATGCCACCATTTCTTTACTACCCTCACCAGGAGCACTTTCTTTGTAGAATCGACCATATCTCGAGAACGGTGCGTCTGCAGTCAGAGTTCTAAAGACCTATCCACAGAAGTTGAAAATACCCATCTGACCATGGCAACGCATCTGTTCATGCCACCATTTCTTTACTACCCTCACCACGAGCACTTTCTTTGTAGAATCGACCATATCTCGAGAACGGTGCGTCTGCAGTCAGAGTTCTAAAGACCTATCCAAAGAAGTTGAAAATACCCATCTGACCATGGCAACGCATCTGTTCATGCCACCTTTTCTTTACTACCCTCACCAGGAGCACTTTCTTTGTAGAATCGACCATATCTCGAGAACGGTGCGTCTGCAGTCAGAGTTCTAAAGACCTATCCAAAGAAGTTGAAAATACCCATCTGACCATGGCAACGCATCTGTTCATGCCACCTTTTCTTTACTACCCTCACCAGGAGCACTTTCTTTGTAGAATCGACCATATCTCGAGAACGGTGCGTCTGCAGTCAGAGTTCTAAAGACCTATCCAAAGAAGTTGAAAATACCCATCTGACCATGGCAACGCATCTGTTCATGCCACCATTTCTTTACTACCCTCACCAGGAGCACTTTCTTTGTAGAATCGACCATATCTCGAGAACGGTGCGTCTGCAGTCAGAGTTCTAAAGACCTATCCAAAGAAGTTGAAAATACCCATCTGACCATGGCAACGCATCTGTTCATGCCACCTTTTCTTTACTACCCTCACCAGGAGCACTTTCTTTGTAGAATCGACCATATCTCGAGAACGGTGCGTCTGCAGTCAGAGTTCTAAAGACCTATCCAAAGAAGTTGAAAATACCCATCTGACCATGGCAACGCATCTGTTCATGCCACCATTTCTTTACTACCCTCACCAGGAGCACTTTCTTTGTAGAATCGACCATATCTCGAGAACGGTGCGTCTGCAGTCAGAGTTCTAAAGACCTATCCAAAGAAGTTGAAAATACCCATCTGACCATGGCAACGCATCTGTTCATGCCACATTTTCTTTACTACCCTCACCAGGAGCACTTTCTTTGTAGAATCGACCATATCTCGAGAACGATGCGTCTGCAGTCAGAGTTCTAAAGACCTATCCAAAGAAGTTGAAAATACCCATCTGACCATGGCAACGCATCTGTTCATGCCACCATTTCTTTACTACCCTCACCAGGAGCACTTTCTTTGTAGAATCGACCATATCTCGAGAACGGTGCGTCTGCAGTCAGAGTTCTAAAGACCTATAAAAAGAAGTTGAAAATACCCATCTGACCATGGCAACGCATCTGTTCATGCCACCATTTCTTTACTACCCTCACCAGGAGCACTTTCTTTGTAGAATCGACCATATCTCGAGAACGGTGCGTCTGCAGTCAGAGTTCTAAAGACCTATCCAAAGAAGTTGAAAATACCCATCTGACCATGGCAACGCATCTGTTCATGCCACCTTTTCTTTACTACCCTCACCAGGAGCACTTTCTTTGTAGAATCGACCATATCTCGAGAACGGTGCGTCTGCAGTCAGAGTTCTAAAGACCTATCCAAAGAAGTTGAAAATACCCATCTGACCATGGCAACGCATCTGTTCATGCCACCTTTTCTTTACTACCCTCACCAGGAGCACTTTCTTTGTAGAATCGACCATATCTCGAGAACGGTGCGTCTGCAGTCAGAGTTCTAAAGACCTATCCAAAGAAGTTGAAAATACCCATCTGACCATGGCAACGCATCTGTTCATGCCACATTTTCTTTACTACCCTCACCAGGAGCACTTTCTTTGTAGAATCGACCATATCTCGAGAACGGTGCGTCTGCAGTCAGAGTTCTAAAGACCTATCCAAAGAAGTTGAAAATACCCATCTGACCATGGCAACGCATCTGTTCATGCCACCATTTCTTTACTACCCTCACCAGGAGCACTTTCTTTGTAGAATCGACCATATCTCGAGAACGGTGCGTCTGCAGTCAGAGTTCTAAAGACCTATCCAAAGAAGTTGAAAATACCCATCTGACCATGGCAACGCATCTGTTCATGCCACCTTTTCTTTACTACCCTCACCAGGAGCACTTTCTTTGTAGAATCGACCATATCTCGAGAACGGTGCGTCTGCAGTCAGAGTTCTAAAGACCTATCCAAAGAAGTTGAAAATACCCATCTGACCATGGCAACGCATCTGTTCATGCCACCTTTTCTTTACTACCCTCACCAGGAGCACTTTCTTTGTAGAATCGACCATATCTCGAGAACGGTGCGTCTGCAGTCAGAGTTCTAAAGACCTATCCAAAGAAGTTGAAAATACCCATCTGACCATGGCAACGCATCTGTTCATGCCACCTTTTCTTTACTACCCTCACCAGGAGCACTTTCCTTGTAGAATCGAGCGTATCTCGAGAACGATGCGTCTGCAGTCAGAGTTTTAAAGACCTATCCAAAGAAGTTGAAAATACCCATCTGACCATGGTAACGCATCTGTTCATGCCACCTTTTCTTTACTACCCTCACCAGGAGCACTTTCTTTGTAGAATCGACCATATCTCGAGAACGGTGCGTCTGCAGTCAGAGTTCTAAAGACCTATCCAAAGAAGTTGAAAATACCCATCTGACCATGGCAACGCATCTGTTCATGCCACCTTTTCTTTACTACCCTCACCAGGAGCACTTTCTTTGTAGAATCGACCATATCTCGAGAACGGTGCGTCTGCAGTCAGAGTTCTAAAGACCTATCCAAAGAAGTTGAAAATACCCATCTGACCATGGCAACGCATCTGTTCATGCCACCTTTTCTTTACTACCCTCACCAGGAGCACTTTCTTTGCAGAATCGACCATATCTCGAGAACGGTGCGTCTGCAGTCAGAGTTCTAAAGACCTATCCACAGAAGTTGAAAATACCCATCTGACCATGGCAACGCATCTGTTCATGCCACCTTTTCTTTACTACCCTCACCAGGAGCACTTTTCTTGTAGAATCGAGCGTATCTCGAGAACGATGCGTCTGCAGTCAGAGTTCTAAAGACCTATCCACAGAAGTTGAAAATACCCATCTGACCATGGCAACGCATCTGTTCATGCCACCTTTTCTTTACTACCCTCACCAGGAGCACTTTTCTTGTAGAATCGAGCGTATCTCGAGAACGATGCGTCTGCAGTCAGAGTTCTAAAGACCTATCCACAGAAGTTGAAAATACCCATCTGACCATGGCAACGCATCTGTTCATGCCACCTTTTCTTTACTACCCTCACCAGGAGCACTTTTCTTGTAGAATCGAGCGTATCTCGAGAACGATGCGTCTGCAGTCAGAGTTCCAAAGACCTATCCAAAGAAGTTGAAAATACCCATCTGACCATGGCAACGCATCTGTTCATGCCACCTTTTCTTTACTACCCTCACCAGGAGCACTTTTCTTGTAGAATCGAGCGTATCTCGAGAACGATGCGTCTGCAGTCAGAGTTCCAAAGACCTATCCACAGAAGTTGAAAATACCCATCTGACCATGGCAACGCATCTGTTCATGCCACCTTTTCTTTACTACCCTCACCAGGAGCACTTTTCTTGTAGAATCGAGCGTATCTCGAGAACGATGCGTCTGCAGTCAGAGTTCCAAAGACCTATCCAAAGAAGTTGAAAATACGCATCTGACCATGGTAACGCATCTGTTCATGCCACCTTTTCTTTACTACCCTCACCAGGAGCACTTTTCTTGTAGAATCGAGCGTATCTCGAGAACGATGCGTCTGCAGTCAGAGTTCCAAAGACCTATCCAAAGAAGTTGAAAATACCCATCTGACCATGGCAACGCATCTGTTCATGCCACCTTTTCTTTACTACCCTCACCAGGAGCACTTTTCTTGTAGAATCGAGCGTATCTCGAGAACGATGCGTCTGCAGTCAGAGTTCTAAAGACCTATCCAAAGAAGTTGAAAATACCCATCTGACCATGGCAACGCATCTGTTCATGCCACCTTTTCTTTACTACCCTCACCAGGAGCACTTTTCTTGTAGAATCGAGCGTATCTCGAGAACGATGCGTCTGCAGTCAGAGTTCCAAAGACCTATCCAAAGAAGTTGAAAATACCCATCTGACCATGGCAACGCATCTGTTCATGCCACCTTTTCTTTACTACCCTCACCAGGAGCACTTTTCTTGTAGAATCGAGCGTATCTCGAGAACGATGCGTCTGCAGTCAGAGTTCCAAAGACCTATCCAAAGAAGTTGAAAATACCCATCTGACCATGGCAACGCATCTGTTCATGCCACCTTTTCTTTACTACCCTCACCAGGAGCACTTTCTTTGTAGAATCGACCATATCTCGAGAACGATGCGTCTGCAGTCAGAGTTCCAAAGACCTATCCAAAGAAGTTGAAAATACCCATCTGACCATGGCAACGCATCTGTTCATGCCACCTTTTCTTTACTACCCTCACCAGGAGCACTTTCCTTGTAGAATCGAGCGTATCTCGAGAACGATGCGTCTGCAGTCAGAGTTTTAAAGACCTATCCAAAGAAGTTGAAAATACCCATCTGACCATGGTAACGCATCTGTTCATGCCACCATTTCTTTACTACCCTCACCAGGAGCACTTTCCTTATAGAATCGAGCGTATCTCGAGAACGATGCGTATGCAGTCAGAGTTTTAAAGACCTATCCAAAGAAGTTGAAAATACCCATCTGACCATGGCAACGCATCTGTTCATGCCACCTTTTCTTTACTACCCTCACCAGGAGCACTTTCCTTGTAGAATCGAGAGTATCTCGAGAACGATGCGTCTGCAGTCAGAGTTTTAAAGACCTATCCAAAGAAGTTGAAAATACCCATCTGACCATGGTAACGCATCTGTTCATGCCACCATTTCTTTACTACCCTCACCAGGAGCACTTTTCTTGTAGAATCGAGCGTATCTCGAGAACGATGCGTCTGCAGTCAGAGTTCCAAAGACCTATCCAAAGAAGTTGAAAATACCCATCTGACCATGGCAACGCATCTGTTCATGCCACCTTTTCTTTACTACCCTCACCAGGAGCACTTTTCTTGTAGAATCGAGCGTATCTCGAGAACGATGCGTCTGCAGTCAGAGTTCCAAAGACCTATCCAAAGAAGTTGAAAATACCCATCTGACCATGGCAACGCATCTGTTCATGCCACCTTTTCTTTACTACCCTCACCAGGAGCACTTTCCTTGTAGTATCGAGCGTATCTCGAGAACGATGCGTCTGCAGTCAGAGTTTTAAAGACCTATCCAAAGAAGTTGAAAATACCCATCTGACCATGGCAACGCATCTGTTCATGCCACCTTTTCTTTACTACCCTCACCAGGAGCACTTTCCTTGTAGAATCGAGCGTATCTCGAGAACGATGCGTCTGCAGTCAGAGTTTTAAAGACCTATCCAAAGAAGTTGAAAATACAAATCTGACCATGGCAACGCATCTGTTCATGCCACCTTTTCTTTACTACCCTCACCAGGAGCACTTTTCTTGTAGAATCGAGCGTATCTCGAGAACGATGCGTCTGCAGTCAGAGTTCCAAAGACCTATCCAAAGAAGTTGAAAATACCCATCTGACCATGGCAACGCATCTGTTCATGCCACCTTTTCTTTACTACCCTCACCAGGAGCACTTTTCTTGTAGAATCGAGCGTATCTCGAGAACGATGCGTCTGCAGTCAGAGTTCCAAAGACCTATCCAAAGAAGTTGAAAATACCCATCTGACCATGGCAACGCATCTGTTCATGCCACCTTTTCTTTACTACCCTCACCAGGAGCACTTTCTTTGTAGAATCGACCATATCTCGAGAACGGTGCGTCTGCAGTCAGAGTTCTAAAGACCTATCCAAAGAAGTTGAAAATACCCATCTGACCATGGCAACGCATCTGTTCATGCCACCTTTTCTTTACTACCCTCACCAGGAGCACTTTCTTTGTAGAATCGACCATATCTCGAGAACGGTGCGTCTGCAGTCAGAGTTCTAAACACCTATCCACAGAAGTTGAAAATACCCATCTGACCATGGCAACGCATCTGTTCATGCCACCTTTTCTTTACTACCCTCACCAGGAGCACTTTCTTTGTAGAATCGACCATATCTCGAGAACGGTGCGTCTGCAGTCAGAGTTCTAAAGACCTATCCACAGAAGTTGAAAATACCCATCTGACCATGGCAACGCATCTGTTCATGCCACCTTTTCTTTACTACCCTCACCAGGAGCACTTTCTTTGTAGAATCGACCATATCTCGAGAACGGTGCGTCTGCAGTCAGAGTTCTAAAGACCTATCCACAGAAGTTGAAAATACCCATCTGACCATGGCAACGCATCTGTTCATGCCACCTTTTCTTTACTACCCTCACCAGGAGCACTTTCTTTGTAGAATCGACCATATCTCGAGAACGGTGCGCCTGCAGTCAGAGTTCTAAAGACCTATCCAAAGAAGTTGAAAATACCCATCTGACCATGGCAACGCATCTGTTCATGCCACCTTTTCTTTACTACCCTCACCAGGAGCACTTTCTTTGTAGAACCGACCATATCTCGAGAACGGTGCGTCTGCAGTCAGAGTTCTAAAGACCTATCCACAGAAGTTGAAAATACCCATCTGACCATGGCAACGCATCTGTTCATGCCACCTTTTCTTTACTACCCTCACCAGGAGCACTTTCTTTGTAGAATCGACCATATCTCGAGAACGGTGCGTCTGCAGTCAGAGTTCTAAAGACCTATCCACAGAAGTTGAAAATACCCATCTGACCATGGCAACGCATCTGTTCATGCCACCTTTTCTTTACTACCCTCACCAGGAGCACTTTCTTTGTAGAATCGACCATATCTCGAGAACGGTGCGTCTGCAGTCAGAGTTCTAAAGACCTATCCACAGAAGTTGAAAATACCCATCTGACCATGGCAACGCATCTGTTCATGCCACCTTTTCTTTACTACCCTCACCAGGAGCACTTTCCTTGTAGAATCGAGCGTATCTCGAGAACGGTGCGTCTGCAGTCAGAGTTCTAAAGACCTATCCACAGAAGTTGAAAATACCCATCTGACCATGGCAACGCATCTGTTCATGCCACCTTTTCTTTACTACCCTCACCAGGAGCACTTTCCTTGTAGAATCGAGCGTATCTCGAGAACGGTGCGTCTGCAGTCAGAGTTCTAAAGACCTATCCACAGAAGTTGAAAATACCCATCTGACCATGGCAACGCATCTGTTCATGCCACCTTTTCTTTACTACCCTCACCAGGAGCACTTTCTTTGTAGAATCGACCATATCTCGAGAACGGTGCGTCTGCAGTCAGAGTTCTAAAGACCTATCCACAGAAGTTGAAAATACCCATCTGACCATGGCAACGCATCTGTTCATGACACCTTTTCTTTACTACCCTCACCAGGAGCACTTTCTTTGTAGAATCGACCATATCTCGAGAACGGTGCGTCTGCAGTCAGAGTTCTAAAGACCTATCCACAGAAGTTGAAAATACCCATCTGACCATGGCAACGCATCTGTTCATGCCACCTTTTCTTTACTACCCTCACCAGGAGCACTTTCCTTGTAGAATCGAGCGTATCTCGAGAACGATGCGTCTGCAGTCAGAGTTCTAAAGACCTATCCAAAGAAGTTGAAAATACCCATCTGACCATGGCAACGCATCTGTTCATGCCACCTTTTCTTTACTACCCTCACCAGGAGCACTTTTCTTGTAGAATCGAGCGTATCTCGAGAACGATGCGTCTGCAGTCAGAGTTCTAAAGACCTATCCACAGAAGTTGAAAATACCCATCTGACCATGGCAACGCATCTGTTCATGCCACCTTTTCTTTACTACCCTCACCAGGAGCACTTTCTTTGTAGAATCGACCATATCTCGAGAACGGTGCGTCTGCAGTCAGAGTTCTAAAGACCTATCCACAGAAGTTGAAAATACCCATCTGACCATGGCAACGCATCTGTTCATGCCACCATTTCTTTACTACCCTCACCAGGAGCACTTTCTTTGTAGAATCGACCATATCTCGAGAACGGTGGCGTCTGCAGTCAGAGTTCTAAAGACCTATCCACAGAAGTTGAAAATACCCATCTGACCATGGCAACGCATCTGTTCATGCCACCTTTTCTTTACTACCCTCACCAGGAGCACTTTCTTTGTAGAATCGACCATATCTCGAGAACGTGCGTCTGCAGTCAGAGTTCTAAAGACCTATCCACAGAAGTTGAAAATACCCATCTGACCATGGCAACGCATCTGTTCATGCCACCTTTTCTTTACTACCCTCACCAGGAGCACTTTCTTTGTAGAATCGACCATATCTCGAGAACGGTGCGTCTGCAGTCAGAGTTCTAAAGACCTATCCAAAGAAGTTGAAAATACCCATCTGACCATGGCAAGGCATCTGTTCATGCCACCTTTTCTTTACTACCCTCACCAGGAGCACTTTCTTTGTAGAATCGACCATATCTCGAGAACGGTGCGTCTGCAGTCAGAGTTCTAAAGACCTATCCAAAGAAGTTGAAAATACCCATCTGACCATGGCAAGGCATCTGTTCATGCCACCTTTTCTTTACTACCCTCACCAGGAGCACTTTCTTTGTAGAATCGACCATATCTCGAGAACGGTGCGTCTGCAGTCAGAGTTCTAAAGACCTATCCAAAGAAGTTGAAAATACCCATCTGACCATGGCAACGCATCTGTTCATGCCACCTTTTCTTTACTACCCTCACCAGGAGCACTTTCCTTGTAGAATCGAGCGTATCTCGAGAACGATGCGTCTGCAGTCAGAGTTCTAAAGACCTATCCACAGAAGTTGAAAATACCCATCTGACCATGGCAACGCATCTGTTCATGCCACCTTTTCTTTACTACCCTCACCAGGAGCACTTTCTTTGTAGAATCGACCATGTCTCGAGAACGGTGCGTCTGCAGTCAGAGTTCTAAAGACCTATCCAAAGAAGTTGAAAATACCCATCTGACCATGGTAACGCATCTGTTCATGCCACCTTTTCTTTACTACCCTCACCAGGAGCACTTTCCTTGTAGAATCGAGCGTATCTCGAGAACGATGCGTCTGCAGTCAGAGTTCTAAAGACCTATCCAAAGAAGTTGAAAATACCCATCTGACCATGGCAACGCATCTGTTCATGCCACCTTTTCTTTACTACCCTCACCAGGAGCACTTTTCTTGCAGAATCGA